>JAMJFZ010001203.1:19988624-20709749 GCA_026225945.1 Cricetomys ansorgei | reverse complement strand
CTGATTCTTTACAAAGAATAGTTAATTAACATCTATGTGAAAGTTTATAAATAGCTTCTTCACAGAGAGCTCTTGGGACTATGCATATGAAAAAATAAATACAAAAAAAAAAGGCAGGATGGCAGATTTCACAAAGCCTGACATTTCGATTAATTTAATTAACAGGATATTTCAATTCAATTCCTTTCTGGAGATATCTTTCCAGACCCACAGTGTTCCTCACTGTCTTGCAGATAATTCAATCCAGGCAAGTTGACAAAGAAGAATAACCACCATAAGATATTAAAAAATAATGGAAGGTGGCAGATGTGACTTATAAATCAATACATGGATGAGAATCGAGAATCAGGAGACAAGGGTGAGTCAAAGCCACTGCCGCCGCTGCTGGGCCTGTGTGACTCTCCTCTGAGAGCCGGCATCCAAGAAGGAATCTGATTAGCTCAATGGGTGCCCCAGTGCCACTCCTGGTGATGCCTAGTTCCGTCTGTGACAGTGAACACCTAGGATGGCCTCGGTGTTGAGACCATGTCTGCTTCTTGTGCATCATTACTCGAAACCTCACTTTTCTGTGTCTTAATTTACCCAGATATGAAGAAGAAAGAATTATTTCTTTTGTGAACACACAATAAGCCTCAGTGACTAGGCTTAGGTTTAATGATTTCATTGAATGTAAACTACGTCTCCCACATAATATATTGTAATTTACAAAATGTGTATAGTTTTTAAGGTGGTCAGAATATAGAAACCTAAACCGTAGAGCAGTTAGTATGTGTTATGACTCTGGAATTTTTATATGTAAAACATTTTGGAAATATCGCTCAGCATCATAGAAAATTAAACTAAATGACTTTAGGTTCAGTTTGGATAATTATATTTAAAAGGCATGGTAAAAGAGAAACTGAATGCAATTGTTAAGGAAGCAATTCAATAATTAAATCTTTAAACTAGTCACTAAACTAGATAACTCAAAAGCAAACTATTCTTAGTTCATCTGGGTATAGCTGCTTAACAAATATCTGGTGAATATTTTCTCTTCTTTGTTTAATAAATGATTTGTCTAGTCCTGTCTGGCAATCTTTTGTTTGTATCTAATGAAAAAGATTTAAGGGCTAATGATAATTATTATAAGCTTACATTCTGATTCTAGCTCTGCTTTTTAATTACATTTTTCACCATAGTTTATGTCTCAATCTTTCTACATCTCAGTTTCCTTATAAAAGAAGGAACAGAGAAGAGAAGGTAAACAGGACACACACCACCACTATCCCTGGTCATACTCATTGCAGACATTAGTAATCAAGCATGAAAACCTTTCCTGTTTAACCCACACAGTATTTCAAAAACTTTTCCATCACAGCCGTATCCCTGCATCAGGTTTTCCTGGTTTTCTTTAAAGCTTACTCTCTTTCAAGTGCTGCTTTTAGTGCTTATGTGAACTCACTTAAATATGATACATCTCTGATATACCACAATGAGTACCCCTTTTCATAGTTGAAGAAATGAGGGCCCCAAACTCATATGTCATATTAAATAGAGCTGAAATCCAAAGCCCTATGTATTTACAAAGGGCTTGTGACTTAGCCTTTGCATATTCTGGATTAAACACACATATCATTGTTAGAACTTAAAATGCACCACAGACATTTGACAGTTAAATTCTCCTCTGCCTTTAGAGACGTTTTGTCTTGTAGCTTATTCTCAGTTTCATTCTTAGCCCTGAGCCCGGTGCATCCCGATTTATAATAGACACTCTGTCAAGACTGGGTGAATAAATGCTTCCAACTCTATAGCCATAATGACTACATTTTATCAAACTACACTTTTCAATTCTTTTACTCTATATAAGTTTTATTCTGCAGCATCCACCTCGATTATTTTACCGTCAACATCTTATTTGCTTTCTATCTGATATTCTGTCCAACATTCTGTCTCCATCCTTCCCTGTTGGTGCTTATACTCAGAGTAACTATTTGTTAAGACCCCGTGCAGCAGAGTGCAAATCCAGGAAATCCTTAATGATGGGTGTAGCGGTGCTCTCCCTTTTTGCACATGCTGACTTGTGCAATGCTAGAAAGAGCCTGCAATGAGAAAGTCAGAGCAACACTGTGAGCAACCTCTACTGGCTAAGGGACAGATGCTTTTGAGTGCCATTACCATACATTTACAGTGACCCAAGTTGTTATTGAATAAAAAGAGGGGACAGAACTGAAGACCACATTGGATTATTTGGAGGGAGATTTCATGGAGAGTGTCTGAAAAGACCCTAACACTGACACAAGCAGTAAAAAGTGGTAAGGAACCATTTAGAGTGAAGTCTATAGATTCATAGTCAAGATCATTCGGAGCTGATGCTCTGCCCCAATTTATTCTTCATGTCCTAACAGGATAAACTAACTTTTAAATCATCTGAATTAAAAATGATAATATAAATGCTAAGAAGAACTCTAAAAGCATACAACTGAGACACGGTTACTTTCTTAAGATGACAAGTATATTTCGGGTGTATTCTTACAAGGCATCCTGGCATCAAAATTTAATAACCAAGACTTCTGAAATGATTGTATTTTAGCCAAATATCATTTTGAAATGAGGGATAAAGGCTTTGGGTAGCTTCAAACGATAAAAATAAGAGTATCCTGGCAGAAAGCACAGTGCGTAGAAAAGAAGTAGAACAGAAAGGCAACAAAGCTAACTCAGTAAGGCCTCCAACAGGAGCTCCACAGAACTAAGGGAAAGGGGCCCCATGGGGACTCCCAACTGATGATTGCACTGTGGCCATTAGCTGCCTCTTGATGGTCCTTTGTGGTAGGTACAGCCCCCCCCCATAATTCTGTACAGCTCCAGATTGAAAGCAGACCATGAACATATTGAGTTGCAAGAAAGGAGACTACAACAAGACAGAAATAGTGCTGTTATATGAAGAGAAGCCAGTGTTTATTTTACCTAAAAATGAGAAGCATTGGGGTATAATATGATGGAGAAAGGAAAGTTACTATGTAAACACCATTGCAAAGTTGGCCACGAGCAGAGACCAGCAGAAGAAGACATGAGCTTCTCTTACAATGCTTACTTGGGTACCGCAGTAATTGCCAACAGAGCCAACAGCGAGCTCTGAATGCTGCCTACTTTGGATAATATCCCTGCTCTAGGTAGCCTGTGGCCCAACCTGGCCTTCTCATACCGTTTTGTAATAATCCCAATATCCTTCTTCGTAGGCCTGTCCATTTCCAAACAGACTCAGGAACTAAAACTGCCCCTCCTCATTTGTGACGCGTTCAGTAGTTCTCCCTGCCCCCATATTATGTGGAAATGCTGACCACAGTGTGACAGTATTTAGACAAAGGGTTTGAGGAAGTAATTAAGTTTATATTAGATCACAAGAGCAGGGGGATGCTGGAAGCTTGATATCTCTTTCTGTCTGCTTACCAGAACTAAGGAAAGCCCACCTGAGAACATACAAGCAGCAAGTGGCTCTGGAGCTGAGGAATGAATCAGCTGATAAAACACTTTGTGCATGCCATGCAATCACATGCATGAGAACCTGAGTTCAGATCCTAGCACTGAGGAACAAAATTTGGGTCTGATACCATATAGCTGTAATCTTAGACCTGAGTTAGAGTACACAGAGAAAGGAGGATCCCTGGGGTTTGACAGACAACCATTCTAGCCAGTCAAGAGCTTTAGAACTCAAGATATAGGCTTAGCGTTAGGCCCTATCTCAAAAAATAAGTAAGCTGGGGAGTAATTGAGAAACATCCCTGATGCTGATCTTTGGCATACACACACACACACACACACAACAGAGATATACACATACACACACACAACAGAGATATACACATACACACACACAACAGAGATATACACATACACACACACAACAGAGATATACACATACACACACACAACACACACACACATACATAATAGAGAGATATATACACACACACACAACACACACATGTGTGTGTTGTGTGTGTGTTCTAACTAGACACCAATGCTCCTGGAACTTTGATCTTAGACTTTTAGTTTCCAGGACTGTAATGAAAATTTTCCCATTGTTTAATCTATGGTATATTTTTGTCCTAATAGCCCAAGCTAACTAAAGTAGCCTCTACTCTAGGTTATCAAAACATGCTAAAATACAGGCAACATGTTTTATGAGATACATTTCTTTTATATTTAGGAAATCAAATGATATAGGTTCTGCCAAGAATAAGTCATATGGATTTGGCAGACACACTTACGTACTCTTGCTCTTTCCACAAAGTGAGGGGTTTAGTCAGCTGACCTAAAAGAATAGTTCTGATTCTCCTGACATCAAATGAGTCTTTAATGAGCTATCCAGTTGCCAAGTGAGTGCAATGATGTGTGGGCTGCAGGAGACACTCTAAGAAACGGAAGTTCAGAGCACTGAATACATGGAATACAAATGTATTCCATGACATTTTCCCCATAGAAATGATAGCAAAACAAAGATTGGTAAATTGACTCCCCTCTTCTGCAGCTGCTGACCTCTGACTCAGAATGTCACACCAGAAGCCAGCCAGTCCTAAAGGCTTGGATGGACTCCAACAGCAATAAATATAACTTGTTTCTGGCTGTCACCCTACACTAAAGGGATAGCCCAGTGGTAACTGCCATGAATGCGATTATGCACTGCCCATATCTCTACTGCTGAATTAATCCTGGCTGTGTTCCAGCAGAAGAGTTGAGCCCCTTGAGATGTTCTGTGTAGCCTCAGGTAACTGGGCCCTGTACCTAGTCATGGTTATAGCCAGGTCAGTGCCTTCTTGGGGCTTTCCCATAGGTAAATATGTTGATTTTACAAAACCTGGAAGCCTAGTGTCTCTGTCTGATTGCTGTCACCTGAGACTTCAAATTCATCCATAAAGCTGTGTTCTACAGTATTATGAAAATTACTCCAATGCATTAAAAGAAAAAAAAAACTGGCTCAAACTATTCTGGGTTTCCAGCATGCTATTATTTCAGTCTCTGACTAAAATGTAAGTGGTATATAACTGCGACATTGTACTAAAAAAGGGAGACTTTCCCTCACACAGCAGGTGAAGGAAGGCAATTTAAATGACATTCCTTTCAACTTCTTCTCACCTTTGCCATGGAGCTTTGTTCTTATTCATCTACATTCTAACAGGATGGAGCTAATGTAATAGGAACTCAGAAAGCCAAGACAAATGGGGATGACTGTGACAGATGAAGGGTTCCTTCCTTCAGGAGTTATTTGAACCAAAAATAACTCCAGTAACTTTCACAGCTTTCCTGGGAAGCAACGAAAAACGCATCCAGGGAGCATTGTATTTGTAACAAGCATAAGAGCTTTGCTTCTAAAACCTATACTCTTAAAGTATTAGCAATTGGTAAAAGGCTGGAAGAGACAGCAGGTAACAACCATCAGTGGAGAACACTTCAACGTTAACTTTGCAAGACCATTGTTAAAACTGTTTATTTAATTACTGTGAAAAAAAGCCAAAAATGTGTTCTTTCAAATATTCATCTTAGAATTGGCTTCTTTAGAACTCAATTGTGTGGTAAATATCCAAGTATCATATCAAGCTGCAGGAGTGGTTTTGCTCCCCAGGCACACTGGGTATCCTCTAACAGGCATAATTGCTTTTAGGTGTGGGGGTGGCGGACAGTTACTGAAATCTAAAGAGCAGTGGTCAGAGATGTTGCTAAGCAACTTTCAATGCATAGGGCAGCCCCAAAGCAAAATATCACTTTATGTTCTGGTTGGTTAAAATTTGCACTAAGTATAAGACATTACCTGTGTTCCCACAGGGCTACTGATGTACTTACTGTTGGAGGATGAAGCTTATGACTAACCCATCACCATTTATGCATTTGTTAAATGAATGCTTATGATCTACTTTCTATGTGTCAGCCCAGGGATACCACTGAACTCACAGTGATTGCTCATCCTATTGCAATGACATTGGATTTAGAGTTAAGAGGAAAAGACAGACGGTCTGTAGAGATACCAGGGTGAAGCTTGCAACTGTGGGCATGTAATGTGTAGATCAGGAACCTTACCGTAGTCCGTAGGGCCTCTTAGGAGGGGTTGGAAGGACAGGTGAAATTATCCATAAAAATCAGAATAAGAAAACAGTTCAAACAAATTGTCATTAGTGTTCTCTTTCTCTCAAATAGTTCTAAGGTTCAGGAAAAACAAAGCCAGCATGTACCATGAGAAAGGAGATTTTCTTTGACTGCCCCCCCACCCCGATTCTTTCAGCATGATTTCCTGGTTAGCTTTGTGCTTCCAAAGCAATCCCTAAATTGCAAATAGACACTGAATTACTCTTTCTCTGGCTTCTGTCCATTTGCTTAGGAATCAAGAGTTGTCTCCATAAATAGAGAGGCAACTGCCAACAAAAACTTACTAGGAAATGGTTTAAAAGTAAAGGTCTTTTTTTCAGTAAGTTTCTAAACCAGACATACGCAGACTTTGTCTTCTCCCTACCAACAAGCAAAGAAATGTATTAGCTTGCATACAGTAAGTTCCCAGACATGTTGTCATGCTGGTCTTCTAGAAATGAATACTCCGCTGCCTGCTCTACCCTAACATGCTGGTCCTTAAATTTGACTACAAGGTTCATTCATCAAGTCCAGGTGGGCAAATAGGACATTTTTGGCTCCTTCTCTGCCAATTGGAACTAGTAAGAGTGGTAAAGTTCAGTGTGTGTTTGTTCCAAGAACATAGATCCTATTCTTGATATCACTGGGCAAGAGGCCAGTAGGCTCTATTTTGAATTTGTGTTCAATTAGTCCCAGGAATCCTTCTTGAAGATTGCATTTTCTTAAAATTCACACTGTACATTCATCTTAAGAATAGTTCAGAGAGAGGCCATCAAAGGCCTGATGTTGGAATGGAGGGCATTCAGTAGATACTATGTTTTTGGTGTCAACTTGGAATGGGAGGAACATCAGCTGTCACAGTGGCAGCCTCTTTTCAAAGCTAAAAGTAAGAAAGTGTGCCAATTGCTAGTAACAACTCTGAGAAGAGAATTTTGCTTAGGAAGTCAGTAATTAAAGTAATTAAAATAATTAAAGTAGGTTTATTCTTTTCGTAAAACCTGGGCTGATGTTCCTACCTTGGTATAAAGTCGGATAACTGACTAATTCAATCCTCATCTTATTCCTACATGAAACCATTACCACTGTGAATATCATCACTAGAGTATTGCCCCGGGCAAAACATTCACTCGATCTCCATGAAAATGTTTTTAGTATTTTGAACATTTACTTGTGATAGTACTTATTTAACAGTGGTTCGCACATGAATGCACACACACACACACACACACACACACACACCTGCAAAAGGATATTTTCTTCCACTCACCTGGATTAGTTGACATCTTCAGATGTACCTGACATAGTCAAGACTGCGTAAGATTTATGTGTAACTCTGCGGTATCCACGATATGCTGCTGTATCAGAGGAGGGCTCAGGGTCAGGTTCTTACCTCACAGGATAAAAGTGAGGACACTGTCAGCCATATGTGGTGCAAGTTCTAACTAATGATGACTGTGATTGCCCTGGGTTCCAAGACAATGAGAAAGGAGCTCAAAGTGACTCTTCCAGTTAGCTGTCATGTTGAATAGATCAAAAGGCCATTCGAGAAAACCATGTGTATTTAATTATCGGGACTTTCAAATAAAATGGTGTGCATGTATGTGTGTGTGAGTGTGTGTGTTCTGATGTTTTACCAAAGGTGAGAGTTACCCAACTCATCTTCTCTGCTCAATTTGATTCTAACTAAAGTTACATGAAACACAAACATTGTACTAGTATTAATGGGGGCTCCCTGGGTAAATAAAGACCTTACAGGTTTTGTTTTTGTGATTTTTTTTTTACAGAGTCTCATTGTGTAGTCACGGATGGCCTGAACTTGTTACGTAGACCACACTGGGGTAGAACTCACAGAGATCCTCTTATCTCTCTCTCTTGGGTGCTGGAACATGCCATCATGCCCAATAACATAGTGAAAGAGAAGGTATATTCCATTCAGACTTACCAAAAAGCTACAAGAAATAGTGAAAATATATAGCTGTTTGTTTGTTTTACTTTAGAAAGGCAGCACATGAAACATTCCTCAAGCATTTAGAGTTCTCTCTAGCATCTAACCAGTTCTGAAGAGCTGTTAACTATAACACAGCAGGGTGTTCTACTAGAATTTAAAACAATCTTGTGAAGGAATTGTTAGCTTTAAGATATTGGAAATTTTAGGCTGGAAAGATGGTTCAGCAGTTAAGAGCAGTGGCTGCTCCTCCAGAAGACCCAGGTTCGATTACAGGCAAAGGGGATCCAAAACCTTCTTCTGCCTCCACAGGCACTGCACACATATGGTGCACAGACATACATGCAGGGAAAATATTCACACACATAAAATAAAATAAATGAATTGGAAATTTCCGCTCAGAAGGAATGGAGGGTGTACACAGGACTTTAAGCTATTACTTAGCTGGAAAAAGCTAGCTAAATGACTGAACATTAAAATAAAAAGTTATTTGTCAATGTGAACCACAACACCATTCCGATTTCTGTCTTTATCGATGTATCAACTCCAGATTTGGCACATAACTAGAGAGTTGCAGTATTCACTCCACCTCTGATCAATGTTTTTTGGGTTTTCTCATACGGCGTACACATCAGAATTGTACTTCACCTTAAGGAAGAATAATTTTCCCGTGCGTGTTTGCTCCATTTTGTTTATCCGTTGTCTGTGAATGGACACCTGGGTTGCCTTTGAGTTTTTAGCTCTGGTAAACAAAGCAGTGATGGCTATGGATGGACCATAGCTGCTGAAGAATCTGGTCGCATTTCCTTGGTGATATACATCAAGAAAGGAAAATGCTAATTTGGGATGGTAACTGTTTGTGTGATTTATACTGTTTCCACAGTGACTGTGCCATTCTTCAGTTCCCTTAGCAACACTCAAGGGTGCCAGTGTCCCCCGCGTCCGTGTCAATGTTTATTATTTCTCTTTCACTTTTTCAATAATAGTTACCTAATGACTATGAAGTGTCATCTCCTTGGGGTTTTGATTTGCATTTCCCTAATGATTAGTGATGGTAATAAATGTGTGCTTACTGGCCATGTGTTTCCTTTCTTTTCAGAGATTCCTATTCTGGTCATCTATCCATCTTTAAACTGGGCTATTTGTTGTGCTCCTGAGTTTGTAGAAGTTCTTTATATGTTTTGTATTTCAGTATCTAATCAGGTATACGGTCCAAAAATGTTTTCCCCTTGTGTAGGTTGTCTTGTATTCCCTTGAAAGCATCCTTTGGGTTTTTGTTGTTTTTTTTTTTTTTTAACTTTCATGTCATGGATTTTTTCTTTAGTTTCCCATGATTTTGGTGTCTTAGCAGAAGATTTTTTTTTTCTTTTTTGCAAAATTTAGTATCAAAGCTTTCTTTAGTGGCTCAATTATATTATAGCTAGTTATTTTTAGAGGTATTTTTCCTTATTAATTCAAAAATTAATCCTCATGGAACACACTTTTTAATTTGTACTTGAATAGTTCCTAAGATAACAAAAGAAAAGAAGATATCTGTTCAGTCTAACAATAATTTCAAAACCATCTATGTTTGTTTTGGGGTGGTTCTCTATAAAGTGGTGGAAAGATCTTAAAGAAATCCGCTTGCCACACTGACTACAGTTCTTGTCGTTTCCCACAGTCATGAGCAAAGTTTGACACAGATGAGCATGCTCTGTCTGTGACACATGAACAGCATGTAGACTGTGTCAGGCTGCAGTGGGTTAAGTGGTTGTGGGGAAAAGAGTTCCATCTGCTACTGCAGAATGTCTGAGAAGTCATTCATTGCACTTATCTGTATTGAGCTGACGTGGGCATAATGGAACCAAATGATGGGATGATATTATGGCACCAAACACTGACATGCTTATGTACCAGGCCTCTTACCAAGCTGCTTCAAGAGAGGCTGTTTGCATCGTGTACTCAAGAGCAAAGACAAAATTTAAAATGCCAATAATAATTTGGGCTTTTTATCCAAGACTTTAACTCTACTTATTAACAATAAAGCAATTCGCGTTCTGGTGGCGGGGAGCCTAGAGTCATAATCATAGCAACTGGAAAGAGGAAAGAAACTACACACTTGATGTCCCTGCTATGGTCAAGGGTCTTCTCTTGCTTGACTGAAATTATTCTGCATTTAATAAAAATGCATTGGTTCTCATGTTCCAGGAAAATTGAATTGAGCTGAGATTTTGTTCCTTTAAACAGTGTCGGAACAACCAGAAAGAATGGAGTTACACTTTGTCCAAACTTCATGCATTAAAAGTAACTCAAGTTGGAGCAAAGTTTACAATTAAATAGTATTCCTGGAAGTAAATCTTGATGATCTTGAGTTAGGCAAAGACTTCTTAGAAACAATAAAAAAGTATAAGGGACCAAAGGAAACAAGGTGAAATGTACTTTGCTAAATGAAATTTTGTTCTTCAAATGGAACCATCAAGAAAACAAGAGACAAAGCACCGAATGTTTGCAGACCATAAATTCAATAAGGCTTTTATATCCAGAATGCATAAAGAACTCATCATAATAGCAACATTAATAGCTCATTTTAAAATGAGCAAATATATATATATATATATATATATAAGCACACAAAATGATGTCTCACATCATTAGCCAACATGAAAATGTAAATCAGACTCTACAGTGGAATACCAACTATGTCCATTTATGATGGCTCATAGGATGGAGAATATGAAGACTTATGAAACCTCACCTGAGGAGTTTTAACTGAGGTCCCCACATTAGTGAACAATGCTCCTCCCAGAAGACTCAGGTTATTAAATGTAAAGCTCAGTCCCAGTCATGAGATATCTCCCTCTGAGCTATTGGTTAGAAAGGCCCCTGATAATGAACCAATCACATCAGTTGTATTCAAATCAAATTTGAATTCAATACCTAATTGAAAAAGTAGAATAGTCCCATCTCTTTTCCACATTGCCTAGCAGACAGACACTGAATTGTCGAGTTGAAAAGAAAACATTTGAGGTAATGATAGAAAATAAGTATCTATGCATATATACATACTAGCACACACATTTATACACATAAACATACATACACATATGGGACATTTCTACCCCATATATAGGGAATTTCTTCCAAAGCTTAATTGCCTAAATGTTCTTTCTTTCTCTGCGTGGCTGCATTTGCTATCCTCTTCCTAGTCCTTCTATAGCGTCCGGGGATGGAAAACTGCCAGGTTGTTTGAGATCACTGGATATTGGGTTTTGAGAAATGCTGAAATATGACTGAAAAGTGTATAACAGACACATCAGTTCTTATACTTGACTTTCACTGGGATTTGTTTGGCTTTTCAAAAAGCTAGTCTATAGAGGCAGGTAGAGTGTGGTTTTTTATTTTTTTTCATGTAGATATGCAGAATTGAAGGTATATTATCACTGTGATAATACACACAAAGTCCTGCCTGTCCAAAGAGTGCTCTTCATTCACTGGGTCCTTTTGTGTCCAGTGGCTTTCTTTCTGTAATAGATGGAATGTTCATTGAATGTCCCTCTTTTGAATAAATGTCATTATGTACTCACTGTATGATTTTTCCAGACCTACTTTTAAACTTGCTTTTGAAAAGAGTCATCGAGATACTGTTGCTGTGATAAAGAAGCATTTAGCAAGCTATTTTAAACACGGAAGCACTGGAGATCGGCTGGGCAGGGATGTTGTTGGACATGGTGCTGGGATCATGACGTGTTCATTATGCTGCCCAGTGAACCTAAATGGATGATTACAGGACTGGTTATGAGACATCAGAGAGAAGCATTGTGTTAAAAGTAGTAAGGAAATTTCAGACGCCTCCACCTCAAGTCCATGTGTCCTCCCACACAGACGGACTTTCACTGAGATTATCGGTTCTCCTGAGTACATTAGTAAGATCTGATCTATCAGTCTGCTTTGCTGTGCTCGCACATCCCTGCTCGTATTTCTGGCATGGATCACATGAATAGATCGTTCTATTCTTGTTATCAGATCAGGTCAATACCTTGGGAAATTTTTAATGGAATGGAATCTTATATATACATAAAGGAGGATTGCCCTATAAACTTTTGATGTTCTCAGATTCCGTTCCATTATTCTTCAGTTTTATCCTAATTTTAATCATTACTTCTCAAAGCGCAGACCTTGATTAAATTTCCAGGTATTGTTTCTTTGGTGCTTGTTAGATACTGGTTCTTCAGAGCAAACCAAAACCATGCCCATCTTCAAGGGGTTTACACTTTTTATGGGGAGATAAATGCAAACTTTAATCATCATTCATGATTGGCATCTGTCAAGCAAGCACTGAGAATAACTCTCTGATATTTGATAACAAAAGCCATTTTTTGATTGACTTATACAGAAAAGGAAATATTGGGGAAGTTTATTTTTAGTTATGTTTGAAAATGTTTTATGCACTTTTGGGTGAGGGGCTGTCCTAAGTCTAGGGAATTCTGTATTGTCTGCGGGTGTTGGATTTCTGGGGGGGTTGTTGATTGGTAATGATCTGCACGTGGTATCAGTAGAATGCCCGAGATGTTCTGAAAGAATAAAAACACCTGAGCTGAGGCCCTCAGAGCTCCACTGTGAGTCTGGCACCGGTTATGATTGTGGTGCCCTCTGCTGAGGTCTGGCAGGGTTTGAACATAGGAAAAATGCCTCCTTGTCTTCCCTGGTGACCTGCCCTGTAAATGTACTATTATAATGCACTGCTGTGAGCCTCAGTCTAGCTAGCATGCAAGCTTCCTTTCTGCATCTCCCATAGGGCATCTGAGATTGCAGACGTGTGTACGATCAAGACTAGCTTTGACATGGGTTCTGGGGATCTGAATTCAAGTTGTCAGGCTCATGGTAGGACTTTAGCCACTAAGCCATCTTCTCAGCCTCATTTGAATTTTTAAGTGAAAATCTGGAAACAAAACCAAACCAAGTTCCTTGATGATGAAAGCATGATGATTTTTTTCTTTAAGCAAACACCTAATGATTAAAGTAGTATTTATATTTTTCTAGCTAAAATAGATTGTTGATTTTCCCATAAGAAAGTTAGCTTCTATGATTCCGTTTAAAAAATAGGTATCTTATATATTTACAAATAATCATTATGTATAACACAGCCTTGACCGTTGTGAACATAGAGTTTTTTATTTTTATTACATTAACTAAGAAAAAACATGAATGTAAAATCATAATAGGATGTCATCTAATCTAGCACACTAAAAGGTAACCCACTGACGTTCTTTCAGTACTTGATAAAATATTTAGAAATAGATTCTCGTTATCAAGGTAACTCTTCACGGTATTGTCACTAATTCTCTAGGGTTTGTTAATTGACATTGCACTTCAAATGCTGAAAAGCATCATTAGTTTTCATAAAACATAGTTGCATTTTACAAAGATGTTTTTAATTAGTATTTTTTCTCCCCCCATAAACTAAGAGGTGCTTTTTTAATTTATTAATATGATCTTCTCCA
This sequence comes from Cricetomys ansorgei, assembly GCA_026225945.1. Taxonomy (NCBI): domain Eukaryota; kingdom Metazoa; phylum Chordata; class Mammalia; order Rodentia; family Nesomyidae; genus Cricetomys; species Cricetomys ansorgei. Next base: position 20,696,228 of record JAMJFZ010001203.1, on the reverse strand, counting down.
CAAAGGAAAAAGCAAAGGTCTTCAGTTGTCATGCTAATGCACGAGTAGGTAAGACTTCTAGAATGTAGGAAAGACCTCAGTGAACCTACTTAGCCCATAAAATCAACAAGGATAATGATGAAATGGCATAAGACCATAAGATCAAGCTAGTCAACATTTTCACATGAAGAGGGCAGGGGCTCACGAGCTCCCACTCCAGACTGAGAGCTTTTGATGCAATTATATTATAATCTCAAAAGTAAAGAGATAATTAAAAAAAAAACTAATGGCAAAGCTATCAATACCCATAATTTCATAATTGTGAAAAATCAGTTAAAGGCACAATACAAAAACAATGTATTAATTCAAGAAAAACTACCACTGACTTAAAAGTGAAAATTAGAATTTTAAAAGAAAGGAATATTATGGCTTAGATATAGTTTGAATATGTTCCATAAAGGTTTATGTGCTGGAGGCCTGGTCCATGGGACCGTGATGAGGTTGAGGAGTCTCAGTTGTAAAGCGTTTTGGGTGTTGAGGTCATTTGAGCCCTTGGAAGTGATAGATGTACTTCTCATAATGGAACACATTGGTTCCCATAAGAGCAAGTTGTTAAAAAAAAGAAAGGAAGGAAGAAAGAAGGACAGAAATAAAGAAAAAAGAAAGTAAGGAAGGGAGAGAGAGAGGGAAGGAGGGAGGGAGGAGGGAGGGAGGAAGGGAGGGAGGGAGGAGTGAAGGAAGCCTTGTCCTGATTTCTTCTGATTTTCTGTCTTACCACCTGACTTTTCTACATGGCCATTCACTGAGGCAGTGGTCCATAACTTTTGGGTCCCCTAGCCACTCTCATTATAAGCAAACAATTCCCTTTATTAAGTTCTAAGTTTGAAAGTAAAACTTAAGCAAGAAGTTAGCTAGATGGGTTCCATTTGAGACTGCAAAAATCAATAATTTGCAAACCTAAGGATAAGTCCGTAGGGATTCATACATTACCCAGTCTTAGAGCAAAATGAGAAAGATGAGGGAAGAAAAGATGAGGAGAAGGAATAGGAGGAGGAAGAACAGGAAGAAGAAAACTAGACAGAGCTTCAGAGGCCTATGGGATGCTGTTTTATATACTAAAATACACACACATAAAGTTCAAGAAGTGAGAGGAAGTTATCAGGAAAAAAGTAATGGAATAAATGTTGCCAGAAGGTTTCCAAAATCTATGAAAATCATAATCTATATATGCATGTAGCCCAACCAACTTCACACAGAATAAATTCCGATAAACATTATAAAAGGCTTTGACAATCTATCACAGAAAGGTTTTGAAATCAGTAAAAGAAAAATGACTCGTTACTTACCAAGTGCTTCAATAAGTTCATTCATAAACTTATTTGAAACAATAGAGGCCAGAGTTAGTTGGATGACATAACCAAAGAGATTAAATAAGAATTTAATTAAATAAATAAAACTACATTTTTCAGTATTGTCTTCCAAAAATGGAAAGAGAATAAATACATATATTAATAGAAATAAGAAATATTGATAGAAGTACTTCAGATTGAAAATAAAGGGCTAGATAGTTCAGACTTTCACAAATAAGGGAAAATGCATGATTAGATATCAGTTTGTAGTAATCTGCAGTAGATTTCCATAAGCCCGCTCAGAAAATAACTCAAAGGTATAGTAAAAAGAAAATTGAAGGGTTTGAAATAGAAAAACCAGGGAATACTTTTAACATACAAGAAGGAAGTAATAGAGGAACAGAAGAAGAAAGATAAAGTAAGAATACAACTCTAATAAAATGGTAGATGCAAACTTTCCATATCTATAATTGCATTAAACTACAAAGTATTAAAATTCTGGACTTAGGGACTGGAGAAGTGGATCAATGGTAATTGCCTGCTATGCATATGAGAACTGAGACCACAAGCCATGTAAAGCCAGATGCATCAGTGCATGTCTGCTACCCCAGAGCTCTTACAGTATAATGGGATGTGGAAACAGGAGAAATCCTAGAATCACATGTGCCGCACAGCCTGGTACACGCAGCAGTGAGTAACAAGAGACCCTGCCTCAAACAAGGTAGAGGGAGATGACTGACACCCAACGGTATCCTCGGACATCCACAAGTGTGCTGTGATACATACATGTCTGAACACACTCATGCAAGCACTCACGTATACACATATACATGCTATACATAAATGTACAACACATACACATACAGGGTTAGACAGAAAGACACAGAGACAGACAGACAGGAGAGAGACAGACAGACAGACAGAGACTGAGACAGATATTAAGAAAAAAACTTTCTAATTGAAAAGACTGCTAAAATGATGCCGGTTATTTGCTGTCATTAAGAGACACACTTTAATTCCCAAGCCACAAGAAATAAGAAGATGAAGTAAAATGAAATCATATGTATCTCTCTACATATCTATATATATAGAGAGAGACATATCACATACAAATTCTATATCAATAAATTCTATATTTATATCTATAAATTGTATATCCATATGTACACATAGATATATACAAATTCTATATAAATAAATTATGCATAAATAATATATTTATATCTATGAATTATATATATCTATATATAGATATAATACATATAAATTGTATATACATAAATTCTATATATCTATGAATTATATATGTAGATATATACACATTCTATATAAATAAATTATACATAAATTATATATTTATATCTATGAATTATATATATCTATATATAGACATATTATACACAAATTGTTTGTAAATAAATTATATATAGATATATAAATTATATATTTACATCTATGAATTATATATCTACATAGTATATAGATATAGACATATATTAATGGGGCTGGAATTGTGATGAAGTCAGATAAAACAGGCTTCAAGGTTAAAAAGCATTGTCACAGGCAAGGGAGGACAGTCTATAACGAAAAGGGATGCTATCAAGACACATAAACACAGATGTACCAAACAGCAGAGATTCAGAATCCATAAAACAAAATGACAACCCTTAAAAGAGACTTAGACAACTCAACAGTAAATACTGGCATACTCCAATTTTCCAGTCTAATGAACGAAATATTTACTAAACAGAACAGCACCAAGAACCTTAGAAAACAACTACAACAGGACTATACCCATACAAGCTGAGAGATAATTATAGACTGCAGATAATTATATCTACAGAACACAATGTTCTTAAGAATGTGCAGTGAAATAATCAGGATAGAACAAATACTAGAACATAGAGCCGATCAGATTAAATGCTATAAGGGTAAGTCACTCAGGTGGATCACAGTGAAGTTTAATTAGATTCCAATAATGGTAGGAAACTTGGAAACCACATGAATACTTTTAAAATCATTTTAAAATCCCTACGTTATTCAAGGTCACTCTGGAAGAATTTAGAATCACCTTGTAGATAAGCCTCTGGTGTGCCTGTGAGGTGTGATTTAGATAAGGTTGAGGTGGAAGGAAGCACTCTAGACATGGGTCAATCCTTCCACGGAATGAGATTCTTTATTAAGGAGAAAATTCACTGTTCTATGCTTGGTGACTGTAGGTCACCATGTGACCAGCTGCCTCCTCCATCTCCTGCCACAGTAGGTGAATTTACTACCGTGACGGACTGTACCCTGAAACTGTGAACCCAAATAAATAAATATTGTTTGCCCTCTTCGGGATATTTCAGTCGAGGAGCAGGAAAAGTAACTAAGACAGAAAGTTTGTAGGAGGAAATGGGCCGTTGCTGTGATAAACTTGGCTAAACCATGTGGCTCCTAGGCCTTCGGAACTAGTTTGCAGGATTCAAAGGAAGCCCTTGAATAGTACAAGCGGGGCTTAATGGTCCATTCTCCTAGAGTTTGGAAAACCAGGAGGCTACTGCAAATGCATACAGAGTCTGACTTAGTGGTCAGCTGTCAGTTTACTGGAAAGTGGGCTAGCAGCTGTTCTTACTGCAGAGAATGCATTCCATCCCGTCTTTAGAACTTGAGTAAGGCTGCATTTAAATGTAATAAACTAATTTATTTGGCAGATGACATTTCAAGTCAGCATTGCAATCAGTCTTCTCCGAGCTCTTATTCAGGTCTCCAATGAGAGAGCAAAGAGATAAGAAAATTGTAAAGTTCAGAATGGAAAGTTGTGAAGCAAGTTTAGAAATGCACATAAGTAGAATGCAGATGGCAAACCATCAGTAAGTCATTAAGAGGAACTCCATCTCCTCATTGGCACAATAGGAAAGGTACCTGGAAGGGAAGACCCCACACATCAAAGGCTCTAACTTATAAAAATGCAAATGTATGTGGCCAGAGAAAGTCTGTGCTGAGAATGCCCCAAGGGGCTCCCTGCTGGAAAGTAACCACCTAGGAAATGTGATTTCCCAGAGCAGCCGCCAAGACATGTAGAAGTAACTGGCGCCCAAAGAGGGCCAGGCTCCATCCTGAACTCATAGCAGAACTTGGCACTGCTGTCCCTACAATGATAGTTTTGTGGGAATAGCATATGTGACTTTAGAGAGCTACCGGCCCAAATAATGTATAGCACGGTCAGGATTCCTGCCAGGAAACCCCAAGAGGCTGGTCTGTGAAGGCACAGAGGTGAAGCCTGTGCTGCAATGGTGAGACCACAGTATGTTATGTCTTACTTGTTTTCTTTTAAGATGGGTTATGTCTTTGTATATTGGAACTGTGGGCTGTAATAGTCAATAATAGGGGATTACAGTTAAGAGATTATTTTGAGTGTCAGTGTTTACTTTGAGCCTCAGAAGAGGCCTTGAGTAATTATCTATTTGTTAATATTCTTTATGTGTAGTACCTGCCTGCATGTGTGTATGTGCACCTTGCACAGGCTTGTGTATCGTGTGCGTACTTGGTACCCACAGAATCTGAAGAGGGTGTTGGATCCCCTGAAACTTGAATTACAGATGGCTGTGAATTGCCATGTGGATCCTAAGAACTAAACATGGGTCCTCTGGAAAAGAAGCCAGTAGTATTAACTGTTGAGCCACCTCTCCAGTTTCAAGAGCTTGAATTTTTAAATAGTCTTGGGATTGTTAAAGGCTATGGAGACATTTGAAGCTGTACTGAATCCATGTTTGCATATGGAAAAGTCAGAAGCCTGTGGGAACATAGGAAGAAGGTGATGGCTTCAAGGCAGTATTGTGGGGTATCACGTTGAAAAGGGGAGGTGTGATGGTTAATATTGTCAGTTTGGTAGAATTTAAATCACCTTGGAGACAACCCTGGTCACGCCTAAATAAGATTATTTGGTTTAGTGTGAAGAATGCTTTTCTGTTAAATAACTGTTGACAGAAGATACTGCCCATATTAATCTGGAGTTTACATCCACTACACCCAAAGTTGTTTCTGTTTCACCGGATAATACTGTGAATGCATAAAAATGTCCTGTTCTTGTCATCTGAACTGCATAGGAAGACATGTTATTCTATCATTTGTGACACAAGGCTACTCTACTTATATATTCCACTAAAAACATATTCAATTATACTTACACATCTTATATATTCATAGTTATATTTATACACATCTTACATGCATACATGTTTATTTATATATTTTAAACTAACATACATATCCTTAATGCTTCTAATAAAATTTAAAACACAAAACTCTTTTAGTAACTGCAAAAGAAAACTGTTAAGTGCCACTTATCTCAGAATGAATCTTGGACTGTGTCATATTCCTTGCAATGAGAATGTAGCACATAAATAGAAATTATTGTTTCTTCTTACTGAAAACACTTGTTTATAATATTGTTACATGATAACATAACAAACAAACACATATTAAATCTGTTTATATGACTATATTACTGAATCAGCAGCGAAACAACCAGAGAGCAAGGAGCTTGCTCACTCACATTAAATACAAAGTATTCACAGTTATCTAAAGGCCGGCAGTGAAAACAGAGCCTCCATGGTAATAGCTGCATATTTTTATCTCTCGCTGTGTGTCTAATTGCGTGACTGATTGTTCAACAGAGTGAAGGTAACTGATTTAGTCCCTCTTTTCTGGAATATGAGAAGACAGTGTTGAAAACCACACATTTTAGACTATAGCCTAAAGTGACACTCGGAATTCAGAACGAACAACTATGATTGTTTTTCTCTAGAAGCCAACATAGCCCAGGAGAGACCCCACTTTCTTGACAGCAAAAACAATGCCCCATCAAGGTGTTGATGCTTTCTACTTGTCTTGGACTCCTCAAATAGCGGGTTCATAGAAGACGACTATACTGGTGTCACTGGGGTTGCTGTGGTGATTATGTGTGTTGATGCTTGTGAAAGATCGTGTCCAAATTGCTATGGGAGAGAAAAAAATAGCCAAAACGAAGGGAAATTAAATTATCATTGTGTTTAGTGGTGAGTTGTACTCAGTGAAGCTTGGGTTTTAATGGATGGAGAGAAGGAGAAAGGGGCAGGATGGTAAGAGTAAAGAGGGAAGAGAGGAAGTCTGGTGGGTGGAAATCCTCTAGGAGACTTCCATGGAGAAGTTTCCAGGTAGAACCTCAGAGGAAAAGGTTTGCTAGTCGGAGCAATCAAAAGGATAACTATGATACTTTTTTTCTTCCAGTACAAAATATCAAACCCAAGGCCTTATGTGTGCCAGCAAATGCACCACTGCTGAGCCTCTGTCCAGCCTATACTCACTTCCTGAGGATAAAAGTCAGATGCGACTTTTTTTTTCTTATGCAACTTTAAATAGCATTATATGTTGTACCTCAAATTCTCTAGGGGAAAAAAAGCTCGTGTTTTATTTGACAATTGTAAATTCAAGATTTTATCCTACCTTTGTAATTTTAGTTTTAAAAATCTGAAGATAGAACAATTGGGTCTCCTAGGAATCTAACAAGCACTAGCCCCATACCTCATGCTGTGGTTTGGATAATTATCTCCCCGAAGGCTATACATTAAATGCTTGGCACCCAGTCCATAGCCCATTGCAGTGGTGGTATAAACTTCGAGATAAAGAGCCTAGTAAGAGGGCTTCTAGTTATTGGGGTGATGTTTTTAGGGGGACTGGGAGTCAAACCCTTCTCTTTTGTGTCCCAGCCATGAGGTGAACAATTTCACCACACGTCACCACTACAATATCCCGTTTGACTACAGGCCAGAGAACAATGAGACTAACAGATCCTGGGCTGACCCAAAACTGAGCCAAAATAAATCCTTTCTCTTTATAAACTAATCATATCAAGTAGTTGGAATAGTAATGGCAAACTAGCTACACGTTGTCAGCCCATTCTAGTAGACCTGTAATTCTACCAACCCCACAAGGGCCAGGAATCAACTGTACTGCCCACACAATTAAGGAAATACTGTTGCGTTATTCAAATTGACTTTAAATCCCCTAAATTTCTACATAGCCTTGTCTCTTCTCTTGACCAACTGGCTTCGCACACAGTTATTCTCGGGTCCTGTGTTTATGAAAACAACATTGAGACTTTTGCTCCATTTGCCCAGTGAGTCAGTGAAAGTGTTTTCACTCTTCAAGCAAAGAGGCTGAGTTGAGCACTGAAAAATCCAGTTTGTAAGTAGGGAAAACCTGATGCTTTTGCCCATACCGTTACTGTGCAACCACCCTAAAATGAAACATAACTTCCCAGAGGGGGATGATTTGACAGAATGTGGCTGGGGAGCTGGTACCTTCTGGAACCTCTTGAAAGGTAAGAACTGGAAAGACACCAAAGGCTTCATAAGACTTTGTAATATTGTTTTAAAGGAAATCTAAAGGCAACTGCATTGGGCTATTCCTTCAATTCTATACTTACCTCAGACATCTGGAATGCACAACTAATTCTGATCAAAGCAGTAATGGGCCATCTGTACCAGTTCTGATGCAAAAGAGACACACTACAATTTTGATTTTTTTCAAAGTTCCAATTGTAACCGAACTATGAAGTAGGTTTTGTAATGCAGAGAACAGAGTCAGGAGGTAGAACATAAACTCCACAGCTTCTCTCTGGAGATTAGAATTAATCCTTGCTGTCTGAATATTTGCTGTACTTTTGAATAAAAATGTATTATTTTAAGAAATGCTGAGGAATTTTTGATAGCCCAATCAAAAATTATAGAAATATTCCATCCAGATATGTTATTCTCTGTATGAAGTAGAATACTCTCTGTCACCTTGGTCTTCCCTTTCCTGTGGAGTGTTGAAGTGTTGTGGAAGTTTATTTTTAGTTGTGTTTAAAATAATTGTTTTTGTGAACTGTTGGAAAAAGGGATGCATAGGCCTTGGCATTTTGTATTGTTTGCAGGTACTGGATTTATATGGGAGATGTTTGTTGCTTATGATCTGCACATGCTATCAGCAGAATACCTGAAGAGGTCAGAAAGGATAAAAACACTTGAGCTCAGAAGCTCAGGGTTCCACTGAGTATGGCATCGGCCATAATGGTAGTTCCCTCTGCTGAGATCTGGAAAGGTTTACACCAATGATTATGCCTCCTTGTCTTTCTTGGTGAGACCACAAAGCAGCCTAAATACTACATAAAGTATAGGTGAAATGTTCAGGTATGAAAGAAGATCAGGGGAGCTCAACAAATCCCAGAGGCAGGCATGGGGGAGTGTACAGGGGTAAGATGCCTGCTGTGCAAGCATAAGGACCTGAGTTTGGATCCTATGAATCCATATAGAAAGGCAGATGTGCAGTGATGGGGATGAGGGAAGGGGAAGGAGTATCTTAAGAGTTCACTGACCAGCAGGTCCAGCCAATTGTTGATCTTCAGTTTCAGTGAGAGACCCTGTCTCAAAAATGATGTGAAGAGCAATAGAGAAAAAAAATAGAGAAAAATCCAACACCAACCTCTGAGGGTTAATTACACCTCTGATACCTAAATCTATAAATGGTATACTACAAATCTGAGCTAAGGATTCTATGCATGGATACTCAAAAGGCAGATCGGTGGTGATCTTCCAGGATAGGTAAAAGTATCTGAATCAATCTGCCTCTGATTTTGTTCATATATTCATATGTGATACCATTCTGCTACTTTTCTGGGGCAAAAAGTCTACAGCTTTCTTATGCCCAGTCACAGGACTGGACACTGCTTGTCCCTAAGTAAAAGAATCCAAATTTGAAGAAAATTTAAATATCTGCAAGGCAAATCATTTCCTCCAAATACAGACTGTATAGAACTGCATGCCATGCTCCTGAAAATTCAGAACATCTCCATGTGGAAATCTATGGGACCGTGCAGTGTGCTCTGTGTGAGTTCTCCTTTCTCTGCTTGTTCTCCCCCCCCCTCTCTGTGTGTTGTTCTGTGCACCTGTTTATACTGCAATTTATACTTGGAATGTGCTGAACAGGCCTTTGTATAAACACATGAATCAGTGAATGAATGGTGGAACACTAGGACCTCTGGTTGCAGGAAAGCTTCGACTGCCATCAATTACAAATGCTTTCTGGATTGGAGACTGTTTAGTGTCTCTGAAGAGAGAATGGCTAGCATTGATTTGAGGAGGAAATGGCACTGCAAAGGCGGAGTATGGCAGAGAAAAACTATTTTAAGACACAATTAGAATGTCTCTTAGAGGGATAAGGGTCAGAGTAGGAATGGATTGGCTTGACTCAATTAATTTCCAGGATGCTCAGGTCATCTATTTTTGCCTTCCTTGACTAAGAGTTAAAATTGTTCTACTGCTCAGAACATATGAGTCTTTGGCCTCCACCAACCTTTGCTCTGATTTTTTTTTTTTTTATGAATGTCTTCATGTAGCATTTTTCAATTCTGTACAAATTAGATATGGGATGAGGTATACTAGTTCAGGAAGTCTTCCTTCCTATAATGAGGGTAACTTAAAGTGTTTTGATCTATGTTTATCTTGTTTGAAGACAGAGCAATCATTGAAGCTTATGTCATGATTGAAAGCATAGGTGTAATGTTTTGATGTATATTTTGATCATATGTTGCTGTTCTTTGCTTTTTTTTTTTTTTTTTAAAGGCAGGGTTTCTGTGTTTTAACTCTGGCTGTCTTGAAATTCACTTTGAAGATCCAGCTGTAGAACTCACAGAGATCTGCCTGCCTCTGCCTCGCAAGTGCTCAGATTAAAGGCGCTTGCCGCCACCACCTGGCAAATTCTTTGCTTTTATTCTGGTGGACATCCCTGAAGAATTGCGCCAAAATATTTTAAATTATTTTCCTCCTTTATTTATTAAAAGTTTACTTACCTCTTTGGTACTTATTTTTATTGATATACAGTTTTAAAATCTATATGTTTCAAGCCAATTTCAGCTTAAAATTACCAAGGTTTCTTACAAGATAAGAAGACCTTGCAAGGAATCTCATAAAGCCAGGACACCAATATTAACTTAGAATATATGAATGACTACACATGCTGTTTTAGTTACTTTGAGTATCATGGAAATGCAAGTACTTGCCTTTGTGAGTTGGTTTTGCTTAATTTTCATGTCGATGGTGTATTCACTTTGTTATCTTAGTATTTGTCTATATTCAGCAATAGAAGTTTAAGGATGAGGATGACATGGGTCATGCTCCCAAAGGACTTATTTCCTTTTCAATCCTTTAAAACTTCTAGGTAAACACAAAAGTGTACGGCGTGTGTAGGCAGGCTTTTGTTTGGCTTCCAGTGGTATTAAAAACCCAATATAAAACTATCAAAACTTGATACTGATGTCTTGGCTGGGGAAAATGCAGAAGAACAATAATATTCTAGAGATCTGCTGCTCAGTATGGTAAATACTACGCGTTGGACAATTGCCAAGAAAATAAATTGCCAGTGTTCTTGCCACTAAAGGATGTGAGTTTTGAGATGATGGGTGGTTGATTTCCTCCTTTCAAAGGTACAAATATATCGAAGTGATGCCTTTAACACTGTCAGTATAGTCAACTTTTATTGGTAAATTAGACACTTCTGTTACTAGAAAAAAGATGACTGTTTTTAAACATAAGCTACCTTTAAAACATACTTATTTGTTATTGCACCAATATTTGCTTAAAATGAGTCATTTAGTCTAAACTGAAAAGACCAGGCTTCAGCAGTAGTCCACGTGTGTCTGTACAGCTTGTTTCCCAAATCATTGACATAGTTTTGTATATTGGCGGCTTGGAAGCATCACTGGTGTCACAGCGTTAGAGACGAAAATGGAGACAAGGAGTAGTGACTCTAGCTTCTGTCTCACTGGGAGAGGAGCCTTCTGCTCTGAAGCTCCAAATAATGCCGCGGGAGTACATAGGCCTGTGCGAATCAGCTACTAGTCCACAGACACCCCAGACAACTAAATCTGCCTGTAAGAAATATTAACTTAATACTAATTTTAAAAAATGAAAGCATGAAAGTGAGAAAAGTGAGGATACCATTAAAGAGATGAGGAACTGGGGCTAAGGATGTGCAAAATAAGGCAGATAAGGAAAAACCGTCTAAAAGTGTAAAGGAGAAGAAGTACAGAAGATAGGAGGAGAAAAGTGCTCTAAAACATCTGTTTGCGTTTATTTGTTTTCCGTATGTGGAGGTCAGATGACAACCCGCAGAAGTGTTTCTGAGACCGAACTCGGGTCCTGAGGCTTGATAGCAGGAGCGTTTACCCACAGAGCCATCTCTCTGCCCTGAAAGGTTTTTTAATGTGTTTGAGTAAAGAATGCATTCAAACAAGCACATACACTCGCGTGTCCTTTGCAGTGAAATCTAGGGAACCCTTAATGCTTTCCACAAAAGCCTGTGTAAATTTCTAATGCTATTGGGGCTTTCTTTTTTGTTTTTTGTTTGTTTTGTTTTGATTTTTCTTTCTTTCTTGTAGAAGCTGAATGTTTGGAAAGGGTTTTAAAAACACATGGGTTATACTTTTTGCTATGGTTACTTACAGCAGTGTATGTCGAATTTTCTCCAACTAAAGTAATACATATGAATAAGAATGAGACAAGCAAACAAGAATGCCCGAGTGTTTTGGATTCATTAGCTTTAGATGGCAGCCCGAGTATTGGCTTTTCTAATATAAAGTGCCACGTAACAGCATCACCAAGGTTGGCACATCACTGTTATTGACCGGCATCCTGAAAGCCGAGCTGTAATTGACAATTTCAAAGATCCATTCAAGTCTGAGGGCAGTCATTGAACTTGCTCAGTGTGTAGCCAATCTGGGAGACTATTTGTGTAATGTTTTCTGAAAGTCTGAACAGTTTCAAATTCCTAACGCTGTGTAAGAGCCTGAAACACAGTTGAAACGGAAGAGATGGGACGACGCAGTTTTCTTTCCTGGTCATTCTTTCTTTCCTTTGTGAAATGGAATTTTCCAGAAGCAGCGCTTCAGACCGTATTTTCAGTATTTCGGCACTGAAACTGAGATGGTATAAGCAAAACACTCATCTTTGCCGAGCATTTGCAAGTTATTGATATTTCCGGAAGAGAACCGTCTGTAAAATATCTGTTTGGGGGCCTATTCTCTTACCTATCACACAAAAATAGCTGCCTCTTAAAAGCCGAAAAATTGTAATATAAAAAGAGTAATTTTGAATCTTATCTTGGACAAATACCTGTAACGGCTCCAGGAATGCTGTGGACCCCTCTGCAACTCCATGACTCTGTCAACAAAGGAGTGTGGGAACTGTCCCTGTGCTGTTCTCAGTCATCAGGAGGCATAAACAAGTTCCTCTATCAGGGTCATTTGGAAAGAGGGCAGTGGGCAGTGGACCAGGAGATCATATAGAGTTCAGGCTGGATGAGACCTCCTGAATCTATTAACTTTCCAAACGAAGGCAGTGTATTGGGGTATACTTACAGAATACGAGGTAACTAAAATGGAAATTCTGTTGTCTCATAAGGAAACATATATAATGAGCAAGACTCATGAGTTCTTATCTCCTTACAATGAAAACTTGGCATTATTTGTATTACATATGTTATTTTTACTCTTTCTAAATATTGTATAGTTGGCAGAATTTAACTTTGCATGTAAAGTGACATAATGGGAGAGGTGCCATGGTAGGATCCTCATAAGAAATGGACAAGATGCTATGATAACCAACTTAATTATTAGGGTGGAGGCATCTAGGGTTTACTTCAACCAACTTTCTCATTTGAGGGATGAGTAAGTTAGGTCTGAAAGATGATATCATTGCCACCAGTAGTCGCGATGACGCAAACCCTGCCTCTTCGTGAGGCTTTCATCGTGCTGTGCAATGAAGAGGATTGGTGTGCACAATACCTTGAGAATGTCGTTCTGAGAAGAAACTTGTGTGTGTCACAATGAAAGAAACTGGCTAGTGGATTCCAGGGGTCTGAGCACCCCCCACCGCCCCTGGGGGATCTGCTTGAACCAAGAGAGTGAGTCCACTGGGAAAGATTGTTTTGAGGCAGGAGGAAAGCTGAAAACTCAAAGGAGAATTTAAAAAAAAAAAAAGAAAAAAATGGAAGTGGAAAGATGCATGATTGCTTGCATCTTTTGTTTCCTAGTTCAGATGTACGTCCAGTAGAGTCAGAGCACAGAGCTGCAGTTTGGAGCTGAATTAGAATTCTGAGTCCACCGAGTCCCATACATCATCCGAGACATTGGCAGCCATAGGTAAAGCAACTTCTGATTTAGTAAGGAGATGTTTTCCTCGAAGCCCTCCTCTCATGGAGCTTTGTGGAAGAGGAGGTGGAAAGCTTTCAAGAGCCGTGGGTGAAGTCTAACAGCAAAGAAACAGCATGTCCCAGACACAACAGGACTGGTGCACATGTGAACTCATAGAGGCTGCGGCATCCTGCACAGGTTCAAGTCAGATGGGGTCCCAGCACTGAGTGGGAGAAATGGGGTCCTTCCCCTAACCAAGAAGATGATGCGGATGGAGGATGCCACTGGTGTGTGTTTAGCTCACATGCAGAGCTCCATCTCCTCAGTCAGTGAGCACTCAGTTCTTCTGTGACACCACAGTGTACGAGGGATTTTCCTGAACATTTTCTCACATAAGCTCTCAGAGCTCCTCAGAGAAAGCAAGCCCATGGATTGTTGCAACGCCCTTGTTATCCAGAGCTGGAGCTCAGCGAGGCTGTGTGATTTCCTCAAGCTCAACAGCATCTCTCTGGAGTGGTGGTTAGGGTTCCTCATTTAGTTCTGCCTGGTGAAAGTCCAGGTTCTCTTCCATAGTGATAACTTCAGCTGCTTAAGCACATGTGGGAAAACCTACTTCAGTTCCACCAGAAAACAACCGTAAGTAAACACTACAGGGAGGAATGTGCACTTTATACAGTAGTCAAGGAGATGGAAGCCAGGAGGTAAAAATGAAGTAATTCCAATTGAGCCAGAATTGAGTATAAAAAAAAAAAGTTCTTTATAGGAAAAGCATATGGAGAAAAGTGGTTTTAGAAGTCAGCGTTGTTTAAAGCAAATATGAATGAGATGGAATTCAGAGCAAATACGAGGAAACATAAACGCTAACCCTAGCGTCTTTCTCTGGGTCCGGTCAGTTAACGACCATATGGAGAAGCTGAGATTAAAGAGCAATTGGAGGATAAAGGAAAGAATTAGAGAATGCCAGGGAAACAAATAAATATGCAAAAGATAGAACAAAGTCTCAATCTACCTGTGAGTGTTTTCGATATGTAAGAGCATCTTTGAGAAAAGATAAACAGGCCTGATTTACTTCCAAACAACAGAAAAGCATGAAAACAGTACTTTGAGTTTTCACACCAATTAACACTAGAAAGATTACTTAAAAGGGGTGTAATTTTTGCTACACACACAAAAAAAATATTAAATTCTTGGAATATGTGGTATTGTATATCAAAGGGAGTGAATGTTAGCATGAAAGAATGTTACCTTGGTTTAAATATGCTAAATCCTTCAATATAAGGGTTCCAACAGATTTATCATCTAAACCTAGAAATAAAATAAATAAATAAACAGACCAGAAAGTGAGCCAGTGCATTAGATAAAATCCAGGCATAAGATCTAATCAGGTTTTGGAAACAAAAAGCAACCTGTAGTTTCAACAGAAGGATTACTTTCTCAGAAGAAATAAAATATGACAGAAATGTAGTTAAGGTTAGAACATTCCTACAAAGTTCAAAAACAACTGCATGAAAAATGTCAGCTCCATTTGCTTTTGAGATGTCTCAATGTGTTCAGATATTAATATAAAGGAAAAAGTAGCATCAATGACAAGGAGGGTTACAACGAACATTTATAGTATCTGATGCCTTTGCTAGAAAAATTATAAAAAGAAGAATTCCCTGCTGGAGGTGGAGTGTAAGTATTATTATTCTAATAATAATCAGAAAGGGAGGTTAATTGAGTGGAAGAGGTTAGGTGATGACAGGGAAGCCAGAAGAAAGTAGAGAGGACAGGTAGGCGGGAGGGATTTTACAATTTGAAAATTGGGGTAGGGGATGTAGTTCAGTGTTAGAGCCTTACCTAGTATCCACAGGACCTTGGGTTCAATCTTCATTACTGCCAGAAACAAATAAGTAGATGAAATTTTTCTACATTTAACTATTTGAAGAATGCTTGTGTTCATGAGGGTGCAAGACAAGGACAGATTGACAACTAAAAGTGAGACATTCAAAACAAAACCAAGAAAACACACGGCCCTGAAAAAGGTACTGGGATATTAAAATGTGGGCAGTGTGCTTGTTTCTAGATCTTAAGTGTCCATCTCTGAAGTTTACAGAATTTTATGCAAGCATAAAAGGCACTGGTTACATTCCACTGATTTCTGGGAATATAAGTAAGCGGTGGACAATGTAAGAAGCTCTAGGTAAAGATAGTTTTATGACAAAGATGTAGAAGCCATGACTGCATATGTGAAAATTTTCCTAAGGCCCTATGACTTATGAGAAGTTGGTGAAATATCCAATACCTACCATCTTCAGAGTGAACTATAATTGATTTTTTTTCACGTACCTGCACTTGCGTATGACTTCAACTACTAGACCAAGACAGGAGTCATGTTTCATTTAGCTTTGGATGCTAGGACTAAAAACATGACTAGCGCTTCGTATCAATGAACTGGATAGTCTGTGTGAACACGCCGTCCCTCGGTGCAATTAACATTCAGGAACAAGTGAATTTGTACAAACTGCTTTCCACTGTGCAGTAAGTCAGCAGACGAACTCAAAAGACACATTTCTCCGTTCTAAAAGTCGTAATATGCAGAATCGAAAATAGAGTTTGTGCCGTGTTTAAAATGTATCCAGATAATATCACTTTTTGGAGTGTTTTGAATGAGAACGGTCACTATAGGCTCCTATGTTTGAATGCTTAGTCACCAGGGAGTGGAATTTTTTAGAAGGAGTAGGTGGATTGGGAAGTGTGGGCTTGCGTCAAGTAAGTAAGTTTGGGGAAGTGTGTTGCTGGGGGCGGACTTTGAGGTTTCAAAGCCCAGTGTCTCTCTCAGATGTGTATTTTATAGATGTCCTATAAAACGCAGGCCCTATACACATGTAGGCAGCGTGGACTGGACTAAGGTTTCCATTAGAACACATGAAATTGAGAGAGGATAGTTGGTGTGAGGAACTAATGGTGGGGGAATCGAAGCAGAAAGGAGTTGGGATGAATTTGATCAAAACCCCTGTACAAATGCATAAAATTCTCAAATAATAAGCTTTTAAGATAGAAAGAAAACTGTAGGAGATATCGCCGTATCTTATTTTAAAATTATACTCCAGAACCATAATAATCGAAGCAGCTTGATAGTGGCACAAAAACAGACACATAGATCAGTGGAATAAAGTTGGGGACCCAGATATAAGTTCACACAACTACTGTTATTTGGATTTGTTTATTTTTTTTTAAGATGCTAGAAATATAACACTGAAAAAAGACAAGATCTTCAACAGATGGGGCTGAGCCACAGCTGGATTCCAACGTGAGGAAAAATGAAATTAAGATCAGTATTTCTGACTGTGTGCAAAATTCAACTACAAGTGGATCAGGAATTTCAGCCTAAAGCTAGATCTTGAATTGATAGAGGGGAAGTAGGGAGCATTTGTCAACTGATAGGCACAGGAAAGGGCTTTCTGAATAAGACTCTGATAATACAGAAGAGAAGAATAAGACAAATAATCAGCCAATAGGATCTCATGAAACTACAAAGTGTGAAAGAAGCCAATAGGTAGCCCATAGCATGGGAGAAAATCTTCCAGGTATTCATCTAACAGGGGATTACTGTCCAGACTCTACTGAGAACTAAAATACTCTAAACATCAGGAAAATGAACAACCTGTTCAAAAATGGGCAATGGAACTGAATGGAAAATTCGTAGAAGAAAGCAAATGGCTAAACACTTTAAAGATACTCAACAACTTTAGTCATTAGAGAACTACAAATTAAAACCACTTCAGGATTATATATTATTCCCTCAGAATGGCCATCCATCAGGAATGCAAACAGTAACAAATACTGGTTTGACTTTATTGTGAGTGAGAGCGTACATTACCACAGCCACTTAAAACGTGAGTCTGGAAGTTTCTTAAACAATATAAATATCTCTGGCATGGCACTGGCTACACCACGGGTCAGTCTGTGCCTATCAGATTCCTTATCAGACTTCCACTACACTTGTGCATCCATGTTCATTGATTCTGTATTCACAGCAGTGAGAAAACGAAATCAACCTTGATATCCATCAACAGACAAAAAAGTAAGAAAAAAATATGTACAAACAATTGAATGTTTCTTAGCAGTAAAGAAAAATAAGGTTATAACATTTGCTGACAAATGGATGTTATTGGAAAAACATGTATAATGAAATGGGGTCACTCAGGACCAGAAAGACAAACACATTGTGTTCTCTCCCATAAGGGAATCCAAGATTCAAATCTTGTGTTTAGTGCATTGGAGCTCAGGTGGAAGCCAGGAAAATAGAAAAGGACTTTTGATAAAGAGACATGTTAATGGAGGGGCATAGAGGATTATGGGTAAAAAGGAAGAAGTAAGGCAGGACACTGGAGGTGATATGTCTTATGCAGAGAGGGACACAGTCGAAAAGGAAAATTAGATACAGATATTTTATTCTACCCAAATATCTCTACTAAACCATACTAGGTGAAAATGTCTCACTGATTGTTTAGCTGTGTAGAGGGCTGGATACAGATAGGAGAATCAAACAAGATGGAGTGTGCTTTTTATTTCTTGGGCAGAACATTTTGAGGGAAACATACAGAAGACAGGCTGAGTAAGGTGATTTTAGGACATGCTGAGTTTGAGGCTTCTCTGATCCACAGCTGCCATTCTTAGAATGGTGCTCAAGAGATTTGGGGGGTTTCACTATATGATTCTACATGACTGCTATCCTTATGCATGTGCTCATAAG
Source organism: Cricetomys ansorgei (assembly GCA_026225945.1). Lineage (NCBI taxonomy): Eukaryota > Metazoa > Chordata > Mammalia > Rodentia > Nesomyidae > Cricetomys > Cricetomys ansorgei. Next base: position 20,677,972 of record JAMJFZ010001203.1, on the reverse strand, counting down.
GACATAACCAACGATATAGAAAGAAGTACTTGTTATTTGAAGCAAGAGAATTGGCGATGATAGAAGGACAATACCTTCAGGGTGGGTGTAGTTCTTAGAAGTCTTCAGGTGGAAAACAAAAGAAATGGTATAGAGAAATGGACAAGGGAAATTTCAAATTGCCATGAAGTCGGCTAAAGTGAACTCTGTTAAAAACGTTTTTCATTATTTTTTTATCTTTGATCACTTTTATCCCTTTACCCCTACTCCATTCAGCATTGGATGGGGGGAGGGGCACAGCACGAAGTCTGTCTCCAAAAGGGGGAACTGTTAGCAACTGCTAACTGTTGGAAAAAGAAGAGTCAGTTGTCATTAAGGGTGTGACCTTTGGTAGGTTAACCATGTCCCAGTTGAAGGCCACATAACCAAGGGTGTGTGGGGTCAGCACAAATTGGACTTGATGTTTCCAATGGGCTCTTAATGAACTGTAGAGGAATAGAAGTGTATAAAAGCTAGGAAGAGTCTATACTTCAGGGACTACATTCAGAGGCCAGTGTGGTTCTGATGGAATGTAGACACACCTTTAATCTGAGTGTTCAGAAGACAGTAGAATGAGAGCTAACAGGAATACTGCCCCCTTGTAAGACAATGAAGGTGAGGTCACCAAATCATCATAAACCTAGGGGGAAATGGTGGTGGCCATCAGGGTCACTGCATTGCCTTGAAGTGTCTCACTTCAGACTACTGACTGATTGTAAGGGGGAAAGACCAGTTTGAAAAACCAATCAGGACACACCCTCTTCAGTGATCGGGAGGGACAGTGAACATCACAAGCTTCTTGCTGTGCTTCTCTATAAGGACACACACTGCTATGAACACACCATTTCAATTCACTCATGAGGGAAATTACACAAACAAATCGAAAGATACTCTATCAATAAAAAACCAAGGATTAAGAGTATACTCCTCAAAATTGTCATCATCCAGAGAAGAAAAGAAAGCTGTGGTTTATTTTTGAAAGGAGGCTAACAGATCAGGTAGCCAAAACCTTGACATCACTCTAGACTGGGACCTAAACTGGAAAAGAATAATTATAAGAGATATTGTTAGGAGAACTAGCAAATTGGAATCTGGACAGATTTTATCTTGTATATTTTATCAAATATTTATAAATTGTATCATAATATTCTATCAGTATACATTTACAAACTTGAAGACTACACTGTGGCTATGTAAAAGAGTATCCTCTCTCACTGTAAGTTATGATGAATATATGGGAGAGATGATATATGGAGAAGAGAAAGAGAAAGTCAGATAACAAATGAAGGCAAATGAATAAGCAAAGTATATGTGACTCTTGGTACACAGCGTGGTTTAGTTACTTTGTTATCATATGATAAGACACCATGACCAAGGTAACACAAAAAAGACAAATTTTATTGGGGGCTGATGGCTTCAGAGGTGAGTTCATGGCCATTATGGCAGGGAGCATGGCAATAGGCAAGCAGACTTGGAGCTGGCACAATAGCTGAGGAGAGCATTTTACATTCTGATCCTCAATTGGGTGGCAAAGGGAGGAAACCTCAAAGCCCACCGTCAAAGCATCTCCTCCAACAGGGCCACACTTCCTAATCCTTCTTAAACAACTCCACCAACTGGGAACCACATATTCAAATATATGAGCTCAGGAGGCCATTCTCTTTCCAACCACCAAAGGGCGTATTTGTATTTTATTGTATTTTCATTCTAAGTTTTCAAGCCTAGAATTACTTCCCAAACTACTTAATTTAATTTTTAATGCAACTACAGTAATATATGCAGAATTATATCACCCAATAAAGGTATTTAGACCCAGTGAAGCTTGAGCTGAATCAGCAAGTAGGAAAAAGCAGAAACAACCTTGATAAATTGTGATAACAGATCGGGTGATCTGATGTGTTGAAGCACAGTGTAGTCTTCCTTTGCCTTCATCTCCTCTTCCATTTGGTAGTTTTTATATCAAAATAATAGAAGATGAAAGATGCTGACCAAACAAATGTAAACAGAGGTAGAACAAGAAAGTAAGTTGTCCACATGCTGATATGCCTGTATGAACAGAATTATGCAGTGCCTTCTATTGTTCTGTATATGTTGAGCCTGCATTTCTATGCCTTGTTGAATATGAAACAAAACCAACCTTACGGTTTCTATAAGAAAAAAGAAATTCTACCCAATTAACATCTTAAATATATACCAACTGATACAACTAGAGAATTTTGTCATCAAAGTCCAACTCATGTTATATATGTAAGTTTATGTTTAATTTTATGTTTTAGATAATTCCAATTCACCCTATGCTTTAATTAATAATTAGCTACCTTAGTTGTTCACATTTTAAAAATTTGTTTGAGAACATCAAACATGGATATACTATGTTTTAAACAAATATTACCCTACTCTCTCTCTTCTCTCCAATTTCTCCTATACCCACCCACCATGCTTTCTTCCCAATCTCATATACTCTTTTTCAAATGCACGGGAGTCCACTTACTGCTGCCAATTTGTTCGTGGATATAAGGCTGTCCTGGAAACACACACAGCCTATCAGGGACCTGAAAAAACTCACGATGGCTGCTAAATTATTGAAGGTATTATGCTGTAAAATAGAGAAAATAACACCAGCACAGGAGAGGCACAGAAAATGTAAAGGTTAAACTCTTAGATATTGTGAGATTTGCTACTGCTCTTTTGGATCTATTAAGAACATAGATATTTGGACATGCTCTCATATTTTTCTGTTTAGCAAAATAACCATATTTTATAATTTTACTTCAGATAAAACATCTAACAGGGAGCATGATTTAGTAGTCAGCAACTCACAGCAGAGGGCCAATGATTATTAGTCTCCCAAGAACAGATAGATTTTTTTTAAGTAGGTAACTCGTGGCAATTAATTATAAATTACAGAGATACTTGGCTTTTTTTCAGCGTCCTCTTTCTGTTTCCAACTGAGCATTTATATACTAAATATTTCATGTCTACTTTATTTGTAGCATTATAGTGGGAAACCATTTGGAGAAAATATTTGTCTCCCCAGCCATGCATACCATTTCCTGGTGTTTGCAAGTCTCTGGATTTTGCATCTCAGCGTTTTGCTGCCTGCCCACACTTTCTGCCCTACACTTGTATAGTTAATTTTCAAAGTGTTAGGATGAAGAAGCTATCAAAGCCCCATAGGCATACCCTCATTCATTAACAATTATGTTTGTAGTTACAGACAGCAATTCACATCAGGGGAAACCCTCAGCTGTAGAATTAAACAGCTAAGGGACACAGACAGTTTTACTGTGAGCCACTGCTGATCAACATGGTGCCTATGAGAAACAAGGCACCAATAGAAATAGTCCAGTAGAAACAGTTATCTCTTGTCAGTGTGTTACCAGAGAACAGGGAGTCCTGTTAGCAGGGTCTTCTCACAGACAAATGAAACTAGCAGGTTGCATGGCCCACACAGGTAAGACATTCTGACAAGGAGGAAGCAGGAGAATTGAAAAGAATTTACAAGCAGGCATACCAAACACAAGGATGATTTCCATGGGGTCTGAGAGAGATAAACAATAAGTTATGTAAGCTGTAAATTTTGGTGGAGACTGGTATGAGATTGAACACTTTCTATGTTAGAATTCAGAAAAGTAGGCAATCAGTGAAGATTCCTGAGCAGCTGCACCAAAAGAAGGGTTTCTGAAGTCCACATCTCGTCAAGGGGTGGTTATTCCTTCCATCTTTATTACGTGGCTTTAGACATAATGGCAAGCTTTCCTGGATGGTTATCTGTTCAGGTGGTTGATAGCCTCACTTAGATAAACTCTTAAAGGATGGAACAATAACATCTGTATAATCTTATAATCCTTTGGGCAGTTTAGAATGCCATTTTTCCACCGGGGACAGAGATGCCGTTCAGAATCCATTTTGACCAAAATTTGTGTACTACAGAGTAGTATGCAGTAGTACAGAGATTAAGTACTTTTAATTAAAAATAAATCTATAAAATGCCCATGGTTTACATGGAAGAAATATCTTTTCTTTAATGAGTTTCAACAGAGCCCTACACTTCCACCCATAACTCTTTAATATGAGATTTTTGGGATGCTCCCTCCCCCACCCCACCGCACACGCGCCTTTCACATGGTATTTCAAACTCTAAAGAGATCAAATGTGACATTTTCCTTTTTAAAATTAATGTTTCTAGGGACACAAGAGATGGGGCGGAAAGCCAGCCATGTGGGAAAGGTCCAGTGTCAATAGCGGCTACGTCAGCTAACTTCTGAGCAACTACCTAACAACTCTGAGTCATCTGTCTTCCTTGTAATAATCCCTGGAGAGCAAGGGAAAGATATTTGGTGATACAAACAGGTACAACACTGACTTCCACCAGCAGTTGTGTGTGTACTGGAGAAGCAAGCAGGAGAGGAGTAAAGTAGATGGCCAGGGGTGATATTTAAACTTCAGTTTCTGAAAGATTTCAGATAGCTACATGTACGTGGAGAATAAGTGAGAGACGCCAATCTGCAAAGGTTACAAATGTGTTTCCAACTCTACAGCATTCTGGAGAAGACGACAGTGTGGCCACAGTAACGAGATCAGTATTGGAGGAGAGAGAAGGAGACTGTTAACCGTAGACTGTTAGAACAGTGTAAACCATGCTGTATCACACTGCAATGGTGGACACAGGCCATTGTAGATTTGTCCAAACCTACAGGAGTTAGACCAATAACATACACCAGTGTGCACTGCGGTACTGCAATGTGTCGATGGGGGTTCATCAGATGTAATAACTGTACTACTACTACCAGATGTGAATAGTGGGGGAGATGTCAGATGCACGGGGATAGAAGAGAAACCAGATGCTTTTGTATTTTCCCCTCCATTTTCCTAGGAACAGAAAGCTGCCATACAAGGAAAGGCTTTTGTTTTAGAGTCTGGGTTCAGTGTGACAAACCCAAGGGGAGGCCAGAATGGGAGTCAACAACTTGTGAGATCAGGACAGCGGTAGAAAAGAAGTGGGCAAAGTTGGGGAAAGTTTTAGATAGAATGTACACATGCTCATGAACACTGACAATGCCTGCTTCGGCCTGATCAGCTCATTTCCAATGCTGTACCTAGCACGGAGACCACTGCCACTAACTGATTTTTCTTATTTGTACAAGTAGGAGTGGTAGTGTGACACTAATATGCTCTGCTTAGTCTGGAAGCTGACCTCAGAGCAATCTTATAAATTAAAAGGTTGAATTGACATTCAGACCCTCCAGACTTGAGCTAGATTTTTATATATGAAATCTTTTCTACATCTGAAAGGCTTCACACCCATATAATGCCATTCTGGGACCAATTGTGGGACACGGAGAGCTTTCTGGTAGATTTGAGCCTGCTTGCGTAGCTCCAGTGTGGAATGAGGATCGGGGAGTTGAAATTTTCATTTGGAAACATCCACTCAGAATAACAAAGAACACTGTAAATCTAAGAACAGTGGCCAGTGTCTGTGATCCTAATGCATGGGGAACTGGAGTACAACCATTGAAAGTTTGAAACCAGCCTGGGCTACACACAAACTCTCTCTCAGAAAACAAAAACATAAAAGGACTCTCCATATTACAGGATTTTCCACGCACAGACTATGCTCCATGGCCAGTGAGTACTCTACCAGTGTTTCCTATCTGGCTACATTAACCCTTAGGATGCTGGAAGGATGGTTCACCCCTGGGCAACTTAACAGGATGACTTGGAGCAGCTTTATAAAAACGTTTGTGTGTTCTGTCTGAAGCCACTGCTGGATAACACCCGCATGGAATTATTGGCTAGAATAAATGCTTCTAACTCTGTCAGTGTTAATGAAATTACTGAAGCACTTTATCTTCCTGCTGCCCATTCATTAGGACTTTACGTCAGAACACATTGTTTATGTTTGTTTGTTTAAACCTTCTGATTTTTCTCTGCTCGCTGTTTTAGTTCTATGTTCACCTTCTTTCTATGCTCATTCCTTCTCTGGCATTTCCTACAGAAGTGGATTCTTTGAGAAGGGCAGACCCTGATATAATTCACTTGCCATTTCTTAAGAAATGTAATATTCATCTTTTGAGTATCTGCCACTCAATACGCCGTTGCTAAGTGCCGGCTCTGGGGTGGTGCATTTCAAGCTCACAGTTATCTTTGCCATCAGTGAACTGAAGGCTTCCTGGGAAACTAAAATGAACCAATGGATCTTCCCTAATGTCTGAAGACACATCCAGGGAGTAATTTAGGAGACAGATTTCCCGGGAAACGTCTCTAGGATTTATATTACTATAGAAATATGAGTATCTCTTAACTTTTATTATAACTGAAAACTAGTTTTTCATATTTTATAAACAAAACTACCAAATAATTAACTTGTATTTGTGTAACTCACTCAGCTCAGATAGATCTGAGGTCTTTTTTTATATATCACAATCTGCAGAGATCTCTCCACTAATTGCCTGGTTTTAGCAGGTTGTGAAATTTTCTAGGGTGGTGTGGTGCGTTCTGTCTAAAGTAATTTTAAAAATTAAAAACAGGATAGCCAAATAGGATTTATACAGTTTTCAACAAAATACCTTCTACGTGACTGTTTTGCAAAAATATGTTGCGATTTGAAATTTGCAAGCTACTCATCAACATTGCCCTGGATTATTAGCTAAGGGTTAACTTGAAACAAATAAAGTCAGACTATGTGGGGTGATTGATAGGTGAATTTCCACCTCTCACCGTGTGGATCAGAACATCGTCATGAAGGCAGGATCCTTCCATTTCATAAACTTCAGTCATACATATCTTTGCAGCTCTCTCCAGACATTTGCCAGCACAAAGAACAAGACAGTCTTGTCCGACAATTATTCTCCCTCTGCTTCAATGCTGCCTTTATCCTTCTGTCATTGTGTCTCATACTTGCGCTGTGTTTCTCTATTTTCCCTCCCTCCTTCCCATCTGTTTTCCCTCAACAAGAAACCATATTGCAATAGAAGTGTATTTGTCTGCACACTTACTTCATGTTTCGATTTTAATAAAGTCCCTATTAGTGAGATTCTGGCGACTATAACAAATACCTGAGATATCATATTAAGAAAATTTTTTTTTGGTTCAGACTTCAGAGTTTGCAGGCCATGTGTGGGTTTCCCATGTTATTGTTTGGTTTGTTGGAGGTGGCACACCATGGAGAAGCATCTTATCCCTATCTCACAGCTGGGGTACGGTGGAAACGTGAGTACCATAATCTCCTTTAAAGGGAAGTCCCCATCACCCAGCTTTCTCTCAACAGTTCCAACCTCTAAATGCTCCACTCCTTCTTGATAGTGTTATGGCTCTGAAATAAGCTTTTAGCACATGACCCTTTGGGAGACACATCCAAAACTCAGTAATGCACTGTAGCAATTCATTTATTTCAAGGATTGTGTATTTGACGTTGTATCTGAAAGTCATTGCCAAACTTAAGGTCATCCATATTCCCTTCTATGTTATCTTGTTTTGTAGATTTAAGCTCTATATTTAATGTGTTGATCTATTTTGAGTTATGTCTGTAGAGAGCATGCAGTTTGTGTCTGAATTCTCTTTAATTTTTATATATGGATGTAAGTTGTCCTAGCATCATTTCAGTTTCTGATGAGAACAAAAAAAAACTATCTCTTGTGTTGTTTCTTCCCTTTTGCATATTTAAATCATCATAATCTGACTTATATACTTCTCTCTCCATCTTCAACATGTACAGGAAATTTAGAAGTTGATGGGATTGAATTATATGCTCACAGGTACTAAGTTTACATATGTCACAATAAGCCTTGTATATATTAAATGTAAAAATAAACGTCATACAGAACCGTATTATTCCAGAATTACATAATTTATATCGTGACAGTTCTATTTTTACGTGAAGGAAGAAAACAATTCTATCCTACATGTTATTGATAGCTATATCCTCTCTTGGCTGCTTTTGCTTTCTTGCTAGTTGTTCTTTCCTTCCTTCTGCTCTGATTCCCTCTTGGATGCTGTGGCATCCAGAGCTGGAGCACAGCAGGGTCAGGGCAAATGTATTGTAAAAGAAGCACTTAGGGTCTGAGTAAGATGCTGCTGATGGACTTGTTTTCCTATTGCTCATAGAAGGACCTGGGTTTCTGCTGGGAAAGCTGCCTGTGGGAGGTGAAGCTCTTGACCTGAAGTAATGTCTGATCGCTATGTCGGGCTTTCTGCTTTCTGGAAGCAGGCCCGGCTTTTTGGTAATTACAACTCATGGAATGTGTAGGAAGCGGCTGGTTCCCTAGCTTCCACCCTGTCTCTGCTTTTCGAGACTATAGCATTAGAGCATCATTTAGTTAATTTTAGGAAGTTATTCAGGAAACTCTTCTGTATTCCATAGTCTGTGCCTTATCACATGGGCACCATGCCAAGGTGAGACTTCACACTAAACAGACATTGTTGAGGGTAAAATGAGATTTGGCAGAATAGGCCAAGCAGAAAGAGAGGGAAGAAGTCAATCTACATGGAGTGAGGAAGGGGAGCCAGCCCAGAGACGTCAGAGAGCAAGCTGTCATAAATCATTGCTGCAAGAAATAACACAAGAAGAAGAGTTCTAAAGACTTCAGAGATATTCAAGGGATATCCAACTAAAACTTACAAAAAAGTCAGCAAAGATACGACCTAAGATCCAGTCCTACCTGGGGCTTTTCTAAAGCCAGAGAGAAAATACAATGTGATATTAATCTGTACCGTGCAGCTCAGTTGGAGGCAGAAGGTTATCCTTGCAACACAGCAAACTTGAGCCTAGCGTGTTTATACAGGAGACCCTACTTTTAAGAGTTACAAAAAGAGAAAATAAGAATATGCACAACGGTTTTCAAGGAAGTGAAGCCAGCCTGCTACACGGAAGCCTTCAGAGGCTCAGGCTTACTGCTGGCCAAACCCATAGTTGCTTTGTAGGTTTTATTTTGGAAATTTTCAAGAAGCTTTTTTAGCAACTTCTTTGCTAGCAAATTTCAAATGAAGTCAGGGGAAGAATGCTGGCCAACGGGTGTCCTTCCTGTAGGAAGAGAAGTTGGTAGGCAGTCTGCAGCCACAAGCCCTCCGTCTCTTGTCTCTCTCACAGTTTCCTTTGCTGCTTTCAAGAGGAAGACTGCATTCTAAATGGAGCACTCAGGAGTCAGTGTGACTGAGTCACAACGGGAGCAGCGTTTCAAGACTTTACTCATCACGTTTGCAGGCGAGAGAACAAGAAGCCCTTGGAGCAGGGTGAAGGTGAGGTGTCAACAGTCACAGGGAGAAAGGAACGCGACCTCCTTTCTGCAGGTGGATGGCCTGCTTCCCTGCTCTTGTCCCATTTTTCCTAAGAGAGAGGAGCTGAGCTGCAGGGCTTAAGAGTGTTCCTGCTTCTCCATTGTTCCCAGGCTCACACTCACACCTGATGCTGAGCAACGCGCAGGCCAGCCCATGGCTCTGCCCAAACACTGGACCTGGCCCTACTCTTTTTAAAAAATATATTTTTAATTATGTAAGATTATAATATAATCATTTCCCTCATCCTTTTCCTTCCTCCAAACCCTCTCATGTATGCCTCCACCTCATTCTCTTTCAAATTCGTGGCTTCTTTTCCTTTCATTGCTGTTACAAACATACATATATGTGTGTGTATGTGGGACTATGCGTGTGTTCCTAAATACATAAATGCAACCTGCTCGGTCCATATGTTACTTATATGTAAATGGTAGTTGAATATTTACTAAATAGTTGTTCAATTTATTTTTCCTAATTCCAGTCTGACCAGATCTATTAACTAGAATCCTTTCTTTCTCAGAACAAACATTTCAGTTTTTATCCCAAACGAGGCCAGCTGGGTCTCTCTGCTCCTTGGGAGAACTGACTTGAGTATATCTCCATCCTCTAATACAGAAGTTGCAGTCTTCTGAGGTTATCTAAAACAACTCTAGCCTGGTCCTTTCCCAGCCACCTCTACTCTTTAAAAAGAAAAAAAAAAGCAATTAAAATCCCTCGTTTGTTGTAGGTAGTGGGGTGGCACATGTTTGGCAAGTACTCTGCCACTGAGACATACCCTCCTAGACTTGCAGTCTGTTTTCAGTACAGTCAGATCCTTGATCCGTATGTCATGCCCCAGTCACCAGTCAGACTTTCAAAACAGCATGCTCAAGTTCACAGTTTTTAGAATTCAAATTAACATGCCTTGTCGGACATGTCTGCCGTGATGGCTCTCTTGCCTTATTCCACAATACTTTCTCTTAGGACAGGCTGTCTTGTTCTGCCTTCTGTGGTCTCCCTTAAGCTGGCAGGGTGAGCATGTACAAGTCAGAGCAGGTCAAGGTGTACCCCTTCCTTCCTTCTTTCTCTTATACCCACATTCACCCCATGAATTAGTTCTTTCAGTCTCAAATGGAGCAAACGCCCTCTCGCCACTCCATCTCTCACAGAAGCTTCCCTAGACAATCACAGTTGCCTCTCATCCAGAGGATGACTTTGTGCTCCTGCTTTCACTTCTGAATCTAATGGAAAGTCTCCACGGGGAGCGAGAGTGAAGAACCTGCCTGTGATCTGAGCTCAGATGCTATAAATTTCTGCCATTAAAACTTAAAGAAAATACAAAAGAAATTAAAAGAAGGAAAGCTTTTTTCACTAGAATAGTAGGAAATGTGCCAGATGATCATCTCAGGCACTAGCCCCATTCCACCAGCGATAGGGATTGGAAGTGTGAACTCATCTGAGACACTTTGCTTTGACAGGAGAGAGCTGCAGGGATGCCTTGTTCACTGCAATCTGTTTGCCTGGAAATACTTCCAATGCTTTATTTCGATCTGTCCAAAGTTAGCTTCCAAAGGATGACTTCCATGATTGTCCTAATTATGTATTACCTCCACTCTTCAGGAGAGAGTTCCCAGTAACATTTTCTGTATTTCCAGTGCTCCTAGAACATTTCCCATCAAGCTCTTCCTATACCTTGAGGATTTTGTGAGTTTGGTGGCCCATTCCCATTGCTGCCTTCATCAGTACTGTGCTCCTTTGCTTTCCAGCTTCAGCCACGCCAGCGCCTTGTTACTCTCCCAGCGTGATGTCATCATGCTCCCACCTCAAGACATTGAGCTTGGTAAGTTTCCTTCCTGTATGAGGCCATCTTCTCTGAAATAGCCACGTGATTCTCTTTCTTGTTTTATTTAGGCTCTTCTCAGTGTCACTAAATATGTCAGCTTCTCAGAGAGGCTCTCCTAACCTCCTCTCTCAACTTCCTCGCCTTCCCATTCTTTCCTTTTCCCATAGCACTAGTTGTCATCCGACAACACGTGCTTTCGCCTTCCAATAGAGTGGAGGGAATGCCATCGAGAACATGCCATTGAGAACTGAGAAAGTGTAGAAGGGGAATAGTCAATCTGGTCTGCTCTTTCCTTTTCCCCTTAAAAGAGGACATAACCTCAGGAAAGCAACCCTCTCCTCCATCCCCTCCTCTTCTCCCCAAACCCTCATTTAGAAGCTATCTTCATCCAGTACGCAATGCAAGGAACGTCTTTCAGACTCAGTGAACCCCGACCCAATAGGCTTTGCACACCACCCAGCTTCCAGTTACCATGCTGGGCTGAGATCCTTTCTCTAATTATGCTCATCCAAGATGGCCCGCTGCTGTTCACCACAAATAAGCACAAAAACAATTCATTAAAAAAATGAAGCCCTTTAAGAAGGATTAGGCGGGCTTCATTTCACCCAAAGGCTCTTGTGTCTTGCAAAATTTGTATTCAATTAATTTCTTAGATTTTCGGTAACCTGCCTTTAATTGCAGAGTCTCGGCCACAAACTTGGGATGGGTGAGGAGAGGATACTCTTTCTTTTTCCTGTTTTTTTCTTTCCTTACCAGCATTCTCACTAGAATGTAAATTCCATAAAAGAGGGATTTTTGCTCAATTTCTTTCTCAATTTTGTCTCCAGTTCAGTTTTGCTCTGGCAAACAAGGAGACACACAGAAGGTAATTCAATTGTTTCTCTGGCTTATTGAATGTCTTCGTTGAGTTTCTTTGTTCCTGGTCAGTTTTCTAGTTTTACTTTTGAAGTAGTCACAAGATCATCTTTTTAAAAATTCACATCTGGTTGGTCCTCTAAGACCCCAGGTGCCCCATTAGAGAAGCAGGCCTTCAGTTTCGTTGCTTCTGATCCCTTTATATCTTCTGCAGTTTCTACACTTTATTCTTGTTCCATTTCCATATTAAGTGTGAGTACACCTCCACTAAATACTTCCAGAGGCCAATAAAGAGAAGATCAACACGATGTACACAGGGTAGTGCCCTCCGCGGTAACAGCAGCAGCAAGATCAGACTGAAACATATGCACACGAAAACCTAACAGTTAACATTTCTGACATTAAAACTGGACCGTTTGCATGTTCCCCTGCCTCATCTACCTTTGTACTTTGTGCCTTGGGTAAGTTTTCTAGGCCTTTGGCATCTCTGATTCCTCATGTACAAAGTAGAGATAATACGTATGTCCAGAGGTGAGAGGTGAGATTGGAGCTAAAGAAATTGATCATGCATAAAGTTACGGCCACGGAAGCCTAAGAGTCTGGGTTCAGATCCCCAGCACCAGTGTAAAAGGCAGTTGAGGGGCGTGAGGCTGTCAGGCAGTCCTTGGCTGCAGCAGAGATACACAGATCCTGGATCCCGCCGGTCGGTCAGTCTGGCTAAAATGGTGAGCCCCAGTTTCAATAAGACCCTGACTCAAAAAAATAAAGTGAAGAACAAGAGATAAAGATACCTGGTGGTAATCTCTGGCCTTCATACATGCACATGGGAGCACACCACATAAACACACACACACACACACACACACACACACACACACACACGATTATAAATCTAATTTAAAGGCTGTAACTGGAATTCTAGATTATGGCAGCGCCTCCTTTTACAAAACAGAATGAGTGTTCCAATGAGATCAGCAAGAGACCATGGCTTCAAGGGCAGAAATAAAGGGGAAGGGAGAGCAATTTAAAACTCGCAGTGGGCTGGCTTTTCCTCATCGGGCTAAATAAACCAGCCGATTTGGAGATTTGGCTATCATTCATTTCCTGAACACCCGGGAGGTGATGTAAAAACCTTAATGTTGATTGACAGCATGCCGTCACTTCACCATGATGAACTCCATCATAGTTTGGGCTGCAGGGCCTCGTTCTGGTGCTCAGTCTAATCCAAAGACCCACAATACATCTCATTTAACAGCCGCGAGAATACCAACTTCATTGAGTCAGCCTGAGTGCAAGCGAAATACTGAGAATAGGTTCATATACGTGCTCAGCAGTCAACACGAGTTCATTGTGCCAGTGAGTCTCTGTCACCATGACAAAATGCCGGATGTCAATTAACTTGTAAGGGGAAAAGGTTTATTTTGGCTCAAGATTTCAGAAGCTCCATTGTGGCTCAGGCTTTGTCTTGTCAGAATGTTGTGTTAGAACAACACTGCTCAGTTCGTGTTACTCAGATCCATAAAGAGAAAGAAAAACAGGGGAGCCCAGGGCCCTGATTTTCTGCCCAAGTGTATTCTGTTGTGATGCAGTTTCCTCCCGCATAGACGTATGTGCTAAGGGTTGCTTCACCTCTTATAGAGCCACGCATGGATAACTGAGTCTTCACCATGTGGAATTCGGGGACATTTCTTAACCAAACTGTACTGCTGGCAATTATGAAGAGTCTTACTGACATGTGCTTCCACGGTAATGGAAAAGATCTCTCTGAAAAGCTACCAATACAAAGACTGTCTCCTGCTTGTAAGGAGGGGTAGATGGAAGGATGGTTCAACTCTTGAATGTCAACTTAATAGGATAAAGATCATCTTTGGACAGATCAGCGAAGGATTAGCTACGCTAGGTCAGAGATAGGAAGACCCACCCTAAAGATAGGAGAGCCGTTCCATGGGTTGGGATCCCAGACTTCATGTGCAGGAGACAGTAAAATGAGTACCAGCATCCATCTGTCTCTGCTGCTTGAGTGTGGATACATGTGACCACCCATGTCAGGCTCCTGCCTCCATGACTCCCTCACCCCGTGACAGACTGCCCTCGAGCTGTGAGCTAAAACAAACTAAAATAAACCCTTCCTTTCAAGTCGCTTTTGTCAAGTACTCTGTCACGGCAAGGAGAAAAGTGCTGAATACAAATAGTGTTTGTAAGGAGAACATTTTGGGGAAGAGTTGAATTAAATTAGTGTAAAAAAAAAAAAAGGCTAGATGAACAAGACAAAACTCGTAGTGACTTCTCTCTGCCTGGTGGACATAGTTGACTAGTTGAGTAGGAATTATGGGGAAGCTGACTGGCGTAGCCGACAAAGCCGATGCTGTCCTCAGCCACAAAAGCTCTGTACACCCTAAAACACTGAGGCATTCCAATTAATGTGGAGTTGGTTACATTCGAACGGTGGATGACTTCGGAGGGAGCAAAAAGGAGATGCGGCAATTTGAGCAGCAAGTTATCGCTGAGGTGAAGGTGTAATGACGAACCCGCCAAAGGCAAACGCGCTAATTAAGCACCTGAGTGCAAACACTAGGAAAAACAAGGTTGCAATGAAGCATTGAAAGCAGAGAGCAGGCCAGGCTGCAACTCAGGGCTCATCCCTTAGTGCTCCACTTTGTAAAGGGTCCAAGCCTTCCAAAGCAGTGGCACCCGCGAGGGCCCAACTGTTCAAACACACAAGACCCTATGGGGAACATTTCACATTTAAATCAAAACAGATTTGCATATTTTTCCTTGCCCCCCGCCCCCCCCCCCCCCACCCCCATGATAGAAAGGCATTACCAGCATGGAGGGAGAGTGAATGACCATTCCACTTAAACCACAGTGCCGTGCTTTGGCACTATGTTCTAGCATCTGCTTTTCTCATCGCACAGTGCAGAGTGCTGCTCAGACAGTGCACTGTCAAGGTACACAGCTCTTTAGCTATAGAGGTAGGTAGTGTTCTCGCATTTTTGGGTTCCCGTTCACAGCACGTCTACACACTGCACAGTCATATCTAGAGGTGTTTTTGAGGGTGCTAAGACAGGAAACCTGTAAATAGCAAACCTGAAAGGACTAGAATCTGTGCATCTTCATTTGAAGGGACACAAACCTCTGGGTCTTCTGAGGATCGGCCCCTGCCCTTCATCCACCATGCCTCCTCAAAAGCATCCTAGGGTGCCCTCAAAGTGCCTCTTCCCGATCCGGTGGGAAGTGGGAGTGGACTAAAGTCTCTGCTCCTGTTTAAAAATGAGGATCAACAATGCCTCATAATAATTTCCCTCCATGCATGCCTTCTCCTACCTCAACACGAAAGCCAAGGTCATGTGCTCTTTCTCTCAAACAGGCCATATTATGTTCGTTCTCTAAACACAGGTTCTGCAACGACGAAACTCAACAATCTCACATGATGCACACAGGAACAGCCACTGCCCCACAACATCTGGTGTGCACATCTGCCTTAAATTTTTTTTTCTAGAAATTAGGGCACATCTCACCTTGTTTTCTTGTGTTGCGACATAATGACAGACCTGCAAATTATTAAGGAAGCAAGTTTTATAACACTTCAAGTGCCCAGTGTGACAGGGTCTGAAGTACTCCTAGCTTGCCTGTGTCTATTTTACTTTGTTTCACCTTTTTGGAATAATTTTCTATCTTGATCCCTTTAGGTTTTTGACAATTAATTATCTTGAAAACAGTTTTACTGGGATATTGTCAATTTTCAAGCTAAGACTCTGGAATATGATTGGAAACGCTGCATCTCACCTGGGGAAGGTGACATATGTCTGACTTGCTCTCAGCGACGCTCAGATGTTTACCCTGTGATCTGTAGCACTTACCCCTTAACTGTCTGATCAGCCACAGCATTCGGAGACAGTCCTCCGCTCTCACTTCCTCGTTTTTTGTACATTATGTTCTGGCTCCCGGGAAGCGCTGCTAAAACACTAGAGAGAGCTCTCTGATGACCAAAATTATCCTGCTACCCAAAATAACATCCTCTCTGCTACCCCCTTGCCGTAATGCAATAGTGTTGAGGGAAGGTTAAAGGGAGACAGAGAGTGGGATGGGACCAAACTCTGTAAGAGATGGCTATTAAGAAAAGGGCTTGAATATGCTTATTTACTACTAACCTTACCTGTCACCAGCGTCAGATTGGACATGCCATTTGGGTGAAGTAATAACTAGTTACCAGCCCACTCCAAACACTAGTTCTTGGGAAAGGCATAATTTTTGTTTTATTTTCTTTCTCTATGTCCTTCAGTGTGTGCACAAGCTTTATAAATGAGAGTTACATCTTTTGTAGCTCAGTGATAAACATCTCTGCATCCACATTTTCTCTGGTTCTTACTAGAAGCCCCTGAGTATCACTTCTCAGTACCAAACAGATCTGAGGGTGATGATGGCTTTGGCATCAAGAAGCTAATTAGCACAGGAGAAGGGTAGCAACCCTGCCTTTCATACGTAGCCACTGTGCAGAATTTGCTCCAGAAATTTATCCGTAGCGATGTTACAGGCTGTTCTTTTTTACCCTGAGAGGTGAAAACAAAATAGGAACTAAAAATGGAGTGTGCAGAGCCATCTGGATCTGATGTGATACCGACAAGATGGGCTGGCAACTTTTCTATTCCTTGTCATGCAGGGAGAGGCACCAAGGGCTCACTGAGCACCCACTATGCAAGAGGATAGAGATGTAGATGAGCCTTCACTAAAAACACCTAGAAGAGCTCAGAACTTCCCCTCGGTGAGGGTGAGTCTGCATCGCTGGGTATGGCAAGTCACAGTAGAACAATAGGAGTCACTGAAGAATTCCTTACAGAAGGTTATAAGTGAATTTTCCGCTTTGAAAAGCACGGAACTAGAAGAGTCAAAAACTCACTCATTTGCTTTGATGGTGTAGGTCAACAACAGACTTTGAAAGAATACAATGTAGTTTAGGTCCTAGGTTGACTACTCCTGGATGTTTGCCCCTTGGGCGTGCCTTACTCCATCTGAGCCTCTGGTCTCTTTATCTGCAAAATGGATGTAACACGACTAATGTGTGACTCACTTAACCAACAAAATCAGTAGTGTTAAAGTGCCCTGGTCTAACAGCTAGATGTTAAATTGGTCTCTATTGTTTTAAACACAAACATTTCACTTTTCTAGTTGTATCTACGTATATACAATGTGTAGATACTAAATACTTCAGAATACAAATAAATATAAAAGACAGTAAAAGTGGTCTCTGTTGTCTAAGAATTAACTGTTACTGTACGCTGATCATCTTCCTTTTAGAAGCCATTTCTGCATTTACAATAATGCTATCACACTCTACAAATTGTTTGTGAAATTGAATTTTTATTTAATGTGATGTGAAGGAATGTAAGCTATTAGTGATTTCACCGCAGAAAAGGAAGTAACTGAGATAGAAATGGAAAAAAACCACAAATACGAGCAGCATATGGCATTTCCTCACTGTGTCAAAGTGAATTATTCATGAGCATTTGTCAGAAATACCCAGTACTGTCGAGTTATTCTGGAACAAAGAGTACAAATTCTGAGGCAGTGATTGCTTCATGTTCAATTCAACTTGTTTCATTTTCTTTCTGGGCACGAGGCAGAGCTCTCTTTGCTGGAGCCCCTAGCATGTAGATGTGGTCATGTGAATGAGGGCTAGCCAATAGCATATGAGAAGAAAGCATGCCAGTCCTCCTTCAGGTGGTTGGTGAGAGGTGTGTCCTTGCTGTGGAATCTCTCATCTGTCCCATGAATGGAAGGAGCCTGTGAGCCTGGGTCTACCATGAAGCAGATCTGCTGCCAGGCACGTGCTGGTCTCAACATGAATAAGAAATGTGCTTTTACTGGCCTACTGAATTTCAGAAGTTTATATTATAATAACAAGCTGTGCTTGGCTTAACTAACAAAGCTTTCAGCTACTTCCAAGTAACAAATACAGTCATTGCTCGGTATTCATGGGCGATGGTGCCAGGCCCTGAATAGATACCCAAATCTGCAGATTCTCAAACCCCTTATATAAAATGTCCCAGTATTTGCACAGAACCTAGACATCACACACCTTACTTCTACACATTATATCATCTACAAACGATGTACAATTCCTAACACAGTATAGAAGCTGTTTATAGTTCCTCTACTGCACTGCTTAGAGAATAATGGGGTGGAAGATAGGCTGTTCGTATTTAGTACAAGCACAGTTTCCCCAAATGATTTTGATGTGCAGTTGGTGGAACCCACGGATGTAAAACCCTTGAGTATGGAGGACTGACTGTATAGACTGAAATTTGAAATCAATCCAAAACTTTCTTGACTTATGGAAAGGGCTGAAAAACATTGAGCATTCTAATTTCAGAAGTAAAGAGAATGAATCTTAATCTGGCACAAATAAATTTCCCTTTATTCCCTGATTAAAAATTCTTAAATTGCTATTTCCAGAGACAAAGTCTGTATCTAAAATTGAGACTGAAAATGCAAATATCTCTTAAGAGAGGCAACACATTCATTTTACCATAAGGTGTGAACAATGGATATAATTTTTACAGTTAGAATCCAGGGAAAGGTGAAAAGAAGCCAAGAAACAAAAAGACTCTTAAGAACAAAAAGAAAGCACAGTGAAGAGAAATAAGGGCACATAAAAGACTAGCTCAAAGTTCAAATACTTCAAAGTATGTCTGAGAAAAATCGGATAAAATGTGCCCATTGACGTCACAATTACCAGTTTAATAGGATCATGAACAGAGAAGAGTTAAGGTCAGAAACTGTGGAGTCTCACTTGCAACCTAACAAGTTGGCTTGTCTGGTTCTTGTAGGAATATGTAGAAGACACGACACTGTCAGGTCTAACTCAAGGCTGTTCTCAGGGCACAACAAACCATGACCTTCATCCCCCTGAAGGAAGAGGATGCAAAGGAGAGGCAGTGGATGCTGTACGTGATGAATTTCACATCCCAGCTCAGGAAACTTAAACTTCAGGGATCTTAGCATCTTGTAGCAGCTGTAACCAAACCTGACAGACATTCGTCCTGAAGAGAGGCACCATCTTCATTACGGGGAACAGCAAGTGAATCTGCTGTCTGTTCCAGAGAGAGCCAGCTTCTCTGTTTTACGGAGTTGGCTCTTAACCACTAATCCTTGGAAAAAGGCAGTTCGCGTGCCAGTTCACACAGGACATGCAGACACACAAGAGCTTCTTGTGGCATTGTCTCGGTTATCTCCAGCATGTCAGATCTTAGGATTTCAAACGGGGAAAGTAGTAAAGGGTGTCAATGGCTCTGAAGGAAGCTGTCGGTACGTAGTCTTGAAGAGATGCTGAGAAATGATCTGTGGAGAAAGCATACAGTTAAGACCCATGTTTTAGAATTAGATAGACTCGAAATAAAGTCAGGCTGGCATCAATCACTACCTATTCAACTTTGGGAAAGTTGCTGGATTTCTGTCAATTTCAAATTTTTCATCTTTAGAAAAGAAAGAATACAGATTCCAATTATTGCAGGAACCGTAACTAATTACGTATAATGAAAGGAGTCTAGTGCATAGCACATACTAATGTCTCAGTACTTGACACAATTACTACTTCACTCAGTGACCACACATGCTTCGTAGTATCTGTAGTGCCCTATACCACTGTATATACTCCCACAGTACTGACATCCATGTTTAATTGAACAGTTTACCAGTTGGGTTATTTCTCAGTTATTTAAATCTGTCGTTTTACTTCAAAAATACACGTGTGTGTGTGTGTATGTGTGTGTGAGAGAGGCGGGTAAGGGAGGGAAAAAGAGAGAGAGAGAGACAGAGAATGTGAGAGAACACACAATTACAATTGATCTCTCCCTTCATGCTTAAAGGAACCCCCCCATAGGACTGCTCAGGGAAATAAAGGCCCCTGTTTTTACCTGAAAACATACAATTTTCTCGAGAATAAAGGCTCCTGTGTCTGAGGTGGCTACCTTCGGCAGCTTCATCTTCTTAAACATGGAGGAACCAGCCCTCTTTCCTGCTACTCTAAACAAAAGTCCTCTGCTTGTGAAGGCCCTTGAAGGCCAGGATATCTACAAACTTGACACACTGTGAGACCAAAGGGAAATCTGAATTCCAAAGGGAGACAGCTTCTGACAGTCTAGCATTGGGCTGGTGGGAGAGTGGGGGAGTGGGGGGCATGTAGAGACAGTTCTGGGAAGAGATCTGAACCAGGAAATTCCTGTACTAATCAAGTAGGAAGGACTTACAAAATCTGAATCCAGTGAAATGCAGTGCAAAGTTCTGCAAGATTTTACTATCTACTTTCTTCCAAGCAGTGCTTTAATGCTGTCTTATGCATCGTT
This sequence comes from Cricetomys ansorgei, assembly GCA_026225945.1. Classification (NCBI taxonomy): domain Eukaryota; kingdom Metazoa; phylum Chordata; class Mammalia; order Rodentia; family Nesomyidae; genus Cricetomys; species Cricetomys ansorgei. The sequence goes on along the minus strand of JAMJFZ010001203.1, from coordinate 20,657,662 downwards.
TCAGGGATGTTTGCTTTTCTGCTCATGCATACGTATCCATAGAGGACAAATTTAAAGTTACGAGCAATTCAGAAGTTACCATGACAAACTAGGCTGTCTGTGGCTCCTAAGCATGTGTCCATGCTGTTTGTATCCCTGGAAGTCTCATTGTTTGTTATCAAATAAAATGTTATCTATTCTCTGGTCACAGTGATCCAGCCTGCTTTTTTTGGAAGTATTGTGGGGTGGTTTGCAAGCTGTGCACAAGCTACGTTAGAATCCGTGTCTACATGCTCCCCTCCCTACCCTTGGATTCTGAGAGGGTCAGTACCACGTGGCTCACTCCTGTAATCCAAGGATGTGGTGAATTTTCAAAAACAGAATGTTTTGGGGAATGTGTTAGCTTCCCATGACCGCCACAAATACCTGAGGTAATTTAGCTTCTAAAGAGGAAGGGTTTGTTTTATGGTTTTCAGTCTGTGCTGCAGCTCCAGGGATCTGTGGTAAAGCAGTTGACCGTGATAGGGTGGTCATGTGACCTGGCAAAGCCATCAACCTTGTGACTGAAAAGCTAGAAATGAGGGACTGAAGTCCCCCAATCCCATTGAGGGTATACCTCAATGACCTTAAACTTCCTACTAGGTGTACCTCTGAAAGATTCCACCATGTCCTAGTGGTGCCAATCTAGTGGCCATCCCTTCAAATACATGGTCTTTGTGAGAATATTTAATAGTTAAACTATAGCTGATAGTATACTGTATAGACATGTCTTAAATGGGAAGTTATATAAATTGTTCTAACTTGTTCAAGAGGATCTTCTCTAAGCATCAGTTAAATTTGGGGGGCACTTTTTAAAATAAAGTCTCGTGATGTATCCCAGGCTGACCTAGAGTTCACTATGAAGCTCAGGATGTCCTAGACTCGTGGTTATCCTCCTGCCTAAGTTTACTGGGTCCTGAAATTATAGGCATGAGCCACTATGCCCAACTCTCAGTTCGATTTTGAAAATTAAGGATAATCAACATACTCATTATGAATATTCAGTGGGAAAACACATTTAAAAGCTCTTAGCACAGAGCACCTAGCATATAACAAATGCTCAGTAAATGGTAACTATTAATCAAAAGCCCATTAAAGTCCCTGCTGGTGACAATGGAAAGCAATGCTCAGCTCCTCTACGGGAGCATTTGTCTCATGGCTACTGGGATTCTGGACCTACATGGTGCTAATGTCAAGCTGATGTTCCAGTGGGGCTGTCCCCAGCCTGGAATGAGCAGTGTCCATCAGTGCAGGGTCCACTGTTCAGAAGAAACTGATCTTAAGTTCTGTGCTTCAGCCAAAATGAAGACTTCATGAGACTGTTCTAGGATATGGTTCTCTAACTTTCTTTCCTGCCCGTATTCCCCTTCCATAGAATAAAGCTAAACCTCTACCAGCTCATTGCTGCCCCTGCCATGATCCTTCTCTGCCATTCCACCAGTGAACACAGGCCGGATCTCATCCTAAATTAAATGAATACAGGAGTACTAGGATGGGTAGAGCAGAGAAGACTGAAGAGGGTCTGGGGGCTGCTTCCTCATTACCCAGAAGACAAGACTTGCTCATTACCCTGAGCTGGCGCTCACTCGCTGGTGCTGCTGCACAATACAGTTGAGAAGTAGAGAATAGGAGTGAGAGATATAACCTTCAAAGACCTGCCTTACTGCCCTATACCTGCCAGTTAGATACCATGTCCCGGATATCTATAACTCCCCAAATAGTATCACCAGCCCGGAGGCAAGTGCTCTGAATCTAGACTCAGGGAGGACATTCCTCCATATTCAAACTATAATGGGTTAGGGTCCTTAGTGTAATCTGTAAATGTGTGTAGTACCGTTCAGATCTAATATCCAGTGTGACTAGATGGGATTTGGAAACTGTGGAAAGAATATACTTAAATGATTCCTCTGTGTTTTCTTTCCAAAGGAAATTAACACCAATACTTTGATGACAGTACTGGAGAAAGGAAAAACTCAGATGTTATGACAGCTACTGGACATGGGATCTGAGAAGTCAACTAAAAGAGAATAATACCAAGGAACCAGTTGCTGCTGGGCCAGTTGATATTAGCTAAACCTTTCCATCATTGCTATGGATACAACAAAGGCCTCTACAGTGAGAGAGGTGGAGTCCATATAGGGAAGCCAAACTTTAACCTAATCCTTACCTATGTTGATCTAAAGATTGTTGCTTATGGAGAACCAGCCTATCTAGAATATAAACATGTGTGCCTTGAATATTGTCATTCTTCTTGAGAAGGGCAATTGGAACTTGGTGTTAGGATGACATCACTAGGCTTCTGCCATCATGGTGTGTGTGGAGGAGGGCGTGGATCAGCTGGTAAGCCCTGATACATTTCTAGATATAGATTTATCTATCTGTCCTGTTTGCAGGGCCTCTCTCAGGTGTCCTATGTTATAGAAGTTTATTTTTAGTTTTGTATGAAATAATTGTTTTATGCACTGTTGGGTAAGGGGCTCCCTAGGTCTTGGCATTTTGTATTGTCTGCAGGTGTTGGATTAATATGGGAGATGTTTGATTGCTTGTGACCTTCATGTGCTATCAGTGGAACACCTGAGGAGTTCTGGATCAATAAAAACACCTGAACTTAGATGTTCGGGGTTCCACTCTCTAGTATGGCACTGGACAGGATGGTGGTTCCCTCTGCTGAGGTCTGGCAGAATTTGAAATAGCATCTATGAAAATGTCTCTGTATCTTCCTTGGTGAGCCACCCAGCAGTGTTACTACTACAGTCCTGTTCCGGGTCTTAGGAATTGTTGATCCACAGGCATGGAATCTCATACACAGCATCCAAGCAGGAGACTCAGTGGATAGTGAAGATGAAGAAATAAACTCATGATAACAGGATTAATTGCATACTAACCATGTCACTCAGAATCAGCCAGCCTCCTGGGAAGTTAAGATGACTTCCTAAAGGCACAAGGGATGTGCCAGCTCTGAGGCAAGCCTGTAAGTGGGTGGTGTGTTATCCTGCAGGGTGCAATGCATGTATTATCAAAGACCTCTTTAAGTATTGTGTGCTGAGTTGAAAGGCAGCATGAATCTGGAAATCAAGGGGTAAGAAGATGGAATGACCTGACTTCCTCTCACTCCCAACTTTCCATAGCCCACTGGGAGATTCTGTTTCCTATTCCAGAAGCACTGGGCTCTGCAAGGTTGGATATGCTGGTTGTCAGATGTGGAGTATTCTTTTCAGAACTGTCTCATTGAACTATAAGGCTGCGGAGTCTCCTTTCCACGGCCCAATAGGTAAGAGTTGGTATTGCCATTCCAACTGAGATAAAAGGCTAAGATTGGCAGGATAAGTCAGACAATGAAGGAAGAAGGTATGAACATGGAGTGGTGAGTCACAGGTCCTCTCTGTACCTTGCTTCTTTTACTGCAGCGGTTAATGATGACATGTTCGGCCTTAGCTTGAGAAGGCCAGAAGACTCACAATTTTCATAAATGATAGTTTAGGACAGAAATTATAAAAGCCACTGAGACATACCAAAGTAATAAGTGAGGGTGGGAGTAATTTAGACTGGAGAGCCGACAGGCCCACAGATAAATGCCTTCAGAAGCCCTGAGACCACTCTTTTCATAGGGAAGTTTGTTCCCTAACCTTCCTGCTTCGCTCTCAGCAAGAATAGTCCTGACACTAAGGACAGCACTCCCCGGATTTTAGAGAAAAGCAACAACAACAACAAACCTGCATCCTTAGGAGGTAATAGGAATGATTTCCTGGGAACCATGGACAGCAACTCTCTGATTCTAAATTTAAAGGATCTCTTACTAGGAGAAAGTGAAGCCATGTTAACGTGGTTTTTTTGTTTTTTTTTTTTTTTTTTTTCATTCTCTTACTTGAAGGGAATAGAGTTGATTGGCAATGTCAGCCACTGACAACACCCTCTGGTGACAACACCACATGCCTAGCTGCCCCTAGCAGTGAATGACCCCACTGACATTGCTTCAGGCCCATGCACCTAGGACATGGGGCCCTTCTCATAGGTGCCTTTGGCTTGACAACAGGCCGTGAACACAATGATAGCTTTCTGAGTTGCACCCTGCAATTTGTGTTCTCCTAAACGCATACTCTTCCGTCTTCCTCTCCTGCCTCGTGTGTGAGACACATATTGTTCCGAAGCCTCTCTTCATACACCTCTGCTTTCTCTCCTGCATCCTTCATATGCAGTTCTCTGAGAAACCCTTAATTTATAACGTCAGTGTTGGTATCTGAGTTCAAGAGTGTATCAGGAATTCATTACCTCATGTAAAGCAAGTTCTGGCATTTCTAATGGGAGATCTTAATAAGGGAAAAGTGAAACCGACCTCATTCCCTCGGGAATATTTGAAGAACAAGGTGACATTGAGGACTGAAGATTAAACGTGGAAATATTCACACATTTACTCTTCCTGGGGCCTTGCATTTTCCTGTAAGGCTGCAAATGGAATACTTTAATATATTTTCTTGGCATCTGGGTGATTTATAGTTCTGCTTTTGTGAACCTTAAGAATATAGACTACAGATATTCTGTAGAATGTAGAATACAGAATGGAGCCTTTTCCTATGAGAAGTATCCTCTCTAAACCAACTGAGTTGTCACTACTGGGGGTGGAGATTGTCATGAACATATGTCCTCCATGCACCAGCAGCACCAGGCCCCTGTGAGATATGCCGGCTCATGTCTAGATGTCCATCCTAGATGCATAGTAAAGGTGTGGTACAGGCACAGTGGAGTTTTGTTTATCTATAAAGAAAAAAATAAAATCTGCAAGGGAAGGGATGGAGCTGAGAAAAATTAACTGAATGAGGTAGCCCAGGCTCAGAAGGACAAATGCCACATGCTTGGTTTCCTATGCGGGCCCAAGGTTCAATGCTTTCATTTTGTTTGTTCAATATGAAGTACCCATGAAAGCCAGGGAACTCGGGGAGGGGGGGGGGGGGGTCCTTAATAGAGCACAAGTAAGATAGATGGAGAGAGATAGTACTGAAGGTGAGTGGAGTAATTTAAGAAGGGAGACAGTTGGGTGGGGGTTGGGTATAGAGGAAAGTTAGCCACATTGGAGGGAGAATTTAAAAAAAATGGAAATATACTATATTGCAACTCGATTTTAAAAAAGACGATAAATACTGAACAGAGATATCAAACACGGCAGGTAATGGTGCTCTCGGAGGCAGCGGGCTACTAATTGGAACACTGGGTAAGGCATATCTTTGTAGGATCTGTTGCTCAGAGAGGCTCCAAAGGTTCTCAAAGCAGTATTGGCCTTTGTCAGTCCTCTTGTTTTCCACCAGAAGTAGAGAAAGTAGCCCTATTTTGAAAGATAACCATTCCCCAGGTACAAGATAAAAAGAAAGCATGCTAGAACAAGACTGGTAACTTACTCCAAGTGCAAGAAGATCCACTGTAGATTTCTAGGGGAGAAAACGTTCCAGCTGAAATACAGAGAGAAGGGCTGCACAAAGCCATCCTCTTGGTATGGCACAACCGTTGCAAACAGGAAGTGACAGCAGCTGTAATTACTTGTCCTGGGCCTGCACATCATTGGCTCTGTAAACTGTCACTCATGTCTACTGGATGGGTCATGCATGACAGACTCTGGGAAATGGGGAGTGATTGCATTCAGCTGTGCATCACTGATGAGCACACCGGTTCTGGCGGATAGCTCCAAACCCGTGGTCACACAGAGGGCCTCGGCCAAACTCAGTGGGTCACAGAACAAATGGACCCGAATGAGACTGATATTTTCAGGGAATGTGGGAGGAGATAAAAGATGATGAGAGTAATGACAGGAATTGTATACACCTATAAAATGGTCAAAGGACAAATCTAATTCATTCAAAATGTGCAGTAATTTTTTTGAACGAATGTGAAAGTTGTTTGATTAAATATTTCTCACTGAACGCCACACCAGTCTCCAGGCCGCATCTAAATGAACCACCAACATGTAAGTGACTGGCTTACGCAAACTCTAATGCCCTGTACTGGTACAGTGTGCCCAACTGATGAGACACGCAGACCATTGCTCCCTTTCAGTGCCCGGGTTACCTATCAACCAAATAAAGCCTTGCTCTAAATGGATTTTGAAGACCATTTCCGCCCCAAAACGTTCTAATATGATTCCAATTCACAGAGTCGTCAGACCAAACGTTTGTTATTACATATTTAAAGGCAGGGATACATGACTTAATGTGCTCACCTCGGGGCCTGCCTTAGATGTATCTCACTAAGGAGCTGAACTGACCTAAAGAGGGTTCCCGTTTCTTCTCGTTCATTCTAATAAAATCCAATCACAGAAATGCGAGGCGGCTCTGGGCAGACGCGCCGAAGCAAGTTTTTTACATCTTTAATCTCAAGCCTCACTTGAGCTCAATTATTCATCTCAGTGCAGACATCTAACATCTCCATCCATTTCCTACAAATGAATATGCATGAAGTTTGGACCCCAAAATTAAACTCTGGGATTTTGAGGTTGATTTTTAAATGAAATCAGATGATAGCAAATTCAAATATGAATATAAATGTATGTGACTGCATAATTGGATCATGTAACACCCCTCACCCTGGAGAAAACCTTTTCCACAACAGTCCTCTCCTGTAAATCCTGTCTAATTTTCTGACCATAAATCTTGATGGAGCTGGTAATCTAAAGTCTGACTCATTGATTTATCTTGAGTTGATCACACAATGCTACAAAAAAATACCCAACACTTCGGGGATTTATTAAAAGCCCTTCCTCTCAGGAAACAGCAATGAATGCCAGCATTTATATACTCAGAAGGCAGATTCCAAATCCCAAAGTGCTCAGCCAATTCCAGCAGAGACTTAAGATTTATGATTGCAATAACAATACATCACATGGGAAGGTTAGCTACTAGCTTATTGTTTCCTGCCTGCCTGCTTGTTTATAGATTTGCAAAATCCAGCAGGTTGAACAGTTTATGGATGGCAAAGGCTGGCTTTGTACAAAGCAAAGCAACAATTGACTTTTAGTGATCATTTACTATGCCTCTGAGATATCCAAAAGAAGATTTCTACATGGTAATTAGCACACTCACAACTGCCCTTTCAAGCACAGTAAGGGATAATATCTTGTGCATGGTCTCACGGAAGGTCCAGCAAAGTAATTAGAAGACTGCAGGCGTCTGACTTCAGGGTCCATATCTGCAATAGCTTGGGTGGTAAATGTTCCCAAAGGTCTATGTGTTGGAGACTTGTTCCCCAGGGCAGCACTCCTTAGAAATTGATGGTATCTTTTGGAGGTGGAGCCTAGCAGGATGTCCTTAAGCTATTGGACGGGTGCTCAAAGAGCTATGTATTTTTCTCTTTTCATATCCTGTTGTGAAAGCAAGTGGGTTTTGCCAAGCGCATCTGCCATGAAACTCTGGCTCATTACCGGCAAAGGGGCCAACCAATCATGGAGTATAGTTTCTAAAATTGTGAGCTAAAATAAACCCTTTTTCTCATCGTAGGCGAACTATCTCCGGCATTTTGTTACAGTGATAGAGAGCAGAGTAATGTAACACCCTTAATGTTGATGCTTGTCCTAACCAAGCCTAACTCTAACATGAATTTTATTGGATTGGATTAGATTAGATCCCCCTACATTATCTTCTACCAGTGTGTTAACTGAGTGTTATTACATCTTTCTCCCGAATGTTACACTTTTATGTGATGGTAGTACTAGGAGCAGGATTGATTTTGTTTTGTTTTGCTTGAAACAAGGTTTCAGTTATTGTCTGACTTTGAATTCCCAGACTGTCCTACCCCAGCCTCCTCCTCCTTAGGAGGTCCTAAGATCTCCTTAGTGTCTGTGACTAGGTCTGCATGTTGTCCAGTTTGAATTCATATCAGTAATTGTAATTTAGTTTCATTGGTCTGAGGAATCTTGCTGTCTTTGCTAACTATGAATGCATAACTTCAGTTTGAGCCTTGAGCTCATACCTTACCCACAAATAAGTATAGTTCTCACCTTCATCAAGGAAACTTCTCTTTGCAACAGATGATGACCATTATAGAAAACCACAACCAATCCATACACAGAGCTGTGGAGCCCAGTTCCAACGGGTACATCTATATACATCCCACATCTAAGTCTCAGGGAACTCTGTGGAAGGAGGAGCCAAACGGGGCTTTCTGTGAGATTGTGTCTCCTAGTAATATCAGGAGCTATACTCCCAGCATCCCACCAACATGGCTGCCTGAACATGAGCTGGAAAAGCCCGACAAATGAGCAAATGACCTGGAGCAAAGACTACGACATCCCCTTCTAGTCTTCAGATCCAAATTCTCTAATCTACCTGACTCCAAACCTAAACTGATTTTACTCCTGAATTCCAGATCCTAATCTCTAAGCATCTTTTAGACCAGTTGTCACTCAGAGGCATCTCCCACTCAGTGGATATGATGACAAAACTCTCTTAATCCCTAAATCTCCCCCTGGAATGATTTGTATGTCTGCTGATAAAATATCACCCATGCAGCCATCCAGTGACCTTTGCCTCCTCGTTTTTTTTTTCAACTACATTGATGTTATTGATAAAAAGTCTAAACAATTCTTTTTTAATATCTATTTATTTTATGTGTATTAGTGTTTTGCCTGCATTTATTGTGTGTGAGAGGGTGCCAGGTCCCTGGGGAACTGGAGTTACAGACAACTGTGAGCCGCCATGTGGGTGCTGGGAATTGAATCCAGGTCCTCTGGAAGAGCAGTAAATGTTCTTAACTGGTGCGCCATCTCTCCAGCTCCCAATTCCAGACAATTCTAATTTGAAATCTGTCCCAGTGATTCCCAGCAGTCTGCTGCTCAGGTACATGGAAAGTTTTCTAATTTTCTTAAACTACAATTATAATTTAACAACATTTTGCTTATCATCCCAGGGGCAGTAGATGGTGCTGTGGTTGGCTCTCGCTCAGAGGCTCTGATGCCCACACACTCAACTTGCTTGTGTTGATGATGACCCGTGAAGTTATCGATAAAGCAGTCATGGTGTTCACAAAACAGCTCAAAGACCAGGACAGGCAAAGCTATCAACCAGTTTCTCTAACCCCCATTTCCACGTGCCAGAAAATGCCTTTGTAAGATAGAAGTATGTTAGATTTCTATTTTAATCGTTTCAGCCAGGCATGAAAGGGCAGTTTGGGGAGGGCACTAATCATGGGTTCAAGGTCAGCCTTAGCTGCATAGTAAAAGGCCTGGGCTCCGAAAAACTTGGTGGTGTGTAACTAACGATAGGTAAAATCCAAATTCTTTCACGTGAATTCATACTCATTACAGCCCGAGCCCCCGTCACTACTGCTACTCAGAGCTCAGTTCACACCACAGCCACAATGGCCTTCACCCTCAGTAATAATTCCTCTTTGGTGTGTATTCCCATGCTTGATCTTATAAAGTTTAGTTTGACTGTAAAATAGCATTGGTGGTAAATGGTAAGAATGCCACTTACTTCTCTAATTCTGCTACTGCCTAGCCAATGCTAATGTTACCCAGCAAAATGGGATCACCCAGACTGATGGAAGAATACAGTCGTTTCTGTAAGAACAGTGGCTTACATAGACTTTGTTGTTCGTCATTGGTTACCTTTTGAATGACATTTATAAGCATGTCTGGTAAGAATTTGATTGTCACCTTTTAAAAACTAAATTGCACTGTCACTCTTATTAATAACCAGTACTACTAGTACTCTAGTTTGCTTTCTGAAAAACAACTTGGGTTCCAGGTTCCAGTCTGCCGCTGAGGGAAACCAGGGCAAGAACTTAAGCAAGAACCTGGCAGAAAGAACTGAGGCAGAGGCCATGGAGGAATGCTGCTTAGTGGCTTGTATCCAGGCTCATATTTAGATGCCCCAGGTCCACCTGCCTAAGGACAATTCTACCTATAGTGTCAATTAGCAGTCCAAAAATGAGCATAGACATGCCCACAGGACGATCTGATGGAAGCAATTCCACAACTGAAGTTCTCTCTTTCAAAGTCAACCAAGATTAGCCATCACAACCAGAAAATATTGTCCAACCTTTACCTAAGGTACTTCAATTCGTAGAGCATGGATCATTCTATTTTCACAGAAACAATCAATATAGAAATGTTTTGAGTATCTATTCTATTCTATGTCTTATATAATTAAAGTCATATAGAAAAAAAAAAAACCCAAGATTGCTTTTCAGGTTAAAAATATGATCTATTTGAGGGAACATAACCAAAGCAGCAATTTATGAGCAGTAAAAAATCAATCAATATGTAATTAAGCAACTAAATTTTGCAGGTGACTATTGCCAAAGTAGAGTGGTATGATCTAGAATTTTTATGATAAACCACATGAAAGAGCTCGTTTCCAATTCGATTTGAAAGGCAGGGCTGATTTATATAACAAGAAAAAGGGGGATTACGGGACAAAGATAAAATAATGCAAGCAAAGGGCAAAACTAGAAAATGGTTTGTCCATGTGCAGCAGGAAGAGCGAGAACTAGATTGTTGAGGTAAATAAAAGTGTGCCAAGTCCAGAAGTCATTCCAAGTTTCTTAACACACCATAAAACTTCACAGAAGGTTATGCTGTATGCCATTTCTTTGTGCAGTTCTGTAAAAAGGACAGGACATTGATATTGAAGAAAGGACAGTTAGGAAATTGAAGCCAGGGAATCTGGCTATGAGAGCGGGACGCCGTCACAGAATTGCGGTGTGGTGAGTGACTAGCCTGGCCCAGGGCAGCAGATGTGCTGTAAGAAGTGTAATCTGTGGAGGAAACATCAGCGGTGTGTTTGAGCATCTGGGTTTCATCAATAGAAGAAAAAAAATGAGCAATACTCGATGACTACAGAATGTTCATCTTGAGTAATACGATAATAATGTTGTTTTGACAGACACAGGCTCTAACTTGAATGATGAAGAACTATCTTTTTCTTTTCTAAAAAAAAAACTTGTTGAAATTGGAGAGCCCTCTTAACTGGGTTCCTCTAGAAAACAGAGCTGAATGCAGTGATTAAGGCACCAGTACATCATCTGGGAGGAGGTGGAGATGCACCGAGGGAGAAGGGTAAGGATACTCAGTGGGGCAGAGAGTTGTCTGGGGCAGGTGGAGCGGTGGATGAACTGGCACAATCACTCAGCTACAGGGATTTCCACACAGGCCTTGGGAGTAAACACGCTTCCTATGAGTATATCTTTGAGAGGAAGAAGACTTGAAGTGGCTTGATTCCCATTAGACTCCTGTTCTTCCTTACCCTAAGATCACTCTTGGGAAGCTAACCCTCATCTTCATCTAGACTTTGGGCTTCGGAGCTCTGTAGTTCTGTAGAGGAACTGAGGAAGTCAGCCCATAGGGGCAAAATAAATAAATACTTGAAATTAAAGGTGTCTTGTTATGTTTATAGAATTGGGGCTGAGCTTAAAGATAGGATCAGGCTGGCACTGTTCTCTGAGAGATGAACAGGTAGAAACATGAGCTTTAGGATCAAACTGCCTGGGCTCCGAAGCAAGCTAAACCACTCCCTGACTTTGACCACGGAAAGGGAGTGCGTGAATCCTCTTCTTAAGTTCCTCACTTAAAAACTGACTTAATTATAGAATCCATCCCACAGGAATACAATGATTAAAAGTGGGTGTTGGCCGATGCCATATTTAGCAGAGTGCCAAACATGTAATAACCAAGTTGATTAAACCCCGTATTCTCATCATGTCTCAAAGCACATTTAAGATTGAGTTAATGTAGCAGGAGACTTTGCCAAGAAGTTTTCTATCCTGTACAGCTTTCCTTATGGTTACATGCTACTTGGACTTCTGGGAACTTTGCTTAGGCTGTAAAGGAAAGCGTTGGCAGTTGGCAGTCGGTGGGTTGGTTTGATAGATGAGAGCCCTGTTCTCTTAGCAGCTCCTGATCTCCAAGCTTCAGAGACTTAAAAGGGGCAGTGAATATTTCTTCCTTTCTCTCTTTCAAGGCCGCCTGCATCTTTCCTTTCTCTTTTATCGTTAGAGGGTCAAAAGGCAGAATGGAAATCTGATACAAGCTAGGAATCAGTTACAAGTTAGGAATCTGTTACAATAGCTTTCAGTTACATTCAACTGTCCTGCTCACCCTCTGATGTTCTTTCTGCCTTCTACCCAACAAGCTGGGCATCCCAAAGTCACACTAACCTGTAACTCTGAGTATCTGTATTCCCACTATGATCATCAGAGTTGCTTTGTGCCTTACCCATATTAAGGCATCAAATCATTCCACCGATTGCTCCAAGCTGTTCTTCAAGCTAGAGCTCCGAGGCTAGAGGCTCTCAACTTGTGGGTCACAACCCCTTTGGAGGTCCAATGACTCTAACACAGGGGTCACCTAAAAGCTTCTGGATATCAGATATTTATGTTATAATTCATAATAGTAGCAAAATTGCAGTTATGACATAGCAATGAAAATAATTTCACAGCATGAGGAACTGTATTAAAGAGTCACAGCATTAGAAAGGTTGAGAACCACTGTCCTAGGAAGGGCTAAGTATGGGCTTCTAGTCCCAAAGAACGTAGTACAGAACTCAAAATAGTTGTAGAGCTGCATACAGAGGGGGAATATTTCACATTTCTCTACCAAATAGCATTTAGTTCTGCCTGATCACCTTATATATTATTTTACTGATATCCAACCACAAGAGAAAAGTCTACAAACACACCCATGTCATTTTAGCATGTCCTATCTAACAAATCCCATTCTCTATGTTCATTCCAGTGCCTCTTGTTTCATTTATCATATTTCTACTACTGAAGAGAACATGTCTGTTTCATCAGTAAGTACTCCCAAGCCTCACTTGCTTTCACAGAGGCATGAAGCGAGTTTTATCCTCCTTCCCAATTTCCAACATGGAAGCTTTAGACAAAGCAGGTTTTCATAATGCTGCACAGAGCTCTCCGAGTATCACGGTAAGTTCTGTGGATCCCAGGGTCTGCTGGACTGTTCATGCCCGGTCTCTGCTTCAATCTTCAGCCCTTCTTCTCTCATTCTCTCCACTCCAACCACTTTCACTTTCTTAAAAAGCATAAAATTCACCTAAGTTAAAGAGACTACCTTACTTCGGTCTCTATTGCTGTGATAAGCACCATGATTAAAGGCAAGTTGGAGAGGAAAGGGTTTATCTGACTTAAAAGTCTGGTCACACAAGTCCATCAATGAGAGAAGCCAAGGTGGCAACTAAAGCAGGGTGGGAACTGGAAGACAGAGCTGATGCAGAGGTCCTGGAGGAACAGGGCACACTGGCTTGCTCCTTGCGGCTTGCTCAGCCTCCTTTCTTGTACCACACAGGGCCACCTGCTCAGAGGCAGAACTGCCCCTATTGGGCTTGGCTCTCCTCCATCAATTAACGATCAAGACAATATCCCTACAGACTTGCCTGAAGGTATTTTCTCAGTTGAGGTTCTTTTGATTTGACTCTAGCTTGTATTGGGTTGATAAACACCCAACCAGGATGGAGACGTTGTATGTGCAGGCCTCTCTCTGAAATGACCTGCTCATTTCACTATACTGTTTGCTTTCTGCCCAAGGATGATTTTATCTGGTCCATAGTTCTTACGATGCTTCTGTTCTTCAATGGCTGAGCATCCTCACGTTTCCCCGCTGTATCCACAATACCTAACACAGTATTTGGCACTTGAGAGAAAAACCAACGAAGAACTTTCCAAACACAGACAGAAGGCTAAGTTCCACAAGCCCTGGGTCAAGCTACGTGCCCTGATTCAAGTAGACTAACACTCCCTGCAGGTGGTGCTCCCCAGTGCCAGATGAGTTCTTCCTTGAAGACTTGCCATTCTTGAGGAATGGTTTCATTTTGCTGAACTTTATAAGTGAGGAAAACACTGAAGGCCTTTTTGCATACTAGCAATCAATTCTTATTAACCCTACTATGGGAAAACTGCTTCACTTCATGCAACGGCTCCTATCCTTCCACAAAACATGTTTATATTTTAAACAAATTGTACACATGTATTTGTTCTATGGTGTTTTATCCAGAATAATGCTGCATATATTTTATTAAACTGCTGTACAGTTCTTACAGCCTTCACTTTATAGGACTACACAAGTTCTTCTAAAGTACTTACTGAGGCAAATGCCAGCAAAGCAATAATTCAGTCAATTTATGTGAAAAATCTTGGGTGAAGAAAATGAGGTAGAGATGAGAGGGAAAGCAGGGTCCACCAATATGCAGTGTGAATCGTTCTGTCATAGCTTATTATAAATGCCTGTGCATAACCGAACTCTGTCTACTAAATGTATCAAATTCTCCAGCACAAGATATCACAGGAAAAGAAGCTCATACATATAATCATATAAACTTATGTATTTCAATATTTTTATTCATATTTTAACTATTGTCTACAGTATATAATAGTTATAATGACAATAAATGACGCTTTTACTGGTTTATGTATTCATTGTGCTTCCCCTATTTTATTTCAGAGTACACTCCTACTTTCACATAAAAGGCTCCTTGTAAATGCTGTGCTGTGCTGGCAGCACCCTTACACACCTCCTGTGGACCATATCCCTTGAATGCATCATTTCCCCTCATGCTTGATGTAATCTTGGGTTTGTGTGTGCCCTATGATGTTGATACAATGCTAAAATTTCCTACCAATGCATTTTCCAAGCTGTCACCCTTTCTTTAAGGGATACCTTGAATCCTAATCTTCAGATTGCTTAAGAACTAACTCCCACGGGAAAGCCGAGAGAGCTCGCCTAACTGAACTCAAAATGCATCTACATGGCTTTTAACGATGTGGCCAGCATGCATGTTCTTCAATTTACCATGTTTTTTTCAATGCAGTTTACTAATGAGGACCACAGGACACATAAGAGTTTTTGGGCTGCTAGGTAGTAAAATTGTATTGCACTGGGAGCCAGGCACAGTTAGTAGATTTTAGTTTCTCTCGACAGAAAGACTATGTAATTGAAGGGACAGAAACATTATTCTGCCTCACTAGGTAAACATTTTTACTGTGCATGTTCCACAGCACCATTGGATACATACATTAAATAGGCACAAATATATATGAAGTTTCATTTTAATAAATATTATAAGCTGGGGTATAGCTTAGTAGAAGCTGCCATATACAAGACTAGTTCGGCTTGCATTGCCACAGCAATATTTATTTATTTCTAAAAAATATCGATTTATGAAAAAAAAATAGAAATATCGGAAATAGCAAAAATCCCGCTTGATTTTAAGAGGCCTTATCAAAACAATATATGTCCCATTTGTGTTACTATTCATATGTGCATGTGTATATTAGTATGTGTAAAAAATATACATACACACATTTATCCTTCTGTGTCAGCTGGCTTCACATCCATTAATTCAAACCATACGAATCAAAAAGAAGTTTGTTTTTTTTTTAAAGAAAATTCCCTTCATAGTGAATACACAACTATTGTTCTTGTTCTTCCCTACACAGTACGGTGCAACAGCTATTAACATTGTGTGCAGTACAGAAGATAATTCAGAATGGCTTTAAATTGTATAAGTAGGGCTACATAGATTCAATACAAATATAATACCATTTATATAAGGATTTGGAACATATGCAGATTTTAGTGAATACCAAATGGCAATTGTATGCATGTGTATACACACACACACACACTTATATTAATGTGTATAACAAAAAACAAAACTAAACCATTCTGAGAATGTGACTATCAAACCTATTTTGGTGTTGGGGAAGTCTATTTTTAGTTACGTTTGAAATTGTTTTATGCACTGTTGAATGAGGGGCAGTCTAGGGCATTCTGTATTGTTTGCAGGTGTTGGATTTCTGTGGGGTTGTTTAATTGCTAATGATCTGCATGTGGTATCAGTAGAACACCTAGGGAGTTCTGAAAGAATAAAAACACCTGAGCTGAGATGCTCAGGGTCCCACTGTTGATGGAGTACGGCACTGTCCACGAGGATGGCTCCCTTTGCTGAGGTCTGGCAGAGTTTGCACCTATGAGAACTCTTCCTTGTCAGCCTTACTGAATCATCCAGGACAATTTTCCCCTTTCAGGGTCCTTGGCCTATGTAAAGTAACATAAAGTAACACTTTTTGAGACCCAGACCATGTATCCCATTGGAGGTGGTACCTTTGCCTGCCACAGAATTTAGCAAGGCAGTTTACAGTAAGAGATGATGCTCAAATGGTCGTCAGGGAATGAGCCGTACAGAGATCTGTTTCTACCAAGGTACATGGATTGCCTTTCATCTCTAAGCTGAAGTTCCAACCACAAGAATGTAAGACACATAGAGTAATGACTGTCAAACACTCTCTGTGAGTCTGAGGCCAGCCTGGTCTACAGAGTGAGTTCCAGGACAGCCAGAGTTACAACAGAAAAGGCCTGTCTTGAAACTCCCTCCGCCCCCGACAACACACACAAAGATATATTCTCTCAAATAAACACCCAAATAACAGTTGTTTTCTGGCCTCCAAATGCACACACACACACGTACCTTAACTCATACACACAACTGTGTCTACACTTGTGTCTCAGTGAGGGTTATCATTGCTGTGATGAAACTCCATAACCCAAAGCAACTTGGAGAGCAAAGAGTTTATTTTAGCTTACACTTTCAAATCATTGCTCATATCATTGAAGAAAGCCAGGACAGGAACTTAAACAGGACAGGAACCTGGAGGCAGGAGCTGATGCAGAAGCCAGGGAGGTTATTGGTTATTGGCTTGCCCTCATGGCTTGCTGAGCCTGCTTTTGTACAAAACCCAGGACCACCAGCCTAGAGACAGCACCACCCACAATGGGCTGTGTCCTCCCACGTCAATCAATAATTTAAAAGATGCCCTACAAGCTTGCCCACAGCCTGATCATATGGAGGTATTTTCTTAATTGAGATTCTCTTTTCTCAGATAACTTTAGCTTGCGTCAAGTTGTCATCAAACTATCTAGCACACAGGCTTTGCTAAATTTGGTTAAATAAGTACGAGTGGGTTTCAGTCGTCTTCAAATTGTTGGTGGCCATGTATTGTCACTTTTGCTTTTATGCTATTATTACTTCAACTTTTTTGTAAGCCTCTCTTGCTTTATCTGAATGATGGAGAGTAGTTCCGTTCCCATATGGAGGTTTAAAAGTTCTAGACTGCATGAAGGCTGAAGCTTTCCAGTTCTAGACTTAAGACTAGATTGTACGGAGGCCAAAATGCTCCAGGGCTCCAGGACTAGGACCAGGGATTGAACTAGGCAAAGAATAAACTGTCCTCTGTTCTGAATGCATGTCTCTATGTCTACACTGCTACATTGCTGACAGTGTGCCTTGTGCCTGATAGACTGTAGTTGTCCGTATAGTGCTTGTGAATCGATGTTGAATGAATGTGCACTCCTTCTTTTAGTACGTTTCTCCACTCTTGGTATATAGTAAACATTTTCACTTCTGTTAACACATGTTGCCAGGTTACTTTTAAGAAAGATTTGTACCAATTGATGCTTTCATCAGCACTTTATAAGACTCTCTATCTAGTGAAGTTCCCACAAGAACTTTTAGGCATATAAATTTAATTAGCAGTATTTAACCAGGATACAACATAAACACACACTTCCTTTGTCAGATACAATCCTAGTTATGACACCAACTTGTCCTATTATTCGCATTGACTTTGCCTTAGTTTCCCCATCTATAAAATGGAAATGTGTGGATGTGTTGGAAGTAAGGACATATTTGGCTGACTCTGCAAGGGCTGTGCTGCTTTGAGAAGACTGTGAGGCTGTGCGATTTCACCACGTGATCCGTGCAGAATATCCCAATCAAAATCAAGGGTACATTGAAAGCGAGCCTTGAACACAATTCAACTGATAAAAGCTGTCAAGAAGGCAGGCTTGTTTCTTTTTCCAGCAGCTGTCTTCTCTGAATTGCTAAAGCTGTACAGTAGCCTTGCGATTATGACGTGGATGTCTGTGAGCTTTATTCTTACAAAAACCATCTCCGAGTGGATCTGCTTAGTCATTAGTTTTTATGGTGGAAGTTGAATGCCTGACGAAATTGCAGATTTCAACGGTTTTATGGTCTCTAAGAAAATCTCATTTACCACAGAGTAGCTATGAAAAGCTGTGAGTGACAGATGGGAGTGTGTGCGCTATTACACTTGGAAGAAGAAAATTGGTTCCAAGGATACACAGAGAAACAAAGGTGATAACATTTCCACGGATTCCTTCATCGTCTCCTCCAGCTTTCACGTTTGTTTACGCATTTATGCCATAATTGTTTATTAGGTACCAACCTGAAGTGAATGGAATATTAACTCTTTCCTAAAAAGCTCCCATAATGTAAATATGGAAGTCTACAGGGCTGACTAAGCTTTAACTACTTTCTCTAAAGGACTTGTTTCAGAACTTTTGTGGGAGGCTTTACAGAATATGGTGATGGCAGAGTGGTTCAAAGGGAGCCTGAAACTGAGGCCCATTCTCATGGGGTTTAGAGATTTACGTTGCAACAATTAAATCCAGTAGGGTCTAAATAGGGCAGAATGGTGACTAGATCAACAATCAGAAAGACAGATCTCTCTCCTCTCTCTCTCTCTCTCCTCTCAGTGTGTGATTAATCTGTTTACCTTTCTGTTGCTAATAATGAACACATGTAATACATGTATACAATTTGTAAATTCATGGACTGTTTGTATTTGTTTTTCAAAAAGTCACAACTAAACAATAAAACGAACTGGATAATTGTGAACATGTACATAGTTAGAAATAAAAAGTCATAATTTAACCATAGCCCCCAAGGTAGTATTTGGATTTTATCAGAGGTTCTACATAGCTTTCACCAATTTACTTGGTTTTAGTGTTATTATAGACAGTGGGCATGTCATATTCATTTCAGCAAATTATGTGATAATGACATTTGGAGAAGACAAGGGCTATTAGGAAAGTTCTAAGACACCAGTGTCAATACTTACTTAGGTTTTATCCAACATTTCTGAGAGAACTGGTTGTGGCAGCAACCGTTTCCACAGTTCTTCATGTACGCACCTGCATGAACATACACACCCTCTATGCACCTGACTTTTCCTGGTCCAGTTAATGGACCTCCTTCCCATTCGGCCTCCGATTGGTATCAGTCAATGATTGGCAGTAGACAAGGGTGGGAAGTAGGATGTTCACTTCCTTTATTCTCTGCCTTCCTTCTTGAGATTATGGCCTGATTCCATCTACTTACTAAAGTATCTACAGACACAGATGTGTGGGCTGGTGCTGGCACTGACTAAAAATGCAGGCCCATGCCATACTTCCTCTGCCAATAGCATGGTAAATTCTCCAGAAAACATGTCATCCTCCACTGGCCCCCTTATCCCTGCCCTGATTTTTACTAAAAGTATTTAATTAGTTTTTCTCAGCTGTTCTATTTGAACTACTTCCTGTCAAGTCCCCGATGATAAATTCTCCTCGTTGGCTACTTGTTTTGAAAACCTGGTCTAAGCAGCAACTTGCTTCCTTCTTTGTATTCTATCTGTGTACGATTCTATTAAGTGGCCCTACCTACATCCTCGAATCCCCCTTTCTCCACGTACCTGTGAGTGGACCTCTAGTTCACATGACCCTTGGCATCACGTGTGAGAGCACACATAGAAGCAAGCTCCAGGAAGCACAGATGTCATTCTGGTGGCCCATATGGTCACTATCACGGTATTGCAACTCTCAGAGCCTCTGAACTCATCTCTTTCCCTCTTATAACTTGTTCAGTGTATGCCCTGCAGAGCCAAGAGTTCTTAGAAACACTCTTGCAAAGTCCTATACCTTCCCAGATCTGAAGTCTTCAATGGCCTTGGAGTCCTTTGAATGGGCCTGCACATTCCAATAGGACTTGACAAGTCATGGAGGTTCTGCAGTGAAAGCCCACACGTGTTAACCAGGATATATTTCCGAGAAAGAAGAAGGCTTAGGGGATACCGTGAAACAGCTAGTGTCTACAGTTTCAGAGATTCAGAACTGCACCCAGTTCACAGAAGTTTTAGATAGGGTACAATTCACTTGAGTGAGAGCAAGAGCATATTTCTTATCCGAAGTACTTGTTATGAAATCCTAAACTCCTTGTGGCCATAAAATCCTAAGTTGGAGTTACACAGTCCTACATCCATGGTAAAATGGAGGGAGTTTCCACACCGGCAGGGAACAAGACACAGACCACTTTCCAAAAGCCCTGTCAGGAACAATTGATCACAAACAAAGTTTTCATTGCCTCTGTCCCTTTGTACAACACCTGATTCAGCTTGGGTATTGTCCTTGTCAGTTGCTAACTGATCATCAGTAGTGGTTGCATCAGACCTACTGAGTGAATCCTTGACCTTAGGAAGTCTGAGTGAGTACCTTGTGAAGTAGTAAGATCTGTCCCATGCCTAAAAAGTACATCAAGATCCTGTGGTTACCACTAGTGAAACATATTTATCAGTCTATAGCGTTTATGTGCTATTATATGTATATGTGTGTATTTTTCATAGTCTAAAGAGAATTATTCCATGACAGATTGGGAACTTTCGCTTTCCTTGGCCATCCCCACTATAACTCTTTGCATGAATCATTATTTATGGGCCACCCTCACTATCTCCTCAACATCATTCATTATTATCAATGGCTTGTATTGCTATATAAAAGCCCTATGTCCTGCTGGTATAAAACTTAAATATGGTTTCAGTTTTTGCATTGTATATAAAGACAATAACAGCAGAAAAACCTAAATCAATATAATTCAATAGCATAAGTCCTAGCTAGAAACCAGAGACTAAGTGTCTGGGTTTGGGAGAAGGAGCTTCTGAGGGTCCAGCAAAGGCCTGAGAACATCAGGAGTTCCACACAGGCATACTGAGACTGTACTTGCAGTCCACAATACCTTCTGAACAGAAAAGAAAATAGAAGATGGAGTTAAGAAATGAACACCGTTCAAATCCTAGAGTCCTGTCCGATATGATAGAGAGTTCAGACTTTATCTGAAATATTTCCTTGTTCTCTTAGGAAAAGAGGCTCTGCCGGGGAGGCCGAGGGGGGATCTGAAAAGCACTGGCTTTGCACTTGACCTTGTGGTTGATTTTAGATTGCGAAGGGGCTTTGGGGCTTGGAAAAGAGCCCAGATATTCGGAAGCCCAAGAAGTCGGTGTCTGGCCTCACGCTCCCCTCTGCTTGTGACTACATGGAGTTCTTCTTAACATCACGCCTTCGTACGCTGCATCATCTGTTTCGAGTCTAGAAGGAGCTGACTCGGAAAGGGTATAGGAGGAGAAAAATCATTTCGAACAAGGACACTCAAGGGACACATTGCTGCAAATTCCACCAATTGAAGCCAATTCTCTCAATTGTGGAGCACTGGTGTGCAGGAGGCTGCGAGGGCAGGAAGTCAGGTGCATCCGCAGGGGCCGTGTGCTGGCGCAGCTGCATCGAGCTTGTAGTGCCTGCGAAGCAGCGAAGCAGCGACAAAGAAAACACTCTTCCCACTGCGGAAGAATGATCTCTGATTGCTGGGGAACAGAGATGGAAGAACACGCGGAAGATATTTTAGGTCCTTGGCCTTTGAGGAATTATCTTGAGTGTTCTCGAAGGTTATTCTTCGGAGAGAAATGCTAACCTTGCAATTTAGGGTCTGAAAATGCCACTGACTTAGGAATACAGCGGGGCATAGATCTTTCAAATTCCAGTTATAGAGACGCCAGCCACACAGCTCTTAATATCTCTTTCCTTCGCCTTTCTGCACTTGCCCTGACTTTCCTAGCACCAAAACTAGAAAAATTGAAAGGAATAATTAGTGTAACTATAAACATCAAAGTACAGAATCAGGTTTTCTGGGACCCAGCCTTATTCCTGGTTGTCTTTTATGCTTTATAGAACAAAGAGAAGTTAACTGATGTTTGGAAGTCAAGACAGAAAAGGTAACCTGCTGATCTCAACATTCCCACGCCTAACTCTGTGGCTGGCACATCCCATTGATGTTTTCACAAATAGAGTCAGACATCCTGTCTCCAGAGGTGGTTGGCTTATCGTGCAGCATGCCCAGCAAGTCAGCCATCTGACTAGAGAATGGATAGAACCTGTGACCTGCTCCCGAGGGAAGGTAGTAAAGGTGCCAGGACAAGACACCTGTGATCGTGTAACCTGACGTGGGTTTTTCAGATGTAATTAGGATCCTTAACGGTTGGCTGAGTTAATCAAAAGGTAGGTTGTCCCAATACCTTTGCCTGGTCTACTCAGCCCTTAAAGACAGGTTCAGAACTTCTTTGAACCCAGACTCAAGGCAGCAGTGGCATCCTCCCCCAGAGGTCCCTAGATAAAACCCACATTCAACTGTAAGAAAAGAGTTTTCCCCACATCCATATGTTCCTGAGATGGGCTGTATTACATGAGATAACAGGATCAGCCAAAGCATTGACTGCAACATCATTAGACCCAAAGCAGAAGTCAAGCTAAGCCCTGGGAATGGCAAAATAATAACCAGGTCTTTGAAGTCTGTTTTCATGTAGCCGTAGGACACACACCAAAATGCCCTGTGTGCTGGGTCCTTCAACTCCTTTACAAATCTCAGCTATTTTGGCTATAGATTTTTCTGGATGTCATTTTCCCATGGTTTTATTTGCCTGTGATTATTTTGTTTTCTCTTCTTAAATGATTCATATGATTTAAACATTTGTGTTCATTAAAGAGCTTCCCAGCGTAACCACTTCATATGTCTGAGAACCACGGATTCCTTGCTGAAAGCAAAGGCAATAATGCAGTCAGGGCTTAATCTTTAAAAAAAAAAAATCCTGTCTCTTTCCAGCCTCTGTTACCTCTGAAGTCTCTGATCTAGAATCAGGAAGTACTCTTTGAAACTTCAAAATGTATAAAACCTAGGGCTGTGATGTGTAGAGAGAAATTCAGAGCACCAGGGCATCTGCCATCCTTTTAGAGGTGTAAACATTTTAGAAAACCCCCTGTAGGGCTAGAGGGATAGCTGCCAGTAACAAGCTTGCCTTGAAAACATGAGGACCTAAGTTTAACCCCAGAACTTCTGTTTTGAAAAAGTGGCATATACTTACAATCTCAGCACAGGGAAGGTGCTGACAAGAGATTGAGTCGTTAAGGCTCACTGCCCAGCCAGCCTAACCTACTAGGGAAGTTAAAGTCCTTTGAGAGGTTATGTATCAAAGTAAAAATAGTGAATTGTGAAGAACCAACCACATTTCAGGTTGTCTCTGTCCACTACATATACATGCACACACATATGCAACTGCACATAAAGGAAACACATACGCATACACACCCTTCTTGGTAAACATAGTTATTGATTTTTTTCAGTTGCATCATGTCATGAGAAGCAAAGTACTGTTACTGTAATACTCCTTGATTTACTGATAAGAAAACAGAGTCCATAGAATGTATAAGAATGTGTCTCCAGGTAGGTCTTCTAGTCACTAACACACACAAAGAAGGCATAAAACAATCAACCCCAAACATCTCTCTCCATTCCCTCACAGACCCCAGCAAGTACAAGATCTCAGCCTTGGATACAGATGTATTTCTCAGAGGAAATGATACTGTTTGGGAACTTTAAAGGGCAAGATTAGGAAAACTGTAATAAGGGAAGATGGGATAGGTATAATCCAGAATGATAGAGACCACTGTGGGAAAGACAAAGTCTATTTGACAAACAGAAAGATACGCGAAGGAAGGTAGAGGTCCAAGAAGTTGAAGAGACAGGCCAAGGATTTGTCATAGATGACCTTACATGATATCCCAAAGGAGTTGGGTTTCATTCTAAGACGGTTTGAATCTAATGAAAAAGCCGGCGACATGTTTAAACTTGGAGTGCTACTCTGCTGATGGGCCAGCCTGCCTCCATCTTAAGATCAGAAGCCATTTTGTTATAAGGTCAAAACACGCTCATTTCTCTTTGCTGTAAAATTTAAGCTTGATCATGCTTTGACTAGTTTCTGGAGTTTGACGTGCTCCCTACCCTATAGAGTTTGACTCATATCTTGGACATACCCTGATAAGATAATATGTTCTGCCAAATAATTTTAAATTGTCCATCCAACTTCCTAGGCAACCAAAATTCCTCTGAAAATCTCCCAACCCTTGAAAACCCCTTACATAAACTCCACCGTCTCTTAAGCCTGCTGCTATTTTCTCAAACCCTGCTTTAGTCTATTTACTTTGGGGACAATGAAAAACGACACAAAGGCATGTAAGGTATACATTGTACCCTCCAGGAAATAGTATTATTGCAAATACTATTATTTGCTGTGTATGCTGCAAATAGTATTATTCAATATCTGTCTGAGGGGATGCCACAATCCTGAGCCCACATGTGATTGTTTTGGAAACAACCTGGACAATTATGTTTAAATAGAGTTCTGAAACAAACAAAGACTCTCCAGCCAGGTAGCTAGAACAGGCGTTTGCTATAAAAAAAAAAAAAAGAGTGTAACAGTAAAAGATTGTAAGTCTAACAGACACACTTACACTAAAATTATACTGACAGTCTAAGAAGGCTTTTCCAAGAATTCAAAGAAGTAATGCTTGATAAGAAATATTCCAGGGACAGGGTAGACAGTTTACAGGGGTTGTGATAGCTGTTCACAGTTGTCAACCTGACTATACCAAGAATTAACTAAAACACCAGCTGCTAGATAGACTTGTGAGGGACTTTTGATGATTTAATCATTTCACTTGAGGTAAGAAGACTCACCTTAAATCTGGGCCACACCTTCTGCTGGCAGTTTATATATTGGACCTGAAAGAAGGAAGAGCTTGCTCTTTCCTGCTTGCTCTCACTCTTGATGGCAACTTTCATTCCCTCAGTTATTAGAGCCTACTTCTTCTGGACTTCAGTTTATTCCAAGTGCCATCTGAGACATCCAGCCTCATGGACAGAACAACCATTGCATTCTTGGATTACATTAGGAGACAGTCATTGCTAGACAGTTGGACCACTAATAAATCCCATTTAGATAGGTAGATAGATGATAGATAGATGATAGAAGATAGATAGATAGATAGATGATAGAAGATAGATAGATAGATGATAGATAGATAGATGATAGATCTATCAATAGATAGATAGATAGATGATAGATAGATAGATAGATAGATAGATGATAGATAGATAGATGATAGATCTATCAATAGATAGATGATAGATAGATGATAGATAGATAGATAGATAGATAGATAGATAGATAGATAGATAGATGATACATTCTATCAGTTGTTTCTCTAGAAAATTCTGACTAATACAGGGAAGGAACATTTCTGTGCAAGCTTGAGGACTTGTTTTTTGCTCCCAGCACACGGTAGAAAGTAGGGTATGGTTCTGTGTGCCTGTCACCTCAGCACTGTGAAAAGCAGAAACAAGGAGATCACTAGAAGAATTCAGAACAAAGACCCTGTCTCAAAGCAATAAGGGCAAGAGTGACATAGAGGGACTCGACTTCCTTCTCTGGCCTTTACTCATGTACATGCAAATGTGCAAGTATAGCATACACACACGCACACACACACACACACACACACACAAATTTTTCACTGCAGTCAAACGGTTTAGTCATTGTAATCATGGCTTGTGTTCATTGCAGCCTTGACTTTTCCTCTGGGCACCTCTAGGTCACTTTCTCCACTGAGTTACAAGGTGTTTGATTAGACGATGTCCCACAGTCATACCAGACTTTGTCTTCTGAAACTGACCGTATGCTGTCCTCATTGATCTTCTTATGATTTTCAGTAGGACTGACTATCATCAACAGCAGTCACACACACCCCTGAACATCGACATTGCTGTCACACACACCCCTGAAAGTTCCATAAAATTATCCCTCATCCAAGTGATCATTGGGTCCTCATTTTTTTCCTGCCTTTGTTATCTACCACACCACTGCCAGCAGAAATGGCCTTCAAGAGTGCAGATTCCACACCCTGCCAGCCTTAAAACCACTCACACACTGGAGCATGTTATATGAAAGGAGCTACTGTTTGTTTGTACATTTTTCCCAAGCATAATTATAAATAAGTCCCTTCACTACCCCAAAGCCCTAATTTAGAACATGATTTGTAACTTTGCTAAGGACATTCTTTATAATTTCTTTTCCACTTACCAGACTACTGGCTACCTATGGAGTACATTTGCAAAACCTTAAGTCACTTGCTTCTCAGGGACTGCCTGCCCTCCAGCCGCCAATTCTATATTGCCCTTGAGCATTCTCTGCTCCTGTCTGTGGTTCTTTAATATACACATGTATCGAATAACCATAGTAACTGAAACCCTAGAACCTAGGAGAGCTACTGGAGACTAGCAGAAGATCAGGTGTGAGCATCTATTGTAGTGCCATAGCTTGTCAAATTGGCCACATAGATTTCTATTGATAAGTTAAGTAATTAAAATCTCTTCTGTAAGTAGTGCCTATGTTTTTACAATGTGCAAACACTAAAGACTAATCTGATTTTATGCAGTGATCATGTCTATTGACTCGTATTAATAATACTAAAACTAAAGAATTGATCTTTCAAACAATTTATAGGGGGCTAGAGAGATAGGTCAATGATTGAAAGTATACATTGCTCTTATGGAGCAATTTTGGACCCAAACTTGGTTTCCAGCACCCACATTATTAGTTCACAACTATGTGAAACCCTAGTTCTAGGAGTATCCAACTCATTTGACTGTCTCAAGCACCTGCATTTACATGTACATACCCATACACAGATACTTGTACATGCACATAATTAAAATACATAAATATTAACACTTCTTAAGGAGATATAATGGCTTATTTAAGTCAACAAATAAAAATCTACTTGCCGGGATTTCCTGTATTCATTCAGGGCCAATATTATATTCTTACTATGTTCTGTAAAGTATCTTATGCACTGTCAACACTCCATGCGACTCCAACCGATAGCGATAATTAGTTTTTCTGTCTGTGCTCATTAACCAGAACTAAGCGTGCATATGCCACTAATGTACAATGACTCCTCTCATTTGCATATTTATAGCCCTGAAAACTTCAAAAGCATACTATGCAATATTAATCAAACAAAGAGTTCAACATTCCTCTCTTTTGGAAAACACCGATTTTAAGTAAAATTTAAAATCCACATCTTTTTGACCTAAAAAAAAAAATAGTGAGATATAAGATATGGATAGGGAAGCATACCAGTGATAGAGCCCATTCTAAAAATACTGTTGGGATTAGAAAGCTCAGGATCCCGGTCTAGTAATAATAACAATGACTACCAATTAAACAATAATGTTAATAATAGTCATGGTCATCAGTTATTCAGTAATTTCTAGATGACAGAAGACAGCACACTGGGATGTCAACATGGCTTCCTAGAGGAGGCTACTTAGAAGCATTTTTTGAGGCGGTAAAGAGTATCAAGATGATTTGGGGAGGCAAAAAGAAAGGTGTTCTGGGAAGAAGGAAATATTCACGCCGAAGCATGTGCCAGGAAGAGATGCATTTCCATGGTGTTCAACTCTTTGTTCACTGAATCACTAATCTCAGGATGGAAGAATAAATCTTTTGAATTCATAGAATGAGACAGAGGTTGGAGGTTGGAGGCTGGAGGCTGATTCAGTATCGGGATGGTGCGTACTCCGTGAATAAAGGAAGATCCTAAGTCAACAGCTGATTACGTGGCTTTGCAAACAGAGTGAGAATAAGAACCAAGTCCATGTAAAAACCAAGTTATCCCTAGTCAGAGGCCATCCTATGTGCCTAATGCACGACTTATTAACAAATTTGCTACCCAAATACTATTGCATGCATACATTAAAGAAAAGATAGTCCAATGTTTATTCTGAAGGCAGTAATTTCGTTTTATATCATCTTTAAGCTACTACGCATGGAAAAATGTAGACACTAAGAAACACTTTGAGTATTTTAAAACTCAGGAGTAGCATCAACTTCTGCTTGAACTTTGACTCCTGTTAGCATTTTTAGAGAGTATATGATTGTCTGCTATATAAAATTGGCTATTCGCAGTAAACATACTCAGTGGGTACCTACAATGGTGGCATGTAGCTATCTTAATAACTCTTGTATCATGCTTTAAAATACCTTATACTTTACTAACGACTATAAATAAAGCTACATCATCAAGTCAGTCTCTGTTGGCTTCTGAACCTTGAAAACCAATTAAAATGTTTGTTTAACATGTTTTCTAGTTGGCACTGGGGTGGGGGGCACTATTGTTCTTAAAAGGAGTGATTACAAGCAACTGATTCTGTGATAAGAACACTGTGTCTTTACAGCTTAAATGACAAAGTAAATTGGCAAAATGCGTACTTTGATGTAAGGTGAAGTGAGAAGTCCAACACCCAGTTAAAGAATTGCTTCTGAGCCCTGATGTAATCAGGATCTCAGGTTGTCATAGCTGCTAGCACATGAATTGACTGGGAAGTGTGACGAGGACAAACTGAGATGCAATGTGCACATACAACATGAGGTGGGTTTTTTGAAGACTAGAAGGAAAAAAGTAAGGAACCAATATACCTCATTAATAATGATTTTATTGATTCTGCATCAAAACGGTTATAGTTGGGCTCCTGAGTTAAATACATTGTTAAAATAAATTTTACTTTTTTATATGTATTTAATATGACAACTAAGAATTTAAGATTCACATGCTTAGCTTTCATTTGTGACTCACATATGTTTGCTGAAAAGTACTGCCTTGAATCTTAAGTCTATTTTCTAAAAATTATAGGAGAAAGAAAATATTAGACAATACCGTATGGAACCCAGTAGCCAAGTTCAAGATGGAGAATGTGATGTAGACATGCTACACAGTGTCTGGGCCACAGGCCAAAACTTAGCTACTGTTGTACCTCCATAGCACCATTAGGAACTGGCCCAAGAATCTATACCAAATAAGCCACATCATCATACATGCCGTAGGGCTCAGGTGAAAGTTTTCGTAGAGATGCTTAGCCAACCAGACAGACTTCCCCCTCAATGAACCTGTGTCTCTTTATAGACTAGCACTGAAGCATCACATTGTAAAGAACAGTTCACACACACCCTCAAAAAAAAATTTACAATGTCCTAAAAGAAGAGCAATGCAGGAAAGTGAACATTTTAGACAAAAAGACGTATCATCCAAATGCAATGAGTGGATCTTGTAACCTGATTTTAGGGAAGGAAGGATATCTATAAGACGCTTGGAGATGACTGAAGAACTAGAAAAGAACGTGTACAGGGATGAGATTCAGATTAGCTGTGGCTTCTTCCTCTTTTAAACTTCCTGCTCTTCCTGGGATGGTTGTCTTGCTTGACAAGGTCTCGGAGATTATGTGCTAGGTCAGAGAATGAAAAATATGGGACGCTCATAAGCCAATGTAATGTTTAATGGAGCCATAGTTCCCATCGGTCTACAAGCCTGGCCTCTGAAGATAGGTGATTGGTAACTCCCTACAGTAATGTCTAGACCCTAAATGCATGGCAACAGAGAGCGAGCCATTTATAACATAATTCCCCAAAGGGAATATTTGAATTACTTATCTCAAGATGTTTATAAAGGGTAAATGAGCAAGAGAGGACCTGGACTTCAGAAGCAGGGAGAGTCAGGTATTAAACCAGGAAAGCGGCAAGGAGCTGGCTGCTTTACCAACATAGCAACACAGGCATTAGGGACCCTGATTTTTGTCTTCTGTATTCTATCTAAGAGGAGAGTTGGTGTTTTAACCATTGTTGGAAACTTTGGACATGCACAAAAGTATATTTCACATTATGAATATTTTAGCAGTTAGTCCAACAATAATTGAGTATTTATTCATTTGTTTTTGGAATCTTTATACAAGTATAAAATGCATTCTAATTACTCTTACTTCCTACCCCATTAAACTCCTGTCTTCCCTACAAATCCTTGCCTACATTTTGATTTTGGGTCTTGATTTGTGACCAATAGAGTTTAATCAAGGCTTTCTGTATGAATTAATCACCAGAGCTTGAATATTCATTTTCTTTCAGCATTTTGTTTACTATAATATTTCAAGACCCAAACTAGACACCCTGTCATGCCATGCACAAATTCCAGGGGAAATTTTGAAGCTTTCTATTACACTGTTCTTATTTCTTGTCTGTTGTATATGGAATTGCTTGCAGGGGTGGCATTTTTCATTTGACATAACCAACTGGATCAAATGAAGGTTTCCTTTCTTTGAAGAACACAGAGATGCTGGAGCCCGCAGATACCAATAACAAGTGCATGCTACCCTGAAGTGACTGGTTTGCAGTTGCAGGCAAGAGAAAATGAAACTCAGTTTCATTCTCATACTTTGTTAATAAGATACGCAGGTTAAACATAGGATCCAACTGATTCAAAATTAACATTACCTTCTATTTGGCTAGTGCTTATAATGCACTTTCCACATGACAGAAGTCCCGTTTTTTGAGATTATACTCTGAATGACCCCAAAGGCTTGTACTCTGCAACTAGTCAGTCAGTCAGGATATACTAGAAGCCAGAAAAGGTGAACTGTCTTTTTCTAGGCCAAGCTCTGGCTGGGAAAATCCTGATTTGCATTGGAGAAATTTAAATGAAAATGGAGGTGTTAGAAAAGTGTGTGGAAAGTTGCCAAGCAGGGCCTGCTGAAGCAGCCTCAGTGGTAGATCAGAGCTCCTGATGCAAAATGATCTGCAGTTGGGCTCAGCCCTCAGCTCAGAGGCCACGTGACAATACTGAGGGTGCTGAGGTCTCCAACAGCAATTCGGCATACTGGTTAAAGGGAAGAAATGAATATTCCCAAGGTTTCTTTCAGTTTTAATCTCCTGGGCTTCTCAGCTGCGGAGTTCCACGGTACAGTTTTCAGGGGTGCAAAAACCTAAAATACGATACTCTCCACTTTGAAAAAAGGTTTTCTTCGCAACTGGTAAGAACATCTACTTACTTTAGAATATCCACAAGGAGAAATGATGGTGGCATTAAAAAGGTGATGTCCTAGACCCTGTCACAGGGGTCGCCTAAGACCACCTGCATATCAGAAATTCACATTACGATTCATAACGGTATCAAAGTTACAGTTATGAAGTAGCAACAAAAATAGCTTCATGGTTGGGTTCACCACACCATGAGGAGCTGTGTTAAAGGGTTGCAGCATTTGGAAGGTCGAGAACCACTCTCCTAGGGTATTCTGGAGTGAGGAGACTAGCTCTTTCTGAGGCTAGGGCTCAGCAGGGAAAACGTGCAAGCACAAAGGCCTGCATTTGATCCCTGCCTTCCCTACATTTGGTCCTTTGTTATAAATAACAAAGCCAGGCATAGAAAAGAGTGATTCTGATTGCCAGAGCTGCTGAGACAGAGACAGGGGATCCCTGAAACTGTCTAGCTAGTCTAGCCTATTCCATGAGCTCCGGGGTCAGTGAGAGGCCCCTATATCAAAACATAAAGTAGAGAAGAATTAGAGGAAGACGCCCAACACTAGCCCCTTGTCTCCTCACACCCCCACGCACATACACGCACACACACACACAGGTATGCACATACACACATATACACACAAATGGATTTTCCTTTACAAAGTTTTTTGAGACTATTGTAATTAGGATAACTATTTGTTTGCATATTTGCATTTATTCCATTCTGTTAATTTAAACCTATGAGGAAATGTCATTTAAATGTTGATGGGGAGTGCAGCAAACTTGTATATCTTTTTGGGCAATGCTTACTATATTGGCTCTAACCACATGGGTTCCTTAATGTCTTTATTCATTATTTTGTATTCATCACTGCAGATATCTTTCGCCTCTTTGGTTTGGATGATTCCTAGGCATATGTGTAGTGCATGGATTTTGTCTGTTCTTTCTTAATTTTTCCTCAGTATATTTGTCATTGATATATAGAAAAGCTACTGATTTAAATGATGATTTTGTAACCAGACACTTGGCTGAAAGTATTTACCATTCTACGAGTTTTCTATCAGTATTTTTGGGTCCCTTATGCATAAGATCATAGCATTAGCAAACAGGGATACTTTGACTTCTTCCTTTCCTATGTGTATCCCATTTATTTTCACTTTTTTTTTACTGCTCCAGTTAAGATTTTAATGATTGCATTAAATAATATAGAGAATTGTCAAATTGGATTGCATGAAATTATAAAGCTCCTATATACCAGACTGGAAAAAAAAAAGCTTATACAATGTAAGAAAATCTTTACTAATTCTGCAGTTACACTGGATTAATAGCTAAAATATAGAACTCTTAATTAAAACAAAACCGATTAGTTCAAGCAATAAATAGGCCAATGAGATGAACAGACAGTTCTCAAAAGATAAAATACAGATGGCACTAAACATGTAAAAAAAAATCAATATCCTTAACCAATAAAGGAAATACAAATCAAGGCTATACAGAGATTACACTTTTGCATTACATTTTATGTCTATTGCTTTTTTAAAATGCTGAAAATGTAGAGAGAACTTTTTTATACACTTATAAAAATGTGGAAAGAACAGCCTTTATACAGTGCTAGTGAAAAACTCTATCAGTTCAGCAACTAAAGCAATCAACATTTCTAAATATAGAGCACCATATCAACCAGCGAGATACTCAAAAGTATATACTCAAGGGACTCCAAGTCAATATGTGTAGAGGAATCTGCTCTTGCATATTTATTGTGATGGTATTCACAATAAGCAAGTTACAGACTCAAATGTCCATCAACAGTTGAATGTATGCTCTGGGTAGTCTTGCTTCTCAGCTGTATTTGAAGCATAATTTCAATGCAGATCTTGATACCATGCTTCACATTTTGTGAGTTGAAATGTTCACTGGCATAGAAGAAGTAACAATCGAACGTATTCAGGGGAAGTTAGAACCCAACTCTCCTCACCATCCTTCTAAGGCAGAAGCAAAGGAAGGTCTCAACTTGTCAAGAAGTCCCTTGCCGGCCATGACAGCACATACCTGAAATTATTGCACATGGAAGGAGCAATAGAAAGACTAAGAGTTCAAAGATATCCTCAGCTACAATAGTGAATTTGAAATCAGCAAGGACTCCATGAGATACTGCCTCAAAAACAAAGATAATAAGCTTTATTGCAAAGGCCTTCACATTCCCAATGCTACGCCACAGTGTTCCGATTCTGACAGTGCATAAGTCAAAAGCTGAAGTTTTTATCCTAAATCTTAAGGTCATCAGCAAATTTGTAACCCTTGCTTCACAATAGTGGATTATATCCTGGGAATTAATGAAGTACAGAATAACATAGAAAGAAGATATTCAAACGTGTTCTGTTACTAAATGAAATATCAACTAGACATAAACATGATTTCATAAAGATTGTGAAAATGCCCAAATAATTGCAAATTCAGTAACACAGAAGTAAATGGCCCATAGATTAAAGAAGCATTCTCAAGTGAATTACATAAATATTTTACATAGAATGGAAATAAAATTAGAATATTCAGTATTCAGTTAAGGCAAAGTTTGGTTGTAACATTATATGTTTAAATACTTAGAAAAGATTGTACTGGTAGATTCATTAAAGGAGCATAAAGTTTAGTATTTCTCATCATGTCAATCAATATAATGCTTCAAATTAACAGACTCAAAATCAGGAAACCATGTAAATCACCTTAACATATAAAAAGAACGAATTTGATAAATCCAGCATCCATGAGAGCAAAAACTTAGAGGACTTTTTTGGCTTATCCACATTGGAAACTCTTCTCCCTGTCTAGAACCCAGTTCTCTAGATTTGATTTTCAGAATCTCTTTGTCAGCCTGTTTTCCATTGATATGAGCCAATGACAAGAAGCAACAGAGACAGATGTCTTAGAGAGAAAACATGGATTTATTTCTTTACAGTTTTCACCCTGCTTGGTATGACTGTCTCTGCTAGAAACTACATCCATTTATCTCCCCTAAGACCCACAACTCCTTTTGTTAGGGAAATATTAAGTCTCTGTGTCTCTCTTTGTCTCTTTCTCATTTTCTTGCTCTCCCTCATTTTTTCTCACATTTTCTCTCTGTCTCTGTGTCTCTGTGTCTGCCTCCCTCTCTCTGCTTCTCTCTGTCTCTCTCTCTCTCTCTATCCCTGGAAGTCACTATTAGCCCAGATTCAAACTCATGATCCTTTATCATCTCCACCCAGCTCTATTCTCTTGAGATTTTTCTTTATCCTTTTGTTTTTTATTTTGCTTACATTTCTAAAAACAATCCTTTCATTAAAATTTCTTTGTTGAAAGAGTTGGGTTTCAAATGATGGTGTCTGCTGGAAAGGACTTAAAATTAGAAAGACAAAAACTCAACTCATCATATTTGATTTTAGAACATATTTAATTGTATCTTTGTATTAAGTTATTTTATGCTACAGAAATCCACACCATTTTAAAGACAAAGTGAATCTAATTATCTTTTAATACAGTACCTTCTTAAAAATTCCATCTAATTACATTCTCATCATTTCTTTCTACTCTTCAGACCAAATTCCCAGGCATTCATTTCCCAGACAAGTGTAGAGTACCTGCTGAGCCTTAGCTCTGAGGTTACTACACCTCTAGATTGGTAATAATTAAATTATTTGATTTAAAAGGCTACACAGGAGACAACTGGCTGTCTTATAGTGTGAAGATAGATATAAAATATCATATTTTGACTATTTTAGGTATTATGGCCTATTGAATGGTATTAATAGCAACTAGAAAGCAATATCTGTTTTGTGTCCTTCACAGTAGTCTTTGAATTACATTGAAAGATAAAAAACCTAAAATCAATTTTTTTTTTTGCATTTGAAAATCACTGTGTTATTACGGACAAAAATTTTCATCTCCTAGTGGCTTAGCTTCCCAATCAATACGAAGTTATTTATTCATACCTTGTGTTTTCAACATAGCTAAGAGCCTGAGCAGTTGGGGTATGAGGGAATTCTCCCATTTAGGTTAACAGTGGTGGTAGGGCTCAGTCCCTCGGTTTTACCAGCAAATCGCCATCCCTTTGTACATACTCTTGGTGGGTTTGTGAACTGGAGTTAAGCTACAGGTTTCTTTTCACTAAGATAGCAATGTTTCTAGTGCTTTTCTTTTCCTTCTATGCCTTCCTAAACAGGTCTTGGAATATAGATTTAATGTGACGATATTAAAGCAATTTCTCATTTCAACACAATTTAATGCAAATATCTGTCCTTCTGGGGAAAGGCCTCTGGATTCTTTATCGTTCCAGCTGTTTGAAAGTAACTTTCCCTCAACTTTGTACTCTGACCGTCTTTCTTTGAGGCTGTTGGTGATGCTTTCTACCGTTTTATATCTGATTCACTGAGATTGTCATTCCAACATTTTGAATCATTTTTCAAAATATCAGTTGCCTTGCAAAAGATCCCTGCCATCGTGGTGATCTTTTCATCTGTATTACTGACCTTATTCTCCATTTTAAAAATCATTTCCTTTACATTGCTTGCTTGTTACTCCAAGACCTGGATAAAATTCTCCTGCTTATCAGTACCCTTTGGGAGATCATTAATCACTTTTACTGTCAACTTTTAAATTTTTCATCTGGTATTTTCCTTACTTCAGTATCTTTGAAATTCAATAGCTGAGAATTCATGCCCTTTTAAGAAGTCATTTTTTTCCTTGTGGTTTTCATGTCTCTTGTATTTCTAAGTTGAGATCTGCACATCTGGTTGCTGAGATATTTTTTTTTTCTGATTTTTATTTGGAGATCTACTTATTAGGCAGCTACTCTTGAGACCTCGACCTGAAGCACTACCCAGTGAGAAGAAAACAGTTATGCCAGTCATAACACCAAACCGTACAAGATAGAGACATTTAAAACCAATTAAGTTCTATTAATCCACTGCCAGCAACCATAAGCCCCCAAGTGGGAAAACTAATATAGAATATTCTGTGAATTTTTAAATTATTTAGGGAAAGTACTGAAATTGTAAATGAATGGAATACAGAGTGGAGGCTGGAAAGGTGGATCTAGAGAAGCAAAGCTAAACTAATAAAAAGAAAAAGCAGGAGAATGTCATGGTGGGACAAGAGGAAGAGACTAGGGAATATTTTTAATTTTCAAAAATGGGAATGTTTGAAAACTAAATTGAACAATTATAAGAAAAGGAATATTAAATAATAATGAGTTTTCTAAAAGGAAAAAAAGAGGGAGAAATCAAACAAACAACCAAATAAAAGAAAAAAAAAATAAAACTCAGTATAAAAGAAAGTCTAAGTATTTGAGATACGAGGGGGAAATACATTTGGCACAAAGAAACATTAGCGATTACCCAACCATGTAAAATATGCAGGAGCAGAATACAAACATTTTAAATATGATCAAAGTATACTATCGCTCAAAGTGTAATATGGAGGGAAAACACAGGAAGCAAAGGAAACAGATGAGATATTTGAACAGCTTCTTCATGGGCCCTTGACAGGTGGAGTCTGAAGTTTATAATCATGAGAGGACTCAGCTGAGCGTGCGAGCTCCTGCCCTTCCTATGCCTCATTATGGTGTCGAGCCTGTGTGAGGCAAGTGTCTGATGTCTGCCAGCTTTACCTTCACTTTAGTAGCTCCCTTCTTTGCCTATGGGGACACTTAGCATTGTCATCTGTGAGCTGGGCAAGTCCTCATCCTCCAACACTCTCAGATTGTTCCCAGGGAGGCTGCTCTTAAAGCTGGAGGAATATCCTAAGTAGTTGGGAGCATGGGGAACAACCATGGCACTAATATTTGTCTAGGCAGACAACCTGTCTTCATAATTTCATGATCATCCTGCTGTGGGTACAGCTATGGGTGACCAGGTGACCACTGAAGGTAACAGGTGACTCAGAAAGTAATCTGCTTCCTGTGTTCAAGCTTATGGTTATCAATTGTTAGGTTATTCTCGGTTGAGGGGATCCCAGCCACCAAGGGCAGGGTTACCTCTCCCCATGCACCTCACTGTCTGAGCTGAGCTTCTTACAATGTGCACTTTCAGCTAGCCAGTGTCTGGACTTTCTGTTCTACACTGATGTCTTGCCCCTACCCCCATCTCTGGGGTTGTCTCTAACCCTGGAGCTGTGGCAGATTAAATTCTGGAAGACCAGTTCTGAATATTATGCAGGCCTGGCTGCATTGCAAATTTCATCATTACTGTACCATTATCAAAATAGTATTGTAGTATATTTGTGATATTTACTTTCTGGTGTTATTCAAATATTTCTCTCTTGAGAGTAGGAGCTAGAATTTAAATTTTAAATTTGAATTCAAATATATATATATACATATATATATGTGTGTGTGTATATATATATATATACTCACATACATACCCAGACAATTAAATATATACATATTCACAATGTGTAGAATGTTGGGCCTCAGTATTAAGCAATTCTGATTCCTACTGCTTAGCACCAGGTCTGAGACAGCTTGAACATCTTATACGCACATATGAACTAACTCCAGAGAGCAGGCTAGGAAACACAAGACTGAAAACTATGAATGGATCTATAAAGTCTGCTGAATGCTTTGCTAAGTGGGCAGTTAAACATAATAGGCCACTGATTAGAAGGAAACATACATTTTTGTTCATTAATTTCCATAAACTAACACTTCATTCATTCCTAGCTCCTTTGGATCCCAGTCTGACTGTTGTGTTGCTATACAAACTCCAGCCAATCACACTACCCCAACCTCATCCAGGTACAACAAACTCACAGTACTTCTACCAGAACGGATTGTGACAAGAGTTCTGTCAGGGCTGAATCCAGCAGTCATAGCCCAGATGTTGGCATCAGGATTTCAAAACGCAATGTGTCATGAGTCCCCTAACCATATCCACTTCCACAAGTCACTATCTGCTCTACGTCTGGGTCTAGAATATTCCAAGTTTTAGTCTTTGGTGTTTCCATGACTGGTATTTTATCAGAGTCCAGTTCTCATTATCACACAGACCATGGCTTCCTTACTGAAGTCCAGTAATGCAGACTTTGCTAACCCCAGGAAGATATCAGAGGTTTTTACATCACATTCAAAATAATAAACATGCAACAATGTCAATTTAGGCAGTTTAACCCCACATTTAAGTATGTACCATACGCGACAAATCAATATTCATGCAAGAGTCTTCTAATCATTAGTGACACTTGATGTACATCCTTTAGAGAAAGTCATCTGGTTTGTAAGCAGGAGCCATGTTCCTCGCAGATATAACCAAAGCCCAGGATCTCACGGGACGGCATTAGAATGGAAGGAGATGCTGAACACCCAGGCATCGGGGAAGCAGGCATCCATATGGCTTGAGTCCCACAGTCAGTGTCTGGCCTCTCCAGGGTCCAGTTACCTTTCACATGGCTCAGTTCCAACAACCTTCAGGCTTTGGCTTGGCATTGACATCCAGCTTCTGCAAGAGGAGCTTGATGGTCCATTGTATACCAGATGTTGTTCCTTTGATGAATTAGCTCCGACGTGAAAAGTGAAAAAAGAGTCCTGGAGAGAAGTGTGAGTAACCCTGCCTGTATAGTGTGCTCACTCCATGAGCCAATAGCATTTCAATCCCAGCCAGATTTTCTGATTAGAGCCCTTCCTCACAACGGGAGGCAAAGTTCACTCAAGAAATTCCAGAACTGACTCAAATAAAGGGAGGAATTCTGGGAATAGAAACAAGATTTATAGAAACAATATATAACTTCATGCCTCCATTTCCTCATATGCAAAATGAGAATCATAATGCTCTCTTGCATCCTCTCTCTCTCTTCTCTCTCTCTTTCTCTGTCTCTCACACAGAGAGAGAGAGAGACAGAGAGAGAGAGAGATTAATATATGTAAAGCACATGAACTGATGACTGGTATATGGTATAATTGCTTGAACAATATATTAATCCAGCAGATATATATATATATATATATATATATATATATATATATATATATATATATATCAAGTAGCATTCTTGTGTGCACACACATACTTAAGGATTTTTTTTTCTTATAATTTTCTTAAAACAAATACTTAAAAGTGAAATTATAGGTCAAAGGCAGAATGCATTTTTAGGGCTTTCATGACCATGTGTGTAAAATCACGGCTCTCTTTTGAGTAAGGAAATGGTCTAAAGCTTTGGATGTCTCTCAGAATCCTGAAAGGCCCTTACCCTTGCCCACAGTTTCCCACACGGTGTAGTCACCAACATCTGAGGCATTTCTTTCTTACATTTTTATTGATTCTCTGATATTCTCTGAGCCATGTCCTTTTCCCCTGGGTCATCCTTCCTCCAACTGATCACATATCTTTCTTTTCTTCCTGTTCAGATGTCCCCGCTCATGGTGGTTGGTGCTCTTCCTCTCCCCTCCTCCTACAACAAAGCCTCCGTGAACTGTGTGTAATTCTGTGCTGATTTTTTTCATTAGTTCTTGTTGCTCTGATCTATGACACATACATGTTACATTTATTTTCTGTATCTTTTCTAGAATGATAAGCAGCTGAACATATATTGCCGAATCTGCCTCTAGGAAAGCTGTTCTGATCCATACTCCGGACCTATAGCGTATGTACACTAATCTCGGTAGTATATATAATACATATATATTAAGCATTTTTCAGTCTCCTGGGCAAAGTGTCTGGTTAATTTTGCTATTCCTCTGTTGCAATAGTCATTGCCTAGCTGCTGAGTCTTTCCAACTACACAGAATTCTTTCCACTCACAAAGTGGCAACCAATACAGTGAGTCCTTCCTTGCATTCAGCCAAACCTGCTGCCTGGATTTCCCTGTCTCCCCCCCACCCCCCAAAGCAAGCTAATTTATCTTTTGCCACTGCCTCAGTCAGGATCCCTGTGGGATGTGGCCACTTCCTAGAACTCAAAAAAAAAAAAAAAAACTACAAAAAAAGAACTAGAAGAATAAGAAGGATGGGTGGATCTCAAAGACATCAGAATCCAAAGGAAGATGTTCATGTAGTTGGCACTTAGACAGTAAGAGGGGTCACTGACAAGTTGTGCCAGGATTTTTGAGGAGGATGGACAAGGACACTCTTAGAGTGCTTGAGCCACATAGAAAACTTCTCCAAAGAGCCAACTTGCCACTGCTAAAGTGGGATTAACAGGGAAAACAGTGGGTGACCATCTTAAACTCTTCCTCTCTCTCAGTCTCTTCCAGTAATGTCTCTGTTTTGGGTAGATTTTTAATATAAAGTCAGGGAACAAGAAATCCGAAGATAGAGTTGATAAAGACTAATTTTCAATGTCACAGGTCACAGAGAAGACACACTTGAGGCCAGAGAAACAACAAAATCATCTTAGCTTTGACTTCCCTTCCTTATGTGAAACAGTGAAAAGATCAGCAGTAATCTAAGTCCATTAATTTAGTTTTTATTATAGAATCGTAACACATAATGAAGCTTATAAAACAAGGAAAAATGAAA
Source organism: Cricetomys ansorgei (assembly GCA_026225945.1). Taxonomy (NCBI): domain Eukaryota; kingdom Metazoa; phylum Chordata; class Mammalia; order Rodentia; family Nesomyidae; genus Cricetomys; species Cricetomys ansorgei. Next base: position 20,617,332 of record JAMJFZ010001203.1, on the reverse strand, counting down.
CATGAATGTTGCTCTCTGTCATCCAGATGTGAGGCCCAAGGGGTCAACTATAAACACAGGGTTTATATTTATACCACATATCTGGTATTAGGGTTCAGAACATACATGCTGGCAGAAATGGGCTGTGGTTTATATGTGGCCTGTTCTTAAAAGTTTATATAGTGTAATCTTGGTCCTCAGAGCAGCAGTGTTAGGAGGTGGTGGGCCTTTAAGTGTTGGGGCCTCCTAGCTACAAATCCTCAGACGTAATTACATATCCTGGAGTAAATGCAGTAACCTGGAAAGCATAAAGGGATCAACACTTGGGTAGGGGGGGTTGGAGAGCAATAAAGAAGGGAATTGTAGAGTACAGGTGATCTGATCAAAGAAGTGTTGGTTTAGTAAGTGGTATTTTAGACTCTCCTCCAAGATCCATGATTTCACTAACCCTGAGTAGCTGGCTAGTGTTCCAGTATCAGATATAGTCTCTTGTTGACCAGGTCTTGAGTCCAATTAGAAAGCTATTGGTTATTGCCTATACACATATATATGTATGCATATACTAACAGTTAATCAAAAAGAGGCCATGAATTTAATAGAGAGCAATGAGGATTATATAGGAGCAAGAGTAAAAGAAAACAATGTTAAAAAAATCCTTAAGAAATAAAATATTTAGATAGGGTATTAAGAATAAAAAAATAGCTTTAACTTAAAGAGTTGGATACTGTGGGCTCTGACTTTGGAAAGCATTAAGTTAGCTCTCATGGTGCTTTGGTTGGTTCTCAGGACAGGGTTGCTGAAAAAGATTAAGCCGAGCACAGTGCCATTCACCATGCAGGGAAGCTGCCAAGCACTGAGGGTCACTAGAACTGGCACTATGCGGTCTGAAATTTCCACTCAACATCTGTGATCCAAGCAAGCCTCTTCTTTGTAAGCACGCTACCTCATGAGCGTCACAATAGAAACACAAACTGATTCATACACGCGTGTTCCCATTGGGTGTTCCTCCTAGTAAAACCACCCACTTCTTGCAAGTCTTGTTTGCTAGCTGAGTCAGACACGTTGAAATAGCTTGGATGGGATCACAGGTGAACTTTTCCCCTTCCAGAACAAGTTTTCTTCTCCTAGCATCTGCTGACTCTGTGCTTTACTTGCCTCATGCTTTCTTAAAATCAAAACAAAAGACAGAACCCGTTATTGAAAGTACAACAAGGAATGCATGTTGTTACGGTGCCAGCCCGACAGTAGGACTGTCTCTACGAATGCACCACAACAGAAAAAGGACACAGACACCTCAGCTTCTGAAAGCTGATTTGGGGAATGCTTTAACATTTTTCATCATGTGACACTATGCATGACTACTTGGGTAGCTTTTTGTTGTTTGTTTGTTTTGTTTTCCTGGAAAATCCTTTGGGATGCTAGGAAAAATAGAGTGAGCCCAAGAGGTCCTTCAGGAACATATGCTTAAAATAGCTCAGCTGAGAAATGCTGGTGTTAAAGGCTGCTCAGGCATCCTGGTGGCTGTCAATTCCTTCTCCATTTTGGTGCATATGCAAAAGAATTTAATGCCAAGTGATGGCAAGCATTTTCCCTGCCTTCCTACCATCTGTTTTCTTGGCATCTACCACAGACAGCTGCATTGCCAGCTTCCGAGCTGCTTATTGGTGTCACATGGAAGAGATATTGATGGATAGACTGGATCACCTGAAAACCGGGCATTTTTGTTTCTCTTTGAAATGTTTATCCAATATCATAGAATTTTTTTACAGGGTGTTCAACAAGCATTTACTGAATGATTCTGCTGCCCACTGACAACAAGGCGGTTTTCTAGATCATGAATGGAATCTTGTGAAACAAACCACACCACGTCAACTCCCTAGTAACTTGCAGGTGGACCCAGAGAAGAATCAGAGTGGAAAGTGAAATAGTCAAGTAGGGAGAAGCAAAAATGTTCTGTGTGGACAGAATAAGAAGGTCTACACATTCCACAGACAAGACAGAAGTAGATGCAATGTAAATTCGATTATAGTGCAGCCGGTCATAGAAGAAAAATGCTGAGAATTGTTGGAAAGAGTAAACATAGAATAAATAAAACAGAGTCTGCTTTTACACAAAGTTTATAAGCTAAGATTTATGATATCTAAAATACCCAAGGGATATTAGTGATAGAAGCTGAGATTGAATGGCACATTGAGATCATAAACACACACATTTATAAACACACGTGTATAATATGTTATATTGTATGTTTTATATATATGTGTGTGTGTTATATATATATGTATATATACATATACATTTACACATATATGTGTTACATACATACATGTGATGTCATGGTCACCTGGAACTGCCAGCTTCTTGAGGAGGAGTAGATTATGACACTAAAACACACACACACACACACACACACACACACACATGTTATATCATACATGTGTATAATATACATGTGTATAAAGACATCCAAGTTACTAACACACATCTCTAATTTTGAAGGACATCAAGTAGACTACAGGAACATTTACTATTATAGGAATAAATACTGTTTAAATTCACAGCAGAGACAGTATTATCAGGCAATGCAGGAACAGATCATCGGTACTGCTTAATCCCTGAATAATCAAGGTACTGTTGACAAACGCTATTATAATACAAAGATTGAGTAAGTAATTTCCAGTTTTTCAGAGAGCCTCTAATCAAAACAGGATTACAGTGGTATTTTGAGAGCAAGGCTGTTATGTCACAATGGAAGGATCTGAGCTATATCTGAACGGAGTACTTAGACTTCAATTGACAGATTCATATGAAAGAGCATTTCATCCTGAAAGAACCAGGCATGAAGCATGAGGCTGAGGAAACAGATGTGGTGTCTAGGAACAGTGTGATGTCATGGTCACCTGGAACTGCCAGCTTCTTGAGGGTGAGTATACTACGACATTAAAACACCACTTTCACATTCACAACTAAAAAAAAAAAAAATGAGTGGCATCTTCAGGACCTCAGTGCCTTTGAGTAAGACATTGATATGATAAGGCCTATAATAATTAAATTGGTGAGAGACAGGAGTCAGGAGGAGCAGTGTAGATTGGCCATGCTTACAGCAGGAAGCTTTCCAAGCTGTTCTGTGCAGCCTCTTCATGATTGGATGCCGCTTGGGCTTCTGGGAACAGCTTAGCATATAAAGGAGGCAGTGGCCAGTTGGCAGTTGACAGTTGGTGGGACGGCTTGTGAGATGCTAGCAGCTCCTGTTCCCTAAGCTAAGGGTAGCCAAAAGGAGCAGTGAATTTTTCTCTTTCTATCTACCTTTAAAGGCCACCTACAAGAGTGGTGGAGATTTCTGTTTCCTGTCTCTTTTCAGAGGAGTAAAAGGCACAGTGGGGATCTGTTACAGTTAGGAATCCTCCATTACAAGCTAGGAATCTGTCTCAGTAGAAGTTGGGGCAAGAGTACAGGCTTCAGAATTCAGTTACAAGCAGCACCTTCAACACGGGGCAAGGGAGCAGCTTTCAGGGCAAAAGAAGAGGAGCCTTCAGTTACATGTGCTAGTTCCTTTTACAAACGCTGCCACTGAAAGGACTCCAGAGAGCTTCGCCATCCCACCCATTTGCATCAGAGCTGGAAAACCATGCTTTAGATGGGTATAATTAATCACTTTCAACAACATAACAAAGGAAAGTCAGAATTAAATCTAAATCATGGTTTGGATTCTAAAAAGGAGATGCCAGGTTTACTGTGAGGGACTGGATGGAAGGAGGCCCGTGACAGTAGAATTAACCGGTTTCCAAAGGAACATGGATACTATGAGTCCCTCTCCTGCCTCTCTAGACATCACCCACGAGTCCCTGCCTCTGTCTCAAAGCATCTGTTGGTCTTCTACCTTCCCCCGGGAGTGTCCTATCAAGTTCTGCAACTTGAAGGGTCTCTCTTATGTCTTCCCATTTCTACACACTTGTACTCACTTTCAACTGGTGTGTTACAAATACCACAAACTCAGTGCCTAAAGACAAGAGTCACCTTTAGAGTATATAGTTCTATAGATCAGAAATCAAAGCTCCCGTGGCTGAACTCTCCCAAGAGAGTCAGAGCAGAAATGAAGACATCAGCCTGACTAGATCTCACCAACAATGTCCAAAGAAGACAGGGTCCAAACCCCTTCTTGCAACTGGTAGAATTCAGTTGCGCATTTGAGGAGCAAGGTCAACACTGCCTCTTGGCTATCAACTAGGCTCTACCCTCAGCTTCTAAGTGTCTTGCGGTGCCTGGCCATTCAGCCTATTCACATTTAGCTTGCATGCTAAGTCTCTGATTTTCTCTGGTTTTGATTGCTTGACATGGATAAGGTCAGGCCCACCTAGGGGTTTTCTAATTGAAGGTCAATGGTGTCATACACCATAATCTAATTACATCCCAAAGTCAAATCTACTGTATTAGTAAATATATTAAATATATATATAAATATATATATTAAATATATATATATTAAATATATAATATATGTAATTATATATATAATTATATTCTGGTATTAAGCAGGAAATGCATACCAGAAAGGAGAAATCTTGAGGCCAACTTGAAGTCCTGCCTCCCACACCTTATCCATGGGTAGCAGCTTTTGTTCTCATAATATGATCTTAGGAACTCAGTTTAACTCAATTCAGACTGAAGTATGAATAACAGATTTTCTGTTAACTTCAAGTCTTCAGTGGCATCAGCTCATTAACTGAAAACAATTCCCATTCAGAATTCTAGGCAGTTATTTTGGAGACTTAAAGATATCTGGGTCTATACTAAAAGAAAGAGTCACTGTTGGCCCCATTGGCCATACCACCCTGTGCTCTTGGGGAGAAGAATTTTAACAGATAGGCAAAGGGAAAAAACAGGAACTTTCTTCCTAGATGGAAACAGACAAGTCACGGCTCCCCTTCGTTCTCCGTGCCTGAAGGCTTTTGCTGCAGACTTTACTGCTGTACCCTCTTCAGTGATCAGGAAGTTATAAAAAAAATAATTAATTAAACCAGTTACAATCCAATCCTCATGCAAAACCAAAAACATCCAATCGGCCACTTGCAGCATTCAGCGCATTCTGTCACACAAGAGGACTGTCACATTCCAGCAGTTACTTCTATAATTAGGAATGACACATTGTGCCTAATTAGTTATTTTTGGGGCATATGGGTATGAAATCTATGCGTTCCTTAGTCACCCTCCTTTACTGTTAAATCGTCTGCAGAGATTTTTCAAAAGACGAATAATTAAGCTGATTTCTTTGTCTCTTGTTTTCCATTTCCTTAGATTCTGTTCAGGTGCTAAAATTATTCTGTATCCATGGAAACACTCATTAGCTACATCTATAGGTGAAATCACTGGGAGCTGCTGCTAATTCGTTTTTCCTTAATCTGTCTTCAACCTGTAGACAATGAGTGACAGAGAAGTTAAAGTCACAAGTGTTAATACAGATTTACCATTCAGTAAGTATGGCATGCTAATGCTCACACACAATTTCCAACTGATTTTAATCGTGTATGTGTGTGTGTGTGTGTGTGTGTGTGTGTGTGCATGTGTGTGCGTGTGTGTGTGCATATGTGTGTGTTTGTGTGTGTTGTTTGATTATATATGTCATTAACTCACATATGTATGATCCAACCATATATGTGTGTGTGTGATTATATATATATTTGATTAAATCACACACACATATATATGACATATATATATATGTTTCAGTTTGAGAGAAAACTTTTCATCTATTATCTACAGCACAGCTTTATTCCAATGAAATTTTCAGTTACAATTAATGATCTGGATTGTTTTATCCTACTGAAATAGTTCATATTTTTTTAGACAAGGTACAAGTGAGAGTTTAAAGCTAAAACAGTGAATTCCGCAAAAACTATCAACGGTCTGATTTCAGAGTATCAACACATTTAACCACAGTCTGTCATGATATCTGACTGTTCTCGTGTTGCAGATCCAACTCTATGCTGTCATTTTTACCACTTTGTGGTTGTAGTCGTATACTTTTGATGAATAAACATGACAGAAGATTTGAAATGCAACATGTGAATTCCAAATTCAGTTCTTCTGTTTTCCAGTAATGATACCATGTTGAGTTATTCAACTCTTTCCTGATAGTAGTCTTTCTTTCAATAGGATAACAATAATAATGAGGAAGAGGAGATAATAGTAATCTGGAAGCCTTCTGAAGATTAGAAATAATTCACACTGCACACAGCAAACAATCAACAAGTGACATCATCGCTACATGAGGGCTTTTAGAGAAGACAGACCCAGTGTGTCTCAGAACTCCTGTATTAGACAGCGAGTTTCAGGACACTGATGCCACTGAAGCTTGGGATACATTGGGGCTGAAATGGCAAACTGAAAGATCATGAATATTTCATTCTAGACAATTTCATGTTTCCGTGAATTATTTGGTGCTTAATATTTGGACCAAAGCTTTCAAATCATTTGTATATGTTGACACACACTAGGTAACAGATTTTTCCCTCATTCTGTTCCCCAAATGATGGGAAAAGAAGAGAAGGCATCTAAAGAAGACTTAAGAATTCTAAAGTCTGAATCCTACTTGCACAAATAAGGATGCATAGAGTCAGGGAGATGAATCAGTTAGTGGGGTTAAAGAATTGGGATACAAATACAATGCAGATAAAGTACGGAATACATAAAAATTTGGGATTTGGAGTCAGTCTTGTTCTTAGCATTGAATAAGTCCTTAACTCCCTTTATCCTTACCTCTATAATCCTTCCTTGCTTTTGGATGTGAATAATGGAAAGTGGAATAATAAAATAAGCTTTTAGAAAAATTATGAAGAGTAAAGAGAGCAGGAAAAGATTTAGCACCAAATAAGACACATGCTAATTGCTCAATTAATCATTATCACATTGTTCACATAGAGAGGAAACATTGCCCAAAAGGTGACAGAAATTAAGGAGTTGTATATAACTGGGAAAAATGAATTTTTTCAATGTAAGGAACGTAAAAGCAAAAGAAACAAGAAGAGATCATCAGTGTATGGCAGACTTAGTAGCTGGGAGGCAGCGTTTGTTGTGAGAACCAGAATCAAAGATGGTAGAGAAGAAATAGAGGTCAACAAAACTAAGAGTCAGACCTCAGAGAAGAACGCTGTTTCTTTGGTGCCCCTCAATAGGTCATGATGACCCTAGATTTGCAATTTTGGAGAGAACTAATACACTGGATTCAACTGCTGTGACAGCAGTGAACGTCCTCTGCCTATAGCTTACTGCTACAGGAAGCAAGAGGCTGACAGGAAAACAGTTCTGCTTCTGCCCTGCCTTCTTCGATTCTTTCTAGGTAGACAATCTAACAGAAACCAGATGGCAAAGGATGCCTGTGGTCTGCAGTGCTGCAGCTTTGGCAAAGCTTGAAACTGAAGAGACTGAAGGATTTAGAACCCAGGGATAGCTGGTTGCGCATGACTTTAATCCCAGCACTTGGGAGGCAGAGGCAAGCCGATCTTTGTGAGTTCGAGGCTAGCCTGGTCTACAGAGTGAGATCCAGGACAGTCAGAGTTAACTCTGTCTTGAAACATCCACACAAAAGAACCCAGGGACGATGACTTACAAATTGTGGTACTGCAAAGTAATAAAACAACAACAGTAATAATAATAACAGGTTACCCCCTTGAGGGTGTGGGATCCCAGAAGGAGTGATTACTCCTATGGGGCAAGCTGAGGTTCATATCCTAGAAGAGGTAGGTTGTGCCTCTCTGGGCCTCAAAGAGGAGATTAAGTATTTTCTTAGGAGACTTTTCTGCTTCCTTTTCCTCCTCTTTTGCCCTTTCCCTTCCTCCATTACAATAACGAGGGAAAATGAGGGATGGGAAACTATCTTCGAGGTTTCCATGAACCTGGCATGTAGTCACCGGACACATCCTCTCCAGAAAGCTCCAGGAAGTCAACTACTGCAAAACATATGTGCTTTTCCGTATCAGTCTGTGTTGTGGAAGTTTTAGTAGTGTATAAAATAATTGTTTTGTGCACTGTTGGGTGAGGGGCTGTCTAGGTCTTTGCATTTTGTATTGTCTGCAGGTATTAGATTTATGTGGGGGATGTTTGATTGCTAATGATCTGCACGTGCTATCAGTAGAACACCTGAGGAGTTCCATGTCAATAAAAACACTTGAGCTGAGACATTCATGGTTCCACTGTCTAGTATGGTGCTGGCCAGGATAGTGGTTCCCTCTGCTGAGGTCTGGAAGGGTTTGTACCTATGAAAAATGCCTCTTTGTCTCTTCCTTCCTGAGCCCACACAGTGGCTAACTACTACATGTCTGTGGTTTGTTTCTGGATACTTAAGCTTGGAAGTTTCTTGTGAACACTAGATATTTGTGTGGCATAGCAGTAAACACCAACTACTCAGACTTGAGGATGCTGGGTGGGATGTGCAAGTACCGGTCCCTGCCTACAGCCTCCTTCAACAGTCTGGAGAGACTTCTCGCTTCACACGTTACTGAATTGAGGAGAAATCAACCAACAAAATGCGCCAAGTGCTAACTCAAAAGGCAAAATACCTTCTAGCTTCTAGATGGAAGAAAACTGTACTGTGGCCCAACACTTTGCTCAAGGCACTTCCAGAGAAAATACTCCGCAAGAACTCCATTAGAATGTAAATAGGAAAGAAGGAACAATTGGAGTGTGGCCAGAAGTAGGGCCTGAAGGTTCCTGTGTGGCACAGCTCCCCACTGTACAATTAAATCACACACAAGAGCTAAGAGGAAAATCATCTGTTTTTCTTTTCTTCCTTTTGTGAGTATACATGTGTGTTGTGGATGTAGGTGTGTACATGAGTGTGGTGTGCACCTGCATGTGTGTTTACGTGTGGAGGCCTGTACATGTGTATGGGTGTGTACCTGCATGTGTGTTTACATGTGGAGGTGTGTACATGTGTGTGGGTGTGCACCTTCATGTATGTTTACATGTGGAGGTGTGTACATGTGTGTGGGTACCTGCATGTGTGTTTACATGTGGAGGTGTGTACATGTGTGTGGGTGTGCACCTTCATGTATGTTTACATGTGGAGGAGTGTACATGTGTGTGGGGGTGTGCACCTGCATGTATGTTCACATGTGAAGGTGTGTACATGTGTGTGGGTACCTGCATGTGTGTTTACATGTGGAGGTGTGTACATGTGTGTGGGTACCTTCATGTATGTTTACATGTGGAGGCGTGTACATGTGTGTGGGGGTGTGCACCTGCATGTATGTTCACATGTGGAGGTGTGTACATGTTTGTGGGTACCTGCATGTGTGTTTACATGTGGAGGTGTGTACATGTGTGTGGGTGTGCACCTTCATGTATGTTTACATGTGGAGGCGTGTACATGTGTGTGGGGGTGTGCACCTGCATGTATGTTCACATGTGGAGGTGTGTACATGTGTGTGGGTACCTGCATGTGTGTTTACATGTTGAGGTGTGTACATGTGTGTGGGTGTGCACCTTCATGTATGTTTATATGTGGAGGCGTGTACATGTGTGTGGGGGTGTGCACCTGCATGTATGTTCACATGTGGAGGCCTGAGGTTGATGTCCAGAGTGTTCCCCACTCTCTTCTAACTCACTTTGTCATGGTCTTTCAGTTGTTCCCCTGGCAAGCCCTCTTGCTGTGTGAATCTTCTCTCTACACCTTCAAGTGCCAGAATTAATGGTGATTCATCTTACTCACCCAGCAATTATGTGTGTTCTGGGGTTCCATTCCTCACACTCACACAGCAAGTTCATTAATCACTGATCCATCTTCCTAGGCTCAAATCATCTATTTTTTTTTTTTTTTACAAAGAAAGTAGTTATGGATCCTTAATTCTTCAGAATCCTCCCTTTTGAAGGTGCTTTTCCTATTTACAGTGTGTAAAGTCTTTTGAATTCTTTCTCTTTTTTTTTTTCCTAGAAGAGATGACACAAGCACTACTCTTTAGGAATGAAATAGAATAAATCAAAAGACAACAGATCCAAACAGATCCAAACAGATCCAAAGGAAACTTCCTTTGGACTGAGAGATCACTCGGGTCCTCCTGCTGAAGAGATGGCAGGAATATAGTTATGAATAGAATAGAATGGATTCGTTTTGCACATTTCATTTGCTACATTCATTTACCACAACTATAGCAAAACACAGTAGCCAAGGCAGCTTGAATAAAAGAGAGTCATTTTCTTACTGTCTGTGGACCAGAATTCCCAAATTAAGTGTGTTGGCTTCTCAGGAGGCTCTTTCCTAAGCTGTCATCTCAGAACGTTCTCGCATGGTCTTTCTCTATGGTACCCATCCGTCATGCCTCTCTCTTCCTTGTAGGGACATAGATCAGAAGTGTCCCATTTTAAGTCACAGTTCTCTTTCTTTAGAGAACTTATCTCCTATTATGATCGCCTTCTGAGATATGGGCTCTAGGAGACACAATTCATCCTCGAACATGTAGTTAAATACAGATACGGTAACAAGATAAAATACTGCCTTAGTAGCATTTCAGTATAATTCAAAGCCTGAGCAGGAGGGTAGTATCTTGTTCTATGTTGGAGCTCTTCATCTTAAAAGGGAGGAGAGGTTGTTATGCACACAGGCATCTTAAAATAAAATAGCACGGACAGGGAAAGTATCCATCACTTTATGACTACAATGAGCACAGAAGCTTCATTTGAATAGAGGTGACACTCCATAGGTATCTTTGGAGCAGACTGTAGCGTGCACTAATGAGGTCCATTTTGCTGCCTATCGAAAAGTATTCTTCTTTGCCAATTAGCTACTACCAGGGATAAGTACTACTGTCTCCATAGTGACAGCCATGGCCAGTCCTTCAAAGGAACTGATACCTTAAACTATACAAAATCAATTGAATACAAGTTTACTAAATATAGCCTCCAAATGAGGCAACCATATTCATAATTTATAATTCTCAAAATAGAGCACTCCTTTGTTCTAAAGCAAATCCCTTTTCAAGTGACATCATGTATGAGAAATTATAAAAGAGATATTTCCTGATCGAGGCGAGGATCTTTAAAACAGGAGAGATTTCTTTCCTTCATAACCCCAGGTCTTTCTTTCTTTCTTTTTCTTTCTTTCTTTCTTTCTTTCTTTCTTTCTTTCTTTCTTTCTTTCTTTCTTTCTTTCTTTCTTTCTTTCTTTCTTTTATAAAGAATCAGCTCTTATGAAAATATAACTGAACAATATCATGGTAAAATATGATGTTTAATACTCTTCTATAGGCAGAAATCCACAAAAATTGATGTCTATAGCATTTCACTTATGATTCCAATGGACAATCATATGATTCTTGATCCTCACTATATTCGGATAAATAAGTCCAAAAACTTGTGTCGAAGACTTGGTGCTTGCCCCCGAAACTCCAGTAAGGTGCGGAACCATTATGAGGGTGGAGTCCAGAGGGATGTATTTCAGTCACCAGGGAGTGCCCTGACCGGAAACTGGGACGGTAGCTGTTCCTCTTCACCTGTCCTATATCTCGAGTGAGAGGCGTCTGGATGCCCCCGCATGCCCTGCAGCGATGTGCTGTGCAGAGGGAACAAGCCAGACATCCACAGGCTAGCATCTCCCAACAGAGGCCTGAGATCAATCCGCACTCTGTGAAGTGATCGTCCTGTGTACTCTGTTCCATGAAGACAAGCCTAACACAATCCAACAGTGAAACCAAAACCTTCGCAAGCATTTTAAATCATTCCAAGTACCCCAGTGATAAAATATTCCAAGTTAACCCAGAGGACTGTTCACCCTTAGTCACCAGTTTCATGTTTTCATGCAAGATCTAGTAAAGTCTAATCATCAGCTTCGTATGTTGCTGTGGTTTGAATTAAAACATCCCCTGTAGCTTCAAGTATCTGAAAACTTGGTCCCCAGTTGATGACGTTTGAAGAGGTAGCCTTGGAAGAAGTACATTGCTGGGGCTGGGTGTAAGAGTTGATAGCCTCACCCTGCTTCCTGTGTGTGGGTGAAATGTGGTCAGCTAGCTTTCTGTCCCTGCCATTATGCCATGCCTCCCTGGCATTATGGACTGTCCCTCCGGAACAATAAGTCAAAATAAACTCTTGTCTGTAAGTTGCTTTTGGCCATGGTACTTTTTCCACAGCAGCAGAAAAGTAACTAATACAGGTGCCCATGGGTTCACAGTGAGGTTGCACTTGTAAGTTTAGGTTAGTCTTGCCACTACGCCATGGGTAACTATGGCCATACAAAGTTTTTAAGGGAACAGGGAAAATTATTGTCTTACATAAGTGTTTTGGACATAAAATTTTTCATAAAATTTGAAATTTTGAGTTATGTAATTATTCCTCTGACTATAAATTTTAACAAGAGTACCCTGGTAGCTACATGGCTGTGGTTTCACGCCGCGCCCTTGCTGCAGAGGTGGATAGCTATGTACAAGTTCTGTTCTTCCCACTTTCTCATTTAAAAATAAACTTCTAAAGAACTTGAATGCAAAAGCATTAGCTTAACATTTCATTAATAATTTCAATGCAAAAAAGCAAACGAAATATGAAATCGCCCACAGTGAATGTGTTATGTTCCTTAGTTCCTGTTATATTTGTAAAATGGTTCTTAATTTAGAAAGGAAATATTTAAATCATCAAAGTGGTATTCACTTACAAAAGAAGACGAGTTAACTTTTCACTAGAAATTTCTGGAATGTGCATTTTTAAAAGAAAATAAGGGTAGAAAATAATATTTCTCATTAGTATGTATTCCTACGCTTGACATAATCTAAATATATATGTTGTAGTTTTACAATGAATTTATAATTTAAATAATATCACAATGAATTTATTATTCTTTGAAATTCACTAATTTATTAGAGTTACTATTATCTATTATATGTTCAATAAGTGATATTTTATTTGAGACCATGTACCATATACAAATTAAATAAAATCTAAGTGTAAACGATGAAAAATAAATTAGAATAATCTCTCAAAACACAGCAGAAGGTATTAAAGAGTAATAATAAGCATGTCTATGGAGGTGTGAGCACCTTTACTGTTTCCTAAACTCACTTTCCCACTAATTTTTATTAATGAACTATAAGAAAAATGCAGAAGTAAAGCATACCCAAATACACTCATCGACACTGGAGTGTTGAACATTTAATGCCACGAGGATATTGTTTATAATCAATGCCCTTCCAGCTCACACGCTGCTTGTGAGCATTAGAAGGAAAGATATTGAAGGCATAGGTTGGCTCGTCAGAGAAGCTTGTTCCTTGCAGTGGATAGCAACTAACACAGAGATGTCTTCTGGCCTGTGCATGGAGAGAGAGAGGGCGGGGCTGGGGGGGAGATCAAAGTGAAGGAACTAAGAGCTCAGCCCTAAACAGAATCTATACACACACACATGAATATATGTATATATACGTATATATGTGAGATATTGCTGCATATATATATATATATGTATATATATGATATATGTGTATGTATCCTTCCCCCAAAGCTCAGGGATTTTCAAAAAAGAGAGGAGGGGAGAGTGTAAGATCCAGAGGAGGTAGATAGCATCAAAGAAACAGTATTTTCCAGATACAACAGAGCAGTGGCTCTTATGAACTCACAGCGATTGTGAAAGCCTGCACAAGACCTTCATAAGCTTCAGCTAGACAAAATCTGAACACAAAGGGCAGATGTTAGGCTTGGAATTCTACCACTAGCTGAGGAGGTGTCAGCATTTAATTGCTGCCAGGAGAGGCAGAGTCAGTTTTCTTTAATGGTGTGACCCCTGTAGGTCGATCACAAGCCAAATCTGGGTCACACGAACTGGACTTGACGGAGAAAGACAAAATTCCAAAGTTGGATTGGAAGGGATTAGAGGCTGGAGAGGGTGGTTGTGGGAGGAGTTCAGGACGTGAAAATGCTCGAAATACACTGTATGAAATTCTCAAAGAATTAATAAAAATATTGCTAAAAAAAGAAAAGAAAAGAAAATGTGGGTTGAGTTATTTAAAACTACTTCAGCCTTGTCTTAGAAAGGAAGGGAGCTAAGTCAGGATAAAAACATCACTAAGTAGGTTCTAAAGTCAGGTAGGAGGAAGGACGCTTAGTGGATTCTAGCTGACGATAGGAGAGAAACAAAATGATCTCTTTTATCCCAAATAAACTCACAGGCGAAAGCCATCTGCTTACAACTAGAACTACGTCTTTAAGAGAGAAAAAGGTGAGGCCTGGTAGTGAACTTCTTTAATCTCAGCATTGGAAGGCAGAAGCAGGTAGATCTCCGTGAGTTTGAGGCCAGTCTGGACTACATAGCAAGGCTGAAGACGGGAAAGGCTACATGGTGAGACCTTGTCTCAGAAACTGAGAGTCAGGGCTTGGATGCTGTAGCAGATTGAGCTTGAGCCTGGGGATTGGGGATCTAACCCATATGCCTGACCCAAGGGCCCTGCCTAGGGAAACCTCAGGGTATGCTAAGCCTGGCTTTATTGGATGGATTTGATTTGTAACGTTCTTATCTTTGTAAACCATGTTTTTCAGAATTTGAAATTCGAGACAGGTGTCTATTTCACCTGTTACAAGGATGTCAGCTGGTAATGGATTGACAGGGAAGCGCAGAGCAAGAGAAGTCCAACAAAACCAAAAGAACATTTTTTCATAAAGAACATTTATTTCATAAAAGTATGATCTTGCAAAAAAGTAGAGAAATTCCATTCCAACACAATTATACTGTACTAGTATTAGTCTATGTCCTGGGGTTATAACAAAATCTCTGAGACTAGGTTATAAAGAAAAGATTGATTTGGGCCCATGGATTTACAGGTGCTGATGTCTGGTTAGGGGAACATGTGGCCTTAGCTCATTTTGGAAAAGAAGAAAAAGAACATAGAGACATGCCTCGTCGTGTTTATATATAAGTGTATAGGAAGATTTCCTAGAAGCATTACACCAACAGTGGTTCTTTATTCAGACGAGGCTACATTTTCAAACACACTTCTGTATTATTACATTCTATACTTAATTCACTGTGTTCACACAACTTACATAATAATAAAAGGCTCCATCTAGTAAAGAAGCATTCACCGTAGTAAAAGAAACTGTCTCACATCTTTGTATGTATGGTTGTGTGAGTACGGGCATACTTGTGTATCCTTGAGTTTGACAGTGACTCTCTTCCTTGATCATTCTCTACCTTATTCAGAGAGGGTCTCTTAATGAACTTGAAACTCTTCAATTTGGCTAGGCTGGCTGGCTAGCCAGTGAGCTTCCAACACATGCACCACCCCTGCATGCACACATGGACACACACTCTCACATGTACACATGCACACACACTGCAGAATTTACAAACACATTGCCCTATCTGGCTTTTCTGCATTCCAGTGGGTGCTGGGATGCAGGTCCTCGTGCAATGCAGGTCCTCGTGAGATGCAGCTCCTCATACTTCAACCATGGAACCACATTGTGAGCCCCTTTTCCTTCATTCTGTTTTTATCTAAATGAAGCTTGCTGGGCTTCATGTCACAGAGACTACAAGAAACAGACTCCCCAAGAAGAATGGACAAACCACTCAGAACCTGAAATTTTAAATTCCTTGTAAAAAGTATACCTAAAAGTATGACTCTTTTTTTTAAATTTTTTTTCATGGTTTAATGACTCCAAAGTATGATTCTTACTCGTTTAGGTAATAGCAACATTGTGGTCATAAACCTAGTCTACTTATAATTCATTAAATGTTACAGATGGTACATTTACTAGTTCACGAAGACTACGACTTGATGAACCTATTTTACAGATGAGAAAATTGGAATGTAAAATCTGCATATATTTAAATCAGCAGCAGTTCCCAAGGGCAATTAATAGTAAGTAAATACTGGTGAAATCACAAATCATTGTTATTTACTGTATTCTACACTCTGACTCGAGTGCTGTCTGTTGACTTGAAAATAACTTTGGGACGGAGATTCAGAGAGTTTAATTATCTCAGGGAAGACGGCCCAGCTAGTGAGGAAGGGTGCCGACACTTAAACAAGACCTACCCTGCTGCAGCTGCAAACTCTTAGTGCCTTTGCTTTACCAGCACAGCCTTGAGGGTTCTGGCATCTGATTGCTCTACCAAGCACCTTCCTAAACCACATCCTGACACATTCGATGGACATTGCGGATTGTTTCCGTGGCTGTCTATGTTGGTTAGTGATTCCCCCTCACTTCTCTGGTTTTGACACTCTCCTACCCAGGCTTAGCGCTCGGATGTTTTCCAGCATGCTTCTCTGTTCTGAGCTCTTTAGGGCTGCCCCAGATTCACTTCCAGCCTAAGGCAACACATTTCCTCTTCTAACCATCTGGAGCCTGTGAGTCTAGTGACCTGTCTACTTCACTTCCATTCATTATAAACTATTCTACCCTTGAAATCAATGCAGTTTTGCAGTCACCAGTACCTACATTGTTCTCAACACACTGCTGGCTTTGTTTCTTTTAGTGCTTCGGTTTTCTTGATGTTGTACACTGGGATAGTTTTAGGAAGCCCTGCCATTCTGCATACCTAACAGAAAACAATAACCACCCATCCTGTAAAGGGCTTGCTGAGCCAGCCAATCTGGAACTTATGTCCTTCAGTTTGAGAAATATCCATAATCATATTTTCAAACCCCTATAATTTCTAGGCAATGTTTCCTGGAATGCAATAAAAAGAATTTTCTTAATTACCTAGTTTTGTTTTGTTTTTTTTAATCTTGCCTCCGCATTTTATCATTTTTGTGTTCTAGGAGTTGTCTTCAATTTTACTTTTAATGCTTTTTTTGTTTTTTGGTTTGTTTTGTCAAATTTTCATTTCCCTATCTAGTGCTGCCTAATTTCCAAGGGCTACTGTTTTATTCTCTGGACACACTTCTGTGTTTTGGTCGATTTATTATCCTAACTGTAACATCTTCTGCTAACTTTCTGAGAATCTGAGTTTGCGTTTCAGGACTATTTCTGTTGCTTCTGCACCTCTCGTTTTTCTCAGTGCCCTTGCTGCTCATTAGCATACCCCTTAAACATTCTTCCTGGGAAGATGCAGAGGAGGAAGCACAGATGGAAGTCTTATATCTCAGTCATTGACTTACAGTTTTCACTAATGTAACTGCACCTTACCCAGTCAAAGTCAAAGTCAAAGATGTTGAACATCCTGAAGTCCCCAGCTTCGTGTAGTTTCTCATTGCTTTTTACAGACTGCCAACCCACGGTCTACCCGACATGCACCTGCACCTTCAGAGTCATGCGTCTCTAATCAGCCTGCCAAGGAGTCCCACATTTCCACTGGGTCTCAGCTTTCTGTAGACCTGAATCCATTTATCCATCTTCAGCTTCCAATATAATGGCTCATTTTTTCCTGTGGCCATCTCTTTCTTGTTAAAGGAGAAAGTGGCACTGAATGTATGTCTTCACTCTACCATGCTGTGCAGAAAGCCTTACTGTTTGTTGTGGATTACACATTTGTTACTGATGATAACTGTAGCAGCACACTGCTGTGTCACTCAGCAAGGAAAACAAGGAAGCATTTTCATAGGTGCAAACTCTGCCAGACCTCAGCAGAGGTCATGTCATGGCAAGTGCCATACTGGACAGTGGAACCCTGAGCATCTCATCTCAGGGGATTTTATTGATAACTAAGCTCCTCAGGTGTTCTACTGCCCCAGAGCAGTGAGCACGTGCAGATCATGAGCAGTCAAACATCTTTTACATAAAGCCAACACCTGCAGACAATAGAAATGCCAAGGTCTAGGCAGCCCTTCCCCTAACAGTGTACAAAACAACCATTTTAAACGTAACTAAAAATAAACTTCTTCATCAGATAACAGTGATGGAGAACTATTACTGTTGAGCACCACAGAGCATCAGGTACTATCTTTAAAACATTGACCCCATTATCTTATACAAATCTCAAAAGAGAGTAAGGAGTCATTGCCCCCTGTTTTATAGATGAGGAAACTTAGGCTCACTGTTAGAAATATGCAAATACGCATTCTGCCGTAAATCTTTCATCTTTAAGATATTTTTACCAGGGACAGAGTGACAGTTTATCCCGGGGGTTTTCATTGCAGAGCGATGGTCTCTCAATAATGTAACATTTTATCATAATTCACAGAGTTACACACTTGTCATCAGTAGAATTATTGACCAAATTTCAACTGAGATGATGTAAATAAAAGATTGAGGGCTAAAGTCATATATTCCCACTTCGTAAGTGTAACTCCAATGTAGAAGCAAACATTCTCTCACGCTCGGCGCCTATATGCTTTCTGGGAAACACCTGGACAATTATTTATTGGGCAACATGGCTCTGATACTGGGTTTTACTAGATCTACAAAAAGTAAAAGCACATAATGCTGGTGGCTCTACTCTTCCCTCTACCTGGGAAAAGTAATTTGTAGCTCAAAAGGTAGACTCTACTCAGGCTTTAATTTCTGACTTGGCCTGTAATGTCTCACTACTAAGACAACTGGCAGGAAGAGCCTGTTCCAGGCCTCACAGGCGTCCTCTGGTTCACTTGGAACCCTACCTCCATCCAGCTTGCTTGCCAAAGGCAATCGGCCATGGAGAGCGGAGCCAAGTCCCCATTCCTCCCAGCCAAGGCCTGGCATGGGAGCGAGACCAGCCAAGAGTGAATGAGCAGCATACGACCTCACAACTGACTTCAACACAGAGAGAGCCTGGCTTATCTCAGCCAGCAGGGATGACTCACAGAACTGGGATGTGTAAGTAGTTGTTGTTTTGAGCCATTAAGCTTTGAAGTGGTTTCTAATGCTGCATCACTGTGGTGATGGTTAGCTGATGCAAAGGCCACAATGGTGACTCTAGAGTGTCAAGTACTGTCCGTATGGCTTAAAATCGAGGGCTTTGCCTCTATAGTGGAGCGATGCTTTGAATTAATCCAAGGAACTACCTAATGTGCCAGCCCCATTTTTGTGCTACACAGACTGAGCTTACAATTCAGCACTGGGAAGCACAAGTTCATTCTCTCCCCTCTGGAATCTAACATGGGAGATGCTTGCTTTATCAAGCAATAGAAAGACTCGTACATCCCATAGATTTTTACAAAGTCAATTTCAAACATACACCACCGTGATTATCCAGATCTCACCCGGGACATGCTCACTCCAGAAATGCTGTTAACCACGCTCTCCTTTCTTTGTGCTAGCTTTGTCCAAGAAGGACAAAGCTGTGGAAGCAAGTACTAATTTTTCTCCTAGTACTTATTGTTCCTTCTTTTTTCAAAGCTTTCCGTTTCACTAAACACATGACCACTGAGAGCAGAAACTTCCTCTCTTGTTCTCCCATATAGCTACAATTGCTACATGATGATGTGCAGCTTGTTTACAGAGAAGAAAACCAACCAAATTGACAACAATAATTATATTTGCTTGGGACTAATTAGGGTTAGGGTTAGCGTTGGGTTCTAAGCAAACACAGCTTTCAGTGATCTTGGAAATGTGCTCCAAGCTTCGTAAAAATGGAAACTTATTTGTAGTTTTAAGATACAACAGAGGTTAGTAATTAAACTCTGTTACTTAATATTCAGGAATTATGATTGGTGTTGACAACAGTTAAGCCATCTATAGGAAAGGGGTTGGCTGCAGTCACGTGTCTGGGTAGTTTGAAGAAAGGGATTGCCACACAAAAGGTCACCAAAGGTCAATAAACAGTGACTTTGAGACAGGACACAGGTAAGGATGGGGTGTTTTCATCCCAGCTCCCAAGATTCAACTGCTGAAGCATCTACAGCTTGATTTTAGCAATGTCCCCTCAGTTCATATCATTGCCATTTCTATTGTCTTTTTACCAAGACCACTGGTGTGTGAGAAGGACAATGGACCTCTCCGCACTTTGCTTTTCCTGTCAGCAAGGTTGGGAAAGAGGGATGCTCTTAGATACTGATGACAAGATTTGTGAAGTGGAAATAGATCCTCAGATAGCCTCAGGCAAGGTGAAGAACCAGGGTATAGCTTTAGGTTTTGTTCCTCTAAACTTTTAAGAGTCAGGGAAATAAGTATTTCGGTTATTTGAATAAGCTGTATATTTTTCTCTTGTTACCTAAAACTGACCAGGTATCCTGATGCTCTGGCTGTTAGGTTTCACAGAAATGTCTTCATTGATGTACATTTCATATTATTTTCCTGCGTGTCCCTTTATGCTTCTCAGGACTGTTAAAACAGAGTGAAGACTTTCTATGACTTATTTCTTGGGGTTATTTTCATGAGAATATTTACATCATATTCTTGCTCGAATTTGATTTTAGGAAAGATTTAAAATTTACCTTATGTAGTTTTGTCATAAATTAATAGCTGTATGCATAAATTTTCATCAATACTTCCAGGAAAATAAAGGCATGTGTCATCAAAGGACGAAAATCTATTTGGTTATTGCCACAAAATTGTGTAACTTACAATTTATTTTGATATTTAAATGCTTTTTAATTGGATCTAATGAATACATTACAAATGGTTTCAGAAATAAAACACGCATGCTGAATTGCATACAGGAGGCCATAATTTCTACAGGTACTCAAAGACCTATCTGGTGTATACAAATCTACAGCAGCACCAGTCACATAAAGTATAGCCCTTGCAAATTCTGATAAATGTAACAATGATCCATGGGTTTATGCAATTCCTTTAATACATTTTTATCATTACTTTAGCATTTGTTCCTTCTAATAATATTTGTATTTACTATGAAACAATGCACTGTATTATGGCAGAAACCTCACCTGGCTGATATTTACAACTCTCTTGAGCTCATTGAAAGGCGTCCTGGATTGATCGAACTAGACTAACTCTGAATTTGTGGAAGTGCACTCTGTATTGCCTGCACATCGCCCAAATAGCTTAAGAATGTGTTTCTCAGAATGTATTCCTGCTACTGAGTGACACGTGATGTGCCTGATGACACGTGATGTGCCTGATGCCTAGAAGTGCTATATTACTGTTTGCCATCATTTCCATCATCATCATCATCATCATCATCATCATCATCATCATCATCATCATCTTATTGAAATGAACTTGCAGTTCAGCCACTAATTCAAACATTTGCTGTCTGTATCCTTTGCGAGTTCTTACAGACCAGACAGTGATTATCCTCAACCTAGCACAGTGTCTGACACTGAAAGTGATCAGAATATGTTTGCAAATAAAATGAGGAAAGGAATTCACAGGGACTGGTAAGGGCTGAGAGAATGAACAGAAGGTCTTCAGATGATAGGGATAAGATAAGCCTGGCTGAGAATGTAAGTTCAAACCACAACTGGTGACCCTATAGAGCAAGACGTAAGTTTATGTAACTTTTGGAAGAAATAGGAAAGTGTGGTTTTTGGCTTCTGTAGTTCTGTTTCTGGCTAACCATTCTCACTGACTGAGGTTTGTCAACCCAGGATGTTGTCTCTGTGCGTGAAGGCTCACCCAGAGGAGAGCTCAGGACAGCACTTGGGTCCCAAACACCCAGCGTAGTTGCTGGCAGCCTAATAAAGATTTTCTATTGGCTTGAACTCATGTCTGTTGGTCTTCTCTGGTGGGCACCCCACAACAGGAACTCGTGAAGGACAATCATGTGCATCAGATGGTGAATGTGATTACCTAGAATGAGGAATAGATATTAAGAACATGAAAACATGAACACTAAAGAACAAGATGATTTAGTCAGGCTGTGGCAGTGCGTGACTTTAACCTGAGCACTCGGGAGGCAGAGGCAGGTGGATCTCTGTGAGCTCAAGGCCAGCCTGGTCTACAGAGTGAGTTCCAGGATAGCTAGAGTTACACAGAGAAACTCTGTCTCGAAAAACAAATCAACAACAACAAAAAACACACAAAGAGACAGACAAACAAGAACAAGATGATCAGATAGGAAGAATAAATGAGAAGATATCTAATACAAAACTATGTCTCAGGCCAGGAGATCAGTCATACTGTAATAAAAAAAAAATCAAAAAACTGAAAATGGTAAATGAGAGCCAATTTTATTTAAAAGAAATAAAGGAAAATAATTCACTGAGATTATCTGGAGGAAAGGAATCATTACCAAAGTCCTAACAGTATATATCAAATATACTTATATATTATATACTTATATATATAAATATATATATATATATTTCTTAAGGTAAATATAAAATATATTTTTTCTTAATATATATATAAAATATATATATATATTTTCTTAATGTAAACATGTTTCTATTATTACACCAAGAGAAATTCATAAATTTGTACTTTTCAGGAATGAAAAAAAAAATCCTAGAAAGAAGGCCAAAACAAACTACCAAAGATTGCACGGTAAACTTTAACAGTTTTGATTGGATCAAACAAGAATTATGTCAGGCTAGAGAGATACCCCAGCAAGCACCAGGACAGGTAGAGCCACTTGCCATCAAGTCTGACAACCTGGGTTCTGTCCCCAGTAACAAACGCCAGAAGAGAACCAACCCCACAACTTGTCCTTTGGCCTCTTGTGTTCACAGCACGAAAGCGCTCCACATTCCTTACACAAGATAAATGTAATTTAAAAATGAAAATATCTTATTAATTCTTTGAGAATAAAGAAGTTATTGCATCCAATATTTTTTGATTATATCCACCTTTCTCCTGCAACTCCTTCCAGATCCAGCCCCACCTCCCTACTCACCAATTTAATTTTTTCTTTTCTTTTGTTTAACCCTATTACCAGACCATCACTAACTTGGTGTGTGTGAGCAGCAATACCACACCTATAATCCGACCATCGCTATCGTGGTGTATGTTAGAGATGATGCCACAAGGTGGCAGAACACCATTGAGCTGGGTGATAAACTGAATACGGCGTGTAGACACAAAGGGATATAACTAATTTAGTACATGGCATAATTTAGCACATGATGTTGGGAAAATTAAAATGATAAAGAAATTGAGTGAATTCTTACACTCACCAGAAATACTACCTAAATCTCAGATTCAGCAGAAAGAAGGGAAACCACACCAAAAAAAAAAAAAAAAAAAAAAAAAAAATCCATAGAAGACAGGGACTAATTCTCTAATATTTCAGAATAGTGTGAATTTTTCAACCTACCCAATGTAGAAACTGAGCCTAAACTCAGAAACCATTTTTAAAACATCTGATAAATTTAACCCCACAAATATTAAACACTATGTGATAAAAATAATATAAGTGAAGTTGAAAATGAACAAAAATTTCAGAGATATAGGCCTGTCACACATCAGAAATAAAGAGGAAAATGTTTTAATATGCAAGCATTTCCTAAAGATGAACGGGAAATGTAAAATCCCAGTTGAAAACCTGACCAAAGCTATAAAAGCTGTTGGCAACGAGCTCGACCTTCAAGCATGGGGCTGTCCTTTGCTCCCTGGACCAAGGTATAAAAAGCCAGCTGTCCTCACTTGTGATGGGAATGGAAGCACAGGAGAGGGAGAGAGAGAGCCCAGCCAGGCTAGCTACTTGATGACCAATGACCAATGGCGCCAGAGCAACAACATCCACGACTGTCTTCTACCCTCCTCATGTGTATACACATGGACACACATTTACACCTGTACACACAGACGCTCACATACACACATGCACAAAGTTTAAAAACTGCCTTTCTCCTACACGCCAAAGAATTGAGGTGGATATAGAAGGATTTATGATAATTGTTCTCTAATTTTCAGAAAAAGAATTAGTACATGTAAATAAAAAATACAAAAAAGTTTATAAAGAATGAAAAATGAATGGGAAAGGATTGAGATGATGCAATATTCTTAGACTGGGAACAATTTAAAATAATAAATATATTTAAAATATAATATGTAATACTTTAAAAACAGAACTATTTAATATTAACCAATGTTCTTCCAAGTTACTAGTGGTTTAAAGAAGAAATCACATGTCTGTTTAGAAAATATTTTAAATGTAATAAAACAAAGAATTTATGTATTAAAATGTCAGTGATGCACACTGAAGCATCACTGAGAGAGAAATCAATAGCATCATATGCTTACAGGAAGAAAATGCAAAGGAGAGCTACAGCAAGATTCCTTTCAGAACTACCATTTAATGAACAAAGCGTCTCTCTTAAGATCTAGGAAACGAACGGTAAAACTAAAGCCACAATGAGAAAGGGAGTAAATACAGAAGATAATTCAATGAAACAGAAAGATAAACAAACAAACAAACAAACAAAAAACCCAGTGAAACAAAATGACCAGTTGAGAAAACAAGTAAGACTTAGCAACATCTGTCTCATCTGGGATGAGCAGAAAGAAAAAGATTGAAATATTAGGGACAGGGAAGCCATTGCTAAAGGCTTTAGTGACTCACGTTCTGAGCAACAGCAAAGGCAGCCTAATGACTGCCTCTTGCAAATACCACTTGAGGCATTCAGGACTAAGCATCAAACTCAGAAGTACTACGACCCAGCAGTGATAGCTACTTTATTTTCCTAGTAACCTCCAGGGTATGGTCACCACAATCTGCAGCATGAGAATGAGAAGCTAGCCAGCTACAAATACCTGTGGTCAAGTTTGAGCTCAGAGAGCAGGAAACCAAGCAGCTGCTTTTCCAGGATGGTAAGAATATTCTTGGTTTGTTTTTTGTCTCTCCATTCTGTTATACCCCTAGCCCTGCATGCCTTCTGAGATGAACAGTGGCATTCGCAATGGGTGGTAGAAGGCTACACTCTGAGAAAGGTTACTTTTTCTAGTGTGTGGAGCTATGATCCCAAGCTAGAAGAGAACCACCACTTATTCCCCATTTTCTGTTAAAAAATTGTTTACACAATCACCAAGTGGACAACAAATTTGGATAACTAAGTTCCCTCGAATTGAGCTAGGTGTCCAAAGCAGGGAATTCCAGACAAGAAAGTATTAAAGAAAGTACAGGGTTTGGGGAAACAAAGTCATCAAATATTTATAAATTCCAAGTCGTTCCCTCAAGCCATGAATAAATAAACCTGATTCCACTAATGAACCAGTCTGTGAGAACCGAATTAATACTTAAAATACTATTCAAATCTCATATAGGTTACGAGTATCACAAACACGAGAAATAGTCAACTGGCCTCAAATACATTTTTTTAATTTAACTAACAGTGAGCCATATCACAAAAGAGGTAGGAACTGGTATAATAAACCTAACCGGGTGATGGCCCACTAAGTAGCAGTAGAACACAAATAAGAGACAGATAGAATAGCTGGGTATAAGAAACACAAGAGAAATCTTGACTCCTTTGGGAGAAAAGAATCAACAACAACAAAAAATAAAACAACTGGAATTACTCAACCCCCATGTATTGACAGCAATACAAACGTTAGACAATGAAGCACAGAGATTTCTGCAGTAAATTGACAAGAGTCTCTAGAAGGAAATGTAAGCTATAGAAAAACATTGGTAGATTTTTAAAATTACAATGCATGTCAGCTGTAATACAAAGACAGGAAGGTAAAAAGGAACTGTATGTTACAATGTTTCTATATTCCAGTCAAGGGGGAAACTGCTGATCTGACTAGACTGTGAATTAGTCTACACAGTTGGCTACTGAGTTGAAGCCACTGTCTGTGACCCACAGGCTGAAGAGCAGATCCCATCAGCAAATTCTTGGGTACATCTCTGCTAAACTGAGACATGAAATATTTCAACAAAAAAAATCCATTTTCAATGACTTGGAACGCAGACAACAGAAGGAGCAGGAACTAGTCTAAAAGCTGTGGGTCAGAGTAAAACCTATAGGTGCCTTAGGTAAGAGACAAGAAACAGCATACGATAAGTCATCTTAAGTCTGGAAGAAATTCTGACGTGGAAGCTGAAATGAGACCTTTGAGAAGATTAGATGTCTCACGTGCAGCTCTTTAAGATCCTGGAACCTTCTGAAGTGGTTTGCTGTATGAGACGTGTGTGAAGAATCACATTAAACAAGATGCGGTTTCAGAAATTTTCTGGAAGACCTTCAGTGCGATGTTGTTCTGGTCCCTACAACCAGAACAAGGCTGGATAAGCATTGAATAAAAGTCCCCAGCACAGTGGGGGACTCCAGAGATTGGAGACGATAACTATTTTTTTTTGTTTTGCTTTATTTTATTTTGTTTTTTGTTTATTTCAGGTTCCATCAGTCATGTGAGTCCCCCCCCCAAATGTTAGCTGAACAGATGCTAAAGGAACAGATACTTTTAATTTTAATATGAAAAAAAAAAAGTTCCTAACTCATTCTTGAAGGTCAGTGTTTCCCTGATACCAAAACCGAATCGCTTACCGAAGTCAAAAGAAAAGTGAAGATAAATATCCCTTATGAATATACTGACAAGAAAATCTTCAAAGTACTAGCAAACTGATCATTTTTGCATAGACTGTAAGCCATATTGAGTAGGAGGATTTGTTCTTGGAAGAGGGGGATGGAGAACATAAAAGAAGGTGATCATTACAGCGTGTCCTGCCGACAGAATGAGAAGCGACTCACAGTCACCTCTGTTGACGCTGGAAAATAATCTGACAGAATTTAATCGTTTGCCTCATGAAAACATGAAATAAGCTAAAATCAGACAAGAAACTGCACAATTCATGGACAGAAAGTGGCTGGGTGGCCGATGAGACTAGGGCTTACTGTCAGCGGAACACTGAGCATCACCTGGAATGACGGGCAGAGAGGTGACCGCACAGACACATGATGCAAAAAGGCAGTGAATGCCACTTTGATGTGACAACATTTCCATCTTCAATAAAAAGATCGAAGTTTAAGAAAAAAAAAAAGAAAAAAAATGAGAAAAAAAAAAGAATGAAACCGAAACGCTTGTGCTGACAAATGGTAGAGGGAGCTTACATTAGGGTAGAGTGTCAGATCCATCGGGAAACAAGCCTATGTCACGTGTATCTGATAACGAAATTCAAATACCTGAAGCTAAACTCGACCAAGCGAAAGGAATAACTAAAAAGCATCTGTCACGATTAGAGATTCTATCCACTTCTTCGTCAAGAGATATAATCAGTAGAAGAAATTCCGGAGAGATGCATATGACTTTAACAACGCTGACGTTTTAGGTGACATTCCAGAGCAATGTGCCAACATCATTCTTTGGGTTTCCAGAAACACTTAGGGTCAAATGGTTCAGGACATGTTGAATGGCATAGGAGGGTGGAGCTACGACTTATAGATTAAAAATAATATTTAAATCATGTCAAAATGCACCAAACTGGCATATTTACATTGGTGAAAATATCATAAAGTTCGAAACTCAGGATGCCAACGAGGAAGGATTAATTGTGTCAGAAGAGAAGGAGCCACAGGAAGTCCATGCTGGGGTGGCTGGGAAGGTTCAGTTTTTCACACAATGGCGGCATGCGACTGACTTATCATAATCTACTAAACTCATTAATTTTGGCATAGTGTGGCTTTTTTTTTGTATTTACATTTCATTTTAAAATAAAGAGTGTTTCAAAATGATACATCTGTGCATAATAAAGTAGTTTACAGCAGATCAGCATGCCCAAATGGAGCAGGTAAGACCACTACACCAAATGCAGAGCAAAACCAGACAAAACAAATAAGCAAGCAAGTGACTTTTGCTTGGAGGCTTTGAGGAAATTCCAAGGCAAACAGGACTCGCGGCCAGCACCCTGCAGAAGGTCAGACATGGAGAGGAGATGACACCTTGCTTTGTTTTTCTCTTGGGGGTTTTTAGCATTTCTTAGCATGAATCCAGGCAGAGGTTCCAGCAAGGGATAGTGATTGGAGGCAGAGAAGTCAGCAAAAATTTTGTCAAACACGGTTGGCTGGAGACATAGAAATTAGGGAGGCAGCAAGAGCAGCTGTGTCGGTTCAGAACTCTAGTACACAGGAACCATAGGACAGAGAGGAAGCAGCATGGGAAGACAGAGAGATGAGGACATTGGAAGAGAAGCCTCCGAGCAGAAAATGGCCCTGTGCCCCAGGATCTGACCTGCGTTTTGCTGCTGAGAAGGGAAAGAAACTTAAAATACTACTCAGGACCTCCAGATTAACAATGGAGGCAGTGCCTGCTTCTCAAAAGGCAGGCAGGGCCAGCACGACGCACATTTTCTCAGACACCTCAACCATGGATGCCAAAGAGTAAACAATCTGTGCTGACTTAGTGGCCAAATGATGCACAGCCTTAAGATCTCAACCTTCGTTTCCCACTCCTATGGTTAAGCAACATCCCTCATTAATTCACCTTACAACTTTGTTTACAAAAAAAAAACTATTTAAATTGTGAACTTTATCATAAACTAGGTTATAAAAAATGGGAGGAGTGATGCTTAGAGATGGGGCTTGAGAGCTAACAAAATATTATAATAAATAAATAAAATAAATATAAATATAATAAAAAATAAAAATAAAATATTATAACAAAATATTATATGTAGTTATATACACACACATATATATATATATATACACACACACATATACATACATATACACATATATACATACAAATGAACTACTACATACTACATACTACAAATGAACCCAGATAGCCAAAACAATCCTGAACGAAAAGAAAATCCTGGAGGGAATACCACCAGGACATCTATTTATCTTAACATAGATTTCAGAGTCATAGTAGTAAAAGCAATATGTTACTGGCACAAAAACAGACGTGTAGACCAATGGAACAAACTAAAAGAGTCAAACAGGAACACATGTAACTTCAGCAACTTAAGAGTTCATAAAGATGCCAAAAGCATGCTGGAGAAAAGAACGTATCTTCAATAAATGGTACTGGGAAAACTGGATGTCCACATGCAGAAGAATAAAATTAAACCTGTATGTATCACCTTGCACAAAAATTAATTCCAAGTAGATCAAAGACCTAAACCAGAAACATTGAAATACTAGAAGAAAACGTAAGTAGAACTCTACATGATATAGGTATACAAAAGGTCTTTTTGGATTTGCCCCAAAATTAAAGTCAACACTTGACAAGCAGAACTTCATGAAATTCAGAAGATTCTGTAAAGCTAAAGAAATGATCAACCAGGTAAGTAGGAAGCTGTGATGGCTACTTCCGTTGTCAACATGACATCTGGCGTTAACTGAAACCCCAAATGGCTTGGACCTATGAGGAACTTTGGCTTCATTAGAACCCTTGAAGTAGGGAGATCTATTTCTGGATCTTTAAGGTAGAAAGACTCACCTTTAATCCAAATATTTTGAGGTGGGAAGATTCACCTCCGATCTGGGCCACATCTTCTGCTGAAAGCTTATATAAAGGACACAGAAGAAGGAATTTGCTCTTTGCCTGCTTGCTCTCACCTCACTAGCAAGTCCATTCCTCCAATGTCATTAGAGCCCACTATTTCAGCATATACTAAAGACCAGCGGAGACATCCAGATTTCTGGGCTATGTAACTACTGGATTCTCAGACCTTCTAAATATTTGTCCTTATCCCAACAAATAACTGCAGCCCTCATCCCTACTCAAAGAAATGTCTCTTTGCAACAGAAAGAGTTCATTATAGAAAACTATAACCAATCAAAATGCAGAGGACAAGTGCTCATGTGGCAGCTAGCCACAACTGACCCTGCCACTGCACAGCTCCTGCACCTAAGATTCAGGAAGCATCATGGAAGAGAGGGCTGACTTGGGAAGCATCCCGGAAGGGAAGGCTGAATGGCTGCAGCAGCCAGAGGAACAGGAAGTGAAATTGAATGTCCTAGAAATGTTACAGAAGCTACACTCAGGAAGTCTCAACAACATGGCTGCCTAAATATGACCTGGAAAAGGATGCCACCAATAAACATGCTGACATGGAAGGGGGAAATTTTATAGGCAACCAAGAGAGCCAGAAAAATAATTACCCACAAGGAAGAGCACACCAGCTGGCTACCCATTTACCATGTGGCCAGCCCTGAAGTCATATATGAGGATGTATGTGTAAGGATGAAGCAAGTTACATTTATCACATTTATATATTTAGAGGGGTGTGTGTGTGTGTGTGTGTGTGTGTGTGTGTGTGTGTTTAACAGCAACTTTAAAGAGAGGCCATGAATTTGAAAGAGAGTAAGGGAATCATGGCAGGGATGCTGTGAAGACAGGGAAGGGGAAAATAATGAAACTGTATTTTAGATTCAAAAATATATTCTAAAACCCAGACAACAAAAATGCATCCAGTTCCTTGACTTAGCAGACATAAAATCTACAGTATCTATGAATAAGTGAGCCCGTGAATCCGTGAATAGAGCTCAATGACGAGCCTACGCTTCTCATGTGTGAGATCCTGAGTTTAATGCCCAATACCAAACAAACAAAAAACTCAAACAAACAAACAAACAAAAGACACCCCATTCTTAACAACTTCACACAGGCAAGACACGTTTAGGAATTTGTGAGAGAAAAGGAATTTACGAGCAGAACCAGGAAGAAATTTTAAGTCAACCAATACAATAACTGAGAGTAAGAATTTAATGATTAAATTTAACAGCAGAATTTACAGGTTAGATTCGCAAAATCCCCAACCTTCAGAATGCTTAAAGAGGAAGCACCATGTTTGACCTCTAAGTGAAAGGTCAGAGACAACAGACAAGAGGTTCCATGGAGAAAGCCAATTATCTTTACAGCTCCTGCTAACAGCTAAAATGTCATTGAATAGAAAGCAATATTCAAAAGAGCAACCCAAATACACGTTTTTGGATAAAATCTGTAGTGGTAAAAGAAATAATTGTTTTTATGAACAAGGTAATTGCATGTTGTAGCAATAGCAATTCATCAAAATACTTTAAATTCAAAGTACATTTAAACAAATCTCCAACAGGATGTTCTATGCAAGTTGACAAACTGTTTCTGAAATGTATAAATAGGAAAAGATTAAGAAGCATGGGAAGTGTAAAATGCATCTGGAAAGAAGTGAGATACCCTGCAGTAAACCGAGGTTTTTTTATAACACAGTGTAGATGGAATGCGGTAATAGACACGTGGTCTAACGGACAGAATGGTCTAAAATTAGACCTGTGCATACATTACAATCTATTACAGGTCAGTTTCACGGGAGAGAAAGACTGTCAAAAATGCTGACAGGCAATGGATTATCCACAAGGAAACAGGGAAGAAAGTAAGAATCTTTGTACAACATTGTACATGCTGACAAATTTCAGATAGTTTGCATATTTTAAAACAGGATTTAAAAAACAGAAAAACAAAAATACTTTGTGTGAAATGGGGTTAGTGAAGACTTCTTTAGTATGTACAAGGCAGAAGTTGTACAGGGATGACTGAACTCAAGAGCATCATCACTGGGACATGTTCATTTCTTAAAAGAAATGTACAAGTTTTAAGAAGACAAGAAACTGGGAAATATTTGTCTCTACTAACCAGAATATAGAAGGTTTTATATATTGTTTTCCTATACACCTATAGCCATGAGAAAAGGAATAATCAGGCATTTTACAGAAACAGATATCCTCCGCCAACAGAAACAAGGAAATTGTGTGTATTTACAAGCAATCATCGAGGAATCACAGTCAGACACCATTTTACACCCAAGAAAGTGAAACTGAAAGAAAATTAAAAAAAAAACAAAAAAAACTTAGATTATCAATTGTCCGGCAAAGAGGACTTGTGTCTGCTTCAAATTAGCATATTACTCTAGAGGCAATTTTCTTAGAATCCATTGAATTGATGGTATGTATTCCAAGGATCCAGCAAGGCATCATTTTTATGTGTTGTGCCAGGACAGATCTTACATAGTATGGGTAGAGTGCACACAAGAGCTGTAGAAGCATTATTTAAACCAGCAGGAAATAGAAAATAAACGCAGTGGCCCTTACCAATAGAATAGCTATCACCGAGAATATCAGATAGCCACATTGTGAAATCATAGACAACGGTAAGCAAGAACAAAGAACTTATGTCCACGTTGATGAATATCAGCAGCAGAGTATAAAGGAAAGGCATAACACATGCTTGTGATATAATATTCTTATGTAAACCGTAAAATTTTCATATGTCTCAGGACAATTTGAATATATGAAGAAGCTATAAATATTAAAAATAATAACCCCAAGCACAAGGTTGTGATCACTTTTGACTAGAAATAAAGATACTCAAATAGTAAAGAGACACATGACGGGCCTCAAGGATGCGAGTAATGTTCTTAGACCGGATGCTAGCACTAAGAAATGTGCGTATCTTTGTCTTCAAAGTTCCTACCCTTTCCACGTGCCTTGTAATGTATAGTTATAAAATATTATAGTAATTTATCAGTGCATTGTAAAAGAAGTAAACACACAAGAAAAATC
Organism: Cricetomys ansorgei; assembly: GCA_026225945.1. Lineage (NCBI taxonomy): Eukaryota > Metazoa > Chordata > Mammalia > Rodentia > Nesomyidae > Cricetomys > Cricetomys ansorgei. The sequence continues at coordinate 20,585,134 of JAMJFZ010001203.1, read as the reverse complement.
AAGAAACTAGTGCAAACCCAACATTATTGCATGCAGGTAATTCTTCATGTCTCAGCCACTTAGGTCAAAGATAGATGCTTCCTGATTGTTTTAAACACTGTATACTGCTGAGACAAACAGCAGCAATTCTTCCTGCCCAGTTTCTAGCAAATGTTATTTTTTTCCTATTGTACAAGTACAGAAAATGATCTTAAATTAGCCAAATTAATGTACCCAGTCAGTTAGAAGGAACGACATAGATCCCACGCTCGGAGAGAAGTATCGGTCCCTTCCTGCTGCAAATAAGCAGCAGCAGCTGCAGCAATAGCCATGTTATGGGGCGGGGGGAGCATTAGCTGAAGGCAGTGAAAAGATCTCAGCAGAAAGAACGTTCTTTGGAGGAAAGTAGTGTCAGAGCACTAGATTCTCATGAATGTAAGGTGATAGCCTCTTGCTAAAAGTCAATTTAGTCGAAGGTTCTGCACCATAGTCTCTTGGCTGGTGCTTCACTCCCTTGCGGTCAACTATCGTCTGAGAATAGTAAATAGAAAACTTTTAGCAATAAATTCAAAAGGAAAATGGCACGTATTTACAAAATGCATGATGATCTTTCACTACCTGCCTCATTGTCCATGTGTAAGCAAATTCTCCCTGAGTCCAGAGTATGTACTCATTATGAATTACCAACCTGCAGTTACGTTTTAACAGTCTCAGTTATCACATCGACGGTCTCAGTGACCATGAGTACTTGAACCCATGACTGATATTTTACTCAGTAATTGTCCTGAAGCACCGAAGTAGCGATGCTGACAATTTGGACATGCCAAAGAGAAGCTAGTCAACCTTCTCTTGACTAAAAAAGCACAAGTACAATAGAACGAGAGATCACATTCGTATTTCATCTATCTGATGTTATATGAATATAATTGTTCTATTTCCCTATTCTAAATCTAATTGCCTAATTTATAAATTAAACTCTATAGCATTTACATATGCACAACATAGTGTTTATAGGGCTTGGAACCATCCACAGTCTCAGTCAGCCATTAGATAAGGGAACACAACTATATCTGTAAACTAAACCATTCAGAATGAAGAAGACCTTCACAGAGAAGGTAGGCATTAGAAACCAGCATCCTGGATGGACACGAACTCATAAGTAAGCATGTTGAAAAAACTGCTTTTCAGCTGCTCGTGTTTGCACTTCTTCTAGATGCCAAGCCTCCCTTTCTCTGGGTCATTGATCACCCATGTGGACTTCCATCCCATCCCTCTCAAACCTACGGGACTACTCACATCTTTCTCCACCTGTCTCAGTCTCTTTCCTCCTCGCTGGTGTTAGACTCCTGCTCTTACACCTCTCCGTGTAGCTAGACCTATGGGAGAAACTGCTGAGGGAGCTTCCAGGCTTTCCAATCTATACTAGGGCTGCACAGGCATCAGTAACTTAGCCAGCTGTCTGGTTCTCTGCCTCTCCAGTATGCAGAGGGCCATCACTAGATTACCAAGCCCTTGCCCTGTACTCCCATGTACCAATAAAACACTATAGCACACACTCACACACTCATGCACATTCATACATACTCACACATACATGCAGTCACATATACACATACACACACATATACTCACACATATGCACACCACTCACATGCTCATACACACTCACACATACATACATACATATACATTCACATACTCACACTCATACATATGCACACACACATGCACACTCATATACACTCACACATACACTCACATACATTCATACTCACATATACATTCACATACATACACATACATGCACTTACATACACACACACACTCACACATATGCTCACACACATACACACTCACATGCTTATATACTACACTCACACACTCACATACACACACATTCACATACAAATATACTTATACACACACACATACACACACATACATACCACATCATACTATTCTACTTTGTCTATTACTGTAGAGAACCCTGCCTAATATACTCCCAACACACATAACTATATTCAGTTGCATGCACCTGTTTCTCTGGAGAATATTGACAAAGATCCACTGGCTCAACATGAGGAGAAGAAATTTTAAGTTTAAAGTTGAATTTGATTGAATAGCTCTGAACTAGATTCTAAGTAATCTGATTAAATATAAATTACTGTGGATAGTTGGCTAATTTCATAAATTGACACCACGGGATCCTTTAGGAAACTCTTCATTTTATATGCCCTAAGATGGTCTTTTTGTGAAGTCAGTACCAAGGAAAAGCCATTCTGCATAACCATTAAGTTTACAAAATTACATTTGCATCTTTCTTAACATCTTGTATTAAATATGATTTCTCCAGAAATAATGTATGACAGGTTTTCTATGACTCACAGTATCCATTAGCATTTGATTACACTAACAGTAGGATGGTACTGATGTCTCTCAGATTAGTAATGGTACTCAGATAAGCATAATTGTGCCACCCAGACATTTCAATAAAATCATCACCAATCTACAAGAAAATAGCATCTGACCTCTATCAAGAATCTTAAATTTTCAGAGTTTGCAGATTGATGAGATTCAGTCTTCAGAGTGCTGGCTAGATGAACCATCCAATCACTTCACAAACTCCACAAAAATAAAGCATTTCTAGTCACCAAATGCACAGTCTGCTCACAGACCAACAGGGACATACATGTGGGCTCTGCCTCCCATTTGAAGACTGGTATGAGAGGAAATAATGAAACAATTCACCTCTACAACTGTAGATGCTAGGATAGTAGTACTGAAGGTGTTAAACTGCAAACCTCTTCTGAATAATGAAATTTCCAGAGATACCAACTTCCTTATGATGCCAATTATTTCTATGTCATCATAGCATTAGAGTTCGTCACATCTAACTAAAGCTATGGTGAGCAGAGTCAGGCTTCTGTTAAATTTTCAGATTAGCCATATTAACGGTCTGCAGAATGATTAGAAGAGGTGTAATTAAATCCTTATTGCTAGTTTTAAATTAAAGGCAACCATGTTACAGTCTGTCAGGTTTTCTCTCATCCACGGCAGTGTCACCTGAAAAGTCATCACACCGTAGCTGAATGATTCACGTAAATCACATCAAATCACTCAGCACCAAACTTCCCTCGCCAATCCAGCCTCCACTCTCTAGGGCAGTGGTTTGTTTCCACAAAATTCAGAGCCATGAGACGTTTGTTTCCTGGTCTGTTTAGCCATGAGGTAAACTCTTCAGCATAGAATAAGAGGCTCCTGAATACATCTGCTGAGCTTGAGGACAGACAGAAGGACAGTGAGAGTTATGGGACACAGAAAGAGAAAGGAGTCTCTTACTCCAGAGTCCAGTTAAAGCTTCGTGACTGCTGGGAATCAAGAATCCCAGAGCAATCAGCAACTTCTTCTATGAAGATCACCTAGAAAGAAAGTATGCTTTTCATGTAGAAATACCTTCAAATGAGAATATTAAAACAGAAGTAACCAGGCATGAGATTTCAGTATATATGACCTCCGGTGATCTCCAGTGTGGCCTTGATACTTTCCTGGATGTTTCCTGGGAATCCCACAAACTAGTCTATTAACTTCCATGCCAGAGAATGTATAATAGCTTTCTGCATCTCTGTAACTGAAGGTGTTCTCTATCAGTTGCAATCCTGTCTGTTGCCGCTTAAGGACTACCCCATGTAGGCTGAAAAAAATTGTCTCCTCATCAGAGGACTCAGGTTCAGTCCCCAGCATCCACATGGCAGCTTACAACCTCCTACAACTCCAGATCCAGGGGATCTGATGCCCTTTTCTTGCTTCTTTGCCTGTCTCTGTGGGCATGAGGCCTTCACGTGGAACACACCACATAAATGCAGGCACATATTCATACGCATAAAGTAAAAAAATTAAATAACTACCCCCTGACTTCAGTGAAAATAAAAACCAAAGCAATCGCAAAACATGTACATGACTATTGTAAAGGAAATGAAACGTGACTCTGCCATACGGACACGTGTGTCTTACTCTTTCCAGGTACCTCAACCTCAGCACTTGTCCTTAAATCCACGTCGGAATGTGTAGCGAATAGCTACTGTGTGAGTTCAGCAAGAAAGACTAGAGGACATTTTCACAGACACAAAGCAGAACTCAACAGAGGGAACCATCTATTATGGTAAGCTCCATCCTGGACAGTAGAAACCTGATTGAAGGTGTTTTTACTGATACTGAAGCTCCTGAGGTGTTTTATAGATACAAAAACTCTGCCTTCCCATCCAGAGGTCTATTTGCATAATGAAGGAGATCTGTAGCTTAGTCTCATCCCAAAATCCTCTAGCAGCCAAGTTATGTCACATTTATGGTGAGAGAGCTCAAAACCTAAGAGGAATTTTCTCTCCTTGCCCGAGACTGTGGGAGAGAGATTACAAGAATTTCTCCACAGCAACTTCGCTCTTTAGATTGAACTACAATGGCTCTGTCAGAGAGCTGTGAGCAGGTGCATATCATGAGGAAGCAAACATCTGAATCACTGATTGACATAAAGCCAACACCTTCAGATAATAAAAACTGCCAAGATTTAGGCAGCCCTTCCCCTAACATTGTACAAAACAATTGCTCCAAAGTTACATGAGCATAACCAGAAATAAACTTCCCCAAGAGGAATCCCTTTTAATAAACTACAATTCTGACTCATACTTGGTCATCCTGAAACTCTTCTCTGCAGTGGTCAAGAATCTGGCTTTATTTGCATGGTGTTCTCTGCAAAGAACTCCCCGGGTTGCCATGAATAACATCCTGGAGCCTTGTCTCCATCCCTGTCACTGCTGACAGGCTTACTTTGCATGCGTTTTCCATTTCCCATTTACTTCCTTATCCAGGACATGGAAGTTATTTCTCCAAACATGCCAAGTGTCCCTGTCCTTTGCATAAGGCATTCTCTTGCTCCCTGAGCACTTCATCTTCTCCCCTGGTGACAAACACTATTCATACTTACAAAGAAAAGCACTGTTCACACACATCCCCTCGGTGGCCTGTCTCGTCCTCTTCTATGTGCCCATACCACCTTCCTTCGCATCACTCAGACAGCATTCCTAGCACTGACCAGATTGTACCACCATTAAAGCACGTATACCTATCTCCATCCTGTGACACCAAGTTACTGATAAGGTATGGTGCTATTTCTCTTTGTTCTACTAACCAGTAGTAACCGTGGTGGTGGCTAACACCCACTGCGTAAGGAACCGTTGAAACAACTTTTTGTGGAAGTAAGTCAAAGGTTACCCCATGCAAAGAATATTTTAAGGGAATGACGTATCTAATCATTGCAAAGCTAACCACAATTTGAAGATCTCAGATCGTTCCTGATTAGCTTTGGTCATATCAAGAGAAGAAGCCTATCATCGCAGCAGAGATAGCAGTCCCTTCTTCTCTCTAGCTGTGCTCTTGCCTATGACATGTGATCAGAGGTGATGGCTCGGGTCATCTTTGATGCACTGACAGGTTGGTTGGTCTCTCACCTCAACATCAGAGAAATCAGAGGCTACCTCAAAACCTACTGAAAGGCATTCTCTCCATAAGGGAAACTCACTTTCCTTTTTTTATTTGTTTTCTTTTTGAGATTTTAATTTAATTACAACATTCCTACCTTCCCTTTCATCCCTCCAGATCCTCTCATATACTTTCCAAACTCTCTGTCAAATATGTGGTCACTCTTTTCCTTAATCCACATTCACTTCTTAATATATTATTAATACTGGTAGACATGTGACATAGCTTACCATTCTCTAGTGATCGACACAAACTCACTTTACTTATTAAAGGCGCTTATATGATCCTTCAGGAATGGTTGGTATTCTGGAAGTCTTTAAGAGCCTTTACCTCACCACACCTGGAATATGCCAGATAGGAAATTTTCAAATAATTTTGGTAGATTGGATACTAAGTAAATCCACATACTTTAAAACACTTAAATAGAACATGAAGGTTTTCCACAATAAACCATTGTCATCGTTTCTTACGAACTTTGTAAAATTGAAAGTAAGCAAAGTCCTTAGTTGTCATAAATAACCGTGCTTCCTGAACTAGCTCGTTTTCTACTTAATAAAGCCTACTCGTAGGAAGTAAACATAATCCATAGAACTGAATTTACTGTTCTAACTCTATATGATTACAGTAAAAAGCCTCAGGGTGCATAAAATGCAATTCACAGTAAACATAAAGACTTCTATAAAAACTGAGGGCTCTTGAATAGTTTTCTACCAACCAGAAGCTGTCTTCCCTGACAGCACACACCGTATTTCTATAAAATCATCATTTGTTTCTCATTTCCATTATAGACAGGATACTGACAAAAGAGGCACATTCAGAAAATTAAACCAACACTGATTCAATCCTATGTGACTATTATTATGATTTTATTGTGATTGCTATTATTGCTAAAGGCATTCCTCGAGTTGTTAGGAAAACAAAAAACTATGCACAATACTTCCACCTCTTCTGTTAATGTAGATATTTTCTCACGGTGCTTTCTGCTTGCCTAACATATATTCCTGTAGCTCCTGACCTTGTCATGCGCACAAACAAGGGCAGTAAATGGTGAATTATCTCAGCTCAGCCACAGACTTTATTTTTTGACCATGGACAAAGCATTTGGCAACCCCATTTCTTGGTTTCCTTTTGAGGGAATAAGTAGATGACCTTCTCTACAATATTTACAAAATCAGTACAAGAATATAGTATTAGGACATAGATGTTGTATAAAGAACATGATGAAGTGTTCAGCTGATAAACGTAAGGAGTGTAGGTTATTATTACATTTCTCAACATCCTTGCTTCATTTAGGCAATTTTTACAAGTACTAAAAATATTACTCTTGATGACTGTTCCTTGAAGATGAGAGTTTCAAACTTGATTAATGTGCTAAGGGCTCATTTATGTTTTAAAAAGCCTCTGAGGGGGTCAAAATGACAACTCAATTAAAGCTAATTTGGCTTCCTCACATCTGACTTGCCCAGACCTACAAAGGCAAACCTACCGTCACTCCCAAGGGAGAACTCTCTCCATCAATCATAGTGAGAGGCTACACCCAAGGGTGCCACAGCTAGTGACCTTATTGTGGCTCCTTAATCTGTGACACAGTTGGCAGATGTAAGTGGGTGTTTTTGAGGATGTATTTATTTGGAAACACAAAATATAAATCAGGTCTGTGAATTTAATCATCAAATATATGTTTATGATAATCGCATGCTAACTTCCCATGAGTCATTCTCCAGAATATTCCTCCTTTTAATTAATTAATTAATTTATTTATTTATGGTTTTTCTGAAGCAAAGTCTTGCCATGTAGCCCAGCTTGTAAAGAACATGTGATTGTCTGCCTTCAGACTGCTGTGACCAATAACCGTAGTGGACATTACTTTAGAAACAAGAAGTGGTAAAAGAACTCACTTGAACGTCTTTGTCCAGATTGAACCACTTAATTCATACTTTCACTCTGATAAAACTAATAATTATAGGTTAATTTGAGGCTTTAAGAGTGAAAAAATGTTTTAAATGTCACACCAATAGTTATTTGTAAATCTAAGTTCATGCCCGTTTCAGTGTGGTGACTTTCTTGGCAGTCATTAGTAAATATTTGTGTACATAAATATCTGAGTATAGTCATTTGTCTTTGTGAAATCTGAGAGCATTTTAATGAATATTTATAAGAAAGTAGTTTTGAGAGGCCAGAATGTTAGAGTTGGGGCACTTCATCTCGTCTGTAGTGTAAACCCTTAGGATTTCATTCTTTTTGCAAAAATGTGAACAGTGGTTTTTAGACATCCAATCATGTTGGATGCCAAATGTAGTCATTGATTCAGGTTCAAAGTGTGTTTATTCTTTAGCTAATTCAATCCTAGCCCTATGCCTGGAGCCCTAGAACATCTCAATCTCCGTACAATCTGATCTTAAACCTAGAACTGGAAGGCTTCAGCCTCCATACACTCTAGAACATTCAAGACTCGAAGCTTACTGTTGACTAAGCCACTCTGACTTGTTCCTTCTGAACTCAGGACTGTACTGAACTCTGACTCTTCTATTTCAACTCATCTCACTCACTGTTCTGGCTTAAACTCGTCTTCAAGCTGCTGGTTCAAACTCACCTTCTGAACTGGCTGACTGTTTCTGACTGAATTCTGACTCTGGCTGACTCCTGCAACTTCTCTGACTCAACTGCTCTGCTCAGCTTCAGACTGACCCACTCTTCCCATCTGATACTGGCTTCTTCTGTGTTTTACACATTCCGTCTGCCCTTTACAGTAAGTGTACATTGTGCTATCTTTGATCACCCAAATGCAAATGTTTGAAGGTTTACTTGTTCATTTTGCCATAACAGAGCAGTTTGGCTTTGTCTTAAATTTTTATGATAGTCACACTGTTTACTGTGCTGTTTATTTAATGATTGTTACTACACAGAGAAGAGAATCCATAGAATAAGCCAACAATGGTGCTAGGAGAGATGAATCTGGGAATTGTCTCTGAAAATAAACATGAGTGTATGTGTGCAAGCATGTGTGTGCATGTGTTATTATAAAATTTATAGAACTATAAAACCCCTAGAAGAAAAAAAGCAAGCTGCATGCCATTGGTCTTGGCAATGATGTCTTGAGTCTGATACCCTACACAGGCCACAAAATCAAAAAAAAAAACCCACAAAAAGCAAAACAAAAGACAGAGCAGCAAGTGAAAAAGCATCTGCACAACAAAGTGACTATTGAAAAGGCTACTCTCTAGAAGGTAAAAAAAATATTCCCAAAACATATATCAATATGCTAACGCTTTTTTAAGATTCAAAATATGTAAGGAGTTCTCATAGCACACTGGAAAATAACCAATATAATTTCACTTTTTCAAGGCCAAAGAATTTGAATAAATGATTCTCTAAAAAAGACATACACGCGGATGACAAGTAGGTAAGAAGATTGTCGACATCACTAATCTCTAGTAGAATACGATGCTCAGGAAATTTAAAGTACTCACCGCAGGGAGAAGGGTTAGTGAAGGCTGAAAGCGACTGTCTCCTTTTCACTGTTAATTTTTGTCACTTTTCTTTTGCAGTTGCCATCAATTTGGGGGCTGAAAACAATACCCTTAGATTAGTTGGTAGTTCTACTGGTCATAGTGTGAATGGGTTCTCTGCTGGTTCTCACTGGCTGAGAGTCATGGACTTTGACCAGGCTCACATAGATTTCCAAGCTCACTGTTGACTTGAATAGTAGATTTCCTCATGTGGAAGAGTCAGAGGTCCTTGTAGCTGTCAATCAAGGCTACTCTGAGCTTCTAGATAGTACCTGCACTCGTGGCCACATATTCTTCCATCTTCAAGCCAAAATATCAACTTCTGCTTTTCTTTCACTGGATCGTTTGATCATCTTGGCCCACTGTGTATGCTAATTTTGTCATTTAAGTTAAATCAATCATGGGAATGATACCTTAGGTTAGAGATCATGAGCCCCCACCAAACTTAACTCACTCAGAAAGTCTTTGGGTATTATTGATGACATTTGGTATGTATTGATGACATTGGATACATAGTAACAACATTGATAACAAGAATTAACAAAAACAAAGGAAATTAAAAGAAGTATAATTAGACATATCCAAAAAGTTTACCTTATAAAAATCCTACAAGGAGAGCCAATTATACCAGGATGCTAGGTACCACAAAGTAAATGGTTTTACTCAGAACAATATCCATCTTGATGACTAGCAAATCATTTGCTTCATTTCTTTTCTACTAGAATCCTCTTTTCTTGGGTTGGTCAAAATCTCTGTCTCTCAGGTGAGGAGTTGGGAAAAGGAATAGCTCTTCATTTATCAGTTTAAAAACAAGTCAAAGAGTTTGAAATAATCTACTAGAGAAAGTAACGCTCAGTTTTACCTGGCTGTGTACCCTGTGAGCTATAATAACTCTCCTGGCAGGACATGACCACTGGTACAATATCGGTAGGGCTGCCATGGGATAGCCAACCAATTTTTGACTGGACTTAAGACCACCCTACAAGATGGAACCCAAACCTAACCCCATTATCAGGGCCCAGAATCTGTGACTATATGAGTCATAAGCCTTGGAGAGAAAATACATCTATTGTTTTGATAAATGGATATTGTATTAGAATGACTCCTGATGACTTACTGCTATACCCAAAGATCAGTGTATCTCTCAACTCTCATCAGAGAAATTTATTTCTGAAGTAGATAGAAACCAACGAGAAGACCCATAACTGATTAAAGTGCAGAGAATAAGAGATTCCAGAATGTTCAGACCTAAATGGGATGTCCATTTCACACCCCATCCCAATCCAAGGCTCGGGGATCATTGTGGAAGAAGCACCAGAAACATTGTAGGAGCCAAGGACAATGGATAACTACAAGAGGACAGTGTTTTCAGATGTACATGGGAATTCAGTGGCCATGGCAGCATGAACAAGACCTGCACAGGCTCAAGCCTGACCAAACCCCAGCAGGAAGAAGGAGCCAAGTTTGACACTCCATCCCTAGCTCAGGAGCTAAGGACAATTGATAGCTACGGGGAGATACAGAAACCGTTTTCCATAAGGGTGTGGCCCTCTGGCAAGTCAACCACACTCCAGTGAATGGCCACACAATCAAAAGTATGTGGGCAGCACAAACTGGACTTGATAGATTTAAAACACACATAGAGGGTACAAAGTTAGATGGATAAGGAAGGAGGCGGGTGTGGGAAAATCCTGGAAATGGGGTGAATATGATCAAAATATATTACATGAAAATCCTGTAGAGTTAATAAGATAATAATTATAAATTGCTTTACTTATCTAATTAACCAATGAAGCGGTAGAATCGTAAAATGGTAAGTTATGGCCAGAAGTCTAAATAATGAAGGGCGATGGTTCTCACTGGAGACATTCATGATAACAAAATCAAGATGTGACCGTGACCATGAAGTGCTGTCATACATGCAGCTCAATGAGGGTTAGGAAGTCAAGGGTGGGCCATTGACTCAAATATCAAAGCTAGGAAAGAGCACACAGAAGAAAGGAGGGTACAGTAGGCTCTGGGAAAGAGCGATGTGCATGTATGGGGAAAAAAAGATGGGCATCATTAGTTTGTTCACATTCATTCAACTCTGTGAGATAGGAAAGGCACTGGGTATTATTTACAATGTTGCAGATGATAAAGTAGTAGGTAGAAACCATAAATAGTTTCACTAAGTATTTATTAAGTGGCAGGCTTGAGGCGGACAAGCACTTTAGATTACAAATCTCCAGTTTTATTTGGAATAGGCTACTGTCCCAAATAAGAACACAAGCAAAGGAAGAAAGACTAAAAATCCTTTCTGAAAACACAAGAAAAACAAACTATTCTAACAAAACTATTGAGATCCAGGAGTTTGCCTTCTAATTGAAAGTCATCTCCAATCACGCTTCTCTAATGAGGTGCGGTAGAGCCATGCCTGAAATAACTTTGGTAATGAGACAACTTCCATTAATCTACTTATGAAAGACTCATTCATTAATTAGTCTGGGCAACACAAAGCAAAAACAGTGACACTCCTGTTTCAGAGTGTCAGCCAGAGTCTAATTAGAAAATCAGGGGCTGAAAGGACTTGAATATTTCTGCCTTCATTGACACTGGCCTAAAGCGCTGAGATATGACTATAAATCATTTCACAGGGAGGCAGTTTTGCAGCATCTGCGATAGGTGGCCAACCATACACGAAGGCCACTGTCAGTTTTAAATAGTCTCCCTCAAACAATGGGAAATAAAGAAGGCTATTTCATTTATCTCTGTGCCCCCCCTCACACACACACACTCTTTCTCTCTTCCCTCTCTTCTTATCCCTTTCTCCTCTCTTTACAAGAGACGTTTATAATCCATGTGGATTATGGGTTATGATATGGTTGCTTATATTTTAACTTATATGTGACATATTCTTTCTAATAGAGTTGGTAAAATAATATCAATATGCTTCTTCCATGTTCATTATAAAAGAAAAGCTCATCAATGATATGCCATTCTTTCAAACTTTCTGAGCGAAAAAAAAAACCCCTCACAGGCAAGGAGTAACTGTGAGGTGACCATCTGTCGAGTCTACTCATATTTAATATTAAAACTTAGGGGGAAAAATCACATCAATATAATCAATTCTCTAAATTTTTACTTTAATTTCTTTTCTTATAAATGGTCTCCTTAGGATGTCTTTGCTTTTCTGCTCTCCGTTTCAGAACATACTGATTCACACTCCCCTCTTGATACTGTTTGCTATAGGACTTCCGTCAGTCTCACTCCCAGGTTTATACAGAAAATCTTGGGATGACAAACCAACATTCTGACTTAGGTTCCATTAAAGAGTCTGTAATTGGCTTAGGTAGACTTTAGAAAGGAAAGGAGTTACACCCCCCCCCCAAAAAAAAAACTATGTCCAATGAAATTAGGCACCTGAAGTATCTAACTTTGATCAAGATAAATGTTTACTGAGTGACTAAATTAGTAGGTTTCTGCTCCTGTTGTCATTAAACAGAAATTCAACTACCTGAAGGAAGAAGTATCTGGCAGTCATTTTCTTTCTTTATTTCTCTCTGAGTTTTGGAAACAGGGCCTCTTCGCCAAATTGTCCCTGTATCCAAAGCTAAGCATGAACTTTTCCTCTTCCTAGCTCTATCTCCTGCTTGCTGGAATTGCAGGCTTGCATCTCTGTTTGATCTATGTCTTGCTGATGATTAGGGTCTTGTGCAACAGAGGCAAGCACACTACCAGACCCCTAGTATTCGTTTTCTACCATTACTCTGGGCTCAGCTTCTTCACCCAAAAATCTGGGTACGGCCTATTGTGGGCAGTGGAAGGAGAGGAGAAAGAGGAGGGGAAGGGGAAGTACTGTGACTGTCAAGACGTCATGATAATGCTGAGAAATTATTCATAAAAAAGAAAGTAAATAAAAGAGCAAACTAGGGGCAGATCTCACAGACTAGAAGTAGACTACTTGCCCAGTATTTGTGAGGACCTAGGTTTAATCCCTAGCACAGAGAGAAGAGAGACAGAGACGCTGAGACTCTGTGAAACAAGATTTGCTACAGACAGAATTTTAAATTAAAAAAAAATTTTAAATGTAGTTGGGTGCAGTGACACTTGCACTTTAGACACACACTAAGAAGGCAGAGGCAGGAGGATTTCTGTGAGTTTGATGCCAGCTTAACATGTGAAGTTCTGGGCAACCCAGAGCTACACAGTGAGTAAGGCCTGTCAAAAACATAAAAGCAAACAAAACCAAATACAGGTAAAAGTAAATTCTTATATATTATCTTGATTCTTTTAAACATTATGATTGATAATCATAAGGGATCTTTTCTATACTTAAATTCACAAAAATACAGATTGATTATTATTATTATTATATATATTTCTGTCCTTGCCATATATTTATGGGGGGGGGCCAGAAATGTTAGATTCAAAGGAAGCAACATAGTAGCATCTACCTACAAGTGAGTTAAAATGATACTTATCAGAATCATAACACTAGAGGATAATGTGTTTATTGTGATCCCCAATGCATGACCAATGGGGAACTGAAATGATTAAGTAAACAGTTACTCATTAAAAGAAGGCAATTATGAAGAAATAGAGGGATAAAATAAAATATAAAAAAAAAAACACCTAGGAAATAACAGGCAAAATCTAATCTCAGTAGTAATTACTTGAGCAGTAATGGATTAAATAATATAATCAAAATGAAATTAGATGAATTTCCCAAAAATGTCGTTTGAAAAGACATGCTTTAAATTCAAAGATACAGAGTATGTAAATAAGATTTTTTTTAAAAAAAAATTGTAAATGCTGTAAAAGGATAGTAGCAGCTGCATACCAACTTTTAAAGCAAAATGTATCAATTTAGAAATATATTTTATAATGATAAAACTTAATCCATTAAATATAATAATTATTGAAAAATATATATGTTGAAAAAAATATATATAGCAAATCTCAAAGAATTTTAGAGAGAAATAAACAATTCTAAAGGAGGAGGAGAAGAAGGAAGAGAAGTCCTGGGAATGTTTTAGGGTAGAAAGCATTAGAAATCTATTTTCTCACCCAACTAGCAATAACATTAAAAAAATCTATCTGGTCTAGCTATCTTAGAACCCTGGGCTCCGTGGAAAGCTAGATACTTCTACAGGAAGCTTAGACAGTAAATCTTCCAAGGGCAATGAGGAAGGAGAGGTGAGAAATTGATTGGAAAGGACATGAGAAATTGCAACTTGTAGATATGGTTGGTTAAAGCTGTAAAATATAGAAGCCATTAAAAACAGAACTACAGAACTACTGTGTGACCCAGTGATTGCCTTTTTTTTGTTTTTTACTCAAAAGAATTGAAATCAGGGTTTTGAAGAGCTGTTTGTCCTAATGTGGTGGTTCTCAACCTTCATAATGTTGTGACCTTTTAACACAATTTCTCATACTGTGGTGACTCTCAACCATAAAATTATTTTTGTCGTTACTTCATAACTGTAATTTTGCTACTGTTATGAATTATCATTAAATATCTGATACGCAGGATAGCCTTAGATGAACCCTGAGAAAGGGTCATTCAACTTCCAAAGAGGTCATGACCCACAAGTTGAGAACCACTGTCCTACTGTGTTGTTTACAGTAGCCAACAAATAGACACCAATACAGTAGCCAACAAATAAACATCAATACCCATTAATGGATGAGTCAGGGAAAGAAAATATAAGAAAACAGAGGTAGGGGGATTGCCATAAGTTTGATGCCAGTTTCAAGCCAGCTCAGAGTTGCAGAGCAAGGCCCTTTCTCAAAGGGCTAATGTAGTAGTTAGCCTACTGTGTGGGCTCAACCAGGAAGACAAGGAAGCATTTTCATACGTGGAAGCCCTGTCAGACCTCAGCAGAGGGAACCACCATCTTGGCCAGCTCCATACTCAATCTACAGTGGAACCCCAGAGCATCTGAGATAAGGTGTTTTGTTGATACAGAACTCCTCAGGTGCATATCATAAGTAATCAAACATCCCCCACATGAATCCAACACCTGCAGACAATACAAAATGCCAAGACCTATGCATAACTTTTTCCAACAGTGCACAAAAACAATTATGTTAAACATAACTAAAAATAAACTTCCACAACAGGCTAAATGTCAAATAAAGGATATACAAATGGCACAATATTGTTCAGCCATATAAAGGAAATCTCATCACAATCAACATCATGGAGGGAGCATGCAGATAGTGTGCTCAGTGAAACAAGCTGAGCAGTAGAACAGACTGTACAATTTAAGTTACATGAGGCTATTCTGTATAATAGATGGAGTACAATGGTGGTTTCCAAGGACTAAGACTATTGAGAATCTGCAGCTTTTGATCGATGTAAACAGACTTCAATTTTGCAAGATGAAAATGTCCTGGAGGTAGTTGGTGTTGAAGGTTATACAACAATTTGAAGGTATTTAATATTACTAGTTGTATACTTGGGAAATGGTTAAGCAAGATCTACTCAGGTCCATTGCCTTTTAATTGAAGTGTTTGTTCTGCTGTTTAGTTGTATGAATGCTCTATAAAGTTTTGGAATTAACCATTATTAGATATATGATTTGCAAGTATTATTACTCCTTTTGCTTTGTGTAAGTTCTTACATTTGATGATGGCAATTTATTTTTCTTTCTGGTCTGACATTTTGGTGTGGTATCCAAGACACCATTGCCAACTCCAGGGTCAAGGAATTTCCCTTTCTGGTTAGTCATGTGTGTCTTTTGGGTTGTTTTTATGTATAGTATTAAAGTACAATTTCGTTTTTCATATATGCGAAGCTAGTTTTGCTCAGTACCATTACTGAAGAAGCTATTGTTTCTCCATTGTGCCTCCACTGTGTGGAGTCAAGTTAATTGACTGTGCATGTTAAGATTTATTTCTGGGCTCTCTATTCCATCTGACCAGTCATTCTATGTCTGCTTATGCCAGTATCATATTAAGCTATAGCTTTGTAATACAATTTTCAGTCAGGAAATGTAAGTGCTACAGTTTTGATTATCTTTCTCAGAATTTGTCGACAGATATTTTTAACACTACTAAGTCTTATGATCCTTAAGTACAGGCTATCTTTCCATCTCTGTGCATCTTTTGTAATTTAACGAATCAGTATTTTATAATTTCTAATGGGCCACAGTCTTTCAATGTACAGATCTTTCATTTGTGTTGCTGCACAGCAGAAAGACAGATAAGCATGTGATATGGTGAGCCTACTGTCCTTCTTACTCTGGGATTATCCCGTAACATTATGCTATATATCCTAAATATTCAAAGCAAAATTTGTTTCTAGACAAAAAGTTATTGAGGTTAGAAAGATTACTCAGCAGTCAAGAGCACTTGTTGATCTTGCAGAGGATTAGGGTTTGATTCCCAGCACCCATATGGCACCTCAGGTATAATTGTAATTCAAGTTCCAGAGGACTCAATGCCCTCTTGTGGCCTCTGAAGGCACTACGCATGTACGTGTTACACAACAAAACATCCTAACATAAAATTTTTCAAAAACTGTTAAAAGTAGATTTGAGTGATAGTTCAGTTCATAAAATGCTTGTTACAAAGTGAAAACATGTTCAAGTCCAGCAACCAGATGAAAAGTTGGATATGCTGGTGCATGCATGTAATCCCACTTCTGGGGAGGTGGAGCCAAGGGGAGCCCTGTAACTCTTGGGCCACCCAGCCTAGTGGGGAGAGAGAGAGAGAGTGAGAGAGAGAGAGAGAGAACACTAGGTGAGAGAGACAGCTCCTGAAGAATGACAGGTTGGCCTTCACATTCACACAAACTTGCAAACTAATGGCTATGTGGGGCTGGTTTGGGGATGGGCAGGATGGACAGTGGCTACTTAATGGATATAGATATTTTTATGAGGATAAAATGCTATGGGAACTCTTGGATAAGTAAGCTGGCATTCCAGGGGGTAAGCTGTCCAGCATCACATTATCAACACACAAAGATATAAATTGACTAAGCTTTCTGATACAAAAGCCCTAATGTATGTTGCCCCAAAACTTGTGAGGCTGCTAAGAAGCAAAGATACTTAGTGTTCTGTTTAATATGGTGACCAAAGGTCTGTGATTTGCCACCTGTGAAGACTGAAGTAGAGAAATTTCAGACAGCAAGTAAGCAGCAAGTCTAGGGGAGTGGGGCCTCATCTGCCTTGCTTTGCGTCTTTTATTCAGGCTGATGGTGGATTAGGAAGGAAGATAGGAGTCCCAGCCATTCTACAGGAGAAAACAAATGTCTGCTACTATAACAGTCAAAAGCCCCGCCACAGGACTGTGGAGGAACTCACTACTGATGGCATGGGACCAGGCTATATTTTAAATCTACATTTATACTTATAGACAGATGGTACTCATACTCAATCAGAAAGGTTTCTATTTGTAGGAAAGAGCAGTGAATGCAGAGACTCATGGCTTCTCAAGATACTTAGAAGAAGGCATGGTTGAATGCTCACCCCTAAACAGGACATTTTTGCTGCCCCTCTAAGGCTCAGGAAGCATTGCAGATGATGGAATTATTCAAAATGTAAGAACCAGAAGACAAGGAGAAGGGCTGTATAATGCTAGCCTTGGAACATTGCAAACATGCCCTCACACTAGCTGCAATTGCCCACACTGGGTCTGAACAAGACCAAGCCTATTAAGAGCCAATCATGAATCAGGGAAGAAACTGAAGGACTCTAACCTTCCCTGATAAACTATTGATTTCTAATGGACTATAGAGAAAGGCACATTCATTGTTGGATAGGCAACTGTGAGTCCACTAGGTAGAAGAAATAGTTCTAATCCCTGGGTCAAATGCAGGGAGCTGGAAGAGAGAAATGGGGGTAATATCATATTTCATTGTCTACGTGTGAAATTCTCAAGAATAAAATTAATTTAAATATCACATTAAAACTCATTGTTTAAAATCATTAACATATTTTAAATGAGCTATAAGCAATACCTGTGTGCTCCTATTTACCAGACACCACCCATAAAACTGAAACCCAGCTTGAGGGTTCCAGAGGGGCCAGGGACATCAGAACAAGCCCCACAGAGTCAACAGACCAGCAGTCTTGGGGTCCCTCAGAGCCTGAATCGACAAAGAATATGCAGGGTCTCCTAGATACTTTATGTGGTTGACTGCCATGGTGATCTGGCAGAGAATCTATAGGCTAGAGTGTATGTGGAGGTTCTCTGATGCTTTTGCCTGCCCTTGGAACCTATTTCCTCCAGTTGGGTTGACTAGTCTACCATCGATGTAGGGATTGGTGCTTGTCCTTACCCCATTTGTTGTGCCATGTTTGAACAGTAACCATGAGAGGACTGTTCTCTTCTAGGGTAGAATCAGGAGTTTGGGGGGTTGGGTATAAAATAGGAGGAGAGAGAAGATGGGGGGAGCTGGGAGAAATGGAGGGAAGATAGAAGGGGTATTGACATGTTTTATATGAAAGAAGAGAATAAATTAAATAAAAAGTAACATAACTCATTGTTTTAAATCGTTAACATATTTTTAAATGAGTTATTAGTAACAGCTGTGTGCTATTTACCAGATGCCACCCGGTAAAATGAAACCCAGCTTACCTCAGCTCCTGAGCCACATGAGCCGACTTGCCAGGCAGAATCTCCCTCAAATTTGACCACTGAAAAGTTGGTCTGACTGACAGCAGTACTTACCAGAGTGTCTCTTCTTCCTCCCCCGCCCCCTGCTCCCTCTGCTACCCTTTACCCTCTCCCTTTGACCCTGTTACCTCTTCTATTACTGGCAAGATTAACACAGCAAACTAGCTTAATTAAATAAATTAATTTTTAGTTAAATTTAGTTAAATAAATTACCTTCAGCAACTAAAAAAAAAAAAAAATTGTTTCCAGTGGAAAGATTCTGTGTTTGACTTTTCTCAATGAAAATCTATGTGGGATTATTTTGTGTGTGATTACTATGAAATTTTCTTAGACGTATAAAGGCAGGCAAATCCCAGAAACTCCAAATGTTAACCTCTAGAAACCAGTGCAAATGTTCTGAAAGTTAAAATTTTCAAATGTTTTGGAATTGTCTTTGAAAAACAAAGTGTAGCGGTACGTTACAATCTTTTACCCTCAATTTAAGGAAATAGAAAGGAAAGAGAAATCTTTATCACTTTTACAAGCAGCCTTAATACAGAAAGAGAGAAAGGTAGAAATCTTCACAGCCTCTTTTTAGGCTGTCCTAAGCTCGAATCTCTCCAACCTTTGTTGTTTCAGGAATTATCACACTAACTAATGACAGCAATTTAAGCAAAGAACCACCAACCAACACCCACCCCGATGCTTGGGGCTTCAGACCTTTTATTCCCTAAGCTCAAAGTTCCCATAAACCCATGCAGCACGCAATCCCAAAGACAAGCTACAGGTGCCAGAATGACTACACCCAACCAAATTATAGCCACCTGCACCAAGCATTCCAATTCCAACTGGTAAACAACTATACCACAGCAGGGGTGGGAACACAAATCTCTAGTCAGTTAAACCAAAAAGCTTTTCTTAACATAAAAATTCCAAGTGTTCCTCTACAACAAAGGTCATTTTCATGGCTTATTAAATACAGACATACATTTTAACAATGTAAGTATGAACATTTTTGTATGATTCAAGATATCTAAATCCT
Organism: Cricetomys ansorgei; assembly: GCA_026225945.1. Classification (NCBI taxonomy): domain Eukaryota; kingdom Metazoa; phylum Chordata; class Mammalia; order Rodentia; family Nesomyidae; genus Cricetomys; species Cricetomys ansorgei. The sequence goes on along the minus strand of JAMJFZ010001203.1, from coordinate 20,565,487 downwards.
GCCCCCTTAGAAAATCTTAAGAAAATTGTATCTGGTGTTGTGTAATGCTAGTCCTGGGGAGATGTGAACAAATATCTACTCACTCCATATAGGAAACCAACAATAGACAAAAGCAACAATATCATCAATGTTAATTTGGTGAAGTAATAATTTTTGGGGGGAGGGGGAATCACTGACAATAGCAAGGATGACTCAAAAGCAGCCACAGCACCAAAACCAGCTCATTGTTCCAGCATAGTTGAAAACCCATAAAAGCTGGAACCATGGCTACGCAAGTTATTTGTAGGCAGTTCAACAGGTTAGAGAGTCTCCTCTCAATAGTTCTTACTGCTATATCCTCAGGGAAAGAATCTGTTAAGTTTCAGAAACTTCCTCAGACTTCTGAGTTGTTTACTTTCTGAAGCTTCCCATTAGAACTCCTAAGCTTTAAAGGGCTTCCACGATGTTGTACAATGTTTCAGTTCAGAGGAAATGGGGAAATGCTTGAAGACTGAATTTCCATGGGCTCAGCTTTTTTCCAAATTAACATTTGAATATACAGATACTCTGTGACATATAATGCTGTTAAGTTCTGCTAAATCTATTATAAGGTGAAAACATCGTAATTTGAAAATATATTTAATATAGCTTGTCTGCTAAACATCACAGCCTATTATTGTGCACCTTAAGCATGATCAGAGGACTTCAATTAGCTTACAGTTAGGTAAAAATCATCCATAAAAGTCTATTTTACACACACACACCAATAAAAGTCCAAATATGCTCTTTGGGGAATAAAAGGGAATGCGTCCTAACAGTCTGAAATGCTTCTTTTGTTATATTTTTCACTCTTTGAGTTGAAACTGTGTATTGGTATCAAATATATATATTATTTCCATGTCTCACATGTTTGTGTATTTCTTGACCTAAAATAAAGTTTTCAGCTGGGAGGATATGAACAGTGTCAAAAGCAGAGTAACTAAGGACTTGGAAAAGCTGTGTTCTGAGTACCCATCAGTGGGAGAACAGCTCCTTGGCAGCTGCCGCTTCTGACCTTGACATTCATGGGGAAAAGTCCCCAAGGTGTTCCACTCTTCGATATGCTTTGTAGCCAAAGCGAACCATGGCTTTCATTATTAATAAAGTTATTAGTCTCAGAACAGATATATCTCAGAGAAATGAATTTCTAAGTTGTAAGCCCTGACTCCCTCAAACTACATGCGTTTATGTGATCTAGGAAAAATGTATTAGTTCTGTCCCATGAATATATTCTGCTAGCTGTAATGATAAAAAGTATCAGACACTTCACTATGTCATTCTAAACAAGAAACTTGTGGCAGCTAACTGGTCGTCAACATGACTATATCTAGGATCCATTAAAACTTAAGCATCTAGATCATCTGTGAAGGATTTCCTTTATAGGATCATTCAAGGTGAGAAGTTGCACCCTATATCCAGATCGTGTGAAGTGGAAAGACCCACCTTAAGTCTGGGCCACACTGTCTAGTGGCAGCCCAGATAAGAGAACAGGAAAGAGGAGCTTTTCCTTTTAACCTGCTCACTCTCTCTCTCATAGCAAACTCATTTATCCCGCAGCTGAGCCATCCCTTCACTGGTATTAGCTCTCACTTCTTTGGGATTCCGCATTGAATGAAGACCAGCTGTGACATTCAGCGTCCTGGAATAAAAACTACTCAATTCTTGACCTTTCTGTGGGAAGACAGACATTGTTGACCTTCTTAATCACGTCCTGTAAGCCACTATGATGTGTGAGTTTGTGTGTGTGTGTGTGTATGCGTGCGCGCACACGTGTGCATTCTGTCAGTTCTGTACCTTCGGAGAACCCTGACTAATTCAGAACATATAGAAGTAAGTTCATATAGGGTAAAATAGGAAGACGGAGGTAACTTTTCCCCAGGTTGTAATGTTTCTGAATAGTTCATGGATACTGGTTTAATAAATAACTGTGAAATTTGTAGAGTACACAAATGTACATATATACATCAGAACCAACCAAAGAAACAGATATTTGACTGGGTTTTAGGTAACTGGATAGTGGTAAATGATGGCTGTGATTTGTGGAAGTCATTAACCTCCTGATACCAGGGCACAAAGTAGGAACAGACTGCTTCTACATAAACATAACTTCAGCCGAGCCTTACCACACCCACTTCCAGACAAATTGCTCCAGAGCTACTGTCGTCATCTTACTTAACCCCAGAATATAATCAATCATGTTCTAACATCGTGTTCACTTTCAAGGGCTTGCAAAGTACCAATTATGCAGGGCAATGGAGGAGAGTCAAATTTTATCTCTGATTAACGAATTTTTGAAATCCTATCATAGTATTCAGGGACCAAACACAGCTGTAGCTTCAATCTGACAACACAGAGTTCAAAAATATTTTCTAAATTGGAACCTCTTTTCGGTTTGATGATGTCACGCATTGTTTCCCCCAGAATTCTCCTATGTTATTCTTTCCTCACAGTCCCTTTCCACCTAACTTGTAGAAGATTATCTCTCGGCATTTCTCCATACTTCATATTATCCTTTTGGAAAATTCTTAACTAATGTTGTCTGCAGCCTCCATTGCAGCTGCTTGATTCATAAAAGAAGATAGGGAGCTTGGATTTTACCAATGAAGAACAGTAGAGAGGAAATATCAAATCTCTAAAAACAATTAAGATAACGGCATGTAACATTTGTGGAATTTTTTTATGTGCGGGGTACCGTGATCAGCATTCTGCAATAACAGATATAGTATGTCCAGGAAGAGGGAGATAGGAAAGCATGAGGCAGACCATCATAACAACAACTCTTACATCACACCTGAGAGCACAAGAGACATCGTGTTTCTGTAGTGCATTGTGCTCTATAAGAAACTGCATTGCAGGAATACGCGTAGCACATATGTAATCTTACATATACATAAAATATATTGAAGAGATTCAAAGGAAATCAGTTCTGGTTTATCTCGGGAGAAAAGCAGTGTTATTTTGAGATATTTGGGAGACTAGGTTTGTGTCATTCGATATTTGGTCATACATTTTTTTTTCAGAAAAAAAATAATAACAGAACGCAATGAGACATTTCAATGGTATGTTTCTGCAATGCCCTTCTTAGGAAAAGGGAGGGATTATACACTGGGTAAAATAAGGACAAGTTAAGTATGAGAAGATATCTTAAGGGTAACAAGAAGAAAGTGACCAGGAAGATGGCCCATAGCTTCTGTCCATATGAAGTGCTCTGTACGTTTAGTGCCTATTTGTGGATACAGGTTTTTTTTTTTCTCTATAAGTGACTGGAAACTTTATGAGCAACCAGTTAAGCAAGTGGTTTCCAAGCAAACTCATGGGATATACATCCAGAGCACAGACATTTACAACTTACAGAGCTGGGAGGAGAGACACGGCAATCAGCTAGGGGGATTCTGTAGGTTAGGGAAGTGAAGGCAAAATAAGTATTCTGAATTTGACGAGTAAATATTGGATTCTAAAGATGGGCGTGTATAGATGCTGTGAAATTAAAGAGCTGAAAGAGCTAGAAGCAGAGACATGATCAGCACAAAATGAAGTTTAATATTTAAGTAAGGGACCAGGATATAGCTTTAAGAAACCGAATGTTACGAAGGCAAAACTCGGTATAACTAGGTGGTGGAAGGGACTTTGGCTCTGCATGGCCAATTGAGTGTGTTTGGGCAGATGAGTTATCCAGACTGATAGAAAAACCATGACTCTAAAGGAGTACTCTTCATGTTGACATGGAATGCATTCATGGCTGGTAAGACCCAGAGAAAGTATACACATGTGGTTTGATGTAGGCACCAAAGCAGAAAGTCCGTCTCAGTCATACACCACAAATGAACACAGGTGGCTAGGAAGGCTTGTCAGAGAGACGACATGTGACACAGGTCCTTTTGGGTAGGCATTCAACTGCAAAGAACATAACTCACAAAAGTATTTCAACACAGATGCTGGACTTCTGTTCCTTAGTCTTGGAATTCATTTGCTCAAAATCTGAGTTCTGAAAAACTGCTATTTTCATTTGGTCCATGGGCTGTTTGTCAATGTGTTTTCATCCAGGCTCATCCCCTCCCCCTTCCTTTATGTGTCACATACTAATGCAAATAATTGGGCATCTGAGGTAAGTATTTGCTTCATGTTATGATTATTTACACTTATTTCTCTCATAAGAAAGAGACAATAGCCCAAACTAACAATTATTATTAGGAGAAATGCCATAGAGGAGCTTCAAATTGTATAATGAGTATACAGTAAATACAATTCAAAAGATTAGAATTTGAGTTAATATGCCTCTTTGAAATACCATATTCAAGAAGTTTCTGTGGAACTTGGTTGATTGAATTGTTCAAATGTCCTTGGGTGAGACTTTATACTATAAAATTCAAAAGAAACTGCTGTGTCTACTTCAGGGACCCGCTGCTAAGTTGGCAGGCCAGAATAATTAGTAATCACCACTTCCAGAAAGTATAAATAAATCAAAGCTATCACGGGGAGCTTAGAGCTCCTGTTCCAGTATGAGAGAATATGAAATATCTGCTGAGAACAATGTTAAATGCCAGCCGGGCACAGAATCGTTAGTCATCCCATTTCACAGCTAAAACCTTCCACACCGTGTACTCATAAGCAAATATACTCCCACACCTCATAATGTTTTAGGCAATGCAGTAGCTCAGACCTGACAGCACACCCATAGATTACAATGGCGCTGATTAATTCCTGCAATTTTGTACACATTGTAATGTGGTACAGTGAATTTTGTGTCCACAATGAAGCATGGTGATGCTCTGCCAGGTACATTAAAGATGATACGCGCAATTATTTACAGTAACAAGACTTGAAAATAGTAATAAATGGCTATGGTACGTACGATATTGCACTTTGTCATTACTTTAGAGTGAGCCTACCTCTAAAAAGTAAATACAAAACAGCAGCAGATATACCTTCCAAGATTACTATCTTAGAAGGCCTGGCCATCATAAATGATACCTCCAAATATGTTATAACCCTGACCTTCTCCGGAGGGACAGACATGCTGTAAAAAGACAGTGATGTGACGGCCCTGATCTGGCCCAGTGTGGACATAGGCTAATATAAATTTTTTCTATCTTAGCTTTTAGGTAAAGAGTTCAAGAAGTTAAAAAAAAATCTTAAACGTTTAAATGAGATGAACAGTGTAGTCAGCATGTGTAGCAAATGAGATGATCTAGGTGTGTGTAAGAACATTCTACGTCATTCGCACAATAACAAAATCACATGGCATTTTTAAATGACCCTTGACTATACTATATTGGTTAGGTATCTATTTTGCTTAGTCCTCATCTTTCAAACCTTGAGCAAAAACTTGATAAGGTAAATGAAGCAGATTTTCTTTGCCGCTTGACACGATATAAATTATCCCTTACTTTAAAATAATCAGTGTTCTAGTTTCATTCTGTTGCTGCAGAAAACACCCCGACCAAGTGCAAACTTGGGAATTAAGGAGTTTGTTCCATTTCATACTTGCAGGCCACGGACTTTCACTGAGATGAGTCAAGGTAGGACTCAAGCAAGAGCCTGAAGAGATGAACCATGGAGAAATTCTGCTTGCCAGCTCCATCTCTGGCTTGTTCAGACAACCTTACGCAGCCCAGAGCCACTGCCTAGAGTTCATGCAGCCTACACATGTGGTCTACACAGCCTCTCACATGTGGTCACAGGCCAATCTCATCAGGGGAGCTCCTCAGTGGAGGGTCTCCCATCCCAGGTGACTCTAGGTTATACTGACAACAGTAAAAAGCACAGTAGCCAATTGGAGCTCACTTTAAAATAGTATCAATGTTCCGCACAAAGCTATGTTTACTTGTTCTTTGTTTCTCATCCCCAGACATCTTCCAAGGCACCAGGAGAAAAGAAAGCACAAAAACCAGGTTCCTGCCTCAGCGAACTTGGGATCAAAGCAGGGGAAGGTAAGTGTGAACTGGGGCTGACAGTGAGACACAGGAGCCCTTATAAGCAGGGAAGCAGAGTTTCAGGTCCAGTGATAAGATGAGGAAAGGTCCACAGAGTTACATAGAGGGTCCGTGTCATCAGCAGAAGAAAGGGTTGAGCTACCTCAGCATAACAGGACAGCTTTATTTTAAGGAATCAGCCTTAAAACTATAGGTGATATTTTAAAAATAATGGTTGGTACAACCTGAGTCGAAGACTGTGTGACCAGGAAATGATGGTTGGGGGAGTGCTGTGAGGCACACGGTATGCTTTTTTAAATGCCATAACAAAACCCTTCAATTTCTACAATGAAAAAAAAAAAAACAGAAATCAAAGGTTTAAAAAAATAAAAATGGTCATTGAACTTTAGTTTGGCAACCTGTCGGAAAAGAACTTTTAGGGTGGATAGCTAAGGAATGTGTCCTTTAAGAGTGACTTCCCTAAATTAACTAGGTAAACCTGAAGTGCAAAGCTAAGTCTCATTCAGCAACCAGTGTCCGACCCCTTGTAAACATGCTTGTGCTTATGCGTTAGAAGGTGAGTCAGGTCAAGAAGAAGCAGACCTGAAGACAAATGCAATGATCCAATAACTGTACCAAGCAGCTTCTTGGGTGTTTTATGGGGTTTTAAGAATGGTTATTACACGGGGCGTACTAAAGATAATTCTCTGAGACAGCGCCATATTGGCATTTTTATATATGAGTCTCATTTTTTTTTCCTCTAGGAAGAATTGTGGCTTAATAAAATCTGTCTCTTCTTTCTCTAATGAATAGGTGAAGGGCTTGGGAGGCACTAACACTGACTGACAACTCGCTGTAACCAGTCACTACCAGGAAGGAAGGAGAGTCATATCTTCCGTGGTGTAGCCACTGGTTAGTTGCTCATGTTCCAAACAATAGCTTGCACCTATGCTCACGCGGACACTCAATGTTAAACTCGGCAGACTGAGTCACGCCCCAAAATAACTTGAAAGTAGGAAACAGCTTTGTCAAGGAGAATAAGGGGGTCAGGGAAATGATGGGGGGATGAGAGAGGGTAATGGAGCATCGTAACTCATTATAAATGCATAAAATTGTCAAACAAAAATAATAATGTACATGTCTGTGTTAATCCTTAATTTTTAAATAATACATTATTTATCATTTGTATATAGCTTATTTTTATGCAGTGAAAGCTAATTAAGGGAATGGGTCACTTTAGCATACAAAAGCACAATATACAACACATGCAGGGTGGCAGAGAGGAACACCGTGAGAGATTTATCTGTTCAGCTAAATTAAAGAAGCGGTTTCCTGAAAAGCGGAGCTCTTTGAGGGGCTTGCTGCTCCCAGACCCCGGAGCATCACTTTCTCACTTGCTGAAGGATGTTTATTTTCTCTAACTCAGGACTTCTTAAGACTCTGTTTGCTCCGTTCTATTTTGTCTGTTACCAATCTAAAAAAGAAAAAAAAACTTGGAAATTTGGGAACCTTAAAAAGTACATCTATACTAACAAGTAATTTCCGACTTCCTCAGCTTTCATGGCTGTCCTCGTTCTGACTGACGAGGATGGCTGCTGAGCTCACCTGTTCCTTTCAGATATAGGATTTTAGACTATTCCTATTCCTGCTTCCACGCTGTATTTCAAAAACTATACTGTTTATAAATGACATACCATTCTATTACTGATATTTCCTATTACAGCTATGCTTTTCTAGACCCACACATTTTTAATAAGTACATTCACTTTTATTAAGTCATTGGTTCTTGATTTTTATGGATAGTGGTAAAATAATGTGCACTTTGTGACATTAGCCCTTTGAGATAAGTTTTACTTGCAAGGTTATGGTATTGGAGGTAAAGCTGTTGGGCTGTAGTTAAGTCAGAGAGCAGATTATTTGTGCCATATAAAGGGAAGTATATTCTTTTTTCACAGTTAAGATGAGCCATCTTTGAAGGAGAGAATGAGCCTCACCAGAATCTGAAGCCTTGATCTTAGACTCCTCGGGCTCCAGGATCACTGTGAGAAATACAAATCCGTACTTACGAATGTACTCATAAATGACCTGACTTAAGATGTGCAGTTAGAGCAGCCAGAGTGAGTGTTTCAACAAGTTCACTGATGTCGCCTAGGACTGAGCTAAGTGTCCTGAGAAGCATTATGTAAAATATTGAGCAAGAGAACAACATGACTTTCAAAAATTATCCAGATTTTTTTACATTTTGCCCCATCCAAAAGTCTGGGAACAACAGACTTCCATGAAAAGTACATCTACATGAGTTCTGTTCAAGACATCACCTGAGATAGTGCTAAAAATGTACTGTTATGGTGTTACACCCGAGGACTGTTCAGAACTTGCAAAAGGTCCAGATTTCCAGGCCTCTCCTCTTAAGGTTCCTGACTCAGAGATCTGAGGTTGACCTCCTGAATCTGTAACTTAAATTTTCCCCCTAAGAATACGAAGCTAATAGTCTCTGACACTTTTGCCTGCTCTTGGGACACTTTTCCTCCTGCTGGGTTGCTGTCTCCAACCTCGGTGTGATAGTTTTTTGTTTCGTTTTGTTGTATTTTATTTTGTCATGTTTGGTTGTTATCTCTTGGAGGCTTGTTGGTTTCTGATGAGATGGGGGTGAGGTGGACCTGGAGGGGAGGGGAGATGGGGAGGAACTGGGGGAGAAGGGGGACGGGAGACTATAATCAGGATATAGTACATGAGAAAAGAATTATCTTCTTTTTTAAAAGATTCATTTTTTATTTTATGTGTGTTGGTGTCTTGTCAGCCTGTATGTCTGTGTGAGGGTGTCAGATCCCCTGGAACTGGAGTTACAGACAGTTGTGAGCTGCCATGTGGGTTACTAGGAACTGAATCCAGGTCCTCTAGAAAAGCAGTCAGTGTTTTTAACCACTGAGACATTTCTCTAGCCCTGACAAAAGAATTTTTTTTTCAATTAAAAAATTCTCCCCATTATTTCTGATGTACATCTAGCTTTTAAGACCCCCTTGACCTAAGCCATGTTCTTAGAAAAAAAAATTAAGAAATTTCTTTCTTTACTTCTTTATTTTAATACAAGATCTCCTTTATCATAGGCTAGCCTCAAACTCACTTTGTAGCCAAGGATGACCTGAACCTATGATCTTCCCACATCTACTTCCTAAGTGCTGGGATTGCAGGCATGCACCACCATAAGGAGTTTGTTAGTTCGGAGGACTGAGTTGGGACTAGAGCTACATGCCTGCTTGGGGAACTCTCTACCCTTGAACCACATTCCCAATCCCCAATATTTAAATGCACAATACATTTTCAGCATGTAAGAAGTACAATGGAAGGAGATCCTTCAGACAGGTGTGTCTTGTGGTTATTTGCCACAAGACTCAGAGGCATCAGCACTATTTTCAGACGAGTTCACAAACACTTAAATATTCCCTCCGCTGTCCCTTCTGCCAAGTGATCTGCTCACTGCTCTCTCTTATCAAATGTATTTTCCCTGAACACCATCCAACATCTTTCCAGCCTGGCACCCACAATCTATAGAGCTATTGCGGATACTTCAGGTGGATATTGGCCTCTGACCTGGTGCGCAGTTTCAATGTCCCTGCAATTTCTGACAAATTTTGTGTCTTCTTGCTTTATAGGGTCCTTTAGGACATCCATTCTGGGCTTGGTTACTATAGCAGCTAATAACTTTGCTGTTCCTCTAATTAATTCTGAAGCACAGCACTGGGATTTGCCTAGTGGTAAGTTGTGCTTAACGTGTTCTCCTCTGTGATAAACTCAGTAATGAAGCTACGAACTCACAGCAACCTAACCTACATTTGCGAACCACGTGGAGCAGCGTGCTGGGAAAACTGAAAGGCTTAGGGGAAAGATCACAGCCACGCAGACAACTTCTCAACTTGTCATTTCCTCGGAGCCCACGTAGTAGCCCTACTCATCCCCCGCCAGAATCACAAGGCGAAGTTATTTTTCAGTGCCACAAAGGTAGAAAACTGACGCCACAGCGTACTCCTCATTCCGTACCCCCTCCAGTTCCCAAGCCTTGGCCCATTCCCCTTACTGAAATTTCAGAGTTTGCGCTGCCTTTTCAATTTGCAGGGTCTCCAGCCTTTACATATTGGCAGGGTTTACCAGATCTTTCCAGCCAGTAATTCAGCTCCTTGAACAGTGGGTGCCTCTCTAACTCAGTGACACACTGGTGACCACCTCTCCGTCCACACTGTGGCCGAGCAAGTCAGCAGGAAGGTATTAATTCGTTTCATTGCTTCATGAGCTTGAGCTCGCCTCTCCAGCGCTGAAATAATCCTATCATTAAACTTGAGCGGAGACTTTTCATTTCTCTTTATATTCCCAGGAAAGGTCTTGGTCTTCGGTTTATTGTTAACAGTTGGATGTTCATAGGTCCCAGCATGCTCAAAAGAATGGGCAAATGCTGCCTGCTTCCGGTATCCCTAAAAGAGAGGGCGGCAGAGGGCTGCGCTTCACCTGGAGTGGTGCCGCCCCCTAATGGAGGTTTGTGGGACGTACAGGGTGGATTCGATAACCACTGGAGTATTTATACTCCAGCCGTTATATATACTCAGTATTCAGTTTTATTCAGTTATATATATTCATATATATATATATATATATATATATATATATATAATATTCAGTATTTAATAATGCAGGTGAGGGTCATAGTATGGCTGTATCCAAGCATGCTCCATGGAGCATTTCACTGTTAATAACACATTTATTCTCCTGTGCCATGCTGAACAATTAGTACACATGAAACATGGAATTACCTGGATCTAGAGCCAGAGTTCAGTTTACATTTCCAAGTGCTTTCATGCATAGTTTAAAAACTGTAAACGGAATTCCAAGGATCCAGCAACAAGGTGTTTCTTTTTGTTGTTGCTGTAGTTGTTGTTGTTGTGGTTGTTGTGGTTGTTGTTTTGATTTGCTAGAAACCTTACCAGGAATTTCTTGCTATTTAGGAAAATGTCATTTGTGATGACTGAACCAACTCTATCAGTCTTGTTTTGGGGTGCCATTTCTGGTGGCGGTGTACATGGGCCTTATCATCTGATCCCTTCACTAAACTCTATAAAGAAAGATAATTATGCATTTGTATATTAAAATACTATACAATGTATGGCTTCTCTGTATTGTGGTAGTTTAAATGAGGAGTTTCCCATAGTCTCGGGCATTTGAATACTTGGCCCTCAGTTGGTGACATCCTTTGGGGGAGATTTAGGAGGGATGGCCTTGCTGGAGGAAGTATGTCCTTGGGGATAGGCTTTGAGGATTCGAAGACTAGAGCCATTGCCGGTATGCTCTCTGCTTCTGGTTGTGTTAAGATGTGAGCTCAGCTTGCTGCTCCAACATCCTTCTAACTGCCACCTTTCCCCACTGCGACAGTGTTGGATATTTATACCTCTGTAACCATAAACCCAAATCAACCCTTTTTTCCTACAAATTTCCTTGGTTGTGGTATTTTATCACAATTGAAAAGTAACTAATACAGGTGAATTCATCTCGAATTATATTGCAATACTGTATTGATTTCCCAACACATTTTAGACAAGGATAAACTATATTATCTATGAATTTTATTTCAGAAAGATAAAAGGTTCAGCTATAAAATATTTGCATTGAGAAGGCCTCGTCTAATTGGGTTGGGAACCACTTCCTAAGCGCAATCCTCTCTTCTAGTAGAGATGATTGATCCCCAGGAAAAGTCACATGACAAAGCCAGACACAGAAAGAAAAATGCTGAGCAGTCTGTTTCATATGTGGAAGTTTAAAATCTGAGTAAAATTAGCGTGATGCAAGTCTTGTCAGTTTGGAGAGATCTGGGATCACTGAGGAAGACAAGTAACTGAGCACATCTGCGAAGGATAACCTTGGTAAGTTAACCGAGATGGGAACAAATCCACCTGAGTCAGGCAGCACCCATCTCACGGGCTGGGGTTCAGGACTGCACAAATAAGAGACAGTGATTTGAACGATACCATTCATCTACCTCTGGTTCTGATTGGGAACGTGAGGGGCTCTGCTGTCTCACGTCCCCGCTGCTAGGCCTTCCTCTCCATGGTGGCTGTACCATAGAACTGTGAGCCAAAATAAGCCTTTGCTCTGTGAAGAAGTTCTTGCCGGGCATTTTGTCGCGGCAAAGATAAAGTTAGCTAATACGGAAAGCTGGTACTAAGAAGTGGAGACATTGTTCTGGCGAGCATTGCCATGTTGTTCTTAAGCCCTCGGATCTTTGGTTTGTGGAAGAATATGAAAATTTGGGCAACCAAACAACAACAACAACAAAAACGCCCTAGAATGCTGTAAGCAGAGAGCAATGTACCATGCCAGTGCAGTTTTGAGGAGCAGAATGCCAAAAGAAATGCAGACAGTAAGGCCTGGCTCAGAAGGTTTCCGAAGGAAGCAACGGCCCAATAGAGGCCATTATTGTTATACTCTGGCAAAGGGTCTGGCTACACTCTTTCCAGTCCCTGAGAACTTGCATGAGACTGAAATAAAAAGTAGTGGACTACCTTGCTTGGAAAAGGAAAAATTTAAGACACCATAGGATTCAGGAGTGGCACTATTGTGATATACTTTCTCGTCAGATCTATGGCGTAGGAGCAGAAAGACGAAAGAGATAAAGTTTGGTGTTGAAAGGAACATAAGCAGGTTTAAAGTTGTAGACAGTAGGAGGGAAGGACAAGTTCCCTCCCACAGAAAGTGCCTCCTTGTGAAAATCCAAATTCATTTGTAAAGTGAGTCTGAACTGAGAATGCCACTGAAGGAATTCTGGGCTCAAACGCAACGACCTAAGAAAGTGTTCCTCGGGGTTCCCCAGCCTAGGTGTAATGGGGAAGCCAGTATAATTCTGACCCAAGAGGCCAGGCTGCATCTCAAGTTGGCAGCAGGACTTGGTAGTAGCATCCACACAGTACTGACTTTGCACGCATAAAAGACGCAAGATTGAATGCGTCATGGAGCCCTCTCCCAGGCTTTCAAAGAACAACTGAAGCCAGGCAATGTATAGTAGGCTGGCAGCCCTGGTCAGGAGGCCCTGGGACGCCACTGTTTGAAGCTCTAATTGTGGGTACAATGTGTCCTGCTGCTGTGCCTTCCCTGACACGGTGGAATCTACCTTCAAATCGTAAGCCAAAATAACCCCTTATTCCTCGAGCCATTCTGTCACGAATTTGCCAAAGCAATTAATACAAGTCAGAGGAGGGAGTAGATAACAGAACGCTAAACCTGATCAGGGCACTGTGTATGCATGTGTGGAAATGTCACAATGAATCCCACTAATATGTATAATTAGTATATATTAATCAAAAGTAAGATTTGTTTTTAGAAAGATTGGAGACTACTGTGCTAATATGCTGTGTTTGGTGATACTGGGTTATATACATATTATTAAAAGTCTATTTCATGGCTTTCATAATTTACTGTGTTTGTTGGTTTTTACTCATGTGGATATGGATCACATTGTATTTCCATTGGCTAGAGCCAATGGGTATCATTCCCCTGGTTTGGTTTTTTACTCTGGAAACATAAACTGTGAGAACTTGAAACATTGAACAACTTCCTTCTGAACCGGCCATTCACGTCTCTGTAATAACATGAGAGAGCAAGGAGAATCTGTGCGGAAGATCAAGAAGTATTTCTGCATATCTTGTCACGTTTGAGTGGCTCAGAGTGTGGGAACCACGTGTGGCAGGTCAGCAGGTGTTGCTGCATGTCTCCTCGCGTTTGAATGGCACAGTGTAGGAACCATTTGCTCTTTACTATGAAAGACATTACTTCTGTCCCATCTGTTTCTTACAACAACTACTACCCAGGTGCAGCAGGTACAATCTGGAACAAAACTGGGTTTGGATATACATGTAAGGGAAAGTCAAAATATTTAATATGTTGCCCAAATATAGTGTTCATGTTTACTGATCGTTGGAGGAGAAAGTAGGAGGCTCGTAGGTCTACCAAAACTCAGTCGAGGCGTATCAACGCACTATGTGTGATATACATTAAGAATAGTTTAAACTCGCTTGGGGAGGGGAATTAAGGTCTGTCATTTTTCAAAATTAATCTTCCTCGTAATCTAACCCCCAATCTCTGTGCTGTGATTCAATTTAGAGAAAAAACAGAAAGATGTTGAATCCACTGAGGTTACCTAGAGATCAGAAGCAATAATTTTACCTCATATTGCCAGATGAGCAAAATGTCAAAATCAGAGGAAAGGGAATTAGGGACGAAGTCAGTTGTGCTACTGTCACAGCGGGACTGAGGACTCTTTGACGAAAGCTATTTCCTCTTCGCCAAAAGAAATGTTTGCATCTGGTTGTCTATAAAAAGCAGATTATACTTTCCCATGTTTTCATCATTTCCTGTGTAGACGAGATATAATTTTACCTTCCAGTGTTTTTGTATCAACTCAGCTTCAGATACCTCTCAAACCATAGACTGGTTTTGGGTTTACCAAGAAACAGTATAGGTTATGTGTCTCTGTATAAAAGTGTTTGTGGGAATATAAATGTATTAGAGAGACAGAGTGTAAAGAGATAGTGAGAGAAAGAATACAATTGCTTGTTGTGCAAGCATCGGAATGTGGACCCATAGCACCCGCTGAAGAGCCTGTGCACAGCTGTGCACACCCATAACCATCATGCCAGGAGTAAAGAAAAGGCAGGGAATCACTGGAGCTCGCCTAGCCAAAAAAAACAAAAAACAAACAAAAACAAACAAACAAAAACAACTTCCCTTCCAAATTCTTGGGAAATGTTTGAGTGTCTTCATTTTATTGACCTCAAATTGGTATAAAATCAAAGAACACTTGCCGCACGATGGCACTTGTTTTAAATGTTTACCGCAGGCTTTGCGGTCCTCAGCACGGCATAGCTTGGTTCTGTGTATGCTTGAGAAGTAGGAATTCTGTCAACTTGGGATAGAATCCTCTAAAAAAAAAACTGCCAATTACGGTGAAGTTTTTAAGTGTTGTGCCTGTCTTTACTTTGTCTATTTTCTGTCTACTTGTTCTTAATTGTAGATTTGCCTATTTTTCCAATTTTTTTTCAGTTCTCTCCAGTGTCTCTCTCTCTCTCTCTAATCACCGCACACATGCATGGTTACATGCAATTAAAAAATACCATATTAGATTAAAAACTGAAGACCCAATTACACGCTATTTGTAAGAGGTCAAGTTTTAAGAATGTAGTGTAGAGAGAGAGAAGAGTTAGGGAGAAGGCTGGAGTGACTGTGTCAGTGTGAGAAGAAATCTATTGCAGGAGAAAGGAGTCATAACATGAGTTAGAAAATATTTTGGATAGAAGGAAAATTAAAACATGACAGGTGGAAACTTGTGGAATATTACTAAAGCAGTCCTTAGAGGAAATTTTATAACAATAAAATTCTAATTAAGAGGAAATAACTTAAATCTCTACTTTGGGAAGATAAATAAAATTAGGAAGGAATGAGACCCACAGCAATTGGAAGGAAGGAAGGAAGGAAGGAAGGAAGGAAGGAAAGAATAAAGATGGGAACACAGCTTAAATCAGTAAAATTGAAAATAAGCAGAAGAAGAAGGAGGGAGAGGAGAAGGAATGAGAAGAAGAGAAGGGGAAGAAAGAGAAGAA
This sequence comes from Cricetomys ansorgei, assembly GCA_026225945.1. Taxonomy (NCBI): domain Eukaryota; kingdom Metazoa; phylum Chordata; class Mammalia; order Rodentia; family Nesomyidae; genus Cricetomys; species Cricetomys ansorgei. The sequence goes on along the minus strand of JAMJFZ010001203.1, from coordinate 20,549,922 downwards.
GGAAAAGAAAGGAGGAGGAAGAGGACTAGAGATTAAACATATGGACCAGTTTATAATCAATAAACTTGGAACTTCTGAAGATAGGATGACAGCAGGAGAGCAACACAGGCACATGCCACTCACATCAAGAATAAAGAATGGACAGACCTGTACTTACTATATACACTGAAAGACTCTCAAGGATTAGAAGAATTCATACAGTGAGGGCTTTTTTGTTATCTGTATTCTTTCTCTCAGTACCCTTGGAGACAGGATTCGGCCAACAGTGTGGCAACAGTTACGTCACTGTGAGAGAGCTATGTTACTGTGCAAATATGCTATAATGTATATACTTATGCTATAGGCTGGCTTTCTTTGTTTTCAATTGGGAGGTTGTGGGATTCTGTGGGCTACCATTGTATGTATCAGCTTGATGATTGCAACCTCGGGACAGCTAGCAGTGTACCCAAGAGTGGAATTTCAGGGTTTGAAGTACACTGGTGTTCAGTTGTCATAGACATGCCAAATGTCTTACAAAAGTGACTGGGGACTTAGCCTTCAACCACTGTTAAGTTGTAAACTTGTTTGCTCTATGTTGCACTCAGTGTAGCAAATGCTTTGTAACATGATAATGGCTCCTTTAAGTATCCTCTAGCAGTGATTTCAGTGAAGAGAACACACTGTCATTCCCTCCATTTAGAAGAGAGAATCTGTAACACACCTACACACCTTTCTCATTTCTATTTTAACAATAGATATATAATAAATATATATGAAGTCATTTATAAAATGTACATACGTACACACATACATATATGTACACACACACACACACACACACACACACACACATATCACATATTTGCACAAGCACAAGATTGGGCCTGTCAATATTCAATCATAGCAGAAAGGAGGCTCAGGGCCCTCCCTTTCCTGGGAAGTTTATAAGCAGTAAGAGGCTGATTGGAAAGGAGAGACATTTTCTTCAGTGGTGCAGCTACACATAAGGTGTCCATGCTCCTGTGAGCAAAATCTCACCCATGGCCTTCTAACCAACCCTAATGAAACTTAGTGGGTTTTCCCAGACCTCTCCCTCTCCCTCTTCTCATTCTCCCTCTCGCTCTGCCCCCCCCACTTACTCCCCCCCCCCTGCTCCCACATACACACACCATGAAAGTAGAGATGGAACTCCACCAGTTTTGCTTGCTGGTGAATGACCTCTTCGTGTGTGTTTTGACAAATTAGGAAGCAGAGTGTTTCCAAACTTGAGACATGTGATCTTCATGTATCTTCCCTACATCTATTGGTCTGAATGGGGGGGTAGGAGGGTTGGGGGAGAGGTCATCCATAACACAGAATTCTATAAACATATCATCCCGTTAAAGGACATTGCTATGTGTTTGCACATCACTTTAAAGCTTCTCCAGAAAATTGAAGATAATGTTATGGTGACACGGGGCTGAATTGCTCACAAATTGTAGTCTGTTATCTGTAACAAGTTCCTTTGATATCTTTTTGTGAGCAGAACAAATTCCTCAACTCCTAAGTGACACTGAACCTGAAGTGTGTCCCTTCATGCCCATAGAATGTAGCATTGAGTGCGGAAGAATACGGAGTTGCTAACTAATCTTCCAAAGTGTGCTGTCATTTCCCATGGCTGGCACTATATATTTATCCAAAATCAGAGTTTACAGTACAAAAGGTCTTGAGAGATCTTTAATCTGTCATCATTATTTCAGGGAAACTGTCCAAAATGTCAGTATGGACACCTTCAGAACACACAAATAATATCACAACCAAATAGCACACAGTAACGGCTCTCAAAGAGCTAAGATGACCCCATAGCCCATCAGTTACCTTCCCCAAAAGACAGGTTGTCATCACCCACAGAAGAGAATTGGTTCAGCAGAGGGAGAACTTCCTCGACTAAAACTCTTTCTTCTTGGGCTCTTTATCAAAGGTGAGGGATTGTTTTCACCAGGGCCAGACATTTAAATGTTCTAGATGCTGTGGTTCAGATCATCTCTGCCACATATACAGTACTCAGATTAGCCATTGACATCCAAAGCAGCCATGGATGATGTGAAAAATAATGCTGTAAGAATTTGTTTACAATAAAACTTGATTCACATCACAGCTAAACTTATTTATGAAAGCAGAAATGAGTGAGATGTATGACTTATTACTACATAGGCAACTTGAGATGGGTTAACCGTGCATGTCTTTGCATTAAAAAATGTCCTTTGAGGCAGAGTTTAAGAGTCCTTCCTGTTCTTTAAGAGGACCTGGGTTCAGTTCCTAATACCCATGGCAGGCAGTTTGCAAACTACCTATAACTCCACCTCCGGAAGTCTGATAACTCTGGCCACTGTGGGCAATAGTACTCATGTGAACATACCCATACATGGACATACATGCATAGAGATAGTTAAATTAATTGAGGGGGTGTTATAGATGATCCATTTACAGCTTGGCATTTGCCAGTCATTATCTTAGTTACTTTTAAGTTGTTGTGATAAAATACCATGACCAAGGCAGCTTCTAGAAGAAACAGTTTACTGAAGGCTTACAGTTCAGAGAGTGAGTACACGAATGTCAGTGCAAGAGGCATGGCAGCAGACAGGCGTGGTGCTGGAGCTGGAGCTGAGAGCTCACACATTCAGATAATAACCATAAGGAAGAGAGAGTAATGACTGAGAAATCTCAAAGCCTACCCCTCCTCCAGCAAGACCACACCTCCTGATCCTTCCCAAATTGGTCCACCAATTAGGGACTAAGTATTCAAATCCATGAGCCTATGGGGGATTCTTCTCATTCAAAGCACCACAATAATTCTCAGCTATGAATCTCTGCAGTAGCTGATGCCCAGGCCAAAAGGGAGCTTCTCTAACCAAAGCAGACAGAAGCATCGATCCATGGGAATAAATAAAAACAGTGAGAAGAGAATTAGATATGAATATCATACCCAGACAGCAAAATAGCAGCAGAAGCTTCCCCGTGAGGGTGCATGACCTCCTGAGTTACAACAGAGACGATTATGAGATTTGGAGGCTCCCAAACGAGACTGGGCTACTGTTACCCTATGTATAACTTGTGCATTACACACAGTTTATTTGCATGTTTTCCTTTCCTGGTTTCCTTCCATCCATATGCTTCCTGGAATTTCTTTACATATCACCTTCTTACATTTGTACTCCTGTATGGCAGCTGTAGGAGAGAGAGTCACTTTTTTGGGGGGTTTGAGGTCACTGGTTTGTGTTGCTTCAGGAGATTGTTCCACGCCACTGTGCATAAAGGCAGCAATAACTGGGCTCAGTGAACTATTAAAAAGTAAAAGAAAGAAGAAATGGTGTCGGTATGCAGAAATGTTAGGTGGGTGGCTGTAGAAGTTGGAGGGAGTGTTGAGGAAGGGCATTGTATTAGTCAAGGTTCTCTAGAGAAACAGAGCAGATAGAATGAACTGCCATTAAGTCTACATAGGGGTGATGGTTCCTAACCCCACTCCATTTGTTCTAGAATTTTAACTGGCTTGATCTCATGTAAGTCTAGTACAGGAAACCACAGCTGGTGTGAGCTGTTGAGTTCAAGGACCTATGAGACGACGTTCCACCACACTCTTCCGCAAAGTCAAGCTCAAATACTCTGATCCCTCTTTAGTGACATTCCCCAAGACTCATGAGAAGGAGGTTGATATATATGTCTTATTCATGGTGAACCCTCATAGATACTTACTCTCAGTACTTTCGCCAGTTATGAGTCCTTGCTTTAACCACTGCTCACCACAAAAAGAAGCTTTTCTGGCTCAGGATCAGAGTGGTAGTATTTAGAAAGCAGTTTGACAAAATAGTCACCAAAGTGTTTTTTTAATAGATATTTTATAAACAGTTTTAGATGCATAGAAAAAATGTGAAGATCATTTCAATATATCCCACACTCAATTTTCATTATTGCTAATATCCTATATCAACAGAATAACAAAACAACATTGATACTTATAATTAACTGGCCTCCACATCAGATTGCCTTGGCTCCGGAATCCCATCTAAGGTGTCATATTACATTTATTTCCCATGTCTTCTTAGGCTGGTCTTGGCTGTAGCAGCACCTCCAATTTTCCTTGTCTATCATGATCTTCTTCACTTTGAGAAGTACTGGTCAGGTATTTTATAGAATATTACTCAACTGAAACTTGTTATCTATTTTCTTCATGATTACACTGAGCTTATAGAGTTTCAGGAGGGAGTCACAGAGGTCATTATTTTTAAACTCCCTACACTATGGGTAGATAGTAGCAATGGCAGTGTCAGTGTTCGTGCTGTTCTTAATCATCTGGTTGATGAAGGCAAGGCTGGTCAGCTTTCCATACAGTTTATTTATTCAATCATGTATTGATATCAGTAAAGACTCACGGATATTTAAAAGTTGGGATAGAGTCTTTTTCAGTTGGGTCCTGGGTTCCACTGACACAGCTCCATCAAAGTGAGGTTGTTTTATTGTTTTTCTTGCTTTCTGGTGATAAAAAAAAAAAAGATGATTACTTGTGTGATTTCTGTTTCAATCTAATCGCCCATTCCCCCCGAGAATCACTTGTTTGCCTGATAGTGCTACTACTCACCAAGACACCGCTGCTGTCTATGCTCACTATGATGTTTTAAATTAGTGAGTTAAAAATAAATGAGTCTCATCATGATTCTCATAGGAGACATTCAAAAAACTGTAAGTTAAATATGAATTCTGTCTCCTTCTAGCCTTGAATAAAATACTCGCTGTATTTTTTTTTTTCATTCTTGCAGGGTTTTGTTTTGTTCCTTGTGCGTGGTAGGTAACTGTGTTTCCAATAAGCCAATCTTCACCCTTGGTTTCTTCAGGGAAGGCATCATTATATAAGCCAACTGGCCTTGAATTTTCCATCCTCCTGCCTCTGCCCTCCATAGTGTTAGAATTACTAGCATGTACAACCAGAGCTGTTCCATCCATCCCTTTACTCGGAGGTGGAGATGATAATTTGTTTTTATGAAGATAAATTCTATAAAGCACTCAAGTACCTGGCCTAACAGCCACCTTTACAGTTTAAAAAGCCATCTACAAAGATCTAATATGCAACTGCAAACAATGCAGCATGCCCAGCTTCCGACCCTAAAGCTGGAGGTACACGTGGTTCTTATTCTTCAGAATTATGTGTGGAGAGGTTCTGAGATCACAGTGTACAGAGCAGAGAGCACCTCCAGCATACCGAGAACACAGAGCTTCTGACTTAAGGAACAGATAATCAAAGCTCCGCTGAACACTGTCTATTCTGATACAAAAATACCATAGACTTTCCATTTCAAAAACTATGCTCAGTTTATATGCCCACATTCAGGGGAGCATCCAGGCTGGCTTTCACTATGAGGCTGGATAAATAATACATTAGGATGGTGTGTGTGTTGTTGTCCTCATTCCTCAAAGCAGACTTCATGCTGTGTATCCAGACCCCCAGAGCTCAGACTGAAGCAAGCAATGTTTCTTTTCTACCTCCTACACTCTCATGCGTAATTGCATAAAACTCCAGTAATATAAGGAATAAGCCATGTGCTGAATTACTGCAATGTATAAAGTCTGTTACACAGACAGCGTAGTCACTCCAGAGGACATTCTGACATTGCTCACATGTCCACAGTGATTTCATTTCTTCCCCTTTCATAACAGAGGTTACAGTTAAAATTTCCTCTCCTTAAAAACATATAAAGTTTGGGCTGGAGAATGGACTCCATGTTTTAAGAGCACTTATTTTTCTTGCAGAGGCCCCTGTTTCAATTCCTAATTCCCATATGTCAGCTCACAACCTTCTGTAACTCCAGTCCTGGGGTATCTAACACCTTCTTCTGACCTTGGTGGACACCAGGCAGGCATGTGGTGCACATACATGCACACATTCAGGTAAAACACTCAAACACATAAAATAATAAAATATTAAAAATTTATATAAAATTTTTTATCTCTTCCATGCAAGATAATACCTTTGTTACTTCACCCCGAGCCTTCTGCCTTTGCTACCTTGATTCTCATGGTTTTGTGACACAAACTGACAGTGATAAAATTGAGACAGTGTGGCAGAGAGTAACCACAGTACAGAACACACAATATTAATGCCAGATCTACAGAGGCTATGAGCACTCTCTCTTAAATATGTCCAGATTAACTGTATCTTCCAGAGGAGACCATTTCATTTAACTTAGTAGAATCAAGAAGAAAGGAACTAATGGTTATGTGAAAACTCTGTTCTATTATTGCATAAAAATGCATTTTATGTTTTTGAAATAACTAAACTGGGTTTTAAACACTATAAACGGAGCTCCAAAGCTAAGACGTGACAAGAGTAGCTGGAGCACACATGTAATTAATCTAAAAGAGATTCCTTTCAAACAGAGATCTGCTTCTGGGGACTTAGAGTAGACAAAAAGTAGGTAACATATATGTGGAAAAGTAAGCTTTGATAAACTTTGTGGGCCCTGGGAGTTGTATTTAATAGTGCAGCAAGTTGCTTAAAAGCAAGGGCCTCATTCTGTGACTCAGCAGCTCGGTGATATGAGCAGACTGCTTATCTGTCCAAGTCCTAGCCGTCAATCAACCAAACAGAAATAATGATAGCAGTGTGTGCTTCTTCACCAGCCACTTAAAGACTGAATGTCTCTATTCAAAGATGTACGATTTAGCACTGGGGATGGGTTCCGAGAAAGACAGCATCCTGCTTCTTCCTACTACTTTGCTTTTGTGTCAACATTACAGTGTGTACTTACACAAGTCAGCCAATCTGCGTGGCCTCCTGTTATAACCAAAAGACGTAAACACAGGGCACAGGAGGCTGCTGCCCATGTGACATGGCATACTGTTTGTAATAAATACTTCTATAATTAAGAGTGCTTTTAAATTAATAATAAAAACATGGTATAGTAACATCAGCAAGCAATATATGATACACATATTTTATATACTGCACTTTCATTTGACAGTCTGCAGGTTTCTTTGCACCAGTATTCACAGAGAGAAAGAGAGAGGGAGAGAGAGAGAGAAAGAGACACAAAGCATTGCATTATTATGTTACAAAAGCTGCCATGTAACAAAACAATAAGAGGTTTTAAGGTGCGTTTAACATTTTGTGGCACTTAACACAAACATTAGGATTTTTTATATGCTAAGAAACTGCTCTATCTTATACCTTCTCCATTATAATATCTTTTATATATCCATTATAATCTTTTAGAATCACCATTATACAGGTGATCAGCCATTGATCAAAACATGAGTATGCGCTAAACCAGCACAGTCCCTGACTACATTCTACATTACCTGGATTTACACCCGCAGGTAAAGGTGGTTTTTCAACAGAGAAAGACTATGACAAGAAAAAAAATCACAGCAAATCAAGCTGCAGAGTTGTGGAGCCCAGTCCCAATGGATACATCTACAGAACCCCCCCCCCCCACCTAAGGCTCAGGGAACATGGCAGAAGAGGAGCCAGAAAGATCTTAAGAACCAGAGGATCGGGGGGGGGGGGTTGCTACAAAAGTGGGTCATCAGAATATACACCTGTGAGGTCCCACCCCCATGACTGCCCAAAGATGAGCTGAACAAGGACAAAAACAATAGACAGGCCAAAGTGAAGGGAAAACCAACAAGGCCTCGACCCTATACAAAGAAATACAGGCAACCAAGAAATGCTGAGAGCCAGAGAAATGGTCTTCCCTTGGGAAGAGAAAACCAATCAGTTATCCAAGACCAAATGGTCAGCCCTGAGAACATATATACATGTAACACAACACAGACTAAACAGGTTATGTTTAGAACTATATATGTACATGTATGCAATAACAAGTTTTTAAAAAAAAAAAAGGCCATGAAATTGAAAGAGAACAAGGGGTTGCATTTGGAAGAGGGTAGAAGGAAGGAACAGACTGCAGTATCGTGTCATGGCGTTAGAATCTCAAAAGGAAACATGTGAGTGTCCCAGACAAAAGTGTAATTTATTAAAAGATAAAATGCAGTCTTACAGGAGTTTCCCACACCCCTCTTTCCTAACCCTTGAAAGAAAGTGGCATTTGTGCTTCTTTTGTCTCCTTGTTTCGTCTTTCTTTGCATTATGTTTCTTGTCTTCATTCCCCTTCTCTATAAGAAATCAATCCGTGTGCCCTCTATTCCCAGGCTTTTATGACACTAAATAAGAATGAGGAAGGGAGCAGGTATGTTCAGAGTCATCGTGGCATAGAAAAGTAAAAGGAAATAGAAAGACAACCATAGGTTTTCAGGAAGTGAAAGGCAGTTAGGGACTCCAGAGCAGAAAGGATTCTGGATGTTTTCAGAGAGAAAATCTCTACGTACTTTTGAAGTACGTAGAGATAACATCGCTGTGAGTTACGCATTGAATAGTAACATTCAAGAGGTGCCAATAAATATTCATATTACCTTTGAATTATTTTTAGTTGCTGGACATGTTTCTTTGAATTTGATTCTAAACAGAGACCACAAAAGACCCCAGCTCATTTCAGTCAATACTATAGGGATTGTAACAGCAGTAACAATTATGAGAAGTGTACAATCTTCCCATACGCAAATGAGGGGAGTTATTGTCACCAGTTTTAACGGAAACGGGGATACTCACTTGTGGTTAAAATACGTTCAAAGAAGATAGTAAACATTCCAAATGGAAAACTGATGTTTGGTAAACTGAGAATTCATACGTAAAAATTTAAAGAACTTTAAGCTATACTCACTTTTAATAACTTCTCTGAAGTCCACGAACTGAAGAAAGCTAGAAATACCTCACATGTAGTAAACAGCCATGTGTTACTTAATGACAAGGGAGCACCCACAGAAGCATGTGCTAGGCAATCACGTGTGTGGACATCACAGAGCATGCTCAGGGAAACTAACACAGCTACAGCGTCATGGCGTAGTACGGCCCCACGGCAGTTCCGTCGCAAACTAGAACGTCTTTAGGTAGCGCGTGACTATATTTAAAAAAAAAAAAAAACATGAGGGAAGTGGGGAATAAGAAAAGCCAAAATCAGATTAGTCAGTGATACATTTAGCAAGAAAAACAATAAAACTTTGGTTCCTAGTTCACGCCCGAAAAATACAAAGAGTACGAAAGATCACATTCTGTCCCAAGACACACTAAACAAAAAGGATCTTGAGGTGAAACCCTGATGCAGAAGAGGACTGAGCGTGCAGAGGCCTGAGCAATCCACACCGGCCCTTATTGTAAGACAGCTGGCATAATGTGTACCGGTTGAGTATAAAATTATCTTTGAAATTGTTTTTAAAAAGGATTATTTGGTTAAAAGGTTTTTAATGCTAAATTAGGGGTGTGTTCCCTGCGAATTCGAAAGTGCTCACGGAGCTGGGTGCTTTAATTTTTGTGATAGAGTTTTTCATTTATCACCTATCCAATCGCACGGCATTAGTGCTTCACTCATTGACTGCTCGTCACGCGGTTTTCCTAAAGATGGAAATTTTATAGAAAAGGGCATTTAAAATAAAATTACTTATCCAGTTCTAGAATCTCAAAAGAGAAAAGCAAAACATGCCCAGTGAAATTAATAGACAGATGGGACAAGAATTAATATGACAGAGATAAAATCCCTGGCAAGGGATCCAGTAAAGAGTGATCAGTGCTACCTATTTGCTAAATAAAAATACAAGATCATCAGTTATTCAGGAGACAGAAAGATGCAGCAATTCGTGGATCAAGAGTAACTGCAGTTATGGCGAGAGGGAAAATAAAGCAGGAAGACCTCAAATCTCTCCACGGCAACATGAAATCACAACTCAATCACATATAATTAGAAATTAAGAAGACCTAAGTGGTGTGGAAGTCGTTTCTGAATTAGCACAGCACTGCTGCTGCGTATGTCCCCGGATGTTAGGAGCTAAAGCAGCTAAGTAGAAAGCTACTGTTAGCAAATTTGAATCAAGAAGAAATATATTGCATAACTTTTCAAGTGAGGTGATGTTTTTATGTCAAATAGAAACATGTGGAACACTAGCCCTCCATTTCACTGCACTATTTTATTTCCACTTTCTGTACATTAAGTTGCCTTATAACGTAAGGTATTTATTCTGATAATCTGATATATTATATATGTTTTAATTATTGATATAAGTAGGATTTTCCATTTGTAATCTATGAAATTGTATGCAATCAGTGCTTCACTCATAATGCATAATAGAGACATACACATTCACATATGCACACACATACCTTTCTGTAGAAAGTAAGTCTACTTTCTCTACTGGTCTACTTGTAGATTCTATCGTCTGAAAACCATAGTCCATGTATTAACAGAACTATGTAAAAATATTTAAGACAATGCAGAGCCAAAGCAATCAGAAGAAAAATGTGGCTCTGAGAAATCCACTTCATCCATTTCCTTGAGCCTCTTTAATTTACGGTTTTAAAAGACTTGTGAAATTTCTCAGTTCTGTCTCTGAGAACATTACTCAGCTAAATCCAACAGAACTTAATATTCACTTTTCAGTGCTCAGTTCTGATCCAGGCGGTATTAATTTCTACCAACAATAATCACCACTGAGCCTGCTGGACCAGAGTTGATGGTTTGGACAGAATCCAGTTTGAGATAGGCAGCTCAAGATCCGTGGTCACTGGTCCGAAGGGGACGTGCTTCATATGCTTATTTAAGATGGCCAAATTGCATGGTCTGTGGTGTTCAGCAAATATGCAATGTACCTAAAGCCCTATGGTGGCATTTTCTCACCCCAGTTTTCTCTAATGTCTGCTCCCAAGTCCTAGGCAGGAGCCATGGCAACATAGACTTGTGTGCCGTTCTCTTCTGGACTCTATTGCAGCTCATCCAAACCCTTCCTTTGAACCTGGCAAATAAGTGAAGGCTATACTTCCAAGAATAGAGAGTATTGCTCCAGGATATGGACAAAACACAAACAACAGCCTCCAGTCCTCATTAACAGTGGAAGTACAAAGTACTGCAAGTTGTCATTTATTCTGGAAGAAAAGTGACAGGTCCCAGATCTCTTGGCCAATAGAAAATTCAGCAATATACTAAGCTCCTGAATCCTTACTGGCCTTATTCTTCTACACTGTGGAAAGAAAGCCCTTCAAAGTCCTCAATACTCACTGTTAATTTGATAGGGCACTTTCGTCTATCAGTAAAGGTAAGATTCTGTCAGCATCGGTCTAGGTCTTTTAACACTGTACGGCAAACAGGAGAATCACCAGAGCTCTGAGCAAGACCATAAATGTATACTGTTATCCCTCTCACTTGGATGCGAAAAGAGTGTATTTTCCAGATGAATGGCCACAGGCCATTGATGGAAATCAGAAAATAATAGCTCAAAGCACAGCACTTGGATTTGAAATGAAATGAGGACATCAGGAGATCCTCTGAAGCAAAGTTTCTTCTGACTATCCCCTGTCCTTTCTCATACTCCCCATTCTCCTCCAGAGAAGACCATGCAAACTAAGAACTTTACTTCCCCCAGGAAGGACATAGAAATTAGACTCCCCTCTTCGCATAGTCACCCATGACCCTAGAAACATTACAATGGTTTTACCTGCTTTTCTGTGTAGGAACTGATTATGAAAACATTCTACGACTGCCCCGTCTGATAGTGGATACTAAGATGCTCATTCCAAAAGGACCATCCCATATCCAGGAAAAAGATGCATCACAGAGACCAACGAGAACTAACTACACAGGCCTTGCTATGCTTACCTCCAGACTATCAATGTATTCATATCTATTCTTCAATGAATAAAATATGGTTCCATTGTGTAATGGTTATCACTCTGGACTCTGGCTTATAATAAAAGCTCTTTAAAAAATAAAGTACATGGAAGGAGGAACAGAAGTTATAGCAAATAGTATATCATTTTATATGAGGGATTTGAGGATCATCAAATTTTGATAGCTGTAGGATGTCCAGAAATCAATCCCTTGTGGGTACAGAAGGGTATCTTGGCAACATCAGCATAATTGAATCTGTCATCTATTTCATAAAACACCATAGTGTAAGTTTCTCCCAAAGACATAAATGAGAGCAGATATTGCCTTTCCAAGGAATTGACAGATCATACACAGAACTCACAAAGATGTAGGGAAACAATTCACAAGTTTCATCTCTCCCCAGCACTGACTGTGTTAAAAGAAATGTTTGGGGACCAGAGAGATGGCTTAGCAGTTAAGAGCACTTGCTATTCTTGCAGAGGACCATGTTCTGTTGCTAGCACCCACATGGCAGCTCACAACCAACTGTAACTCCAGTTCCAGGGAATCTGAAAACTCCAACCTCTATAGTCACCTTGTGCTCATATAACCAAACAGACACACATCTATGGAATTGAAATAATAAGAATAAGTCATTTTAATTAAACATTTAATACTTAATATGCTGTGCTATCTCTGTTTGCTTTTTGTGGATATCTTAGACACAGTGGTAATTTGAGGAGCTCTACCCTAAGAGTAAAAGAATGGGCATATGTCCTCTTTTCCTAAAATCTAGAGAAGGGGCTATAGAGCTTTTCGACATCAGTAGACACAGTCATCCATCAGAAAAATTCAAAACATAAGAAATAAGCTTTCCTGACACAGACAAAGAAAAATCACTGATTCTTAGGTATCCCTTCCTATACTGAATGAGTTTCTTAGGGCAAAGAGTATGTGTTTGGGGAAGAATTGGAGCGAGCCCTCCTAGATGAGTCATCTTTCATTCTTGTACATGGAGACTGTCTGCCTTGACCCTGAACATCTATCACATGCATATATGTTCATGCTAGACCCTAAAACAGTCAACAAATAACTGCATTTTTGCTCAGCTTCCTCATTGCATGAATTCCTGATGCAGCAATAGCAACTGCAGAAAGATAGGAGTCCTCTAGTCAATCAGAAGCCTTGCACATATGCCAAGTCTACGCCTTAGGCAATGGGTCCCTTTGTGTACATCTTTGAAATGAGGCTGCAAGAGACTAGAATGCCCAGTACATAGGCCGGAGACTGAATGCGGACAAAAAGAATGGGAACAGGAAGAGCCAAAGATAGGATTGTGTATTACAGGAAGCATTTGCTTACCAGGTATTGTGAGATCCGAAGGCAATGAAATTTACTCTTGAAAAGGAATAGAGATTGAATTTAGATATAAATCTGGCTTCACAGTGCTCTGTGAACAAACGTGAAGATAAGCAAGCCTTTGTTAGAAGGGGGAAATGTTAACAGTGGAAAACACACTGGTTTTCTAGGACTCTAAACCCATAAGCAAAACATGGTATGAATAAATCTTCAAGAAAACTGCCTCATATTGTGGCTGCTACCTAAGAAATCCTGGTAAACTGAGACACCATGCTGGATCCTGTGTTTACTGACATGGTGGTGAAGGAAACAACGTCATGCGTCAAAGTCCAAGGGCAGACATTTCAGCAAAGCAGTCCCTAGTGAGACAATGAGACAGTAAAAGAAGGCACACCAGAGGAAACTTGCCTTTGTTTGCTCAGCTCTGTGCAAAGTACAGCAAAGATAGTTTTCTGCTTGGTAACATTGTCAGCGGTCCAGCCTTGTGCGAAGTGTTTCTAACTGGCTCTCTGGATGAAGGAAAGGCCCTCACTTCCCCTGATGTAAAAACTCTTAACCATGGCCGTATATGAGTTCACTGGGCTCACAGTAAGAAGAGCTATACGTGTCACACTGTATTTATGCTTTGAAGTTTCTTATTTTCATTTAAGAGCTTAAGAGTGTGTCACTGGGTGTAGTGGTGCACACCTTTAATCCCAGCACCCAGAAGGCAGAGGCAAGCAGATCTCTGTGAGTTCGAGGCCAGCCTGGTCTACAGAGTGAGTTAGAGGACAGCCAGAACTATGAAATAAAACTGTTTTGGAAAAGAATGGAATCATGTTCAGCAGGGAGATAAATACACAAGGAGAGAGGAGGATATGTTTGAAGAAGTCATAAGGAATCATACTATTAACTACTTGAAAATACCTATAGTACATATAAGTCAGTATATAAATATGCATTTATAGTTAAATAGAGTTTTCTCATCTAGGATAACAATGCTCCCTCTTTCCTCCCAAGAGCCACAGACCATCTAACAAAAACCCTAGTACCAAGTATGAGAAATCCTCCTTGAGTTATTGGTTCTGGTTGTCCAAGAGATTCCGAAAGCATTATATGTCCTTACCAATCACAAACGTGCACTTGTTTCCACTCTGTAGAAATTCAGCAGAAACCAACGTTCATAAGAGCTCAGTAGAGTCCTTCCAGTCGGGACAGTCTTAAGATGCTGCCGACACTAGAGTGCAGTAGGACTGTCAATCAGCATGTGCACGCTGATGGTCTCCAGCTTCCAGGAGATCCCACTGCAGATGCTCAAATCGGTGGAGACAAGAGTCTGGCATAGTAAACTACAATCCTGGGCTCAAGTGACAGAGAGACTTCAACTTTGCCAGTAACTGGGACTACACATGTGTACACCACATAGAGCTAAAGTCTTTTCAGTCCTGAGTTAGAAGAAACAGCAGTTTCCAGTGAGCAAACCCATACTCCCCCAGAGTCCGTGTTACTGCATTCTGTCTTGTAGTTTTAATACACATTAACTGTTCAAATAAGTGCATTTCACTATAACATTTCCATAATTCGCGATACTTTAAACTCATGTAACTTTGAAAGTAAAAAGAACCCCAGTAAAACGGAATTCGGAGGACATAATAGGCGAGTTGACTGAATTATTTAATCTCCCACCTTTACCATAATTCTCTTTTCTCTCCTCTCGTCTCATGTGTCAAAGAAGCATGAGTCCCTCAAATAGAGCTGTCTAAAATATAAATCTCTCACATAAAAAATATTAATCTGTTTTGAGATTCTTCTGCAATTTCTAAGAGCAGAGGTATACTGAATGTTAATAGAATTTGGCGTTCCTTGACATAAATTTGGACAGCTGACACCACACGGACTGACAGAATGAAGTATACATCAGACAGGCAACTTCCATCTTTTGTCTGAATCTGTGTCTTCATGGGAACTCTTGATAATGTATCTTCAGTCACATTAATCAGCTTCTCAGAATGGTCCCTTCCAGACTGTAAGAGGCTAGCTCTACCCAGCAATTACCCAACAAGTTGAGAGCATCAAAGTGTTAGTGACTGATGTGTAGAGGGCTGTTAGCCAAGGCTGTGAGACCTGCCAGTCCGCTGTTTATTTTCTCTGCTCCCTCAGGCTGTGTAGCCTCTAGCTAAACGGAATGGGCAACCTATGTATTCTATAACCTTCCAAGAGGTTGCTGAAGCTGTGCACAACTAGGGCAGAACTATACAAATGGGTCGGGGAGGTGCCTGGAATCTCAGTGACCCTTCTGTGCTAGCTGGTTTTGTGTCAACAGAGAGGAAGGAGTCTCCGTTGAGAAAGAGCCTCTATAAGATCCAGCTGTAAGGCATTTTTCATTTTCTTTCTTTCTTTTTCTTCTCTTGTATAATACATACCAACCCCCTCCTCTCCTCCCTCCATTCCTCCCAGCTCCCTCATTCCCCCTCTCTCCCAGATCTGTCTGCCACCATTCCCACCCAACCTCCCACCCCCACTCCCACCCCTACCCCCACTTCTCAGAAAAGAATAGTCTGCCTAGGGTTACTGCTCAAACAAGGTATAACAAGACAGAATAAGGCAGAGCACTAATTCCTACATCAAGGGTAGACTATGATTTCAGCCCTCAGTGTGATTACTTCTTGCCATCTACCCCTCCTGGGTGTGCTTGCTTCTTTTTGTTCTAGGGCTTTCAGACGTGCTGTTTATTTACTAGTATGCGATCTCTCCACTCTTTTTCGGTAGCCACTCTGTGCTATGAATTCACCACTTTCATTGTGTGCCATAAGCTTGGGTATGTTGAGGATTCATTTTCATTGAATTCTAGAAAGTCTTTAATTTCTCTCTTTTCTCTTGACCTAGTTATCATTCAATAGAGAGTTGATCAATTTCCATGAGTTTGTAGGCTTTCTGTTGTTTCTGTTATTGTTGAAATCCAGTTTTAAGCCATGGTGGTCTGATAGGATGTAGGGTGTTATTTTAATTTTCTTGTATCTACTGAGACTTGATTTATATGTGGTAAATTTTGGAGAAGGTTCTATGAGATGGTGAGAAAAGATGTATTTTTTTGTTTGTGTGTGGGAGTGAAATGTTCTGTAGATTTCTGCTAGGTCCATTTGGTTTATAACACCTGCTAGCTCTAGTATTTCTGTTTAGTTTTTGTCTGGATGACATGTCCGTTGGTGAGAGCAGGGTACTGAAGTCTCCCATTATCAGTGTGTGTGGGTCGATGTGTGTTTTAAGCTTTAGTAATGCTTTTCATGAGTGTAGTTAACCTCCTTGGGTTGAATCTTTCCTTCCAGTACCTTCAGTAGGGCTGGATTTGTAGATGACATTCTTTGAGTTTAGATTTATTGTGGAATATTTTGCTTTCTCCACCTGTGGTAATTGAAAGCTTTGCTGGATATATTAGTCTGGGCTGGCACCTGTGCTCTCTTAGAGTCTTCAATAGATCTGTCCAAGCCCTTCTGGTGTTTAGAGTCTCCATTGAGAAGCCAGGTGTAATTCTAATAGGTTTGCCTTTATATGTTACTTTTTTTTCCTCTTGCAGCTTTTAGTATTCTTTCTTTGTTCTGTATGTTTAGTGTTTTGGTTATTATGTGATGAGGGGACTTTCTTTTCTGGTCTAATCTATTTGGTGTTGTCTATGCTTCTTGTACCTTCATATGAATTTCCTTCTTTAAATTTGGAAGTTTTTCTTCTACGATTTTGTTGAAAATATTTTCTGGTCATTTGACCTGGAATTCTTCTCCTTTCTCTATTCCTGTTATCCTCAGCTCCTGAGATTCTCTCTCCCATCTCTTGCATTCTGTTGTTTTGCTTGCCTCTGTAGTTCCCGTTCTCTTTTCTAGATTTTTCATTTCCAAATTTCCTCAGCTTGTGTTTTCTTCATGGCTTCTATTTCCATTTTCAGGTCTTGAACAGTTTTGTTAATTTCCTTAAAGTGCTTGCTTGTTTTTTGTTTGTTTTTGTTTTGTTCTGTTTTGTTTTCTTTAAGGGGTTTATTCATTTCTTCTAATTGTTTGCTTGTATTTTACTGTTCTTCTTTAATGAATTTACTCGATTCCTCATATTATTTGTCTTTTCATCAATTTCTTTGAGAAATTTATTCATTTCTTCTTTAAGGGCCTCTACTATCTACATAAAGTTTAAGATTTTTTTCTTGTGCTTTGACTGTGTCAGAGTGTTAGAGCTTGTTGTGGTGGGGTAGTTGGGCCCTGGTTGATGTTGATTGTGTCCTTTCACTGGTGTTAGGCATCTGGGTTTGGGGTGATTATAGGTTTAGGTGCCAAATGCTTGAGCTTGTCTTTGTTGGATGAGTGTTTTATTCATTGATTTCTATTTTCTCTCTGGTATTCCGGTCTTTGAGGCCTCTTGTCCAGCAGGGTCTCCTCCACCCAAGTTGAGGGCAGGAGCTCTGGTGGTGGCCTACTTTGTCCCTGCTCTGGCAGTAAATCTCTGGCCCAGGTTGGGACTGAGTCTTAGACTGTACTTCTGGCTGGCTGGCTGGCTAGCTGGCTGGCCTGCCCTGTTTTTCTGTTTGTCCTGGTCTGTGCTGTTGTTCTGGCTGGCAGATGCTGTTTGCCCTAAATGATATGGGGTATAGTGTTGCTGTTGGTGGTGGTGGTAAGGTGTGGATGGGAAGATGGAGGTTGTGTGGGGCTTTGTGGGTGGGTCTGGACTGATGGGAGAGGTCAGAAAGCATATTTCCTACCTTTTCTTCTGGATGGCTGGAAAGGCCAGCACTGAGCAGTAGTTCTCTGCCCAAGTAGGTATAGAGGAGTCAGAAAGCTGTAGTGGTTGGAAGAGGTAGGAGCATAAGGCATTTTATTAATTAGTGGTTGATGGGGGAGGGCCCAGCCCATTATGGGAAGTGCCATCCCTGGACTGGTAGTCCTGGGTTAAGAATGCAGGCTGAGCAAGCCATGATGAGCAAGCCAGTAAGCAGCACTCCTCCATGGCCTCTGCATCAGCTCCTGCCTCCAGGTTCCCGCCCTGCTTGAGTTCCTGTCCTGACTCCCTTCAATGATGAACAGTGCTGTGGAAGTGGAAGTACCCTTTATTCCCCAACTTCCCTTTTGGTCAATGTGTTTCATGGCAACAATAGAAATACTAATTAAGACACCTCCCCACCCTGTTCTTCAAAGAGAGACTGTTGGCAGTCAACAGACTCTATTGGGATGGGCTTGTATAAGCAGGGCAGATGATCTGGTGACTATGACAGCTCTTTTGCTCAGAAGAGTGAGATCTATACTTGAAGAGAATGGTACCGCCCCTGCTGTTCATCCCATCTCCTTAGGATAATTCCCAGCAAAGAAAAAGTCATGAGAAAGTATAACTTGCTTTCCTTGACCAGACTTTCTGAATATGGCCATGAGACTAGAGCTGCCGAGAAACGTGACCTACTGTGGTGTTAGGCAGAACATGGAGAAGGGACAACATTCCATTGTCGTCAAATGCCAGAGACAAGTTCCAACAGAGTTTAGAGAATGGAGTCAGGACACCCTCCTGATATGTGGGGATAGCCCTGATTTTATCAACCCTAATAACAAATGTTGTCTTCACAGTGCAGTAAACAATGGGCATACTGTGTTGGCAGTATGATGAAGACTTTATAAAATATTGGCACAAGACCCTACCCAAAATGCCTGAATCTGAATCTTCACTTTAGTAACTCTGTGACTTAAAGTTTGAGGACCAGCTTCCTAAAGGCTCCTAAGAGCACATCATCTTAACCATTTAATATTCATTCATGAGCATGCACACTCATGAATTCTCCCCCCCCTTCTCTCCCAATCTCCTTCCCTCCCTCCTCCCTAAAATAGAAACTAAAGGGTCAAGGGCAAAAAGACAACGACTGACTGAAGAAAATATAATTAATTACCATAGCTACACATGCTCTGAGGAGATCTTCAGATAGGACCTGTGGCTGTGCCTCTGACCTTCATGTACAAAGGCAGGGACTGACAGTAGAGGACAGCGGGTAGGCTGCTGCTGTTATCACATACAGTTAGCTGGTGAGCCAAGGTCAAATTATGTCAAAAGAAGACTGTCAAGAGAGTACTGTCATCACTGCCCCTCCCCAAAGAGAGCATCCAGCAGAACGGACAAGATAATAAACCTCACTTCCCGAGTCCCCAGAATCTCTAGGTCTGTCTCTGGGATGAAGACCTAGCCTAAAAATATAGACAAATACAAATCCTAAATTCACATTTGGGGTGAATTAGAGTTGAGTATAACCAAATATGAACTAGTTAGAGTGTTCTTGTTTTTAACTTTTAAAAGAAACATTGCTGGCTAAGTTACATTTCAACCCCTTGCTCTCTTATTGAATAACTTTTGGTCAGTTGGCATCAATCATTCAAAAAGTGAATTCAATTATTTCTGAATGAAATCTATTTTGTTTTCCAAATGTATTTTCCCTTCTTAATCTTCTTCTGAAATTGGAGGCTGGCTGGCTCCCACTTTGATGGCAAACTGCCCAGTTCAACCAATTTTAGAAAAAAGCAAGAACTAATAATTTTGACCCTGAATGGATGGCTCCAGGCATCATGTAACATCCAAAAGAAAAGCAAATTGGGAAATCTTTTCTGGGAACATCTGGACTCATGCCAGATTCTTTGCAGTTGAGGTGTGGAGCTGAGATGGAAGACTGGCAGACAACAGGTCAGCATTGCTCACCTGACCATCCAGAACTCAAGTTCAAAAGCTTTTTAGTTGCTTTAAGGGCCTTTTGATCAGGATGCCAAAAACACCAATAGTCATTTTAGAAGGTTGACAGCCCAGTTTCTGATTTATAATGCTCAGGCATACAGTTTGTGGGCCCCACAAATGTTAGGAGGGAAATTTCTTGTGATGCATTTAATTTCCCCATATCTTTTTATTTAAACACATGACTACATGAGTTCTGAAATATTTAATTAGACACTTCCAAAGACCCTTCAGACACCTTAAGGTCTGTGATACTGATGGACTCTTTCATGAACTGAATCCCCAATGGCCTTGATGCCAGTGGGATTAGGAGTGATTTGCCACCAACTTGATCTTAAGTTTTGCACGTGCTATCCTCTCAGATGGTGATAATAAAGGCTAGTTGATGTTTTGTCAACTTGACACAATCCAGGGTCATCTGGGGAGAGAGAACCTCAACTGAGAAAATTCCTTCATCATATTGGCCTGTAGACAGGTCTGTGGGGCATTTTCTTGGTTTATGACTGGGAGGGTCCAGCTTACTTAGGTCAGTGCACACCTGGGCAGGTAGTCCTGGGTCGCATAAGGAAGCAAACTGAGCAAGCCATGGTGAGCAAGCCAGTGAGGCATGCTTCTTACATTTCTGGAGGATGAAAAGTCCAAGGTCAAGAAGTTAACAACTGGAAGGATTTATTTTTTGTTTTGCTGGGCAGAAGGGCAAGAATGTGTGAGAGAATGAAACTAAATTAGCTTTTGTAACAAACCTGCTGTCATAACAATGAGCCAACTCTTGGAATAATAACAGGAATCTCTTCTTACCTCATGGCCTATTAGTCCTATTACAATGGCAAGTAAATCTGGACATCTCAGCTAAGGCATAATGAAGGCAAGCTTCAGATCACATACCCCAGTGCTTATTAAACAAATATGTATGTACTTATTACAAACTTTTATACATGTTGTATATACTCAATGAGAATTGTTGCAGGTGATCCAACTGCATCTCCAAAATTATATAAGCCTATTCCTTAAGATAAATCATGAGGGGGGAGCTAGAGAGATAGTTCAGTGGTTTAGAGAACCTGCTACTCTTGAAGAGGACCTGGGTTCTGTTCCCAGGGTCCACATAGGGGCTCCTAATCATCTTAAATACAATTCAAGGAGATACAACACCTTCTTCTGACCTCTGCAGGCTCTGCACACACACGGTACATGTACATTCATGCAAGCAAACACACATTCACATAAAATATAAATATTCTCAAAATACATAAATCTTAGCATACACACACACACACACACACACACGCACACACACTACTGATTCTGTTTCTCTGAAGAACAATAATTTCTAAGTCTTATCCTCAATAATTAATCTGCTCCTGGAGACTCTGTGTGATTTGAGTTGAATAAATCTTTCAACCACTGAAAGAACAAGGAAGGAAGAACTAAGAATCATGGACCTCTTCTCCATCCTCCCGCTTAAAAAAAAAAGTCTATAAATAGCATGGGTGTGGTTATTCTTTGAGTATATTCATGGCTTCCATGAATGCAGCCACAAACATTTCTCAGAAAAGCATGAAGAGTCCACACTCATTCACAAATGTTATTTTTTTAACAGGGATACAACAGGCATCCATTTCACTTTCAAAATTATGTTGGTCACATTGCATCGGAACATGAAACAAATATGAGTGGAGTTCAATAATGGTTCATCAGAGAAAATAATAACAGATGGTAGGTACCCAGAATCAAAGCTTTCAAAACCAGATAGCTAATGCCTACTTCAGTCAAAATCGTGGCTTAATTAATGTGTGCAGACATTACGATAAAATGAAACAAAACCCAAGTAAGAAGCTAAAATAAAGACCTGCTACCCTGTGTGGGGTTTAGGGTGCAAGGTGTGGGGTTTAGGGTGCAAGTGTGAAGATGGCCAAGCAGGAAGACTTCCCACCACACCTCACACCAAGTCTGAGATAAAAAATTCAGGACACCTCCTCAGGGCTCACCTGTCTATAATGGCTCCTAGAGTTGTTTTAGAAATGTAAAAAGATAATTTTTCTCATGATTCCCATGTTTTAATGTCCTTAAAAATTAGCCTAGAACCATGGAATGTCTTAGAGATGTATTCCGTTATACCTTCAAGCATGGCCGCTGGAAGCCAATGTCAATATCTTTACAATCAACACATATTTTACATTGGCAAAGCGTTTTCACACATGTTCTCTATATGCTCCGCAGAACCTGAGGGTGCCGAGGAGGTGTCTGACAGCTTCGTTTTGTCTTTAACTAAACTGAGGCTGAGACTAATGAAGATGACTTCTCACTTTTCCAACTCAGACAGAATGTGTTTCGTATCAGAACACAGCTGAAAATGATCCTTAATCTCCCACACCAGTTGACATATTTCTCATGATCACAGTTTCCTAGCTCTGCAAACTACAAAAATGTTGCTTAAGAAGCCAAGCACTAAATTAATCAATTTATAGCAGAGTCTCAAATAGTTGTTAAATAAAATAAAGAAAAAATTAAACGTCTCCAAAGAAAAGCCATGATACACAGCAGCTGGAACCAACCTAGCAAAAAATAAAGTTTCTTGGCAGAAACAGGAACTCTCTCCGACGTGAGACAAGTAGCTCTTTATAATTAATATTGATTTGTCAATTATGTGTATAAATGACATTGCTTGTCAACAACCCTGGGCCTTTGTCAGCTATGAATGGCTTTTTCTTGAGCACGTTGATAGGACAAAAGTAATTCAGTCCAATCCCACGGGACTCATCACACATTTAGAAGACTGGAGCTCCAGCCTGCAGTTTGCTGTCTTATGAGAACTCCCACTCCAGCTTCCTGCAGCTGAGTTATTAGTATTCTTTCCCCAAGGATGGGCCTTCATTTCAAATCCAGGATGCCATTAAAAAAAAAAAAAAACTCCCGTGCAAATTAATTTTGATTGTAAGAATAAAGAGCCAGTGCCTGGGTTTATAATGCTAAACAATGCTCTCTGTACTCTCCCTTCGTGATATCGGGCAAAATAAGCATCTTGCCTCTGTATTTGCCTATATTACACACTCCAAGGAAAGAAGATTTAGCTTCAGGAAAGTCGATGCAGAAAACAGAGATGTTGCAGCTGTGAGAAATTACCAGAGTAGGAACAGCGATGGCTGAACACAGCCATCCGGTGGCCCTGAAATTGGGTCTTCATCCCCTTTCTTCCAGTTTTTCTTTTTTTTTTTTCTTTCTTTTGTTTTGTTTTTTTTTTTTTTTTGATGTGAAAACAGATATTTTAGGATGTATCTAGAGCCTGATAGCAATCATATGTGATTCAAATGACCTCATAGTGAGAAGAGAAATGATTGCTTATGTTAAGAGAAGGGAAATGTAAGTACACATCTGCAGCACTGCATGTCAAGCAAGAATCCAAAGCAACAGCAAAGAGAAAGGTCGAGACACCCGGCACCCCCTAGCTCAGCAGAGTGGGGGCTGGTGCATAGAGCCTTGGCTGACACGGTGGCCAGGCATGGGAGAGACTCTAAAAGCCAAAGAGAACTCTCGAATGGAAACAGGTGTGGTAATAAGGATGAAGCAGAGACTTGGAAGCATCACATGGGGCTTGACTTTCAATAAAGAAAACTGAGGGCACTCTACTGACCATCTCACTATCTTGCCCTCATTTAAAAGCTTGGCACACTCAGCGGTGGAAACTTCAAAGTCTTAGCAGGAAATGTGGCGGAACACCTGTGTTTGTTCTCTGTAAATGCTTTCTCTGTTTGGATCACACTACCAACTCTTGAATGCTCCTCTTCCTTTCCATATCATTGCCACGTTGGACACTCAACTAAGTCTCTTTCTCCAAGCTATTTTTTCAAAGCTTTATAGCCACAGCCCCCACCCACCCCCAGCTTAGATCACCCTCCTTCAAAGTGATTTTGTAAATAGCTTTGATTTGGTCGGGCTACAAAACTACCACACATAACATCAATTTCCTTATTCTAGAAAAGTCCATAATGACCACAGCGGTCCTGCCCTATCAACTGTTACAGGTCTCAAACTCAGGACAAACTGTTGGTGTGCCTATTTAACATATCAAAGTGGGCTCTGGCTGAGGGTCTGCCTCAGTCCCTACTCATAAGTGTCTGTTAAGAGTCATCCAGGCTGGCATATTGCACCTGTACCCTCAACCTCTCCAGCCCCTGAGCTTCCCTTCCCCCAGCTTGTCTGATTCCTGAATAACCTCAGCCTTTTTGGCTGGGCAGTCTCTTGGTGTTCTTGGTTCTCTTTGCCCTCTTGGCTCTTCGTTTCTCTCATTCACTCCCGTTCGCCCCCACGCCTCTCATGGCCCTGTTCAGTGGTTCAGTCTGCTGGCCTAGTTTAATCTGGACCTTTCCAGATGCCTCTGGCTTCATATCTGCTACAGACCTCATCAATCCACACTTAGAAGCAGTTATGTCCCCGCCTTTTGAATCACTATCAACACCGCCAGCACCATTTGTTACAAATGCTTTCTAAAAGCCTGGCTGTGGTGGCCTTTAATCCCAACACTCAGGAGGCAGAGGCAGATAGATCTCTGTAAGTTCGAGGCCAGCCTGATCTACAGCGTGAGTTCCAGGACAGCCAGAGTTACAGCAGAGAAACCCTGTCTCAAAAAACACCGCTTGGCTAGCATTCAAACATGCCCACTGAACCAGAAAGCCCCCTTTTCGTGTTTTCAGTTTTACCTCCACCATCCTTTCACACAGCTCTGCGCCTGCCTAGCACAGGAATTTATTGAATGTGAACCCAGCTGAGTCTTTTTCTTCCACCCCTGTTTCTCCTTCAAGAGCCCGGACGTCAGAATCCACCCAACAGGCATCTCTCCTTGCAACAAGGACTTGGTGAGGCCAGGGGCAGCTATAAACACACCGGCTTCTCCCTGGGGGCCCCTGGCACTCTCCTCTCCATCTTACCCCATGCAGCTTTTTGCCTTGCCTTTTTCCCAGGTTCTGGGTTCTGGCCCCTTGAGTTCCCTCCTGTCCCCCGCTGTTTGTCCTGGATGCGAGGTCTGTTACAACCCTGCCTGCTTCCTTTCTCCACAATTTTTTGGGTTAGATGTAGTTAACACCTTCCTTGGCTCCCTGGGACTCCCCTAAGCAGCTTCACAGCCCTAACTGGATGCTTTGAGCATAAGGGAATTCCAGCTCTACCCCATCTCCCAGCCCATTTACCGTTAAGGATGGTTCCCCAAGCCTGGAGACCTTGAAATACACTGGAGGTTCGCGCGGATCTTCCCAGGTCGTGCCTGCCATCTAGTGGATGTAGGTAGTAACTACAAAGAGGCAGGGCGCAAATGCCCATCTAAGAGCCAAAGGATTTTGCTCTCTTTCTTCAAAAGGTGGTTGGTTGTACAGATGAGACAGCTGCACACTTAGCGCAGCCAGAGCTGGGGCGGGGAAGCGGGAGGGGGAGGGTATTATAAACTGGGTTTTGTCTCCTCCTCGAAGTCAGTATCAGTACTTTCTGCTTTGCTATTTGTGACTACCGTTCTAATTCTATGAACAGGCCAAATTGCTGTGAATATTATGTAGAATATTATGTAGAACCCTTTGGGGGACAAGTGTTTGCATTTCTTTTCAATAAACAGCCAGGAGTAAAAACCGCTACAAAAAAAAAAAAAAAGAAAGGAAAGGAGGGAGGAAGGAAGGAGAGGGAGGGAGGGACTGGGAGAGGAGAGAGAGAGAGAGAGAGAGAGAGAGAGAGAGAGACATGCTTGAAATGCTGAATTATCTCATTTCCATTTCTTAGCAAGGTCACATGATCTCGCCAGCCAAGGCCAGCATGTGATTCTGCTTTGCTTTAGGGAACGGCTGGTACTGTTCTGGACTCCTGCTGGTGAACTCAGAGAACTCAGCTTCTTGGTGTTTGCTTCAGATCTTGCCATCTACCTTCCTGATCAGCCACCACCCACCCTCCACACACACCCCACCCCCATGCTTCTGAGCCTCAGAGAAGGGGATAAAAGCTTCTGGATGGTGTGATAGGGACTCCACTGTGGGTCGGTGAGGATGAAGATGCCATACTTGGCAGTGGGCTGGCGGATAAAGGTCATTAGCTGAGGAGTTTGGATTTCTCCTTGAAATAGCAAACAGAAGTGCATGATGCTACCTACCTGCTGGGCACAGCTCACAGTATTCTGTTTTTAAACACCAGGTGTCCATTCTCACACATCGACTGGTCATTGTGGTCTATCCAAATCCTGTAGTGAACTCTGGAAGTAAGGGCAGCTCAGTCTTCAGTTGAACCTTATATCCAGTGATTGCTCTTCTCTTAGACTCAAGAACTGGTGACTTATAGGATCCTAAACTCATCGATTGTTTGGAATTCTTTCTATACAGAGACCCATTAGGAAGACTGGTTGTTTGGGGATAATAGGAAATTTCTCTCAAAGCATTTGAATGACCGAGAGTTGATACTGAATAACAGGTAAGAGTTTGCCAACAAGACTCCTTTTTTTTTTTGTCTCCCTGCCTCGCAGCTTTATGATCTTATTTTAACTCAGAATTTAATTTCCTTTTCTCTAAAATGGGCTTGATACATATAGAGTGGACACTTTGTATGTGGTTCATACCTAATAGATTGTTACCCCTTATTGTCTAACTTAAACATCCATTTGGGAATAACATTAAAATGTATACATTCTTGCTTGTCATAAAGAAACTCTGGAAGCATACATAAAGGACTTGTAGAAGTAGCCACTGTAGAAATGGGAGCAGAGAACTACAGGTTGAGGAGAAACGTTCTTAGCAGAAGCCTTTCTGCACGTATAATCTATATTCAATATAGATCTTTCAGGCCACTAGAGGCAGAGTTCAAACTTGAGATCTTTCGCACCTTGAGATCTCTTCCTTTTTCTCTTCCCTTCCTCTGCCTATTTCTCTCTTACTGCCACCAAAAAATTATGTCAAGGTCAGGACCCACTGACCTTAGAGCTAGAGCCTTTACAACACATCCCCCACTGGAGTGCCTTCCCTTCTCTCTAATTGGGTCCAGTCCTCTGCTAGGAGTGGGTAGCCAAACCAATGGTGGGTTCCATTACAGGCGAAACCTTAAGAACTAACTCTGGCAATGGCCTCCAAGAACTGGTAGGTGATGGAGAAATGGGACCCCCTAAGATCTTAAAACCTCACAGTGGCTGGACAAGCAAGCAAAACTTCCCGCCTGGCTGCAGAGCCCGGTCAGCTGGCCCCTGCACCTGTGCCGGGAGCCAGTTACTGAGAATAAGGGTCTTAACGCCACTTACTTGTCTTAGCTGCTGTTCCTCACAAACAATGGACTATAAGCTGTGATTTGTTGGTAGTAAATGGGCACGATGAGCCACACTTTATTTGCAATGAGGACCTTGGGCCAGTTCCTTGTCTTCCTTCTCTCCAAGATCTCTGAGTTTGGGGCAAAACCTTTGATAATAAAAACACACATTTCCTGGACTTACCCTGTCCTTATCCCTCAGGGGCCTGTGTTACAGAATTCTGAGCTGCCAGCCCAGGAAGTCTTTTCTCTTCTAGCACTGCCTGATACACAGATTCCACACAGGTGACAAGTCAGGGCACGAATACTGAATTCCCTTGCAGACCTGAATTTTGCAGGCATTCCTTAGAGAGTGAAATGTCTTTTATTTTTCAATTACTAAAGAGACCACAAAAAGTAAAAGCTAGATTTTGTTTTGATGTTTTTAAACTTAAATAATTCTTGCCCAATTCATTTTGTGCCTTGACAAATAAAAGGGTTCGTGTAAGATATGACCATATGCCCGGCCAGCATTTTAACCAACAAGCAAAGAACGAAAAGCCCACATCAGATTCAGAGAGGTAGATGCGATTTTCTTTGAGTTCTCCAGGCTACATTTGCGCATGCTCACAAAATGGGTACGAGGCTGTTGCGCCATGCCTGACTAGGCGAGTTCATCCAGTCAGCATCATTAAGTTAACTCTATCTTAATGTTTCAAGGTCCAGATAAAGCAATTCATAAGGTTTCAGGTCATAACCTAAAAATAAGCATCTTAGTAACCCCAAGGAATTAAGACTACAAAAATTTCAGAATAGTGTTCCCCTCTCAGTGGGGTGTATATACCACATCCTTCCCCCAAGGCTCAGGGATCTTCATGAAAGACAGGGGGGAAAGATTTTTAAGAGCCAGGGGTCATGAATGATTCAAGCAAACAGTGTTTTCCAGAGATAACAGGGTGGTTTCACATATGAACTCACGGTGACTGTGACAGCTTGCGCAGAGTTTTGCAAGCTTAAGGCAGACAAAACTCCAGCTTGGTGGAGAGGCAGCTGATGGGCAATCCCAACACTCGCTAAAGGGCTATTAGCATCTCATAGTTGCTGGGAGAGGGAAAGTCAGCTTTCTTTAGTGACCTGACTCCTTGTGTTACACTCCAGAATAGGCTTCATGCCCAAGAGTAATTGGGCAGCACAAACTAGACTCGATGAGTGTTTTAGAAAGACAGAAAGAAAAAAAACCCTCAAAGTTAGGTCGCTAGGAAGGTGAAGATGGGGAGGGCAGACCTGAGAGGAGTTGAGGTACGGGTGAAAATGGTCAAAGAAGACTGTATTAAATTCTCAAGGAATTAATAAAAATCTGATTTAAAAAATTCCTCAGAGCACAAATTTAGACCATAAAAGAAAGATGGTAAAACGCAACAAAATGAATCATAAACGATGTAAGCGTCTTCCCAGGGGGAAGTGGGAAATGGGGGAATGGTGTGATTATTTTTATGACTGTGCATCATCAGATTTCAGATGACTGTGAGTCACACCAGCCTCTACTTATGCAGTCGGGCTGACTCCCGGGCACTCTTGAGACCGTTATCACACTCATTCTGACAAAGTTCCACCCTCCTCTGACAGGTGTCAATGATTCCTTTTCCTGATGAGAAAACAAAGTCTCTTCACAGCTGAATGGCTCCATACTTCAGAACGTGGACATTACCCATAACCTTGACCTCCCACTTGGGTTCATCTCCACTGAGTATAGTCACCCTCCTTGTGCACAGGGAATGATTTCCACAGCTTTATTGGACATCTGAAGCCTATAATAATGCTAAACACAACATACTATCATTTTCCAAATACATAACTGTGAACGGTTAAATATAGAAATTAGATACAGTAATAGAGTAACAATAAATTAATACTAGGGTAGGACTATTATAGCCATCTCTAAAATAAGACAATTATAGCACTCTACCATAAATATGCCACAATAAAAGTTACGTGCTTCTGATACTGTTCCTGTACTCCTCTCTCTCTCTCTCCCCCTCTCTCTCTTTCTGTCTCTCTCTCTCCTCACTCTGCCTTCTCTCTCTCTCTCCATCTTGTTCTTTCAATATCCTGTTGTACTACACTACATTTTCAGATGATGCTTGACCACAGCTGGCAGACACCATGGAAAAGCAAATCATGAATGAGAGATCATTTGTAGTTTGAAATATGATGCTACGGCACATTTAACAGAGACATTTGTCCTGTAGGGTATAAATGAGTAAGAAACTCTGCAGGCAAGACAATGATATCCCTTGGCTTCACAGACATGAGCTTCTACTCCACAGTAGCTCCAGTTAATCTCAACCACCCCCTCCTACAAGGTTCTGAGCTACGGAACGACTCCTTCCTCTGTCTTAGCCTTCGGTAGATCTGAGCTGACTCTATTTTTTAACTTTCTTTGGCCTCCACCCAATCCACACTACCACTTTCCCGTAATTTCTGACGGTGCTATGTGACCTCTAATATCTGGTTCCGGCACAGATATCTAGCGTCCTTTCCCATGAGTCATTCTTCTCAAAGAGCTGTGGCCTGACTCTCCCTGCCACTTTAGACTTGCTTTTCAAACCCGGACGAGTCCCTGCACAGCAGTGCCAGAGTGCCCTCGTGAGGGAAATACGTAGTTAAGTGGCTGCTCCATGCCACGAACTTTCAAATTATTTCATTTTCAAAATAACACTGTACGTTTTTGTTTTCTGTTTGTACTGTTAAATGTCTGCCAGCGAACAAAATAGTAAGTTCCGTTATGGCATCGACCTACATATATGTCAGCCTACGTTGTTCTGCCCTCCCATCCCCTACTGCCTGCCCGAGTTCCTCCCCACCTTCGTTTGCTGGTATTCTTCCTCCCCACAAATAGTTTCCTGTTTGTAACACAGAGAAACACACATTCTCCCCCTCTCACATTGACATTTAAATCTAGGCCCTGTTTCAATGAAAAGATGCATTATTACATCATTCCCCATCACCTCCTTCTTCTCCTTCCCTTTAGACCCCCTCTCCACCAATCACAGACCCCATACTGTTGAGCTCAAGTCGCTTCCATTTTAATTTAGTCTTTTCTAATCCTTTGAGGATTTCCCATATATACTCAGTATATTTTGATCGTGTTTAATCCTTACTTCTCCTAACTCCTCTGGGACCCATTTCTTCTCCCACCAAGTCTAACTTGTGTTTCCCATATACCCCTGGACATGGGGCTATCCAAGGAGCATAGTCAATCTACTGGGGCCATATTTTAATAGAATACTGAGTATCCCACCCCAAAAAGACATAAGTTGACATGCCAATTTGAGTGAGGTAAATCCCATAGGGACCATGAAGAGCTATAGGCAATTAATGACTGCTGAGACAGGAGATCAGTCTTCTCAGGTACAAGCCCACTGATAGATTATCCAATCCCAAGCGGCCAACCATATATATGTACAAGGACTCACACACACACACACACACACACACACACATGACAATAATACTTAAAGAAGAAAAGGTCAATAACTTAAGAGAAATGGGAGGCACAGAAGAATTTGGAGCAAGAGAGAAAAAGGATGGATTTATACGGATATGCTACTCATGTGGGAAGTTCTACAAAACAAAAAGTTACAATGTTACAGTTAACATTATCTTAGTAGAGCTATAAGTTTAAAAGGAATAAAAAACATTCCAATAGCTCCTCAGTAGGGGCTACACACCCCTCCCTTTCCTGCTAAAGTGTTGACTGCCTTGATCTTGTACAGGACTTATATAGGCCACCACAGCTGCTGTGAGTTCATACATACTAAGTCTCTCACCCCTGAGTCTTGGGTGAGGAGTAGGGAGATTAAGATAAAGATGCTCCATTTGTGGCTAAGCAATCCACAGATACTTATTCTCTACACTTTGACCAGTTGTAAGTGGATGTGTTACCTACCACTCGCTGCACAAAGAAACTTCTTTTATGGGGTCTTAGAGCTTTGGCATTCTATGGGCATAATTACATGAGTTTGGAGGGCAGCTTGATACTATATCCATTTAGATAAAAAATAATGGTAGGTTCATCCCCAAAACCTATAAATACCCAACCATGGGTTCATAGCCAGATCAATAGTGCCAAGCATTCATTTCCTTCTGTGGAATGGATCAATCAAAAAGTGGTTGGTAACTCCCATAACTACCATGCCACTCTTTCACCATTTTAATATAGAAATTAGGCACAGTAATAGATTAACAATAATACCAAGGACAGTTACAACAATAATCTGTAAATATGCTATAACAAAAGCTGTGTCATGGGCATATTTTGCCAGTTAAGTCATTACTGTAGCTCACAATGTTCACAGCTGTATGAGACTGTTGATGACTTTTTTTTTCTTTCCAGCACTCTGGTACTGTGAAAACTAGTACTAGAAAATTGATTTATCCACACCCTGTGACCAAAGTGTATCTTCAGCAATAGGGTCTTAGCCTCGAGTTCTGGTGGGCAACCAAGGAAGGACACAGTGTATCGTTTGCAAGCTCTTAGAACACTCTTAACCAACAACTGAATGAGCAATACCCCTGACAGTGGGCTTTTTGTTTGACAACTAAATTAACCACACCTGACTTCCCTTTACTTTGACTGAGAACCCAGATGCTGCACCAGGTTTCAGCATAGTTTGATATCTCTCACTTGGACCTGTATACAATTTTCAGAAATTCCCAGATTTGGGATTTCCTGTCCATTAGATCCTGGTTGAGGAAATAAAGCTCACATTAGCCTTATGATGAGAATTTATAAAGAAAAGGCACTCTGAAAACAGGAGTCTGCCACTTTGACTTCAAAGGTCCTGGGTTTGCAAAATGATGAATGTATTCCATTTAGTCTTCACTTGCTTAAGGGTAGGATAAATTAATCAAATATACAGAATGCATGACAATGTGCATCCCAGGCTTAAGGTACAGTCCTGTTTTCCAAATCCCTACCCCAAAAGGATGTACACATTGTGCCATTCTGTTTTAGAAAATACAGTGTATAAAGCCTCTAAGAACACTTATAGACAAGAAATAATTCATAGTTAACACAAGCTTCATGAGTGTCATGAATAATTAGTGATGATAACCATATTAAGCAATACCCAGAGGCTGTCAAGAAGGCTCAACAAAGCATTCTGTTGCATATACTGAGAATGGTTATAGTCTGTGGGGCTATGTATAAGGCCCTGATATGTGTATTTTCCACAAAATATCTCATCCTTCCCCTGACATGCCAAGAATATGAATAATAAACTCACTTTTACTATTTTATGCGTGAGGAAACCAAGTCTTAGAAAAGTTGAGTATTTGTCCAGATTCTGTCCGGCCTCGCCTACGGGTTCTGGTTCTGCAATGACAACTAACACTTGCCCCTTAAAGGCAAATTAATATATAGCAAAGATGCTCGAGAAGCCAAGGAGTTATTGTAAAAGAAATAGCAGCAGTAATGATAGCCCTGAGGACCACAATAATAACTAATGACTTTCAGACAACCACCTACATCACATCACACTTCTTCCCTGCAGCCCCATAGGAGTCCCTCATCAAATTCTCATTTTACTTGTGAAGAAATTAAAATTCATCTGGGCCCAGTAATCTGTCTGTGACTTCATAGGCAGTAAATCTCAAAGTTCCTATACAATTAACTTCTTATAAAACTAAGAAGTTTTATATACAAGTTCCTATACAACCGACTTCCTGTACAACTAACTTCCTATACAACCAACTTACTACACAACCAACCCACCACCAACAAGGCACAGACCCAGGGTCGCTGCCCACGTGTCACTTTAACCCCATAACTCATCCATTTCCCAAGAGTAACCCGGGGGAGCTGAACACGTTTTTGTCTCCTGTTGGTCCAGCTTGAAGTTTACGGTGTTGCCTGACTCTGAGGATGAAGGATGGGGAGGGGGATCCCCAGAGGACATTACTGTAATTCCAGAACACGGTCACCAGGTGACAGCATTGTCCTGATCTTTGCTACACTTCCCAAGGACATTTTGCCTTCAAGTAACTCCACCTATTAGCCCATTGTGAAAATATCTGTCTCCTAGAATCTTTCCACCCAGCAAGGAATTAGCCAGAATGCAACCAGATGTACCTCAGAGCAAAGCCATTCAACCCTCCCCCAGAGTGTGTTTTGGTGTTGCTAACAGATCTTTCCAATTACCAAAAAAGAAAAGCCTTGAACAGTCATGGTGGGAGGGGCCTGAACTGTCTATACTCATCAACCCTGAACATCCATCTCATCTTACATCATGTGCTTCTGCTCAGGTTGGCCATAGAAATGTCCTAAGTGCTAGTGCCCCAGGGACCTCAGTTTATCTTTGTAGTTGAACAAACATGATGTATTTGCACCTTTTTCTCCCTTGGTGTTTTAAAGGCAACACTGTGAAAGAGCTTTTGTTCAGGCTAAGTACTGTTTAAAAGGTCAATATAGTCTTCTCACAATTTTTTCTTTTTTTCTTTTTTTTTTTTTTTTTTTGCTTAACACAGAGTCATGGCGATTTCATCTATTCAAACACTAGACTTATTCTTCTGCTTCCAGTTATGTCTGATCCTACAATCCGAGGCAGTTACATCAGAAGTGAAGTTTGGAAGAATCCTCTCGCTTGCATTTGTCTTTAATCTGCAGCTGGGAACACATGGCCTCCAGACATGCTGTGCCCACCTGCTTCTTATTAAGGCGAACAGGAGCCATCCACACACAGTGACCCAGGAGAAATTGGACACAAGATTAATGCTGCATAAAATTTCACACTGTGAATGTCGGCTCTGAGCTGCAGGATTTCAGTAATTACAGGGAGAGAAAACCTTACAGATCTTTTCTCTCACTGTAAAATGTTAATCGACGAAGCAGCCAAAATAAAGAACATCCACATAATGGCTCAGAGTGCTATTAAATAGAGAAAATTCCATTTCAGCAACAAGGAGCCACAAAAACTACATGGACCTTGGGAAGAATATATCACCTAATGAAAAAATGAATTTAATTTATAGGGAAGTTATTTAAAGAAGGAACAGTCACTTAAATACAAAGGACGATAAAGTGCGATTTCCTACGATGCCTTTTTGAACCCTGAACACGAGCATTTCTCAAAAGAAATCTTTTTTTTTCCCCTCTTATGTGTAGAGTCTAGATCAATGACTCTCAATCATCCTCATGCTGTGGCCCTTTAATACAGCTCCTCATGCTGTGGTGACCCCCAACCATAAAATTATTTCTGTTGCTTCTTCATAACTGTAATTTTGCTACTGTTATGAATCATGATGCAAATATCTGAATGGCAAATGATCTTAGGCGATCCCTGTGAAAGAGTTGTTAGATGCCCAACGGGGTAGTGACCCACAGGGTGAGACCCATTGGTCTATAGCTCGTCTCTAATGCTGCGATTGTAGAAGGATTGAGGGGGACAAGGAAGGTGGAAGGAAGGGTGAAGTGTGTGTGTGTGTGTGTGTGTGTGTGTGTGTGTGTGTGTGTGTGTATGAGAGAGAGAGAGCGAAAGAGAGAGGTCATGTTGAAATACATTATTTTGCATAAATAATATATGGCAAGAAGAAAGCAAAGAAAGAAGGGTGGGTGGGATTAAGAAGGGTAAAGGGCAAACAAGAGCTCAAATCACCAAGACATCGACCTCCTCCTATACAGTCTCCTGTTTGACTTGACCCACAGGGTATATTTTTGTGATCCCAGCCCATCCATGCTAAATTAATGATGACTTTGTTTCCCAAAACAAAGAGGAGACAGCTTTTGAGCCATTACCTCACTGTCCTGCTCTAAGGGCCTCTTTCCAGATTTAACCACTCGGGCATTCAGAAGCCAATGCAAATGCATAAAAAGGGAAGCCCAGATATACTCCTAACTGATGTTGGATTCTGACATTGACCATACATTGCCAGTCTTGCAACAGGCAGGGTCCAGTTACAAGGACAGCAAGCTTGTGACACGGTTCCGAGTCAGGTGGGCCAGACAGTGAGTTGTAGGATTGGGACCCACTGAGAGCAACTTATAAGGCTGAGAAGGTGAAACCCAAGTGAAAGTTAAGACCTCAAGATATTGGTGATGTCAAGAGCATGAGAATAGATGCCAAGAAGAGTGACAGGCACCAAGAGAAAGGCAATGCATGGGCCTCCCCACGTCCATTGGATCCCATGTGAATCAATCGATGTCCCAGATGCCGGACAGGAAGCTTCAGGGTTCCATGTTTTACCATCTAGGTTTTGGTCTTTGATCCGACTTTTCCTACAAACTTGGAAATAGGTTGCCACAAAACTCTCTCTCTCTCTCTCTCTCTCTCTAACACACACATTCTCTCTCTCTCTCTCTCTCTCTCTCTCTCTCTCTCTCTCTCTCTCTCTCTATCTATCTCTCTCCCCTCCCCATCCCTTTCTCCACTCTCTCCTTTTTCTTCTCTCCTATCCCTCTCCTCTCTCTCTCTCTCTCTCTTTCTCTTTCTCTCTCTCTCCCCTTCCCATCCCTTCTCCACTCTCTCCTTTCTCTTTTCTCCTATCCCTCTCCTCTCTCTCTCTCTCTCTCTCTCTCTCTCTCTCTCTCTATCTATCTATCTATCTATCTCTAGCTCTCTCTTTCTCTCTCTCCCTTTCTCTGACAATGTTTGGTTGCCTTCATTCAAGGTTTTAAAAATTAGATTCAGGGTTTAAATTTCCCCTGGAGTTTAAAATTTTTAATTTTGCTTGAAAGATAGGAACAGAAGGATGTGTAGGGGAAAAGAGTGCTGGTAAGAGCATGGTTAACTGTGGGGTCAGTACTAGGAAAGAAAATAGGGTCTACAGATGGTAAGGTAATGGATATGGAAAAATGGGTGCTGAAATTGGGGGTGACACAATGCTAGTAATAATAAAATGTGAGATGGCTGTATGTGCGTGGGGGTGCACGAGAGCGTATGTGTATGTGTGTGGGCGCACGCGCATGTGTATGTGCGTGTGGGGGTGCCCATGAGCATGCATGTGTGTGTATGTGCGTGTGTGTGCATGTATGTATTCAAAACACCTGTCAACTCAGCAGGAGCTGCTGGCGTTGGAGAAGTAGGATTCACTAGTGTTATCAGCACAGTTCCTAGTATCTGCTAAGATGTAAATACTTTTGTGCCAGAAGTGGCAAAGACACAGTGTGCCCTCCTGTGTCTGCTCTGCCTGCCTAGGTTATCCAGAAGCCAGGTGTAAAATCCTCAATTTAATCAAGATCATCAAAAGTGACCCATGAGATGAAAGCAAAGACAATTCGTAAGATACTTGTAAGGCTTAGTAACACTAAGTCCATTGTGTTCTAGTTTAGTATTTATTATTTTAACTCTCACGAAAGCAGTAGTATTATTGGTTTTAGAAAGTGTCTAAGTAGTTGTCACTTATCCAAAGTCACACAGCTTATAAATGACAGGACAGAAAATAAAACCCAGGGCTCTTCTGATTCCAAAAATCTAGGCTGAAGTCCAAAAATTTAGAAAAAGCTGCAACAAGCAACTTCTGGGTGTTTACAAAAGCGAAAATAAATGATTGTGGCTGTGGGCAACAATGAATACTGTACATCATAATATTTTATCTGTGAAAACAAACCTAAGGGCCATGTGTTATACTGTATTAAATCTTTTCATCTTCGTTGTTATCCTTAGGCACACTGAAAAAAATATTTCCTTCTGTCAGGAGAGTAATTTTTTCAGAAATATCTAGTTTGCCAGAAACAGGAAAAGCAAATTAGTAGAAACGTAGTGGATTGAGTTGGGAAATTTAATTTTAAAAACGTGTAGGTCCATGATTCCTCATAATGGAACAATCACGTTGAAGAGAAAGAATGTGAAAAGCCCAAAAAGGTTTGTGTTCTTGTCATAAAACAGACAAGCTGTGTTAGCCTTTTCACTACTGTGACAGAAAACTACAATCAAGATTGGAAGAGAGGAAAGGTTTGTGTGGGCTCATGCATTTACACAAGATAGGACAAGAGAAAGAATAAGAAGTCGGAGGCAAACAGGAGAGAACTGTGGATGACAGGTAGCTCTTCAGACAGGTTCCAAGATCCCTAGTGCCTAAGGGACCTGAGGATCCACACTTGCTTCCTCAGCAGTGTTGGGTCCTGGGTACCCAATGGATGCCTGAGGACTCCAGAAGCTCTGGTATACTGCCAAGGCTCTTCTGTCACACCACTGCTTTGGGGGTCTCTGAACGTTTCCCAGGTTCTTGTACCTTGCTCAAAATACTGAGAAAGAACAGAGAGCAGAGACGATTGTACTCAGAAGCAAAGGAAACAATACCGCAGGTCAGACAGACAGCAAGAGATCAGTGAACATCTAATCAAGCATGCAGCTCATAGCTCAGGAGAGCCTCTCCACCACCTGGGGCTTCTTTTAGTGAGTCCAGAAAGAGGACGAACTGATTCCTAGAAGGTCTTGTAGATGGTCCTTTGGTTTTGTTTGATAGGTTCAGTTTGTAAGCCTTATGTCCTTTCCCATGATGCATCTGATTTAATCATGTATGCCCACTCATGCATAGGCATAAGATGATAAATAGAGAACTTCCCCTTAAAGTTCATCCAGAGGACAATTTGTCTAACTGTACATAAACCCAAAGCAGTTCAGGTAGATGAGTGCCTTGCCTGTATGTCCCTACTCCTTTAGAAGGAGTTGTACCTCCAGGTAGGAACTCAAAAATCCTGCCTCAGTTTCTAGCCTGTCCTGCAGATTTTGGATTTGCTACCCTCCACATCACGTTAAGCTCTTTAATGTGAAGTGTGCCTGAGTGGTTTTTAGGGAGGAGCAATCCCGTGGATAGCTTGGACTTGGGTATGTGTGCAACTGAGGCAGGTGAGGGCTATGAAACGCACTGTTGAGAGAGGGCACCTGTAGGCCAAGCCAATGGGAGCCCCAGGGTAACCAGGCCTTCCCCACACTTGCCTGACTAATAATCTATCTGCAGCTCAGGAGCCACCATAAAAGACCGTGCATGTAGTTCCCGCCCTCATCCAGGGAATCTGTGTTCCCATTCAGACATATGCTGAAGGAAACAGGCAGTGGACTAGAGCACCTGGCGGTCCATCTACTGATGTCACTGAGAACTTGCTTTGTACTGAACGCTTATGGGTACCGCAGAAATCGTGAGGCTGAGCCTCTGATCATAATGCTCACCAACAAGTGGAGCACAGACCAGGTGACTAGGAAGTCATGACTGTGATTCCCAAGACCTGCACCAGCTGAAGTATTTCTCTTTTACAAAAAATTCTTATTTTTTATTTTCATGTATCCGTTCCTCTCCACCCTCTCTCTCATATGTGTGTATTTTCATACAGACATGTATGTGCACCTTAATCTATGGATTTAAGGCTGCCTTCTTTATGCATACCCCTTATGAAAAGCTACCTCTTAATTAACACATTCCGGTATTCCTTTTTTCCTTGAAGATTGGTTTATCTGGGAAGAAATGATGCAAACTTAGATTTGAGACAAGGAATTTCATGGTGGTGTGGGTTCTGATTCAAGAAAAGTAAGGACGGTTCTACATGAAGAAAAAGTGACACGCTGAGTATGAGGAATGAACAGCAAGCAACCACTTAGGAAGGGGGCTTCTGCAAATCATGGTGGAGATTCGTTATGTGTTAAGGGCAAGGTATCTAGGCATTTGGTGAACCACAGATGTTCTGTAGAGACATCTGGTGTTCATTATTAACACGGACAGCTGGCACAGGGCATTCCACAATTCAAGTTGGCTTCAGCAGAAGATGTTAATACAGGGTGGGGACTGGATCTGACCCAGAACCTGAGCTGCACTCAACCATGATCAGAGATGCTTCTGTTGCAGTGAATGACAGTCGATGCAGAGACGCATAACAGGTCAGAGTGGCTAGAAGAGGTGATGCAGATGCTCTCTAGGTGGCATCCATTACTGGAGAGTTGTAGGCATTTGACGGGTGCAAAGGGAGGGAGAATCATGCTTTTTTGAGGCTGTGGCCACTGGTAGGTTACCATGCTCCAGTGGATGGTTGCACACCCCTGCACATAGAGACAGTTCTAATTTGACTTTGTGAATTATCAAAAACATAAAAAAGATATAAAGTTAGAAGGAGTGGGTGTTGGGGAAATACAAAGGGTGTTGGTGAGGGTGGGCGGTGCATGATTGCATCTTGTTGCATACATGTATGAAATTCTCAAAGAAGTTTGTAAAAGGTAGTGGAATCTTGAGTGGGAAAATAAAATAGAGTAGTATGGACAATCGACTTATTTTAAATCGAAGAGGTTACCCTTGATAATGTGGAGTGGTGCTCATGCAAACAGTTGGGGGCCTAAGAGCATAGTCTAGTGTTGCCTTTAGGAGTTGTACCTCCAGGTGAGTAACTCAGACATCCTGCCTCAGTTTCTAGCATGTCCTGCAGATTTTGGATTTGCTACTCTTCACATTATGTTAATCAGATCTTTAAAGTAACCTTAGTATCTCCCTTTACCCCTCTTCCCTCTGGCCTTCTCTCTCTCTCTCTCTCTCTCTCTCTCTCTCTCTCTCTCTCTCTCTCTCTCTCTCTCTCTCTCCCCCCCCCCCCTCTCCCCCTGTTTGTGTGTGTGTGTGTGTGTGTGTGTGTGTGTGTGTGTGTGTGTGTGTGTGTGTCTTCTCTACAGAATTCTAATGCAGGAATCACTTCTACAGCTTTGAGTGGTACGATTTTGTACAACTAAGACATGAAGAAGAGTTTCTCATGGAATTGCTCGACGAGGCCGGTGGGAAGCAACAATGCAGGCTTTCTTTTCTTTTTCTTTTGACACTTTGTTTGCCACAGCATGGGTGTACAGGTCAGAGGACAGCTTGTGGGAGTTAATTCTCTCCTTCCACTCTGTGGGTCCTGCGGATGGGGCTCAGTCTTCAGGCTTAGCAGCAGACATCCTTGTACATTGAACCATCTCAATGTCCCCGTGGGTTTTCTTACAGCACAGACGCTAGCTACCCATCCATAATTTAGATGAGCCCCAAAGCACCACTGTGGTATTGATCAGTGGCACAAAACGTCAAAGCTGAGGAAACCCAAAGTCTAGGGTTCAGGCCCAGGCAGATAGATCACTTAAAACCTGGTATCCAAGGACTAGGACATCCTGTTTGGACTTTCAGAATTCCCCAAAGGAGCCCTTTGTGGACTTGCCTGTGGTGCTGTGCACTGCAGACCAATGAAACCATTGTTCACAGAAACAGAATCAATGGAAACATTTGGAGGGGAATGGTTGCAGCAGAGGCAGGGGGCTGCTGTACACATCTCACCATTCCCATGTGCTTATTCACAGGAGAAAATATCCACACCCTAGGGCAGCTCCTCCAGGCATAGTGAAATTAGCCGATAGTGAGGTTTTCTGTTTTGTCTGGTATTGATACAGGAGTATCCAGGTATAAATTATCTGTGGAAAATCTGTTCCTTGGCTTACAATGTAAGCAGTTTAAAAAAAACAATAAAGAAAAAGTTGCTGTCCTCATCACAAACAACTACCAGGGAAAGAAGAACCTTTCTGCTTAATGAAGACTCATTTGATCTTTGGGGACTAATCCAGCTCAAATTTCACAAAGTAGACATTGCAAAAGGCGCAGGTTTGAGGAAGGTGAAATGATATTTTCCTCTACAGGGACCACATCAACTGGAGAAGCCAGTGTTGGCCTGGTGCTGTTATGTGACCTCTTCTCCATCTTAGTGTTCTTGCCGGCTCCCTCTCTCTCTCTCTCTCTCTCTCTCTCTCTCTCTCTCTCTCTCTCTCTCTTTTCTCTCTGTCTCTCAGTCTGTGCATCCCAAGGTCAATCACAGGTGTCTTAGTGACTGTTCTATTGCTGTGAAAAGACCATTACCAAGGCAACTTATAAAATAGCTGGAGCTAAGCCATCGAATTTGTGGCTTGCTTACAGTTTCAAAGGGGCGGTCCATGATCACCGTGGTGGCAGGCAGGCATGGTGCTGGAGCTAAGAATGTACATCTTATAGGCAAGATGGAGGCAGAGAGAGAGAAAGAGAGAGAGAGAGAGAGAGAGAGAGAGACTGGGCATGGCTTGGGCTTCTGACCTCAAAGTGCACCTCTTCCAATAAGGTCACTTGTTTTAAAGAGTCCACCAAATGGGAACCAAGCATTCAAATGTGAGCCTTTGAGCCACTCTCATTCACACCACACAGGGAATCTTCATCGTTCTCCACCATATTGTTTTGAGGCAGGATCTGTCAATCAAAGTGAAGCCTCACCGATATAGCTAGTCTTGCTAGCTGACTTGCTTCTGGGGTCTCTACCCTTCTAACCTTAAGGTAGCTGCCACATTTACTTAAGATCTTTCTAGCAAGCATTTTAACCCCCGAGACATCTCTCCAGCCCTGTTTGCTACCTTTTTTAGTTTTTAAATTAAATTTTAACTTTTGAGATTATAATATAAATTACATCATTCCCCCTTTTAAGATAGTCTTTGGCGTGCAGCCAAGGCATGGGAAATACAAAATAGTGTATGAGAAAAACAGAGAGGCTCAGGAGATTCTTCCAAGGGAAACATCTCTGCACACACGAATGCACTCCTGAGTTCCAGCATCAGCAACCACTAGACCAAATTTGCCTGAAATATCGCCAACATCTCAGCCTCCTATCTGTAAACTAGTTTGACCAAGTGTCTACTTCAGATAGCAAAAGACTCCTGATACACATTGTCTTGCAAATCACATTTTAATAGGTTGCTTTTCTGCCAACTGAGTTTGCCCTGACATTTTACACATGTGTATAATGCACTCTGATGGCTCTCATACCTACCCTCTCTTATCTCTCTCCCATCATCGTCAACCCTCCCCCCTTACAAGGCCCTTCCCACATTCATGCCCTTATTTTTGTTTTTGTGATACAATGAGCTTAACTGTGGCCATCTGTGTAACCATGAATTTGGAGCAAGCCACTGGAGCCTGAGGGATGCCTCAGTGGGTACATGAAGGAAGACAATGGTTCCCCTTCTCACAGAATCTATCAGTAGCCACTGGTTCAGCAGGGAAGTAAATAGCTACCCTTAAAACTCAGGCTAAACTAGTATCCGCTTTGAAAGTTATCTAACCAGGCAGCTGCATCTTCTTGCCTGTAATATATAGCATCTTTTGCAATATGTTTCACAAGTGATTCCAAATCATCAGGGGAATGAACCAGGCTCTCACAAAAGGACAGAGGACAGACATATAATTTGATTGTACATTCAGAATCCCAGCTTACAATTCAGAGACTAAGATATTTCACTATACTTATTATAAAAGATATGTTTTCAGTGATGCCAACCGCAGACCTTATCCAGAAAGATTCTTAAAAGGCCAAGAAGAGTATCTTGGTTTCAACATCTGCAAATTAAATGAGGAAGGAAATCCTACCAGAGTAGATTAGAGAATTGGTTTCCTGCTAATATTTCAAGTCTGTTTTCTAACCCACAGAAGAAAACGTCTTGAAAAGCTTGCATAGACAATCATCTGTGAGGATGCTTAGAAAGCCAGCAAGCCCAGCTGGCACAAGTTCCAACGAAACACAGGAGCAAGTGAGTTCATCAAAGCCTCTCAATTAATTGGAAGCTATCTCACTAAATGCAATAAGGGGCCCAGAGGAAGACAGTCTCATTTTCTCAGAAAGAAAGGCCATAAATCTGCACTAAAAGGAAAATCACCGAGTATCTCTGAAATGGTGCTATTGTGAGGGATTGAAGCGCAGCTAAGTGGGGGAATTTCTAACTGAGAAGAAGAAACTGATGGCCCTTCCTCATGAAGTACCAGAACAAATTGGTGATGTGTATTGAGCTCTTTAACAATGTTCATTCTTCTTGACCTGATATCTCTGTTTCTAGCATCTTATTCTTGAGAAAGAATGATTTAGAAAAAAATAAAGCTTACCCACAAAGACAGGGAAATGAGTATTTCCCTGAACGCTTGGAATTAGTATGGTTATCCTATCAAACGAGGTAAGCAGGGTGAGAAATTGGTTTGTTCATCAATATCAAACACAACCTACACCTCCCTAATATTCTCTCTCTCTCTCTCTCTCTCTCTCTCTCTCTCTCTCTCTCTCTCTCTCTCTCTCATATGCTTGGATTTTTTAGTGTTGGCTATAGAGGTCAGGGGACTTGTACATGTACATGCCAGGTAAGCTGTCTTCCACTGAGCTACACACCCAACCTAAGATCTTCTGATTCAAATTAGAAAGGTAATATATTCCTTTTAACCAGCAACCCAAGAAATCAGCCACTTGTAGTAATCAATGAAACTGAATCTCATACTTTGTCTTTTTATTCTTTTTATTGTCTTCCTGGCTCCCTGGTTTTTCTCTCCATATATATAGAAAGGAGTTTACATAATAACGCTTCATATTATAATGGGAATTAAAGACTCTTATCACCTAGTGACAATCTTCCTGTCCTGTTTCTGAAGCTAAGCACAATTTACTTGTGTGTT
Source organism: Cricetomys ansorgei (assembly GCA_026225945.1). Lineage (NCBI taxonomy): Eukaryota > Metazoa > Chordata > Mammalia > Rodentia > Nesomyidae > Cricetomys > Cricetomys ansorgei. Next base: position 20,506,462 of record JAMJFZ010001203.1, on the reverse strand, counting down.
TGAATGGTGTCAATGTAAGCAAACCCACTCTGTTGCCTCTCAAATAGCCATAACATGTAAAATTAAGCACACTGCATAACCCTTGATGCTAAATGCGTATGTTACTGGTTTAGATAGACTAAACCAGTAGACTTACAAGCTTATGGTTGAGCATTACATTAATATACTCCTCCTACTTATGAAAATAGTTTACCATGGATAGGATGTTAAGCTGAGTCATGGTAGCAGCAGCAAGCAGCTTGAGTTCACCATGTCTCTCGATCTGATCATTTTCTCTTGACCTTGATCAGATTTCATGTTATTTTATTTATCGTGGTCTGAGGAACAATAGCCTATACCATATATTTAGCTATACATCATGCAGCTAGGCCTCAACATGCTGAGCAAGAGTACTCTATGACAGTCACAGAGCTAAGTCACCCTGGACACTAATAAATTAAGCCAGTAGCAAGCTGGGTTAAGGTACTGAGTTCTAGACACAAGTGAACTAATGAAAATCCCTGCCCTGCCAACTTTTAATACTTTGAAGAAGCTACTTAGCGTAAGTCTTAATGTTCACATCTATATACAAGCAATGATTTCTTGTAGCTGGGATGCGAACGAAGGCAAAGTATACTCTGAAAATACTGGCAGTGTTCTTTATTGCATCTTGCTGCCTGGAGTTACTGCTTGGACTTCTGGCCTCACATAAAGTGGATATCAAAGTAACTGCTGGTTAAAATCTGGGTCTGTAGACCCACAGTTCTTCCTGCCCATGTCCTGTTCTTTGCCATCGCATTTCTCAGGCTTGCCCAGCTCTCTTGTTCCCATGTATCATCATTTCACATCGAATGGAACCTTCATGATGCCACTCGCTTTGCTCTTCTGAATGGTTGGTCCTCAGCCAGTACAGCAGAGAGTAAAGAGTCCAGTACGGCAGAGAGTAAACAGTCCCCTATACTGAGGGAAGATGCAGAACTGGTTTGCACACGATGTCTCCTTAAAGCTCTACTCTGCCTCAGGCCTCTCCTGATCTCATTTGCCGCTAGCCCATTGGAGAATCCTTATCTATTGTGGGAATTTTCTCAACTCTAGGGTATCTGTAGCAAAGGTTTAGAAATTTCACCAGCATCCCAGAGTTTTACTGATTGCTACTTATACTACTATTCCTGTTTTCAATAGGTTGGTTTTGATTTTGTTGGGTAATGTCTTAGTTAAGAGTCACTACTGTTGTATTGAGACACCATGACCAAAGCAATGCGGGCAGGGAAGGGTTTTTTTTTTTTTTTGTCTTACATTTTTCATACCACTGTTCATTATCAAAGGAATCAAGACAGGAACTCAAACAGGGCAGGAACCTGGAGGCAGAAGATGATGAAGAGGCCGTGGAGGGATGCTGCTTATTGGCTTGCTTCCCATGGCTTGCTTTCTTATAAAAACCAAGACCACCAGCCTGGGGGTGGCCCCACCCACAATGGGCTGGGCCCTCTCACAGCAATCAGTAATTAAGAAAATGTCCGGCAGGCTTGCTTATACCCCAATCTTACAGAGGCACTGTCTCAACTGAGGCTCCCTCCTCTCTGATGACTCTAGCTTGTATCAAGTTGACATAAAACTAGCCAGGACAGGTAATAAGGACATAAATATATTAAACTAATCAAAATTTAATCCAACTCTATATGATAACTTTTCCAGGGCAAAAAAAAAAAATCTAGAAACACCACAGGGTTAAAATCAAATTATGGTGTTGTAATGTGGATCTTACATATTTGTCAACCATACATGTGATAAAGACTTCATCCCCAGGGTTTTGCTACTGGGAGGTGAAGAAACCTGAAAGAGTAGGGGCCTAATGGGAGCTTTAGGTCATTAGAGGCTAGCCCTTGAAAGGAGAGTAAACCCAGAACTTTCAGTTCCTCTCTCTGTCATTCCTTGTCCATAAACTAGCAGTTTTGCTTTCTGACATTAGACCATCAGGGGCTGCCTTCTCACAGATACAAAACAACACAGGGTACAGGTCCTGGTGATCATTCCCAAGCTAGGAACCAAGCTAACTTTTTTCTCTAGAAATGGTCATCGTCTCGGGACTTTGTTATGATAACACAAAGCGGACTAATGCAATGGGGACATTATAAACACATCTTTAAAATTTTAAATGTGTTTTCAAAGCTTAAAAGGCTAATAGATACACACACACTGAATTAAATTACACATCATTAATGTTGCTATGCAACACTGCATTCACCAAAACATTCAGCAATGTTCCACCTTTTTTCCTTCTACAGCAACTAAAAATTGGAAGAGCAAAATGAAGAATAAAAGAAAAAATAAACCAGGCGGTGGTGATGTACGCCTTTAATTCCAGCACTCGGGAAGCAGAGACAGGCGGGATCTCTGTGAGTTCGAGGCCAGCCTGGTCTACAGAGTGAGTTCCAGGACAGCCAGAGTTACAACAAAGAAAGCTTGTCTCAAAAACAAAAATGAAAAAAATAAAAAAGGGGAAATAAATCAAAGATGTATGAAGTATTGATGTAAGACTAACTTGTTGCTTTAAATGATTTAAGTATCCAAACAACAGTATGCCATGTGCCCCTTGAATGTGTATTTATAGATCATTGTGGATATCTGGGAAGCCAAAACAAATTTGAAGATTCAGGGAACTAAAAAGTCATTTCAAGTTTCAAAACAAATCAATTAAAGACTAAGGGATTTGACCAAAAATACCTTGGCAGTTATTACAGTGTAAACACTTTCATAAAAAGATAATCACCAACAGTAACCATGTGTTCTCTAACACGAGGCCACAACAACTATATACATATATGCATCTATGTATGTATGTGTACTGCAGAATATATAGCATCATATATATCTACATGTAATTGATTTCATATACTTGTTAAAAGTGCCGCCAATTTGCTGTAAATTACGAATCAAGATCCCCAATTTTGTCTGGCCATTAGTAGGTCACTTGGCCTGCTACTGAATAGTTGAAAACATAATTCTCCACGAAATTCACAAACACTTGCTTGACAACAAAGGCTAGCAGTAAAATATACTGGGATTACTGCCAGGAGTGACAGGTTTAGTTACAGCTCAGGGTCCATGCACACTGTATCATCATGTGCAGCTTTCCAACTTGGTTGGTTGAAGAATAAATTTCCAGCCTGACTCACTATGGCATGTTCTAGAATGATGTAGAGTTCTGAGAGCGCTATATAAGAAGACTCTCAGTATCCGTAATTAATGACTATAGTTGGTCAACTCTGAACTATAGAACTGAATACTGAGTACACACTACAAGTAAAGACCACAGTTTATAAATGTGCTGGCACATTTTCACACAAAGAGCACAGAAACAGCTTTAAAATGTATTACCTTTCAAATTGTGGACCCAAATCTCAGCTTAAAACTACTTTTCAAAGCAATTTTGGCTTCACTTAAGCTTCTTTTCCTATTGATTGTTATTCTGGACTAGGAAGGTATATTTTCTGATGTGCAATAATGCATCCAATTCAATTGGATGTTAGCTGACTTATAGAAAGAAGCAGAAGGACAGGGAAGAGTCAGTAGAGAGACTACAATTCAGTTAGCCAATCACCAGCCTTAATTAGATAAGAGGAAGGCCTTGTAGCCTTCCTTCATTTGAAAGGAACACTGAGATGTGCCCCAGATGAGATGGGAAACAAAATAGCAAACAGATGCGCTATTCTGTCCTACAACTAGACTCATCTTCCAAGATGCATTTAAATCACAAGTGTGTGCATACGACCTTTTAACAAGATGCTTGAAGCATCAATCAAGAGCTCTTACAACCAGTGGGCATTTGTGATGTTTCTGTGTACAGATTCTGCAAATACCAACCTTTCTGCTTCTTTTTCCTTCCCTTCCCTTTTCTTTTCTTGTTTGTTTTTTTTTTTAACTTTCTCACCCCTTTCACAGCTTACTCCTGTCTAAGTACCCTTGACTTTGACCAAGACGTCCAAGACTTGGGCTCTCAGGATCTCCATTCAGTCTGCTCAGAAGGACAGTAACCTCTCCTCCCCAACCACTCTGTGTCTGTTTTACATGGCATTTCAGAAGCAACTCAGCTGCTTTTCCAGATATCTCTACATTCAACTTGCTAGAAATAAAGCCACTATTTGGAAAACTAATTCCAGGACACCTCCTCCCAAACCCACAGGTGCTCAAGTACCCTGAATGAGATAGTAGTGTTTGCACACATCAGTGCTTCTACCTGCACATTCTCAAACATCTCTAGGGACTGGAGAAATCACAAGCTGCTCCTGCAGAGGAACCAAGTTCAGCTCCCAACAGTGATGTCAGGCATCTCACAGCTGCCTGTAACTCCAGCTCCAAGGGATCCTGTCCCATGTCCTCTTCTGGACTCCTGTGCATATACCCTTGTGCACATGTGAGTGCGCATGTGCGCACACTCACACACACACACACACACACACACACACACAATTTTAAATCAATATTTTTAATTAAATCATCTCTAGAAACTGATAAGGCTAACATAATGGAAAGGCTACTTAAGAAGCTCTTACGCTGTTTCGTTTAAGGGAAAATGGCAAGGAAAAAGTCTATACTTGTTGAGAACAGATTTCAGAGTTTTTTCACAACACTCTTGGTGCCTGATTGATCGGATCTGGAGATGCTGCATCTATGAAAGGCCAACTATATCGATTTCATGTGCTATTGTAACACTTTAAAGGCTTTGTTTTACTTTTATGTCTTATCCTTAGAATAATCCAGTAAGAAGAAGACAGGAAGAAGGTTGTTAATTACCACACTGAAGGGGAAAACCTCTGTGACTTGGAAAGTCAGGGGTTTAGGAAAATGAGATTAGCTTTGTGGCTTCTCTTTGTGGGCACCCCACATACACATGGCCCCACAGTGAAACTGTGGTCACAGACTGAAGTTTCTATCTAGCTTTTCTTCAGACTCTGGTCTCACTGTCAGCTTGAGGTCAGTAAGTTCACCTGTAGTTTGCAAAAGGGAAAAGTGGGAATCCTGTGGTGCATTTGGCAGACAACTGAGACACCAGGATGTGATGGATAGGAAATGTGAATTAGTATATGAGTTGAAGCTTCTATTAGTCATTCATTTACTCCTTGGGCAAGCAAAAGACTCCGGGTCATGACTTGTGTGGATTCTTTAGCAGTTTTGTTATAATTATTGTGACTCTTGATGTGAAACCACAAAGATGAAGAGAGAATAAACTAGGAGGAGGGTAGGACCTCATGAGAGGAGGTAAGGCATCACTAAGTTAACAAAGGTATTAGGAGATAACAGCAGAATCCAGACATGTTAAGCTTATCCATCCCACTTTTCTAATAATATTTGGCCTGTTTTCCAAAACTTCAAACCACTTCTTCAAACTGACTTCCTGGTGTAGAACCTCTGTAATTCCACTTAGGGCTTAATGAATATTTTAAGCTATTATTTTGAATTCTAAAGGTGATGAGGGGGTTCAAAGTACATTCGAGGGCACAAAACACCCCTTGGAATCATAAAGATGTGCAGTCTTGGGTGTGTGGGTATGCTTTTCTGACCCCAACAGGCTAAGTTTAATTCAGCCTTCAGCTGACTCTATCTTAAGAGACCTTATTACAAATCACACCTGGGACTCTCCTGCCATGCCCTGCTCAAATTCTGCTCTTGTGACCTGGCAATATTCTCAGTGGGAATCCAGGGTGGGTTTCTTGTTGTTGTTGTTGTTGTTGTTTTGTTTTGTTTTTGTTTGTTTTGTTTTGTTTTTCGAGACAGGGTTTCTCTGCTGTAACTCTGGCTGTCCTGGAACTCACTCTGTGGACCAGGCTGGCCTTGAACTCACAGAGATCCGCCTGCCTCTGCCTCCTGAGTGTTGGGATTAAAGGCGTGCGCCACCACCACCTGGCTGAAGGGTGATTTTTAATGACAGCAGAGATGGTGGGGGAGTAGTGAGCAACACAGGGAAAGCCAACATTACCAGAAATGCAATAAAGCAGAATCCTCAGATCTGAGTTTCCACCTACCTTATGAGGCTGCTAAGAAATTGGGGTGAGAGCAATCTCAATGGGAAAAATGCATTGAACCAATTGTTTTCTTTGCAAGAGACCAATGTGACATTTCATCTAAAGTTCTTTTAATATCGGACTACTACTATTGAATACTTTTAACATGAGGAGCTCACCTTTTACGACAATATAAACATCAGTTCCGATATACCTCTTAAGAGTTCTATTACAGTTATAAAAGTAATCAAAAGCCCTCACTTATCCCATCAATGTACAAAATAAAGGCCAGACTTGGAGGGAACCCTGTCCAGCCCTCCTGTGCCTCATTCTGCAGGGCAGCACAGCTCATGGGGATCTTAAAGTATTGCGCTCAATTGCACATGCCAGGGGCACCTACAGTTCGAGGCACTGTGCTCTATCGTGAGAGTACAACAGTGAAGAAGAACCAATGGTTGCTGTAGAGGGGTGGATAACGTGACCAGAAAGATGTACACCTCAACACCAAGCATGCTTGGTAGAGGGATCCCAGGAGCTTTGAGCACATAGAACTGTCTTACCCAAACCGAGTGGTTGGATGAATGGCTGTGTGGGTGGGGGAAAATAAAGTGTTCAGTAGAGTGAGATTCTTAAAAGTGAGCACAAGCTTCCAACAGTTAAAGAAGAAGAAAAAAAAAATCTCGGTGGAGGTGACATGGGAGAGAACAGACTGCGATCACGGATCCGTGGCGTGAAGGCAGAGAGGCTGCAAGGGTCTTAAGGGTCTCCAGGGTAACGTGGGAGGTGAGGCTTAGTAGCATTGGAGCCACACAGGAGGGAGGCTAACAGTTACAGTGTTGTATCTGAAAAATATGGTTTTGAAATCTGATAGGAAAACGTATCAGACAACCAATTTCCTCCAGCTCTCCTGGCATGTCTGAAGAACCACTGCTACTCTCTGTTGCAATTTTGTAACTCGGTAAGCCTGTTAGTTTCTACTTTATGACCTATGCAATTTGCATGAGTAGCATTTTTATGTGTTCACTTTCAACCCAACTTCAACCCCAAAACAAGCACTACAGAAACTGCAACGATACCTCACTTGGGCCCTGAGGTTACTAAAAGCCGGACAGAGTCCTGGCTTACCACCTTCATTTAGTGTTCTCATGTTGCTGAAGGTGCAGAGATAGGCCACTAACCTTAACCTTTCCTCTTTAGTCACTTTGAGTTGGGAAGACCAAAACATCCCAGGCGGACATCCTCACCACCAGGTGTGGACCATTTCCTGAGTATCAGAATGCACCCTCCCTAACAGATTATCAGTTTAACAACTTACTAAAATGCATGCAGCACAGATCACACAACTCAGTGTTGGGGGTGGGGCACACATTGACCAGGACAGCCTACTGTGCATACCTGCTCTCCTCTATTTAAGCCTAAAGCTCGTGTCCGTTCATCAAAGTAGCTCTTGGGTTCATCTGTTGCTCTCCCATTGTAGCCACACTGGATAAGTCTCTCTCTGCTTCCTGTAATTACTTGTCTCTTTAATAGGTGTGTGGGGAAGTAGGGTTGAGCCTAGCCTACTAGGGGTATCAGTGTCCTGGCTTTTGCTTTAAAAACTCTGGCAACAAATCCATCTTGGAACATGAGGTTCCCACAGAGTTCTTATTGCCTTACATTCTCAGCTGACGCTATGATACCTTTAACTTTTCTAAGCACGTAGGTTTCTGTGAACAAATGTGTTCACAGAAGTGTCTCCTAAAAACCTGGTGGTAGCTTTCTTGGAATAAATTTAAACAGAACTGAACTCTGTTTTCTTCCTTGTGCGTGAAAATAACCTTTTGGTGGCTGCCCCTTCTCCTGCACCAGGTAGAGGAAGACCTTGCACTTGGAAAGCAGGTGGGGCGGGAAGGGGAATTGTGTAAGGGCACATATTCAGGGTACAAATAGGCAGAACTTCTTTCTATTGTAGAAAAAAAATGCTTGTCCTGCCCTGGAGAGAGAAACCACAGAGTGGACTGGCATTGCTCTCTAGCTAGTATTAAAAATGATTAATCTACACAGCTTCTCATTCATTTAGTCTTTGGGACTCCTTAAGGGCCTAACTTAATAATAGCAATGTTCTGACGCCAATACCATACCACAGTGACTGACAGCGAACAGAATTGGTATAATAATTCTCTTTCTCTGAAATAATGAAAACAAAGAAGGTAAACAAGTGTTCATTTGCTTAAGGTCACAAATCCAATCAGTTGTGAATAAATGTCAACACAGTCGTTGATAATAGTTTAATGACCACACTAATTCAACATAAATTCTAATTTTCAACCTTTAATTCAGAGAAAAAAAATTGAGTATCTCAAATCAGTATCTCAAGCTACTCCAGAAAGAAAATCACCTTGTAAACATAGTGCAGGAGGTTTCTGTTACGTGGACTTTCTGCTGTTTATATGTTGATACTTTTTTATTTCCTAAATCAATAATAGGATTTGAACCTTATCGAGCAACTCAAAAAAAAATCCTTTGACTGGGGGTGTTGACCAGTAGATTATAAGGAAATTACAAAATTTTTGTGTCCAAAGAGAACTGCTTTTAATTTTCCTGATGCCATAGGACCCATCTCTAGGAAGAGACCAAACCTCAGTGTCTTTATATAAATTATCAATATCTTTAGGACTGTTACATACTTTTTGCTTACTTTTCACTTAGAATCAAGATCAAAAAATATTACTAATTTCATGCAAAGCCTATGTGTTTGCAGTCAGAAATAAAACGCAAAAATGGACACAATTATATACACAGCACTCCTCCCCACATTCATCCTGGTGTCTCGCCCCTCTTCTTGCTTTCATCCCTTTTGCCTTTTGAGGTATGTTTTAAATTGTTTGGGGAGGATGATAAGAAAGAAGTTTGGTGGAGGTGGGGAAGAGAACGCTGAAGAGGAAGCACAGAAGGGTTTGAAGAGAGATGCGTTCGAGGACAAACGAGAGAGCTGTTATGTAATAATCCAGAGTGTCTGTTACTCACTCCAAGCATAACTTTAATTGACTTCGATCCTATAAAACATACTCATGCAGAAAGCATCGGTAGAATAAGTGTGCTCCAAATGTTACGATTCTAAAACAAATCAAAGTGAAAATTGTCTCTACACTTGTATTTTATCTCAATATCGAAAACAGGGTCTCTATCGGTTCACCAATGTCATGACCACCAGCATTTCTGACTCACAGAACCAGGGGATTTGTGCTTCTACGAATGACGTATCTCAAAACTCTCATTGCAGAAGCTTCACAATGAGTAGGAAATTTACAGAAGGCGTGGTTTACACAAAGTAGAATGCTGTGTATACAGTAAGAGTGGAGTGAGCTGGACAACAGACCCAGTGTGGTTCCCCAACAGCGGGTAATTAGCAACTGGTTTCTCACGAAGGGAAAGGGAACAGCTGTGTTAGCTAATTTACTGAGACTGAAGGGAAATGAAGTCTGCGAGGATTCAAGCATTCAGGTGCATTCGAAATGATTGAAGCCACTTTACCCCCAAAGGACTTCTGCTATGTTGTATGTGGCATTACATATGTGAACCAGGACTCAGGAACTGTGAAAGGGAGGGTGAAATTTCCCACAACCTTATTTTCGTGACAAGCAAAGTTCCTTTAGGGAAAGATGAGGTGCAATTGAAAATCACATGATACTAGTAATGGAGTAGGTAGGTAGGTAGACACTAGTAAGAGATTGGAGCGTGCCATATACAACCATCCTTTTCTGTCCAGGAAGTTCGATGTAAAGCACTCTGGGAAACCACAGCTGTACCGGAAGCACCACATCCCATGCTGCCCCTTTGTGGCAACATCCTTACAGCTGCAGTTAGGTTTCTCCACCAAATCAGAAATTAAGGTCCTAGGGTACTTTCCAAAAATGATCACACGTGTCCATCAGCAAACATCTCGATAAACAGGAAAACAAACCACAGAGATGGCCCAACTCCAGAGCATGCGCAGTAGAGCGGGCTGAAACAACACTGTCTACTGGGAGAGACTTAGCAATGCTGTCACAACAGTTAGGGGAGCAATTTAATGAAAAACTTAAAATTACGCAGCCTGTAACAATCTTGTGACCTCAGTTTCTTCAAAAAGATGGAGTTGGTTTTGGATTGTTTCCATGCCCCTCCCAGGTGTAGCAGATAGGAGTGAATTACTTCAGATTGTTCATCACAACTGGCTATTGTTACTTGTTTCTATGCCTGCGCAGGAAAATGTGGTCTTGCCATATGTAGCTGGTCCACCATGTGCAGCTTGTCTCCCATGTGTGGCTTGCCTTCGTGATCATAAACTTTACTCGTGTGACTCTTCAGAGCATAAATTGTCTGATGCCCTGACTAAAGTTGGCTATTGAGACTTTCATGTGCCTCATTTATCAGCCTCATTCTCCCGGTTCTCACCATCAGCTAGAGCAATAAACAACAGCCCAAAACCCGTGTGCTGTTCTCTCTCTTTGAGTCAGCCCACTCTGAACCTTCCCTGACACATGGGGTTTGCTTTGCTTTGCTAAGTCCAGCTTTTACTTAGTTTCTTGGCTCAGTCAATTCCTTTAAGAAGAACTGAGGGGAAAAAACGCCATCTGATAATAGTAAGAAGATAAATCAGTATTACCACATTGGAAACACCTTCAGCAGGGTCCTGCAAGTGTGTATGTGTGTGTGTGTGTGTGTATATATATATATTCACACACAATTATACAAGTTCAACAGGAAAAAAAGGTATCCTTGCTTGCTTTCTATTGCTCTGGTAAAACATTGGTCAAACAGACTTGGGAGAGAAAAGGGTTGCTTTAGTTTGGAAGTTACAGTTCGTCATCCAGGCAGAACTAGAGCCAGGAACTGAAGCAGAGACCAGAGAGGAGCTATACAACTACAGACCACCTGCCTACGGGTTGCACAGCCCACCATGGGTTGGACTCTCCTGCATTAATCATTAATCAAGAAAGTGTCTCATGGACATGCCCAGTCTCATGAAATCAGTTTTCCAATGGCTATTCCTTCTTCTCATCTGACTCTGGTTTGTGTCAAGTTGACAAAAACTAGCCTGCACAGATAGTACCCTCTTTTATGAAGCGCATAATCTCACCACATGAATAAGAATTAAACAAGTAATCTAAAAAATATAGAAAGTGTTCCACTGATGTTATCATGTGAATGGAGTACATAGGATATTTCTAGAAAGTAAGCCTAGAGCTGAAGACAGATCCCTGGCTCTCAGAGCGCTGTGTTCTTGAATTCACTTATCCTACCTTTTTTTTCCAAAATCTGTAAACTTAAAAAAAAAATGTTATGACTCAATATGGAGTAATTTCTCAATATCTCAAAAGCCAACCTAATAAACGAAGGGCTGTCTCTGCCCCAGGACTTTCCCCAAACATTCCATTTTAGCAAGGAAGACACGAGTGAAATTATTGCTCCTGAAATTTGATTTCTATACACTTGCTTTCTCTTATTTAGATTTGTAAGTTATGTGGTCTGACAATAATCTCTCTACCACCTTCCTTTAGGAGAGCAGCCTCCAGTGCCTGTTTACTAGCTATCTGTGTGGATCCAATGTCTACCAATTAACCAACTTAGGAAACACAGCCAAGATAAATTAACTTTGAGAAAACCAAGACATCTGTAATAAACTTAAAACACCCCACACATCTGATTTCTTAACCACAGTTTGAACCACAAGGCCCTGCTCGATATTTAGCAGGGATTGGCTGTCCAGTGAGACTCCTATTTCCATGCATCAAGGAACAAATCATGTATAGCCTCAGCTTTCCTTGACAGAAGCAACATAACACCACTTTTCACTGTGGACCCCTCTAAAGTAGATGCTGAGACGGGTTTGAAGTAAACTCAGTTGGTTGATTCGAGAACTCATTCTAGAAAGCACCAAGGGAAAGCAGGAGAGACAAGGGAAGGAGAAATAAAGAGTTATGTGCATCTGGCCTCCATCAGAAGACAGTGGGAAGGAGGCTGGGAGATGGTTCAGTCTGATTTGGGCCACCAAAGGGGTAAAAAAGCTGGCGTGTTTATGCCCCGGCTCCCCTTCATCAGTGCCCAAGGGCTCTCTTGTGGCCTCAGCTCTCATACAATTTCCATCTGGTCCCTTATGTAGGCAGAGAACACAGCTATAGGTAGAAAAAGCCCAGGGGAAAAATCAACAGCCTTTCCAGCAAGATGCCATCTGTGCATAGGGAAGTGGCAAATTTGAGGACATATGGATGGATGGCAACAGTGTCATCACACAAACAACTCAATTAGTGAATCGTTCACATGAGAGTATACAAGGTAATCATTCTCTAAACACAAGCACCAGGCGTTCAGTCAAGGTACTTACTCAGTTGTGTAAATACTCTGCTGAAAGAAGCCAAAGACAAAACCAACAACTGTTTTCAACACTAGAGAGCATTATAGGAACAGAGCAATCTCTTCTCCACCATTACTTAAATTGTGGAAAACCTTAGGCCTAATTCTAATGTGCAATAGGTCTAATGCTCATAAGAATTATTTTCTTCTGCAGAAAGTCACTCTTGGTCTTCGTATGTGGCAAAATTCTTCCCACTCACCAAGGATCCTTCCCTGGCGAAAGGCATGAAACTCTACATGCATCATACTCAACTCCGTTTGAATTTATTGGAAAGGTAAAAAGAAGTGGAAGCTAAAAGAATTGCTTCAATTTGCTGAACTCTTTCCTATTCTATTATTTTCCAATGTAGTGCTCTAAGGCTAAGAAGGAATTATAAAATCTAGAAAAAGATTGGAACTCATAAGATTTATGAGTTAGACCATTCTGTTTGAAGCCATACAAATCCTCCTTTCTTTAGCAGATGAAATCGTCAGCATGACGTCACTTCCCTTACGCACATCCTGAGTTTTGTTAGCCATCCTTCCCTGATGCTGAGACTCACTGATTTATGTTCCTCCTTTGCATCATAACTGCCACGAATCTCTTCTGTCCACTTTATGCTTAAGTAAGAGCACTTCTCCTACCCCTCCCTTGGCTACAGCCTCACAATTCCTTATGCGTGTGTTTTCATTTGTCTTTTGTTGGCTCAAGTTCATGGTGAGGAATTCGTTTGCACGGAGGATCGTGAGCACAAGTTACCACATAGACTTTTCATGCTCGCTTTTATCGTACAGTGGCATCCTTGCTGTGATCAATGTGCTTTTGTCCCCCTGTCTTCATTCATGGCTGTTTGGTTGCCCTTGTGTTGGGGCATTGAACACCATTCTGAAGACCCCTAATGTCAGCCTGGAAACTGGCCTTTGAAGATTACTTGTGCTCAACCCAAGTTTCAAGGATTTTTCTCATATTCTAGTTATATTGCTATTGAGTATTTTGCATATATTTTTCGAGCATATAATGTACTCTAGAAATATACGTATTTCCTTCTCTTTCCTCTCAGTTGTCCTCATTGTTAGATGAGTTTGCAGTCTCTTCTCCTGCTTCACATATTTCTTCCCAACGGTCTTGTCTACTGGGCTGTAGCAAAAAGACAAAGGGCAAAAGCACCCTTCATGTCTTCAGCGCGGGCTCTGGATACTGTGTACAAACCAATATTTTCTAACAAATGGAAGAAAAATGGATGTACTTCCTGTGCTTTGGTATAATTTGCTCCCTTGCAGTTTCCTATTTCCATGACTACCAATATGGTTTGGATGGGTGTCTAAGAAGGCCCGTGTGTAAAGGTTCGGTCCTCGGAGTGATGGTATCAGAAAAGAGTCAGAAACTTTAGGTTGTGGAGCCTTTGTGGGATATTATTTGAGCCATCAGGAGAAAGCCCTTAAGTGGGGCCGTGAAACCTTGTTCTGATGGTGTGCCTCTACTCCCTGAATCACAATGTCTTTCGTGTGCTGGAACTCACGTTCCTGTTACAGCATGCCACCATCAGGATCCCAAAGCTGTGTGACACCAGACTTGGATGGAACCTCTAAAACAATAAGTTAAATCAATATTTTGTCCTTATAACTTAATTGCCTCAAGTATTTCATTATAGTAACATAAAGTTGATTAATATAGCTGCCATTGTTTGAGGTTAATGACATTGAGCTTCTTCTACTGGCAAATAATTTTGCTGGCCCTTTGCTCTCTTGGTTTTAATTTATTTATTCAGAAAAATATTCTATAAGACTATCTTACTCTCCCATTTTAGCAAAACTGTTACTAAAGTTTGTATTTTAACTGATTCAGGCAGTCAGTTTGCGCTCAGTGCCCTCTGCTTTCTAAAGCCCAGCCAAACTCACTTTTCCCTTAGATTACATTAATTCCCCTCTGATCTGGTAACATCTCCTTTCTTTGCCTGCACCTTATTGTGAGGCTGTGGCAGCGAGCTAAGCGAGGTAACAGATAGTTGTACATCCCAGAAAACATTGCCAACTCAAGAGAGAATATATTGTTACTATTGCCCAGTTCCCTTACAAGAGGAATTTGCTCATGTAGCAGTTTTTTGTTTTTTGTTTTTTTTTTTTTTTTTTTTTGTGGGACTCTGGGTGTTAAATGAGTTACCCTTTGTCAGAGATTTCATTTTCTGTAATAGTCATTCAGGTGGAGAAACCCAAAGTCCCCTTCTTTTGTTTTATTTTATCACAGAGGCCATAAAACCACCGTGAAAAACAACCAGGTGCTTACTCCTGAGAGGCACATTTTGGTGATTTTAAAATATTTCCTGCATTTATTTGCAACTGAATGTTTTAAAGAAGCAGGGAGGTAAGAAAAATGAAACCCAGGAAGCCAATAAGCTGTGCTGCGTCTGTTTGCCAACGTGTTTGTACTGAAGGGACGGTTGCAGAAAAGCACAGAAGCATTTCTTTAGTTCTGTCCCGGAGATAGCCAAGCCCAGGATGAGCAGCTAAACACACAGAGCTGAGGAAACTCTTGTATACTTCACCTTGCAGTAAATCAAGGACATAAAGGACATTAAATACATGTTCCCACAATTCTGAAAGCTGAGAGCTAAGTGCTGGCTTGTGGTAAATCCAAGTGGAAGCTCACTGTAAATGCATGTGACAAGAAGCCCTGCAGGGCTGTTGTGAAACCCGAGAGCTTTACCATTGTACTGAGGGATAATCAAGAGTACAACAACCCCATATGTTGTTATGACTGGGCTTTCATTGATCCCTTCATAGTATGTGTCCTCTTGAAAGCCCTGGTTGCTCCACATCTCTCTGTCCTCTCAGAACTCAGTATCTCTATTCCCCGCTTTAGACTTTCCACCCCAGAAAAATCATAATGAACACGCGACCAGCCAGATCTCCTTACCTTTGCTTTCCATTTCTTAGTACATCTCTTTTCCAAAGTCAAAAGTTATCTTAACCAAGGCAAAGGGACATCAGAGAATTACCTCCCCTGGCCGTAGTATGGAAGAGCCACATACAACATAAGCCAAGCAAAGGAGTGTAGAAAATTGATTTCCAAGGACACATATTTCAAAGCTGGATATAGTTTATTTATAAATAATATTTAGATACAGAAATTAATACTATTTCCCATATCCCTAGTTTATTAATACATACACACCAGAGAAGAAAGATAACATGTTTGTGTTTCTGCCAGTTGACAGAAAATCAAGATTGGTTATAATTAGACATCCTAGCAGACACAGTGGCAGGTCACCTGCAAACTACAAGCATCGGGTTTGTTTCTTATTTGTGGGCACATATGAGTAATTTCCCCAGATACATTATTTCCACTGCCTATGCTATGCAACTGCTTCAGCCATACGATTTGACTTAGGTGCATTCTGTAATTGTGTTGTGCTAAAAAATGATGAATAAGCAATATCTCAAATTTAACCCCCTTTGCCTTTTCCCTCATGGATTCTCTCCCTCAATTATTTTATTCCATCAGTGCATCGCCGAAGATCGTATGATATAGTGGGAGATGATGGCTTTACCCAGCTATTGCTACCTGTAGTCTTTCCAGTCACACATAGAACCTTATTGGGATTTTGGATGTGTCTAAATATTCTCCACATTTTGTGTGTTAACAATACATTGCTTTTAAAATACGTGTCGCTATAGACACCGACACTCTGTGGCCTGAGGGCTCTAACCACGGTTGAATTATTCTTCTGTCCCTAGTAGCACCAACTCAGTGGCTTTCGTGAAGCACAGTGAAAAGAACTCTGAAAGACTCACAAAGACGTCTGCTGTCCTCACAGGGGCAGCAAGAAGCCCTTGTGTTGAATGGAGGTGGCTGTGTTGATACATACGCACATACACCTCTCCAAAGACTTTACTCTTCTCATTTAATTTGCATGCCTCAGAGAAATAAAAGCAGAACAGTTTCCCATGTATTCATGGTGCCTCTTCATGACCTTGTGGTTTTCATAACGTTAAAAAGAAGTCATGCTGATTTTTTTCATGGGAGAAGGGAAGTCTTTATCAGTAAAGGGCTGGTGAAAATGCAGAGCTGGGCACTGGCACAGCAGTCGCAGGGCCTGAACTCCCCGCCAGGGGTGCTGCCCTCTCCTGCCTCGAGGGTAGGCAAATCCAGGATGAGGAGCAGCTTAGAGGCTCCAAGTAGGCATTGTGCCCTTAGTCTGCCAAAGAACCGAGTCGCCAACAACTCCTGTGTACAGACCCGGTCACCTCATTCAGTCTCCAGCTAAGAAAAGATATCTGTATGGTTCCCACCGGATTTCTGCACAGAAGGTAAACGCTGACTGTGAATGACTCAGAGAATAGAGATAAAAAGACTGAGTTCTCACAAGGCATAAACCTCTCTCTCTCTCTCTCTCTCTCTCTCTCTCGCTCTATCTGGACTAATATAAATATAAGTTCTAGTGTAGGGCTAGATCTGCTCTGCTCAACTTGACTTTGAATCTCAACTCTGATCATAAAAGCCTGCACATCTGAGTTTAAACAGGGCTAAAACTCCATTCCTTCATCTTTCTAGCCTTTTAAAATATGTATGAAGGACACAGAACCGCGCTCTGCATCTCAGACCGGGAACAAAGACTGCTGGTCGGATTCATAGAAAGACTATATAAGTAAACAAGGCATAGAATCTTTTGTAAAGAACTTGGAAAATAGCTTGTGTTACAAAATGACTTTTTACAGTTTGAGTGCCATGTCTGGCTCAGCTGCTCCCAGAGGCACCCCATAGATATGAAGAGTCCCTAATGCAGGTTTGCAAACCACAGCTTCTTGCAGACGCTAGCGTGAACTCATCCTACGGGTAGGCATCCACGACACTTTGGTTTGCTTTTTGGCAACATTTTGGTGACACGTCCTATGCTAACAGGAAAGGCAGAAACCAAGCATATGACAAGAGCCAGCACCCATTACTTCTTTTCATGCTTCTTTGTCAGCTCGCACCCTCCCAGCTGGCCCCGGGCCTGGCTGTCGCTGGGTCTGCCTTCTGTCCGAAGGCTCTCCTGGGAGACTTGCCGCACAGCTTGCAGGATGGCATTCTGCACGATCTGCTTGCTGGCATTCTGCAGCTTTGCTTCCTCCGGCTCGTTCCCAGATGTCTCACCTAGCCAAAAGCAGGAAAAGGAGAGAAGAGAAATTAATTTCAGGAGCTGTGACTCAGAGAAGGGGCGCAAGGTAGAGAGCGGTGCTGCGAGGGACAATCGTAGCTCCATCCCAGAATCCCCAGCTGCAAGAGGCAGTCACCGGACAGGGCTATCAAAGTCCCCTGGGAAATCTATTAGGAAAGGACATACACCCAAGTTTTCAGCCCTAAATACATAGGTATATAAGAGCAACACTAAATGGACTATGTAGGGAAAATACATACGTGTAGTGTGTGTATACATGTATAAGTGTGCATCTACACACACACACACACACATAACAATAATAATCCAAGAAAAAGGGGTCATGAAGTTGATAGTAAGGGTGGAGGGACATTGGAGGCATGAAAGGAAAAGGGAAGAATGGAAATGATAAAAATATAGTACTTGTAAAAGGCCCTCAAGAAAATAATTAAAAAGAAAGAAAGAGACACAAAGGAACTGCCATTAGGAAAACATTTTTATTGATTCTTTCTTTTTTTTTTTCAGATTGTAATGTAATCACATCATTTCCCCCTCCAAAACCTCCCATATAACTCTCCTTCCTCTCTTTAAAATCCATGGCCTCTTCATTCATTAATTTCTGTTACAGGCATATATGCAAATACATATGTATTTCTAAATACATAAGCACTGTATTATGTTACTTATAGGAATGTTTCTAGTCTGATAACGACGTCAGAAACCACACCCAGAAAACCTTACCCACATGACTGCTTACATATGAGCTGAACAAAGACAGCAATACACATGCTATAGTGGGTGTGTGAAAGGCCCTACACAAAGAACTACAGGCAAGTAAGGAATGCTGGGAGCACGACAAAGAGTCTTCCTCAGGGAAGGCACGCTAATTTGCTACCCAATATCAAACGGCGGTCAGCCTAGGAAAACATGTTTTAAGACACTTTGGGGGTTTGTTCAAATCCTCCTACCCCATACAGCCATGCAATCTTGGGCAGGACACTTAGCCTTTCGAAGCTCACTTGCAAATCTCCGAAATGGCTGGCTGTTGGTGACTATACCACCGTGGCAGTGCAGGTAACTGCTTGACAAGGATTCCGGCTGCTGACCCGCCAAGGAGATAGTGACCTCTCTCTGCTTCTTTCTGCTGCACAGTTGCTGATAGCCTTTTCAGTCATGGTGTCTGTTTTGCTTATTAGCAAAATTAAAAATGATCTTTAATTCATCTCCTATTACCTGGGAAAGGGACACACTGTAGAAAACAAGGAAGATGGCCTAAGTAAATGTAAGAGTTGTTCCGTGCCTAATATCTCTGACCTGACATACACAGAAAATGAAAGGGTTAGATGACACAATTATTTCTGGCATAAAAGGCACTGATTCCCCAGTAAAGACAGGAAAGAGGAATTAGTATGTCTGGAAAAACAAAGACACATAGATAATCACCCCTGAGACTGTAAAGTAAAACTCTAATAGTCTGCTCACACTTCAGTAAAACTACACTTGCCTATCTGATTGTGCAACCCATGATGCCAGCCTGAAGCTGACCCCCAGCTACGTGGTCTGCTTCTGAAAATGAAAAGTTAAACCGTTGATAGCTTGCATAACTCATGTGATGTTGTCAGTCTATTTCTGATATTGTTAGTCTGCTTCTTAAAATGTAAAGAAAAACAATTGCTAGCTTAGGTGACTAATGTGATGGTGTTGGAGAAAAAGAACCTCTATATAATGAAATAATCAGATGATCTTGAAGAAGTTCTGTACAAAATAAAAGACTGGGTGATCTCAGCCAAAAGTGAGTGATCCCCAAGCGAACTCCCTGGCCGAATCTTTTTGCCAGCTTTCACTTTATCAGGTATGTCTTCATCTCTTCTGTCTCATCACCGGTTCATTCATCCCTCTCTCGGGTCCTTCCCTGACCCCTGTCCTCCAGTTGCTGAGGCTGGACCCCAGCAGCTGGCAACACCTATTAGAGAATATTGCTGTGGAACAAAGTGCTATGATTCATAACTCTGTGTGGATTCTGGGGCAAAGCAAGCATCCAGCGAATGTCCAATGGTATATGCCTGAGGGCATAGGCTAAGTGGTGATAACAGAAAAACTAAAACACAAAACCGCTCCATGGCTGAGGGTTATTTGTGCTCTCCCATGTGTTGCTACAGATAGACCCCAGTGTGTCTGTGGTTTCTGCCTCCTGATTGTCTGAGGACTTTTCTTCCTCCGTGTCATTATTCTGATGTTCTGTATGATGCAGCCTTTACCTGCATGAGGGAAGCTGGTCGAGCAACGCTCCAACTAGAGATGGAAAGAAACGAAAGACAGAATGGAGAGCAAGGAATTTCCTTCCAAAGACTTGTGCAAGAAGCCAGGCATGGTGGTGCACACTTGTAATCCTACACACGGGAGGTAAAGGCCAGAGGATCAGGAGTTCAAGGTCATCCTCTGCAATGTAGTGAGTCTTTAATAAGAGACAAGGAGACAGAGGGAGAGAGAAAAAAGGAGGGAGAGTGAGAGAAAGAGAGAGAAGAGCAGTCTAAGAAGAGCAGTGACCTAATATTTAAGCTAAATTATGTCTTCATCCAACCATTACAACTGTAAATGGACTGAAACATCAAAGGCAGTGTGTTCCAGATTCAGTCATAAGCTACAAGGGAAAGGTCAGGGCAGTGACAGTTGGGACCTGACTGTAATAGATGAGCCTCATAGTTCCAGTCATTGCGTTATCTGGGTTATCCTCTGCCAGGACAGATCAGCTCTCCATCTGCTGCTACCAGCTAACAACCTCTCCCTTTCTTCTCTAGTCTCCCCAACTCCACGGTGCTTACTTACTCTTGTCTCTGCTTACCTATGACTTTCATGATTTTGCAGGCGCCTCACAGGTGTCCCTACTAAGACACCACATGACCTTTGTCATACCTTCGGCTGGAATTCTCTAGACAGAGAATTCTCTAGACACAGCACACCACCACCACCCTTAGAAAGCTGACCACTCATGCTAGCCGCATCTTGGGTCAACTGTCACTGAACGTCTGTCATACTTTCTGGTCCATTCATCTGTGGCTGTGGAGGTCAAGTCTACAGGTAAGAAGACAGCTCCTTGAAAGAAGAAATCACTCAGACCCTGGCAATGTGGGCAGAACACGTGTTCTTTGCTCAACACATTAATGATGGCTGAGATGAGTATTCATTTGCAGGAGGACAGTGCTAGAGAAAATCCTGGTGGAGATTCAGTCTTTCCCAGAGTATAGTGTGAAGATATACACCACAGCCTGACAGAAGGCAGAAACAGCCACAGACATGCTTGGAGCCTCGCCATTTACACACAGGCATTTAACTTGGTACGATGTGAGGAATCACCTACACATTTTACGTGGCCTACTGCCTGGTTTTTAATTATTCAAATGTCCTCCAGCCTAATTAGCATGTTCAATACCACTTTCCTATTCCACAAAATATGACACATTCATTTAATTGGCCTTAAAGTCCAAATGCTCAATACAAAGTCAAGAATGTGATACAGCTAAATTTGTCTCCAGCGTCTTCCTGTGGAGAATAGTTAGTCTCCCCAACTCCCCCGTCCAGGCACCCAGAATGCCTTGCCTAGTCCTAGTCTGTGGATGTCTAGCCTTTCAGAGGCCAATAGGAGCTCTGCTGCTCTCTGTTATCCTTGTTAGAGCTTCCTCTTCAGTGACCATCTCACCCACCCTGGTGAAAAGTCTCCAAAGAATTTAATTGCCATGTGGCTAATGGTTGGGGACAGATTCTATTGGAGACTTCGCAGAGCCCTAATGATGGGATGTGGACATTCTTCCCTTCATCTAGCCAAGGTCATGCCCAATAGACCAGCCACAGACTGATGCCAGGGCCGGGGTGGGGGGCAGAGGGGGCTGTGTTCTGGGAATGGGCAACTTGCACTCCATTGTATGTGGTCAAATGTTCCAGATGCTGAGATGTCAAATGTTTGCCATCCCAGAATGTACTTTTCTAAAGGTGAACTTGAGATATCTTGAGATCTCTGTAATTCTGCTGTCTGATGCTATTTACTGTCTTGTCCCATACACACAACTGAGGGTTATAAAAAGAGCTGTGCAGTTAACAAACTTGCTGGCCTGAGTCAGAAACCCTTGCAGCCCTCCTGACACCAGCTTTTGACTCTTTCATTTCATTATTTTTTCATTTCTTTTTCATCCTCAGTACCCCTACCCCAGGACCCTGCCCAGAACAATTATATAACTGTTCTAGCTCAGCTAATAATTAGTATTAGTTCTTTATGTATAGCTGTTAAAATTATGCTTCCAACAACTCTAGGAAGATACAAATTTGCATGAGTTCTTAACTCCAGAGATCTAAATGCTGTTTACCTCTGTTAAGTGAACGCTATTAGTTCCTACTGCAGTGGATATGATATAGGTCATTGTTGCCATTCAGTTTAAAGACAGAATCAGGATGCTGATTTTACCCGCATCACACAGAGAGAGCGTCAGAAGCTGCGTCCTCACCAGCACCTAGCTCCCATCATTCTCTGATGGATCACCAACTCTGCCAGTGGTAAATATTCTCATCAGGACAGAAGAGGGCAGACCACCTCTGCCCCCACATGCTCTCTAAATCATCATGCTGCCAGTAGCAACCGGCCAGGCATTTCTTATATTCTGTTCTGATCATCTGACATTATAAGGACAGTGTTGCATTCATCAATGACCAGCATATCAGACACAGAGAATGAGAACTAATTCTGGTCCCTTTAATAATGCAATGACCGTCTTCTCTCAGCTCTGTGCATACAGGAATTTTCCATGAAGGACCAGATGTTAGGTCTCACCCATCAGTGCCAACTGCTAATAAAGCTGTGCTTGCTGCCCTGCCCCACTTTGGGAACTGAACATGGTGAATTTCAAACTCTGGAACAAACTGCATTTTCCAGCTCGATGCCAACCTCACCAATTCACACTTTTCTCACACACACATAACCAAACCAGAAGGAGCATTTTGGAATCTCCAAAAATATTTTTTTTCTCAAAAAAAATATATATACTATATATTTTCATAATATAGTATTATCAGCCAGTGATGGAAACTTATGAGTGATAGTTAAGTGGTATCCTGTTATTAAAGCTTCTGTCCCGGCAAACCAGGTATAGGGCAGTAAAGTGGCCAGGAATATTATTTCAGGGACATGGCTACTCTCATAAATGGAATTCTCATGTATGGAATTCTTTGTTAAAATTTCCTACAGAACAAAATGAGAAGAATCACAAGGACTCTTTAATTAATTTGTTCTTTGATGGTTTCATACACACATTCAGTGTGCTCTAGTTACGTTGGTCCACCGTCTTCTTTTATCTTCCTCTAATCCACACAAGGCCCTCTCCTTCCACCAAGTCTCCACACTTCTTTCATGTCTTCTGTGTTGTTTTGTATTTTTACTTTGTTACCAATTGTGTAGCCATGCATGTGGAGCAACCCACCGGCACATGGGTAACTCACCAGTGTTACGGCACTGAAGACAACGTATTATGTTCTCTTCCCTGGTAGCCCTGGACTGCCATTAGTTCCCCTGTGTGGGGTAGGGCCCTAAGAGACCCTCTCCCATCCACAACTGAATATTTAGATGCCCCATCTGAGAACCACAAAGATAGCTACAGAATACCTCTATGCTTGCACCGCTCAGTGAAGCGGAGCCCTGCAGACTGAAGCATTTCTGTTTGTGTGAGCATTCATCCACAAAATAATCACAGAGCACTCTCTGTAGAATGCTCACTAGCTTGGAAATTGAAGGTCAAAATATTGAACAAAGCAATCGTGAGCCCTGACCTGTTTGCTTATATAATCTAATGGGAGAGACGAATTTTAATTGAATAATTGAACAGGTTTATAATTTTGAGCTGGGACACGCACTTTGACAGAGTAACAACCACAAAGGCACCGGTCTTGTCTGGGATGAGCAATAGATTCCCAGAAATCTAGCTAACACAAAAAGCTTCTGTATTAACAAGGCATTGGTCTGTGAAAGCACTCAATGAGAATAAGAACACAAGCACAAGTCAGAATGGAAAGTTCCAAACTTTCCATGTGTAAGAGCAAGGTTCACTGAGACACGAAGAAGCATGAATGGCTAGGTGTCTGGGAGGGGGAGTCACACTTGGGAAAGGAGGGCAGCCCAGAAAGTTCAGGTTGTGGAAGGGCTCAAGGGGCTTTTGAGAGGTCTTTGTGGCAAAGCAGTGTGGATTGTCAAATCTGTGCCACATAACTTACCTGGAGAATTCTGAGAAGAGCTGAGTCTTCACACTGGGAGTCTGTAGGATCTGGAGCCTGAAAAGGCAGATGGAATTTGTACCTGCCCAAGCAAAAACAAAAGAAGTCTTTTCTGGCTCCGGAAGACCGGGAAATGTGGGGCTCACTAACAGAGCCACAGAAGACTTTTAGCTTTACAGCCGCTGAATTACACATAATTTAATTTCTACAATATTACTGGGCTGCAATGCCTTAGGGAAGCCATACAAAGCAGTGCCAACAAAACCTGGAAAGAAGACGGCAATTTTAATCTAGGAATTGGATTTGATTATTCCAGGCACTAAATACCGAGGTAATTAGAGGGAAAAAGTTAATTTCGGAAGGGTCTGAGTTAGCAGCTACCAACACAGTTATAAAGCAACACTAATCAGGAAAGAGCAAGAGAGAGTTGACCGATGTCTAAAACAGCATGGCCAAGAAATAACCCAGCAAATCTGTGAGCATCTGATTTATGAAAAATACGCCCATCAATGTGTCTCAGCCACACAGAGTTTCAAGTGACTCACACTCCACATAACTATTTTCAGGTAGATTTTATATCTATATTGAATATGAATTTGGAGCATAGCGGTTGTTTTGGACAGTGAAACTACTCTTATGGTAATACCAGCCATGTGTCATAGTCCATTTGCCCAAAACCACAATGCTAAGAAAGAGCCTTAACGTGTATGGACGGATTTCAGACACGTGGTGTTCCAGCGCAGGCCTACGGATTCCTGAGTCGCTGTGTGAAGGGTGGTAACTATGTAAGAAGTTAGGCATGTGCAGGGACAGAGGGCACATGGGAAATTCTTGTGCTTTAAATTCTGTTGTGAACCTAAAATTGCTCTAAAAATAATAAATTCTTTATTGTTATTTCTTAACGTGCTGTCTGATGGAGCAGGGGGTGCAAGCACTCCTGTGTGTGAATGCCGGTGTGGATGGAGGTCAGAGGACTTGGGTATCTGTGGTCTACACCCGCACTCCCCAGGCAAGCTACCCCCCTCTCTCTCTCCCCTCCCTTCTAGGGATTTTCTTATTTATTTCTGTCTCCCACTTACCAGTAGACACTCTGGTATTACAAATGTGCCCTTATCGGTTCTGGGCATCAGAACTCCAGTCTTCAAATCTATGGAGCAAGGTACTTTATCCATCCAACCATCTCCCCTGCCCTGAACACCAAAGAATTCTTAGAAAAGGCAACAATTGTAAAGGCGGGGGAAAAAATGCTTGGACCAGGGATGCACCACGGTGGGGTGGGGTCTTGAAGGAGAAGGGAGAGATAACAAATTTTACACCAGAGGAAATTGAGGCAGGCAGGGCACATGATCATGAAAATGCTGTTGGAGACGTGTAAGGGTTGCATTTTCTGAGCACGCGGAGAACAAGAAACTCAACTCAAAGTGGGTTATGAGTTCAGAGAGCCCATGACTATACGGTTAGCACAGGGCTTCTAAGGGCGGTTAGCAGAATCTGGGGCTCCACCTTCCACACCATCACTTCCAACCACTTCCCAGCAGTCGGCGGGAGTTCTAGAAGAGTCCAAGGACAGGGAGTTTGGGATAAAGAGGCACTGCGATGGATGAAGAACCTGTCCAGCTTTGGGCGGGATGAAGGCTCCCGTTCCCTCCGCGTCTCCTGGGTGGGAGAAGAGGCTCCAAAGATGCGCGGTGGAGCGCAGATCCGGTGGACCGAGAAACCAGGCACCCAGGCCTCGCTCCAGGAGGAACATTGGAATGGAAACCGGTGCGGACCGTGGAAGCCCCGCCCCTGGCCCCGCCCCCGCCCCGCTCACGCAGCCTCTGCTGCCCCCTGCCGGCCACTCGTGGCGTTGCCGCAATAGCAAGGTCACAGGGCTAAGCTGATACCTGGACTCAGGGAAACAAAGGTGTGCCTTATTTTACCCACTTAAACTGCTCCAAAGACCGTGCTTGATAGTCCATTTGTGAAAATAATAATAATTATAATATAATAATTACTAATAATATTTATGATGATGATGATGGATATAAAAATCAATTCTATTTTCAATTACTTTTTCTTGTCCAGTTGCTCCAGATAAACTTTTAGTAGTGCTAATAGTGCTTTAAAGAGCATTCTGAATGGGCACCATGGTCTTGTTCCCAGCTTTAAAAGAAATACTTTCAGCTTTTCCCATTTCCCTGAGAAGGTAGCTGTGCTTTGTCGTATGAAGCCTTCACCATGGTGAGGAGTGAGCCTTTTATTCCTAGCTCGTTTGGGGCCTTTATTGTGAACGGATGTTGAATTTTATCAAATCTTTTACTGAAACATGCTTTTGTCCCTCATTCTGCCATTGTGATATATTACGGACACTAATTTGTGTATGGTCAAACACCCTTGCAGCCCTGAATTGAAACCACAGGATCACGGTGAATAACACTTACGATGCGTTATTGATTTGTCTTGCTAGGGTTTTGTTGACCATTTTTGCATCTCTGCTCACATTGGTCTGTGGGGTTTTTTTTTTTGTTGTTGTTGTATCCTTGTCTGGTTTGGGTAAGAAGGTGTTGCTTGCGTCACAGTGCAAATTTGGTAATTCAGTCCCATGGGAGAACGTGAGAGAACTGACACTACTTCTGCCTCAAAGCTTCCTTGAATCCCATAAAGCATCTGTGGAAACAGGCAGAGTGTACTTTACAGTCAATGCCTTGAGGTCCATGGAGTTCTGACTAAACTGGAGGCCTCTCCCTGTAGCCTTGCCTGAGGGCTGCAAGCTTTGGGATAGGGAAGGACTGTAGAGTCTGTAACTAAGAGCCCACAGGCTCTTGCCTCTCCACAGGAAGTTGACAGCATACAAAGTAGCACCCATTCACTTCCTCATAGACCTTTTTTCCAACTGAAGTGGCTGTCTTGTCTTTGAGTCTCCATCAGCTCAGCCAAGGAGGCCTTCTGAAAAACAGGCAAGTTCAGTGCCCGCACCACCACCTTGCCCCGGCTCCCACTCAGCTGATTTGGACCTGCCTGTGGTTTTCAAAGTAGTGTACAGGAGAGCTGTCTCATAATGCATTACTAGTAGGTGACCGCCTACTATGAGACGTTGATCAAGCCGGTTTCTTCCTCTTTGAAAAACTGCAGTAAAGGCACATCCTCATATGATCGTAATAAACAGTGGATGTGCCTCTCTCTCTTCTCCAGAGCATCTTATCCCAAGAGGGACACCCTTACCCTGTCTTGTTCACTTCTGTCCCCAATACCTTTGTTCCCATGGACACTTACTAAGCACTGCTCGGTGGATGGCAGTCTCAGTAGCTTTCCATTTCCGGTCTATTCTAACTTCTCCCCATCTCTCAGCTCCTATTAGTTTTCCGTTCTTGCCCTCCCCCTGCCCTTCTGTTGCTTTGCCGCAGTGTGTTAAAGTACATGAGGAAACAGCCTGAGCGATGTGCTCTGACACCAGCTCCGGCCCTCTGCAGGAAAACTGCAGAACACAGGCAGGATCCTGTTAGAAAACCTTCCTCTATTTTCTGGTCCTCCTGCCACAGGGCCAGTGTCTAGTTTGGCCATCTTTACACTAAATTCTCATCTCCTATGTAGCAACTTCTGACTCTGCACACTCTGCCTCCTTTCCCAAGCCTCACACAGGGGTTAGGGATTATTCTCAGCTCCCTCCACTTGGGGTCAGGTGTTTTTCAGAAGAGACAGCATGAGAATGCACTGGATTCTATGAGTTGGCTCCAGAGAGATTGCCAGATAATTTTGTTCCTGTCAGCCAACCATTTACCTTGAGGACATGCACCATAAGGTTATAAACTCCCAGAACCCTGAGCACACTGGTACATGATGATTAACTTCTACAACTCCTGGGGCCCTGTAGCTACCAGCCTGATCTGAGAAAACGCTCATCCGAAACACCATTAATTTAACCTCATTTCTGAGCCCATCTAGCTGTGACTGAACACACATCAACTTTCTCATTCATTCGCATCACAAAGGGGAAAACATTTGATCCACCTTTAAAGCAAAGGAACAGGAAGGCAGGTCACCATCGCTTCATCTACAAATCTATAAAGAAATGCAAAAATCGTGCTCTGTGTGTAATTTTCCATGGGTGAGAACTCCAGTATATGTGGCTTTTTTTTGTATCTTTTTTTTTCCTTCCAACCACAAGAATCTTGGCTCTTTTTACTGTGTCCGGGTTAATTAGAAGAGAACAGTTGGCTGGAAACAAAAAAGGAATCAAAGAACAAGATCAGATGAAATGAAATTAAGAAAAATTAACTGATTTTATGAGTCCGTTAGAGTTGCACACCACAGGCCTTGTGCTGCGTGTTTTACTCTGTGTCTTTACGAGTTTAGAGTTGCCAGAAATGAAAACTCCCAAGTTAAATGCATTGAGGCTTTTGTCTAAGAACTAAATGGGTGAGGGGGAGAAGTAATATCTCTGAGCAGGCCAATTAGCTACTCCAAAATAACATTATTCCCTGTATTTGATAGTACCATAAAGATTTCTTTCTCGCTAACCCACTGGAAAACAGAAATGAATTACATGAGACCCAATAGCCAGAAAAGATGGAAGTGTTTACAGTGTCAGCATGGTCAGAGCTGTAGTTTTTGCTTTATCGGGGGAAAGTAATTTATAGTGTTCACAGTTTTCCTCTGGTCTTGATTTTTCACAGAACAGGATGCACCAGCCACAGATCTCCCATCATCTGTCTTTAGCCGCTAGTAAGAACTGACCGCTATCAGAAGCTTCTGGAGTGTCCTGTGCAGGTGCAGCCTCTTCCCACTAGACAGGAATCACCTGGATTTTCTCACGATTACTTCCTTGCTTTTTTTAGCAGTGTTCTAAAGATTTGCATGGTTGCTGACAGCTGCAGTTTGATCATCTTGGTTGCCATGTACTGTTCACGGAATGGCAGTATAACACAGCTAGTACAAGTTTTGGGGGGTAGAGTTGTGCACACTGTTATTTTGTTAGGATCTGTTTATTTTTATTTTTATGTGTGGAGTGCTTGTCTCCCTGTGTATATGCGCCATGTGCATGCCTGGTGCCCACAGAGGCCAGAAGAGGGTGTCAGATCCCCCAAAACTGGCTGTGGACAGTTGTGAGCTGCTGTGTGGGTGCTGAGAACTGAACTAGGGTCCTCTGCCAAAGCAGCAGTGTTCTTACGTGCCACCCTAAGGCCTCTCTCAGCCCCAGTACACTGTTATTTGATGGTCAGCTTAAGTCTGTACTCACAGGGAATGACTTGTGTAATTAATGGACTCAACCAAGCAGATGATTCAAGCCCCAAAATGCAACGTTTATCCAAAACGCAAACTACATCGAAACAGCTAATTCCCACATGTGCACTGTATGTTGAAAAGCAGTAACCAAAAATTAACCTGTGCAGAAGCTTAAACCATTCATTTCAAAATGCCGATTACCTCATCTACATCTCTCTGGGGCCCAAGCCAGGGTGTCATTTCTAGGTGTGGCTGCTTTAATTATAGCTAACTTTGTCAAAGCACTCAGTTCATGAACAATGTTTTTGTTTGTTTGTTTGTTTGTTTTTTTAGTTTTTGAGAGGAAATTGTAACAACGTCTATGATAGTTCTATAATAGTTTTGAATCATCGACAGAAATAAATCACATGGAAAATATTCAAAGGCCAGAAATACCATCAGGTATGTGTGTCCTCTCCTAAGCCCCTGTCCTCCCTCTTCCGAACCCCCACCCCCACCCCGCTTTAGTCTCCTTTGTCCCCTTAGGCAGCTTTATTTCAAATTATCTATCATCTATCTGTCTATCCATCTATTTATACAGAGTGTGTGTGTGTGTGCGCGTGTGTGAGTGTGTGTGCCCATACTCTAAAATCTAGAAACCACAAGTGAGAGAAAAATATGATACTTGTCTTTTGCAATTGGCTTAACCATTTTCCTACTCCTTAAAAGCCATTTTAATTCATTGTTATTATCTCTAGTCAAGGATTACAAGAAGTTGCCTGATAGCTGCCAATAAGATGATGTTTTGAACCTACAGGGAATTCAGAGCACAGATATCAAAGGAAGTTTTCAACGAAGGAGAGTTAACAAGAGGAAGAAAGATTGAGAAAAGGGATGACGGGGGGTTAAGAGAGGAACATGCTCCCTATACAATATATATGTGAAACAATACAATATATAAGTGAAGCAAACATTTTCGAAGACCAATTCTATAAAGTCTTACTTTTCAAGGGTGAGTACACCTGTGCGAAACAAACAGGAATCAGAGTTAATCTAATTTTATAGAAGCAGGGAAATGAGTGGTCACCGTTCTCAATATTGCGAAGGAGGGACGGGTGACTCAGTACAGAGACCTTCCAATGAGGGAAAGGAAATGCTACGGATAACGTTATGGGTACTCGTGTTCAGAGGCTGAACGGCATGACTCAATGTCTTCGGGATCCATCTGGTAGACTTATTTGAATCACATAATGTACTGGGCAGTTTATTTTTAAAATCCATTAGTACAACAATTATGCCTTTTTGGAAGACTTTGGGGATCGGGTACAAAAAAGACCAGCAAATACATGAGGTTGTTCAGCGAGCAGACAATGGAGCTGCATGTGGACCAGATGCCCTAACCATGTACAGAAAATCTAGATTCAGATGCACAAACCCATGGTTCAGACTCATATCTGAATATAAAATGCATATAGAAATGAATTTATAAAGTGTGCACTCTCAAGCACACTTCAATTAATTAAATTAATGCATAGTAATATGATGATAAAAGAGGGTCTGTAGGCTTAATGGGACCTGTGCTTTTTATAAAGTTATTTTACTTTAACAGGCTAGAATCCAACCAATTAGTAGAATACACATTTAATTTCTTAGAATTTGGGGTATAGGACAGGCCATGGATATAATTAGATTGGATCAGAAGTTTGAATCTCCTTTGGGGAGACAGATAGCATCTCCCAGTGACTAAAGATATCCTCAATTTAGTCCTCAACTGTCATGGGGAACATATCATACAGCCATTTTCACATTAACTCTGTCCATTTATGACTTGGTGGTCAGTCCTGTCTTGTAGTGTCTTCTCCAGTATCTTAAGATTTTCATTGTAGAAGACTTTTACCTTCTTGGTTAGGCTTTTTTGTATGTATTTTATTTTTTATCTGTTGAATATATATATATATTGACAGAGTCTCTGGCTGGCCTCAAATTCTCTTTGTAGTGTAGGCTGGCCTCGAGCTCACAGAGATCCACCTGCTTCTGCCTCTCAAGTACTGCCACCAGAAGAGTACATCACCATGATGGGTCAGTATTTTACTACTTTTAAAGCTATTATGCATGAGCTTTTATCATGATTTCTTTCTTGGAAAGTTTATTTTGATCTATAGAAAAGCTACTGATTTTTGCACATTGATTTTGTATCCTACTACTTTGCTTAATATTGTTTCAAAGATTTGCTGGTGGAGCCCTGAGGGTCTTTGAGATATTGGATTATGTTATCTGCAAACAGTGACTTCTTCCTCTCCTCTTTGTATTTCTTCTATTTCTTTCTCCTATTTTATTGCTGTAGTTAAAACTTCAAGAACTATTGAATAAGAGGAGAAGAGCTGCCCCATTTCACTTAGCTAGCCCACAAGCCGATTAACTAATTGGAACTTCAGTAGTGTAAAGGAATTGGAATGTTGCCGGTCCAGAGCCAAGTTACAATTCACCTTGGGCTATCTTTAGCCGCCTTAGTAGCCATTCCTTGCTCTTTCTACATCTTACCTGGCATCCTCTGTTAACAGATAAAACACTTTTGGAATGTCTGGGTGTACAACAAGCCTCACCAGTAACCCACATGATGTCAACAAGTACTGACAGAGCTCAAGTATTCCTTCCTAGAAACGAAAATTCCTCTCGAGCTCAGAGCTCACAAATTGTGCCATGCAGTTTCCATGAGACGTTATTATTTTCATGTTTTCAAACCAATTTCTGAGAAATAATTTAAAACATAGAGTATCTAGAGAAATAAGCACTTATTGCTGAGAACATTTCCTAAGCTAAATACCAAATTAAATAAAAGTGTTGTCATCTGTGCATGAACCCCCTTCCAACTAATTGCTATAGTACTGATTTTTCACGGGCTTTAAGATGCTCAGGTCATATAGTAATGCATTTGGATTGGTTTATTTCACAAGAGCAAAATGCTAGGGGTTGTTTGTTTTGTTTTCTGAGTAACTTTGATTCTTCTTGAATTAGAGATTGCCAACATTTTCCCTTTCAGTTTGCCCTAAGAGGCACAGAAAGATGTCTTAACACACTCTTTCTCCTTTCTGTCTTATCCTCCAATCAGACATAGAACCACCACCCAGTGCTATTTCACAGAACAAGAACAACTTCACAAGAACAGTTCTGTGCCCCAAAGCAAAGGAATTCTCAAATGCCCTCTCGTCTCTCACAATTCACTGCAATGAAAGTAAAGCCACATCTCAGTCGCAAGCATTCATGAGGGTGAAATTTATTAATAAACATCTATCTCAGATAGGAAATTCTGTTCACTATGAGGGGCAGAAAGGAGGTCGGAGCTTGGCTTTGCTCTCTGTTCTTATTTCACTGGTGGTAACTGTTTGGAACCATTTCTTTAGAAGTTGGCAGATCGTAATTTAAGGTCACAAAAATGTTATTCACAGTTAGTATCTTCAGTGACTGGAAACCATCATTAAAACCTGTGAGCCTGTGCTGCCTTCCAA
The DNA here is from genome assembly GCA_026225945.1 of Cricetomys ansorgei. NCBI lineage: Eukaryota > Metazoa > Chordata > Mammalia > Rodentia > Nesomyidae > Cricetomys > Cricetomys ansorgei. Next base: position 20,474,047 of record JAMJFZ010001203.1, on the reverse strand, counting down.
CTCAGTGAAGGCCCTACTTTCAAACACACTTCAGCTCCTGATGTCCCATCTCCCCAGATATTTTTCACCATTTTCAAAGTGCTTCACATGCTTGGCTTGGGTGACCAAGACTAGCAGTTTGCTATGTAAACTTGCATGGATGTGTAAATTATCAAAAACAATGACTTTATCATGTTAGAAAGACAAAAGAGATCACGGGAAACACAGACATCGTGCAGAATATCTTGCTACTTGTACCAAGGTGTTTTTAATGTATAATAATTAAAGCAATAAGTTGGTAGCACCAAAATGTACAGACTGCAAATGCGCACAGGTTGAAAAGCCTGCTATTCTATTATGTGGTAAAGATGAGCATTCAAATGAGCAAAGAAAAGGAGCAGAGAAAAGTCGATACACCTTTCTAATCATTAAATCCATAGCTCTCTGTGAGAAACAAACAGTGAAGAGGGAAGTGCATTTGACGGTACATAGCAGAATCTTCTAGTACCTCTGTGGTCATATGACCAGAGTTGAGTCAGTCCCAGGTAATGGGAATGAAACCATCTACCTGAGTCTAGTCGGCAAAGGCTAGATGCCAGAGCAAAACTCAGAACGAAAACCTTCCCCCTTTAAAATGAACAAGGGTGTTGGAAAAGTTTATTTATAGTTATGTTTATAAAAACACTGTTGGGGGAAGGGTTGCCTCAGCCTCAGCAGTTTGTATTATCTGCAGGTGTTGACTTTATGTAAATCTGTGAGTAAGATGGTTGCTTCCTCATAATTTGCACCCGATCATTGCTCTGTGGCAGAGCCATTGTGGAAGAGCAAAGTTGCTGTGAAGGAATTCTTGTGGCCCTCTCTCCCACAGACTCTGGCAACAATGAGAGAACACTCACCTTAGGCCTTGAGTTCCCCCACCACAAAGGTGACATAGCTCAGCTGCTAACGGATTGTGGGATGGGGCTAGGATACAAGTTTCCTTCATCAAGCAAATAGGCCTTTGGATGAGATGGCAGTGTGTTTATAGCAATAGAACACCTGAGGAGCTTTTGTAATAATAAAAAACCCTGAGGTCAGAACACCAGGGTTCCATTGTCCAATATTGCACTTGCCATGACAGGTGGTTCCCTCTACTAAGGTCTGGCAGGTTTGTATCTATGAAAAGGTCTCCTTGTCTTTCCTCCTGAGTCACACGAGTAGCTTACTGCTACACAAGGGAATTGCTGCTATTGGCTTGGTGAGCATCTGCATCTAGCACGCCAGCATTGCCAACAGTGCAGAAATACCAGGCAGTTCTGTCCTGCCAGAAGCTTCAATCACATTTATAACAGAGGCGATGCTTTGTGGAACTGATTCTCAACCATCACCAGATGGAAGTGCTAACAATTATACCCATATAGTCAGACGGGAGTCTTATGGTATTCTCTTAATCACACCTTAAGTATTTTGCTTTTTACTAATATCTAGTGAAAACTGCTTCAGTGTAGTTGAGAGAAGAATATATCATGTTCATTTGCCCATCTAGAATATGTTGTTGTTGTTGTGTTTGTTTGGTTTTGTACTTTAGAACTGGAGCCAATCTTTGCAATAAAATTCTTGTAGTTGCTGCTGGTTACTATTCTTAGGTAGCCTAAGCTCAACTCTTGCTATGATCCCAGCACCACTAAGCACTTTCCATGAACGGCTCTAAACGATATTATGAATCAATTCTGTCTTCCCTTCAGGCAGGCAGAAAGACAGCCCCCTACAGGAACTGGCTGAGGAAGGAGCCATTATTTTCCAAGGCTATATGAACACAACTTTCCCTGAGTTCTGGATACCACTAGAATTTTGTCAATGGCTCATTCCTAAGCCCCTTTACCAAAAAGAGGTTAAAAGGTGTGTGTGTGTGTGTGTGTGTGTGTGTGTGTGTGTGTGTGTGTGTGTGTAATGAACAATACTACAAACAGGGTATAGTGAGGTAAAGACAAAAGGCACACTTGAAGGAGACTTAGAGTTCAAAGGCAACATGGGCCACATAGTGAGTTTGAAGCCACCCTCATGTATAGAAAGGGAAGGGGAAGAGAGGGGAACAGGGGCAGCAGGGAGGTGGATGATGAGGTATAGCCATTTTGTTATACCCCCACTGTCCTAATGCAATCTTTCTGACAGAGCCACCATTGACTGAGTACTGCCGGTATATACCTGCCAGAAGATTAAAAATACATCCCTGCATTAAGGATAAAGAAAGATACAGCTCATAAAGATTAGGTAACTTGTTGAAGACCACTCAACTGAGAAGTTACAGACTTGGGTTCAAATTCAAGTGGCCCAGTTCTAGAGTTCATGCACGTTCTTCCCCAACACCACCAACCTCTCTCCATAGTGTACACTGCCTAACATGGGGCTTATTCTCAAGTCTGTTAGTCAATTTTCCATCACTCTTAAAGGAGGTAGATTGGATAAGATTCACCAAAACAAACAAACAAACAAAAAACCAGAGTCAATAGTATATGTGCATGTAAAGAGATTTTGTTAAGGACTTGGCTCCGATGATATTGGAACCCGAGAGGCTAAAGTGTGCAAGGAACTCCCACAGACTGGAGACACAGCAAGAGCTAACGTTGCCATCTTGGACACAAGCTCACTAGGGCAGCATTTTGGGAAAGTGGCAGAATTTCCGTGGTGCAATCTTGAGACTCACTTCACCTTCTGCAAACCTCAGGCTTCTCTCCTAAGTCTGTAGGAGACTCAACCACATAATGGAGAGTAATCAGCTCTATTCAGATACGATGATTCCAACATTAGTCATAGCTGAAAATTGCCTTCCCAACAACATCCAGACCAGGGTTTGACCAAATTACTGACACCATAGTCTAGACTAGTTACGTACCATATTCAAGTAACCATCACAGTGGATATGAACAAAATTCACCAAAACAGCAACTACATAACACAAATGTAGAGCCAGCTCCTCCACCTGAGACTATCACAGATATCCCTTGTCATCTAGCACCCTCCCCGGCAAGGAGTTCTCTGCAGCTCAGCTCCAGGAAACCATGTTACTGGAAGACGAGGTATAACCTGCCAGTAACCCAAAAACTCATATAGTGCAGATTCATCACGTGGCCACCACTAACTTATGTGGCACTCCCCTTCCCTCAGAGTTCCCTAAATTCTCCATGAATTTAGCTTGGTTATGTCAGAAAGCCTTTATGAGTTAACATTTCTAAATTCCATTTTAATTAACATATATCAGAGCAATATGGCAAGACTTAATAATAAGTTACGTTCATTTTCTCTGGGGAAGAAATGAGTGCTAACTAAGCAGAATCTCTTCGTATCGCCCCCCAATTCTAGGCACCGCTTGCCTGGTTACTGTCACTCTTCAGCTGTAGCCTTTCGAATGTGTTCCGGCCTAAAGGATCAAGAACTATAACCATAGAAAACCACACATAGCGTGTGATTGCTCTTGACAGTAAGATGTGCATGCTTTTTATATCATCAATTCACACATTATTAATATTAAGAAGTGCTTATTTTTAATAACGTATTGCCTGCTATACATTACGTAAAATTTGTGATCTTTGCAGAAGTTCATTAAGCAGATTAATTCACATAATAAGTTCAAAAAAGCAACTTCACTACTGAACACAAATATACTCCAAAGTAGAACCAAGACCTATTTCTTGAGGCTAAGGTCTATCTCAGTCAGACCCACAGCACATGAACACAGAGTGTTCAATACTTGCCTCGTTCCCTACTCAGAGGTCTGTTCTGTGACTGCCAACTTGACAGTTCCCTGTTCCATATTCTGACCTGTGATGAGCACTCAATTTTGGTCTCTTGGCCTCAGTACTGTCTGGGTGACTAAACAAGTTAACCCTTGGGCTTGAGTTTCCTCTGCCTAAACTGACAACTCTATAGTCTGAGTCTCCACTGATCAAAGAGACTCTTTCACAGTAGTCTAGCACGTTTACATAAGCAGTAACAACAGCACATTCGTATTTACTGATTGCAATGTATGGACTATATCCTTTGTATATATCTGCTCATTTAACATTTAGTAAAGCTATATTAAGGAAGTATGATATTGTATTCTGCAAAAATTTACTACAACAATACATCTGCTTTGTCCCATATTCTTTAGAATTTTGCCAACTCTCAGTGAAGGAGTCTCTATCTCCTCAAACTTGCCTCAATTAATACAACATAATAGAACAGGACTTCCAAAGATATGCTATAAAAAGGTGACATTTACAATCTTTTCTCCTTAGGTGCAGCCATCATGCAAGAGTTCCAGGACGTAAGGCAAGTGACAAAAAAAGAAGTTGCAACCAGCTAAGATCTTACTTGGCAATGTCAGTCACTAGTCATCAAGTAAATGAGCCTTTGATCCAAACCTCTGATAGCAAAGTATTTCCAGCTAGTGAAAATAAGGGCTGAGCTGAGCTCTCTGCAAAGCCCACCCTCCAAATCAAAGGCTTGTGACCAGGATGAATGGAACCACATTGCTTAGCTTCTGAGCTCCACAACATCTTGTTTTGCAGACATAGGTAGCCAGCACAGAGCTACTTAGACTTGATCCTCATTTTTCACATGATCATGAGGCTGAGATCTACTCTCTGGATCATTATAGGCTGTCATGTCTTCACTTACCAAGTTCTTATTGAAATAATGATGAGTCCTTATGCGTATTTAGTGCTTGTGATGTTTCTCGGCATACTTCATCTAACCATTTTAATCAATTAAAACGAGTGATATATTTTATGTGGTTTTTAATGTAGTCACATGTATTTTTACCCAAGAAATCATACAACCAAAGGCTAAGATGACAGATGATAACATCATCAGAAAAAGGAAAAATAAACCCAGTATCAGAAGAGAATATTAGAACTGAAATTTCACTGCTGGGAGCAGCAATTTCTAGGAAGTCTGAATCATTTCTCTTTTAACACATCTATAAGTCCCTCTCTGTGGAGCATTTTCAGCCTGAACATAGGGATCATGCCAAGAAGCGAAAGAGTTACTGTAGGAGAAAATGGTGGCATCGTCTAAATCACACAAAGGCTGTGTAAAGAGCCTATTCCTGCAAGTTAGGTGTATACCAGACAGTGGCACTTCAGAAAGGTGTGTGTTTGGGTAGGAGAGTGTGGAGTGCTGTAGTTATTTTAACAAAAAGACAAAAGAAAAATCATGAAAGGTGATGAGTGAGTAATAAAATCTTCATGAAAATAAAATAAAAATAAATAAATAAAACATTTATTTACAACAAAAATAGTTTTTAACAGAATTGCATTCAGATGTTCCCGATGGTGCATGCCTGTGTTCTCACTACCTAGCTGAGCCTAGAGGATTGTGAGTTCAGGGCCAACCTGAGCTATACAGTGAAACCCATAGGAGCTGACATCAATGCCAGAGAATAGTGTAGGAATTTTTTGATCAGTTATGTGAGCTGAGTCTCTGATTGATGTTAATACCGTAAATGCAATTATAATTCAATTGTCTATATAATATATAGTACATTAAGCATTTTACATATTTCCCTTTAAATCATGATTGCAACTCTATAAATAAGAAAGATTATTATCAATTCTATAACTAGGTCAGTTGAGTTCACGAAGACCAAGTGACTTCCGTCAAGTCAAATAGCAAGTGGAAAAACTGTGATATTCTGATTCAAAGTCTTAGTTCATATACTGACTTTGAGCTATGTTTTTAAAAGACATGGCTGGGCAGTGGTGGCACATGCCTTTAATCCCAGCACTTGAAAGTCAGAGACAGGTGAATCTCTGTGAGTTCGAGACCATCCTGATCTAAGAGTGAGTTCCAAGACAGCTAGAGTTACAACAGAGAAACCTTGTCTCAAACAAAACAAAACAAAAAGATATGAAGACACTGTATAATATTATATTGTAGCTTATATTATAGCTTATATTTTATATGGCTTCTGTGTTGTGTGTGTGTGTGTGTGTGTGTGTGTGTGTGTGTGTGTGTGTGTGTGTGTATGAGGGAGTGGAGAGAGAGAAAGAGAGAGAATCACCCTTGACAGCATTATAAAAACCTTTGATCAGTTTAATTCCTGGATTCTCACAACAAAGTGAGACGCCTAGCATATGTGATAGCATTAATATTTATTTTCAGAGTGATGCATTATACACTACATAAATAATAAGCATGCTGATTTAATTTTAGCATAAAACGCTTCTAAGTTAAGCCATATAATAAAAATGTAAGCCTTGGACTTGAAGGAAAACTGATCCAATAGTTTACTTACCTCAGTGCTTTCCTTCTATATTTGATATTTGCAACAATATGCCATTCTGCAATATGAAACCAAGGCAACTATCCCTATTTCTCCATCTGGTCCAGATTACTATCTGAAAAAACACCAAACAGTGCTTAGAACAACACTGGACAGGCTATCCCTGAGTGTCGTTGTCAAGCATGCTGCTTGATTTCTTCACCAACTTTGATTCAGTGCTCAAGCAGCCAAGCAAAAAAGACTCCCAGACCTAAGGTCCTCAGTGAAGATCCACAGCTACCCTCCAAGTGGCTCTCCGCTCCTACATCATGAATCTTTCCCTTCACAATGAAGGACTGTGCAAGCTCAGGTTGTAGTGGTTTGAATAAAAATGGCCCCCGATAGGATCATATATTTGAATGCTTAGTCATCAGGACTGGCACTACTTGAGAAGGATTCGGAGGTGTGGCCTTGTTGGAGGAAATATGTCACTGGGGGTGGACTTTGAATTTCAAAATCCCAAGCCAAGCCCAGTGTGTCTCTCTTCCTGTTGTCTAAAAATCCTTATGTAGAACTCTCAGATAATTCTCCAGCACCATTATGCACATGCTTCCTGCCCTGATGATAATGGACTGAATCTCTGAAACTATAAGCCAGCTCCAATTAATTCAACCTTTTATGTAGGAGTTGTCATGATCATGGTGTCTCTTCACAGCACTAGAATAGTGACTAAGACACAGGCTTATCTCAAAGCCTAGGATGCTGCTAAAGAAGGCCATGCCAACCTTCCTGCTACTTGATGCATGACTCTGGTTGTATGAGTGTTTTGATAATCACAAGATGGAGATTTCATCATAAGTAAGAGGGACAAGACCATTCCTGGTATCTAAAGAGTGACAATTGATTTTTACTTGAATGGGAAGACAGAAAGATGAGCATTCATCTATGTAACTGTTTATTGACTTTGATAGCACAGCTTCATCATAGTAAAATAACATGTTCTGAGCGATAGAGAATTTCAGTCTAAACTCCTGGCTAGGGCTGATTAAAACCTCATTGATGACACGTGCAGTGAGCACGTGATTTTATTTTTTTATATTTATGAAAATGTACAATTAAAATAGAAAGGGCTGGGTGTGGTTTGCACATCTTGAATGGGATGCATGTGGGAAGCAATTGGGAGGCAGAATGCTGGATCTCTGAGTTCAAGGTCAGCTTGAACACACACGTTGCAAGTTCCAGGGCTGCATGATAAGACTTTGTCTAAAAAGGGGGGATGCAAAGATATCCCATGGAATAAAAAAAAATAACATCTTCTCTCATCCAATACAAGATGTGGGTTGCAGACCACCATATTCACCCAGGAAGCAATACTGACTCTGAATCTGAGTTCATTTCTTGAGAACCATAAGGATTGTTTGTCTAAGTTTGAAGAAATACATTTTTAAGGGAAATGGAGAAACCATTTCACTTCGTCTACTTATTTCAGCAAATAAATCAGCTGCAAGCATTACGAATGTAGAACAGCATTACAGCCACAGGATGTAAGGTTGCAGCTTGGCATCGCCTTGGCTAGAGTTGTTCCTTGCTGTAAAGTCCAAGAAATGCCTTTGGCACATGACAAGCCTTCCTATAAATGTGATCTCTCTTGCATGGTGTTCATTTCCTCTTGTATTCATCTCTATGATGAAGAGTCTTTATCGAGAAGGAATATGTGGCAAATGATCATTTAGAACACAATTGGGAAAGACGACTCAACCACATAGCAAGTACATGTTTATAAACTTCGGTTCTCTTCAAACCCCTAGAGAGTGCTGTGTGATTATCTCACCAATAAACACTGTGACTTTTTCTTTCTGTGAAGCTTCATACTGGGCCAAAGATAATGTTCAAAGAGTAGTACCAAAGAATGTGTCAGTGGCTAGGACACAGAGCCACAGTATGGAAAATTAGCTTTCAAACAAACCAAATTATACCAAATGGGAAACAAACTTGATATACAAGTTTGCCATAACTCAATATGAAGTATTAGAAATGTAGGTATGGTGATCTCCTCAGAACAGCATCTCTCTGTGCTGCTCAGTGTACTTAAGGGTTTGTCCCTATAAACACAGTCAGTTTTTAAATTTAGATGAGATCAGAATTATTCAGATCAGCAAGATGGCCATCTGCTTTCAAGCATGCAGCTGCTAGCCTTGAAACAGCAGCTTTTCATGATTCATAACTTATTCATCCCAACATGCACTAAGACATCTGCTTTATCATCAGTTCAGCTTGCAGAAGCATTTGGCTTTAAAGTTTTATAAACTCTATCCAGGTAAGTGAGTTTTCCTCCACAGGAAGAGTCGACTGTAGTTCCCCAAGACTGATAAAATCTACATTTGTAGACATTCCCCTGTAGTTGTACACCTACTGTGGGGCCTCAGCATAGAAGACAGGGAGGCATTTTTTTCTAGGTACAAATCCTGCCAGACCTCAGCAGAGGGAACCACCATCATGGAAAGTGCCATCCTGGACAGTGGAACCCTAACCTATGAGTTCAAGTATTTTTAGTGATTTGGAACTCCTCAGGTGTTCTACTGATAGCACGTGCAGATCATAAGCAATCAAACATCCCCCACATAAATCCAACACCTGAAGATAATACAAAATGCCAAGGTCAAGGTAATCCCTCACCCAACAGTGCACAAAACAATTATTTTATACATAACTAAAAATAAACGTCCACAACATTCCTCTCCAAAACAACAGTGACAACAGCAACAGCTACTGCTTAGTCTATTGCTTCTCAGTTTTACTAGCTCATATTATGGGTAATGTATTAACGTTGCTCACCCCACTCCCTCAGAGTGTATTTCCATCTCCCTGTGTTGGGAGATTTTTGATTCATTCCTCTTGCTTGTCTATAAAGTATACAATAGATTACTGTGCTTATAGTTGTCCTCTTGTGCTGTGGAACACCAGAGCATATTCCGTCTGTGCACGTTTCAGTGTCTTTTATCTCCTTTATCTATCCCTCCTTTCTTTTAGTAGTCACTATTATAACTCATATCAACACTGTTTACATGACAGTGTATGTATTGTCATTTGGTGTCTGGCTCACTTCACATTAAATGATGTCCAGCTTCAAGGACTAGACTTCATTTTTTTATGACTGAATTATATCCACTGTGTATATAGACTGCATTTTCTTTAGCCATTCTTCCATTGATAAACTTCTAAGTGGATGCCATGTCTTCTCTATTTTGAACAGTTGACAAGTTTATTTTTGTCACTGCTCTGGGAAATACATATTATGATCTTTATTTCACAACTGAGAAAATCAACAAGGTTAGATAATGTACTCGGTGACATTAAGTACGGAGATGGCAGAAGTGTATTGTTAAAAGCCAGATACATCTGTCCTCAAATTCAAACTTCTGCAACAAGCAACGTGGCTTCCTATTGCAATACCCACAAAGGAGCTGGAATGTCCTCCTCATAACTGTAATGTAAGAACAGTTATGCTGAGCCCTGTGCCATTCACCCTCAGTCACTCAGAGACAAGTGGCCCCTGGTTCATGGGATGCCCTGTGTACATTGTCTGACTCTGCTTGTTCTGATGGACAGCTTAGGGCAGTTTCTGCTACCCATTCTTCTCACCAGCCAAGCCCCACCAGAACAGTGTCCACTTCCTCTGTCTTTAAGGAAAACTTGTTCGCCAATGTCACCTATACGGATAAGCTGACAGTCTGTACATACATACAGCCATACAAGCTGTATTGGGCCTTCACTGACCTTACCCCTCCCTCTCCAATTAACAAGCTTTAGGTAGGCTGATTAAAATGTCTAGTAAGCATAGACCAAGGCTATTAGGCCTCTCTTTTGGGTACCCTACCTTCTCTAAAAAACAAAAAACAACAAACAACAAAAACAACAAAAAAAAAATCTGTTTCCCTACACAATGAACTGGATGAAGACATTTCCCCAGAGTTTGCTTCCTGGGATAGTGACTCTGTCCGCCACTCACTCCCTTGGGAAATTTACACCCATGAAAAACCCACAGAAGAAGGAAGAGAGACCACTGGCCATTCATGTTAAAGTTGGCAAAAGAGCACAGAGTGCATTTCTTGGCTGAATTCCAGGAGGGAAAAAAGAAGATAAACTCACAAATTCAAGTCTTTTGCTGTCATTTTATTTTAACTAAAAAAAAAAATTAAACATTGGAATAATCTAATGAGGAATAGAAAAATGGGATAGAAGCAAGGACAGATGTCCTCCCAGGACAGAAGCCCTCCATCTCTGGACCACTCTGCTTCCCCCAGTGAGTACCACTCAGGTCAGAGACTGACTCGTCTTTCCTGTGAATGGGCTTAATATATTCTTGACTTGTTTGGATTTGCTTCAAGTTATATCCTGTGCCAACAAAAAGATCTTTTCTCTGGCACATAAATTAGGTAAGGTATAATAATGAGGATTTCATATGGACATAAAAGGGTGTAATTGCAGGCAATTAGGTAAGCAAACTGTGATGCCTAAGCTTAGTTTGGAGAGCATTTAACACCAGTATTTCTAGAGAAAATGTTCAAGTATATTTAATAAAATATGTATTACAAGGTAGCTTTGCCCCTTATATGGTTAGGTATCTATCGATTCCAAGAAAGTGATGAACAGACTATATGGCAGACTATCTGAACTGCCAGTTTTAGAATCTACCAGCCTCACAAATTCTTTTCTGTTAGCATAGCCTTTGAAAAGCGTAGTCGCTTCTTTAAAATAAACGTGTGCTACATTTAATGGCTGCATACCATTCGATGGGTTTAAAAACATGCATAGGCTCATGCAGTCACCACAGACTACCTTCAACACCGTAAGTTTTCTTCTCTTGTTATCTTTTTCAAAGTCTTCCTTCCACCCTTACCCATGTGGATCACTGCTTTCTCTCTCTCTATCCCTGACCATTTTGTTTGTTCAGAATGTCATGAAAATGGAATCAGATTGGGCTCTAGACACGCCAACACAATACCACAGACTGTATGACTTATAACAACTAAAATCCATTATCTCCAGATTCGGAGGCTGGGAAGTTCAAGACCAAAGTGATGCAGGGTGGGTACATCAGATTTCTCACAGTGAGCTCACATGGCTGAGTGTGGGCATTCCCATAGATCTTTTACAACGGAACTGGTGTTATTCATGAAGGCACACCTCCCATGACCTGGTCACTTTTTGATGCTGTCCTCTTAGGACTTAGGACTTCAGCATATGAAATGGCCATAAGCAATCCTACAGCATGCCACTTTTGGAGACTGGCTTCTTTCCCTCAGCAGGATGGGTTAAGTGTGTCAAGAGTTCATTGTTTTTTATTGTTGAGTAGCATTCCATTGTTTGGATGTATATAAAGTGGCTTATAAATTCCCCACTGAAGGACATTTAATCTCTTTCCAGTCTGGGGAGATTATGAATAGTGTTTTGTTAAATATTCACGTGTGTTTGTGTACAAGCCTAGATTTTAATTTGTTTGAGGCAAATATGCCAGGTTTGGGACTGCTGGGCCTATAGGACATTAAACCTCAGTTGCTCTCTTGAAACCCATTTTGTTTTCAAGGCCACCATCCACCTGTGAAAGGTCTCCATTCTCCTCACCCTCACCATTCTAATAGACATGTGAGGGTGTACAGCTTCATTCACTTTGCATTTCCCTGAAGAGTAATGATTGTGTCCCTTTAAAATAAACTGTGCATTTATTCTTAGTGAATGTGTGTGTGTGTGTGTACATGTGCATGTGCATGTGTGCATGTATGTGCATGTGTGTGTATGTATGTGCATGTACATATGTATACCGTAGCACAGATATGCAGGTCAGAAAAATAACTTGCAGGACTCAGTTTTGTTGCTTCTTTTCTTTTACTGTTGTAGGTCCTGGGGCTCAAACTCAGGTTGCCAGGCTCTGTGGCCAGTAATTGTTCCTGCTGAACTATTTTGCCACCCATTCGGGGATCATTTTTTCCCCAAGAGCGTATTTGCCAAGTGTTCACTTTCTTGATGCATCTGTTTAAATATTTTGTCAATTTTCAGGAGAATTTTGCTTTATCAATACTGGGTTTGGGGATTTCCTTATATAGTCTGTTGTCAGATACATGATATTTGCTTCCAATTTTTTCAGTATTTCAACACTGTTTTCAAACTAAATTGTTTTAATTGTAGTGGAGTTCATATATTTTAATAGGTTGTTTTTTTATAACATATCTAAGAACTTTTGCCTAATTCAAGGTCTTCAAGACTTTTTCTCCCATGTTTCCTCCATGAGTTTTACAATTTTATGCCTATGTCCTATTTTCAGGATTTTAAAAGTTATTTTTACCCAGAAATGGTCTATCGATCGTTACACTGCCCTCCACCCCTTCATTTGTAGGGGAAATGTCTAGATGACATCACTCCATAACCACAGCACTAGACACTGCTCCACCCTCCCCAAACCCCGCCTCTGTAGTCAGGAGGAAAGACTCTGAGGACTTGGCAGTCTGAAAGCAGACAGCCCCAGCTCAGTCTGGAAAGGCTGTGGGGTCAGCCTCACTGGAAGTGATGAAGCTCACTTCACAAGGGAACAGAAGTCAGATGACCAAGACATGCTGCCTTCCAATGCTCTGACTCTGTGTTGTCTGTCACCTGGACCTCTTCCCTTGAATTACCTGCTTTGGGAAGGAGAGGGACACTTGGACATTCCTCTAAAAGCCACTACTGTGGTAACTTGGAGCTAACAGAAGTCGAATCCTGCCTCCTGAACTAACATCTTGGGGACATGTGGGGGGGGTCACTGACAGATGGACAGCTTCTTCTGTCTTTCATTTCAGAGATTTTTTTCAAGCCAAATTCAACACTTTCTTTTAAGGAATACCTTATTTTTTTCTCTCCAGTGTCTGGTCCCCTGGACACATTCAAACCTGTTTCTCAAATTAAAGACCTCCGACAAAGCTATAGATCGCTAAACCTATGTTTTTCAGCCGCCCTTAAATAAAATTACAACCTTTAAAAAATAACTGAGAATGGGAGAGGCGGGGTGGCGGGAGGGAAAGTAGAGAGAAGGTAAGAAAGAGGAAGGAGAAAATTAAAAAAATAAAAAACAAAAACAAGACAGACAGAGGAACTTTAGATGTAGAAATGCTCACTCTGAACGCGGTCCACTCTTCAGCCTTCTTTCAGGTCCTGCGTTCAGCTCCCCCCCCCCCCCCCCGCCACACACCCCTATATTCAGGCCCCAGAAAGAAGCTCCAGAGCGCGCGCGTGCGCGTACACACACACACACACACACACACACACACACACACACACACACACACACCCCACTCACACTCACACAGATAAAGCTGACTCCTCGCCAACTTGTAGCCTCCAACAGCAGCAAAGGGACCAAGGTCCTTCGCCACCCGCCCCCAGAAGACACTGCAAGCGCCTGCGGCGCCGCGGCAGCGGCTGCCTCCTGCTGCAGTCCCGACAGAGTTTCTGACCAAAATCCTCGGGCTCGCCCCGCTCCACGGGCCCTGGAGGGAGCAGGTCACTTTGTCACTTCCAAGGATGGGGAGGAGACACAGCGGCAGAGACTCCCATCGAAAAAAAAAAAAAAACAACAACAAAAAACCCGAGCCGAGCCCTTGCATACCACTCCCGCCCGCGCCCGCGCAGGTCCCGCTGGCCAGGGGCCACTGTCCAAGGTGTCAGCTCGCTCCGGTGCGGGATTCGGGAGGGGGTAGGAGGAGAGGCTCGGGGTGCGGCGGGGTGATGAGGCCCGGGCGGGGGGGGGCAAGTGGCTGGGCTCTCCAGCCCAGGTAACTCCGTAGCGCAGATGGACTCCGCCGTCTTAAAGGCCCTTTCCCCGTGTGCTCGCCCCGCGCCCCGCGCCCCGAGCCCCGCGCCCCGCGCCCCGCGCCCCGCGCCCCGCCTGGACGTCTGCAGGAAAATAAGTGCGAGAGTACCTGGAGCGAACACCATGACTTCCTCCAGCGGCGCTCCGGGGTTCGGAGAAGCGTTTTCGGGAGCGGCGGCGGGCCACGGGGAAAGGCGGGTCGGAAGCGGCGGACGTGGGGCGCGGGCGGGACGGTCAGCACCCCGGACAGCTCCGCGCGCGCGGTCCCGGGCCCGCTCGGCGCTGGGCGCGCGCTGCCTCCACAATGCACCGCAGCGGGCGGGAGGAGGAGACCCAGCCCGGCTCAGCTCTCCTTGGTCCCCGCGCCAGCTCCGTGCTCTGCCGCCTCCGAGAGCGGGGCGCTTCCACCGCTTCCACGGAGCAGGAAGGACGGAAGGGGAAGCCAGAGAGAAAGGTAATTGCCCAGTTTCCCGGCAGGGGCACAACTAATTGCTTCTAATGACCTGCTGTCACTCACCCCTAGGGATGCCGGGCTGACATTTAGGAGGAGTTTGTCTCTTTCTCCAAGTCGCACTGGAGTTTACTCCAGAGGCTGAGACTGCGTTCGTGGAGTCAGGCTGGCCCTGAACGGAGGGAGGGATGGCCAAGGTAACCCATATTTACTGTCAGCGACCTCTCTGGCTGTCCCAGGCCTCTCCCTAGTGTCAGCAAGAGAGCGAAAAGGAGAAAGAACAAAATGACCTCGGAGTTCGTGACCAGGGCACAGCTAAGGGGCCCTGCTCCCTGGTGACAGCTCTGTCAACTCCCACATTTGCAGTTTCTCAAGGTCATAGCCTCGGAGGAAGCGGAATTAGCCAAGACAAAAGAGCGTCCAGACGGGCTAGGTCTCGGACAAACGCAAACTTCTGCAAGGATGAGCCAACACACCCTTGAGGTTAATCATAAACCTAAGAGGTTTCCCACACCTGGCTCAGCTGATACCCGTGCTCTTTCCGCACATCTGCCTCTACCCTCGAGATACCAGGACTACTGGATAGTCACTGCAGACCCCTAACCCTAACTCACGTGAAGATATCAATTCTCCCATTGATGTGTGTGTAGCGTGGACAGCCTGCATTAGTGTCACCAGCTTGAACCGGTACATGTGGATTCTGAGGGCAGAGTCAAAAACCACGGAAGGATCCATTTGCTTGGGCTTGTATGCTCCATTGCTGTAGTTGAATGGGGTTGTTCAAGACGAAAGGCTGTGACCAGTCTCTGGAGTTCTTTGGGCATTCTTCACCTTTCCCTGAAAACAACATAGCTATTCTGAAAATACAGTATTAACAATTTGGTTAGAGGCCATAAGCTCTACTCTGCTTTGGCAAATACAAAGCGTTCAAATAGCCAGGCTGGCACTGGGTTTGTTCAAAGCCATAATAGGTTGAAAATGCAAATCATTTCACAGCTCTTGGACCACAGTTTTCATGGAGACAGATGGGCAGCTTCGACGCAATACAATCCAAACTGCTCTTAGCACCCGGTGTCACACAGGCTGAAGCAGGTGGGGATTGCCTCAAGAGTAAGGTGTGAGTCGGCTGATGGACAGGATAAATGATGTGCACAGAGGGATGGAGTCCTCACATGTCCCCCAGTTACACCCAAACCCCTGGGAACAAAGATTCTTGGCCTCTCTTGTTTCAGCACCATTCAGTGCTTGAATGATGGGCCCACTTTCTCTAAACACACCTTTCTCGGCTTTATTATTACCAGCCTTCTTTAGAATATAAAGCTGTAAGAACATATAGTGTAAGAACATTTTTTTAAAAAATACTCACGGATCAATCAGATCCAAACTCACCTACACACCTTCACCAGCTACTCACCGTATTGCCTGGGATATGTTACCCAACCCATCTCTTCTTATCTATACTATAAGGACAAAGGCATGCGGAAGGTTTGTGGTGAGGACTGTCTGAAACGGGCATTGTGAGTGAATTAAGAAAGAGCAAGGATGCTGGTGTGGTAGTGCACGCCTCTAATCCCAGCACTCAGCAAGCAGAGGAATGCAGATCTCTGGGAGTTTGAGTCTAGCCTTGTTTACATAGGAAGTTCCAGGACAGCCAGAGCTATATAGTGAGACTCTGTTGAAAGGAAGAAAGAAAGAAAGAAAGAAAGAAAGAAAGAAAGAAAGAAAGAAAGAAAGAAAGAAAGAAAGAAAGAAAGAAAGGGTAAGGAGAGAGAGAAGAGAAGAGCATGGCCCAATTAAACTCATTCCAGAAATCACTGGCACCTGGGACTATGTTATGCCTAATGAGAAAGCAAACAAAATGGTAGCTCAGTGCCTTGTGGATATTGATGTAGAGTTCCATGGGGCCCATGTTAAACTGTAGGCTGTGAGTTGGTAGGCTACAGTAGATCCTGAGATTCTGCATTTCTAACCATTTTTCAGGTGATGTCCATTCTGCAGGGCCCTGTATTGTCCTTCAGTAGGCAGAGTGGACATGTCATCATTAAAAAGTTCTTTACACTTCTCCCAAACCCATTGTTTATCTTTTCAAGCATTAAACAAAAAAAGGAACCTAGACAAAGTCCCACAGAATGCTAGTCTAGACAGTAGACAAAATAGTAGGATAAATAAATAAATAAATAAATAAATAAATAAATAAATAAATAAATAAATAAAAAAACATGCTTGAAATGGACCCTCCAGTTTTTTCGTGAGCACGAAGTGGCAGTAGATGAGAGTACAATCTAACAGAAACCAGAACAGCAGGCCAATGCTAAACAAAGAATTCTCAGCCTCCTTCTTCAACAGGAGTTGTAGACTCCACCCTTTCTCTATTGTCTCTCCACAGCCCCTCCTAAAGCCACTGCTACTGAGCCAGAGGACAGCACGTTTTCAGTCTAATTGGGGGAGGTCTGTACAAAATTTTACTTATGCTGAGGATCATTCCAGGGCCATACACACCATAGCAGAGGATCTACTACCAGCTCTTGTATATATTTTAGGCACAACAATTAATATTATTCCTTATAAACCATGTCACTTCAATGATATGTTTTGGTTTCTTTCAATGGTTTCAGCTGTACTTTTCGCTTAACATTATCTCAGGTTTGTGCCATGACCAGAATTATTCAGTTGGTTTTATTTCAATATTCTGATATAGAGTCTAGATTTTAATATCTTTACATCTTCATATAAGTGATAGATGTAGTAACTGAATACCTAATAGAAAGATGGATGTCCCCTTTTATTCTACCATATTATGAGCCAGATTCTTTGACAGATCATTTACCCAGACTTACCCCACAATGGAAGCTTTAGTTCTTGGTACAGCTTCCCTCTGTCTGTTTGAACACTTCGTTGCATGGCAGCTCACACTACTCAAACAACCTTGAAGACAGCCATTCTCCCACTGAGGTCACCATTGCTGCCATCTTCCACACTCTGATTTTTCACAGTCATTTCTGCTCAATAAGGAAAGCAACAATAAAAAGCAAGACAGTAAACGAGCTATAACAGATCCCCACATTTCTTAATTTGGCACTGAAAACCCATTACTGGCCACCCCTCCCCCAAAGGTGCTTGGCAAGGTTCTGGGTGGGTTAGAAGGCACCTGTGGAAGACGATCAACTTACCTAAACCACTGGGGTTGTGGGAATAATTTTGGCTTAAAATAAAAGTAGAGATACTATGAAGTAGGAAGCAGAATTCTTGTGATACACAAATACTACATAATAGATTCTAGGGGGCGGGGATCTCTACAGGAAACTTAGAGCTGTACCTTTGGGCTTTCCCAAGCCCCATTTACTTTATCATGCTTTCCCTCTGCTCTGTATTAGAGCTTTGATCAGTAGAAAATTTTGTTTGTTTGTTTTGAGACAGGATTCCTCTGTTGTAACTCTGGCTGTCCTGGAACTCACTCTGTAGACCAGGCTGGCCTCGAACTCACAGAGATCTGCCTGCCTCTGCCTCCTGAGTGCTGGGATTAAAGACATGGAATGCCACTGCCCCACTTAGTAGAAAGATTTGCATGCTTTTTCTGGAGCACACTCAGGCCCCCAGTATAGATGGAGCAATATGGTTCCAGACATATCCTGATTCTTTTCATTCAGCACTCATTTAAATACATTATCCAATCAACTAGACTTTAAAATAGTTTTTCCACCGTGGGTATCTGTTGAAGTAGATTGAAAAGAGGCATTTTCATTATAAAGAATTAAACCATAATTCTTTCCAAAATGTCTGAGCATATAAGTTTTGAATGATTACAGAAATAAAATGCTGGAAATGAATTCTTCCTCTCCTAGAAGGTGCTTGAAGCTGTTGAGTTGGCCCTAAGGAAGGACATGGAGTAATGAAAAGCATAGTTAAGACAGGGAATGGGCGTGCTATATGGAGACAATAAAAACCAAATGAAGACAGGTCAGAAAACTAAGTGTTGTACTTTCTGGTCCATAATGACATGAGGAAACTAAGGTAAAAATACACAAAAGAAGAAAAACAGCATCGCTGGGCAATGAGAGTGAGGAAAGAAGACAGGATAATGGAGAATAATGACTTTACTATGCTAAAGTGGGAAATATTAAGGCATTTCTCAGACTTGAAGAATACAGAGCAATGCCTCTGCAGGTTTACATTTATGAGGCACTTCATGGGTCTTGTGGGATACTTTAAAATATGAAATAACCATATTTTCTGAAAGGGGAACAACAGCAAGCACTCCATATTGAAAAAAATAAATCAGGACAGTTAAAATTTTACATTGTGCTCACGGAAAATGAGTAATTTCCTGGACAACATTGACTCCATTGAAAACCCTTTCCCCCTACCAACGACCTGTGTGTCCATATTCATTTCTGTAGGTAAAGCACTCCCAAATTACCAAGTTACACCATTGATTCTCCTTGATAGCATGGATGGGAAATGAGCAGCATGGATGTCACATATGGAGAAATGGGATAAGGACGTATTCAGATTCAAACCAACTCGGTCAGCTCTTAAGGAGCCACATGAAGCTCCCAACTCACAGCATACAACTCACCTTCAAAAACTGTGAGCCGAACTTGTAACGTGTTGTTCAATAAATTCTGAGCTTATAAATCTATTTATAGATACGTTCTACAATAAGTCATTTTCAACAGTTCAGTAGAGAAGAAACCAGAGGAAAACTGGAAGGAGACAAAGAGAAAAAAACAGAAAAGCAATGAAGAGAAAAAAAAGGGAAGACAACAAATGCAAGAAATACTTTTTTAAATAGAAGGAGAAAGAAGGGCAAAATAGAATTACGATCTTTTAATTTTATTGGATTTTTTGTTTGTTTCTTTCTTAAGACAGGCACCTTACCCTTAGCCTGATAAATAGCCTGGAACTGATGATGTAGACCAGTCTGGCCTCAAATTCATAGAGATCCACCTGCATCTGCCTCCTGAGTGCTGGGATTAAAGGTGTGTGCTACCATACTCAGTGCTTTTAAGGCATTTTGTTTTGTGTTGGCTTCTTTGTTGAGACTGAATCTCACAGTGCGTGTAGTCCATGAAGAACAGGGAGAGAACAGTACCGACACCCAGCTGAGGCCAGCAAAGGTTTATCAGTTAAGGTCTGGAAATTAGGGTTCAAATGAGAATGCCACTAAATCAATGAGCCCTTAGCTGAGGAGGAGAGGTGAGGAAGGAATGAGGAAACTAAGAAGTCATTCTGTGTGAGGTAGAACTCTACCTCCCTGGTGACAAAGAAGAAAGCTAACAGGGCTGGCGGGAGTTTTGAGTTTAAAGTTTCAGAAATGAAGTTATTCCGGATCACAAGATCTTGAAAGTGGCCTGCTTAGGACTGCTGAACAGTCGGAGACTAGGAAACCCACTGGAGGGAAGCATTGAGCTGCTGAGTCACCCTGGGTGATGAGTGAGCTCAGGGGCAGAGGAAGGCGGCCAAACCACAGCCCCTCAGGGTCCAGCCCAACCTTAGTTACGCAGTCAATAGACCCACAGCGAATGACTATGTTAAATTCTATGCTCATTTCTTTGCCAGTATTTATCTGATGTACCTCTCACAATTGTGTGAGGTATCTGTTATTGTTTGTATTGAAAGACAGGTATACGGAGGCACAGAAAGATTAAATACCTTCGCAATGGTATTTATTAAATACCTTCGCAATATATAGGCAGTCTGTGGTAAAGATAGAATTTAAATACAAGCAAAAGTTGGAGGACAAAACAAAGTACAGTTGACAGAATCACTCACTCTTCTATAGCTTACATTGCATCTGCTTCACAAGTACACAGACAGTGGCATGGCCCTCTAGCCACACATGTGATACGGAGCATGGCTAAGGAATCCACTTTCAGGCTGTTATATAGGAGCAAAACCAGTTTCTACATCATTTCTGGAAACGTAATGGGTTATGGGTTATTTGGACCCAACAATATAGAGCAGTGGTTCTCACCCTCCCTAATGCTGTGACCCGTTAATACAGTTCCTCATGTTGCGGTGACCCCCCCAACCATAAAATTATTTTTGTTGCTACTTCATAACTGTAATTTTGCTAGCTATGAATCAGAATGTAAATATCTGATATGCAGATGGTTTTAGATGTCACCTGTGAAAGGGACATTCAACCCCAATTGAGCATAGATTACTGGAGTTATCTGTAGACAACACAACACAAACCATGTAGCTATGTCACTTCTCTTTGAGAAATGTTAGACATCTGGTAAATCCACGCAATCTATAAATTCCGTGGGAGCCTGTGTAAGAAAGCTATGAACTATGAATGGGCAGAGTGAAGAATGCTTACCCCAGAATGTGTTCTTCTAGAAAGAATTAAATAAACTATACTAAGAGGTTGCACTTGAAAGCAAGGATGGAGAGAATGCCCTGGCATTATCTCTGTGGGAAAGGCAAAGGCCTGGTAAGAATATTCTTGGTTCTTTTCACATGACCAAAGATGATAAGACATAATCCTAGGTGCACTGCCCTTGTATTTGCTTAAGACAACTGCAAACGTCACCTTAAGTTTTACTTGCTTTAATAATAGAAATAAAAAAGTGATTGTTTGCACTACTCTTGAGCTCAAATGCCTAGAGTCCCCCTGGATACCCCACACAGATCTTTGGCATTTCCTTCAGTCCTCTGAGACTTCGCCTCATTGGCAGGCGAAGGGAGTGTTGACAAAAATCACTTTTGAAAGTGTCCTATAAATTTGATCAGTCCCCTGCCTACTAGGTAGATTCATATATAACCACTCCATGCCTGGCACTTCCTGCCTTGCACTATCCCTGCAATGCTAATGTTTCTGCTCAGCCTGGTGTTCCTAGGCTGGCATCTACATTTACGTCTTCACCTTGCCTGGAGTACTACATGCACGCTTCCTCTTCACTCGCTAATTCCTGCTACTTTTCCAAGCGGGACTCAGCCTTCTTGGAGAAGCTGTTATGCTATACATAGCATTTAGTATCCCTCCCCTGTCTTGCAAGAGTTCTTGTTTGTCTTTGTTATTTGACCTACACTGGATTACTGCTTTCTGCTTTCTCCATCACTGAATCCTGAGTCCCTCATGGAAGGTTTTGTTTGCTATATCTTACTCATTTTTGCAATCCTCATTTGCCTTAGCAAATATTTAAAAACTCTAGAAAATTATTGAATTAATAAATGTTTAAACAAATACACAAAAATATTAAGTTTATGTAAAGGGATAAAAGATCAGTGAATACACAACAGTGTTTCCACCACATACACATTTTGTCTTGTAACCACACATATGCAAACGTGTGTGTGTGTGTGTGTGTGTGTGTGTGTGCATGCGATGCACGTGCTTGTGCACAGGTGTGTGCACACACCTGTAATTCTTGAATTTTAAAGTCTATAAATATAAAAGTCCCTCCTTTAAAGCTGGCAGCATCCAAGAGCAGAAATGCTTAGGACCAGATATGCTTCATATTCTAGATTTTTTTCCAGATTTTAGGGATATTTCCATACACCTAGCAGGATATCTTTAGATGGAAGCCCAGCCAAAACACAAAAATCATTTTGTTTCATGTATAAGTTATACACATAGTTTATTGAAATTTTATACAATTTTTCAGTGAGCCTATGTTTTAACTGACCAATCACATGAGGTCAGGAATGGAATTTTCCATTTGTAACACAATGTCAGTGCCTTGAACAATTTATGATTTTAGAGTCTGGATGTGAATGCTTGCTTTTATAACCATATTTTGACAACTACATTTATCCTGCCTCTAAAGAGCTGAGAACATTCTGAGCCTGCACCCCAGGAGGACAGTTCCAGGTGGGCTGTGGGCAGGACCGGAGGCTCCCCAGGTCCAAACTTAATTTGCCATGCCTTTTTTTCTAGTCTCCTGCGCTGGAATTTATTCTTCTCCCTCACAAACTATGGTTACAAGAACATTCTGGGCACTGTGGATGTTTACTCTTAAATAAACATAATTTATTCCAAAGATAAGGTTTTTATCTGAGCATTTAAATGTCAAATCTAAGTAATTCATACCTATGTAATCCGTATTACCCTTCTAAATACATTTCTATCTCACCACTTTCCTTATGAGATCTTGTATTTAATAAAAGCCGTATCCATAACCTGAACTTTAACTTACCTTTAGGGCAATATCATCATTTCCATTTTGGCATACTGTAGACATGCATAGCAAAACTGAAATTCGAATGTATATTGCAAACTAAAGGCCACGCCTGGCTTTTAGTATTCTCACTGCGAGGATGCAGGGATGTAGCTAAGCCTACGCTTTTAAAATGCTAAAATGGAGGAAATATTAATATCACATGCGTTTGGGAGAAAACTAATATAATGAATGACAAAACACAGGCCTTTTCTATAAACAACTATTATTTTTTTGTTTCATGTCATTACCATTGTCATCAGTGGTATTTTCTAGTTGTTATTCATATCAAGTCTATGATTAGGTTTAAGTAAAAGAATGCTATGTAGCGTCTTCCTCTGAACATAACTGCACTTTACAGAAATGACTGAAAATAAGTAGGAAATTACTTTAAAATGTTATGTATAGACGGCATTTAAGATCACTGTTCATCGACTATTCATAGAAAACATATTTGGTTAATAACTTTAATACACAAGGCAGATGGTTAGTTGCTACGTGCGATATAAAAATACCATAATATCACCTCTGCCTCAAGTAGGTTACATATTAATAAAGAGGAGAGACAGCTGGACAGGGTGGTATACCTTTAATCTCAGCATTCAGGAGGCTGAGGCAATCCATCTCTGTCAGTTCAAGGCCCACCTGGTCTACAAAGTGTGCTCCAGGCCAACCATGGCTACACAGTGAGACTCTGTCTCAAAAACCCAAAAGGAAAAAAAAAAAGAAAAGAAAGTAAATACAGAGAGACATACAAATGATTATAAGGAAAGTAAGATTAAATGCCATCTAACAGTGTAAAAAAATTCAACTTTATAGGAATGACTTTTACATTTATGTAGGTTACAATTCAAGAATCACAGGTTAAAAACTACACAGAAGTCAGCTTCATAGACAAATATCTTTAGATACTGGTACCCTGTAGAAAGTCACACATTTGGCATTGGTCCCAAGATTTAAGAATTTAGATGAACAGCAACCCGACACAAAATAAAACTGAAATATCATCAGTATTGTCGTGTATTTCTGTTTTAATAATTGTATTGTTTGCTGAATTCAAATGTAACACATACATAATACATGCACTACATGACACCCTGCATCATGTGACCAAAACTGTTATGTGGTGTTAGTTGAAACCAGTGATTGCCTGAAGTTCACAGGGCCCCAGAACTCTGTTCTTCTATTACTTCTTTGAGCATTTCATGCAACACACTTTGAACATGTTCACCCTTCCCCCAGCTCCTCACAGATCAACTACCATTCCCACCCACCCCCACTTTCTTATCCGTCAACTCCAACTTGTGCTGCTCATCTATTCTCAGTTGTATGGCCTTGCACGGGAGTATGGTCAACCTACCAGGGGCAACACTTTTTAAAAAATTTTCACGTTATTTGTGCAAGTGTTTTGGCTGCATATATGTCTGTGTACCACATACATTTCTGATGTCATGGAGGCCAGAAGAGAGCATCAGACCTCCTGATATTGGGGTTATAGACTGTTGTGACCTGCTATGGGAACAGAACCTGGATTCTCTGCTAAGCTATCTCTCCGTCTACAGGAGCAACTCTTACACTGACTTTCTCTCTCCCAGAAGCTTTCATTACCAATATCTCCTTGCCTGTAGACAGGATTTCATGTCCCCCTCCCCTCTGAATGACAGGATTTGCTCTGGCTTGACTTTGCACAGGCCTTGTGCATGCTGTCTTAATTACTGTGAGTTCATATGTGCAGCTGGGCTGCTGTGTACGGAGGACACTGTTCCTCGTATTCATCCACTGCCTCTGCTTCATAAAGCCTTTCAGTCCTCTATTCTGCAATGATCCCTCAGCCTTGGGAAAGAGGGATGACAAAAATCAACCCCTGTCACAAGTGGTGGCTTCCTATATGAAATATCCTGGCCCAATCAATGGAATTCACTGCTTAACAAAATCACTAGTAATGAAGAAGAATATCAATAATAATTCATTTTTAAAAGTGATGAGTGGAGAGCTAGAGAAGTGGCTTAGCAGTTAAGAACACTGACTCCTCTTCTGGAGGACCTGGGCTTGTTCCCAGTATCCGTGTGGTGACTAACAGCCATCTGCAACTCCAGTTTTGGGGAACCTGATGCCCCCTTCTGGCCTTCACCAGCACCACTCATGCACGTGGTATACAGACACAGAGAAAATACTCATACACATAAAATACAATTTTTTAAAAGAGTTATAAGTGGCTAGAGAAATTAACTACCAGGTAAAATATCCACTATGCAACATGAAGACTTGAATTCCGGTCACTAGAACACAGGAAAAGTTAGGTGTGGCAATATAGGTCTGTAACCGTAATGCTGGGGAAGGAGAGGGAGATAGCCAAATCTAGGGGTCTCATTGGCCAGATAGTCTAGCCAAAAGCATGAGCTGCAGGATCAGCGAGTGGCCTTGTCTCAGAAATATAAATAAACAAAACTGGAGACGTGAACCAGAAAGGCATCCCAACAACAACCTGTGGACTCCACATGCACACTCAGTCACAGAGGCGGGTGGAGCATGAGAGAGAATCGGAAGCTGTCTTTGAAATAGGCCTGTACTTCTTGTCTTCTGCAGACTCTTTCTGCTTAAATAGCCCCGTGCCTCAGTTTAACTAATTCATAAACCTAAAGCAATTACTGAAAGAAACGGCTACTAGAGTTTTGGACCCTGACTTCAAGAACATGTTATACAGATATAGCCTGTGGACAGTAAACAAAAGATACAAAGCATTTATTTTCACAGAAAATGAGGATTGCTACAGAAAAAGTAAAGAGACAGACATCAAGGAACAGAGGGCCATGAGACCAGAAGAGAATGAAGGAGAAGAGAAATGGTAATAGTTTGCAGGATGGAGCCTTGAAGTTTTCTAACATTTAGAAACCAGAATAATAAGAACCAGCAAGGCCCTCTAAGCAGCAATGGCCACCAAGGTCATTCACACTGCTGACCCCTTTCTGCTCCCTGCTTGTTTTTCCCTAAGGAGGAGTAACATTTATCAACAAATTTTGATGATAATAGATGATTCCATTCCTCTTCTTTGCCTCCAGGGAGCTGGCTGTCAATATAAAGTCTGTGTTCTGCTCTGCTTGCCTAAATGAAAAGTTCCCAGAGACAATATGAGAACGCTTGCAATTTTCCGTGCTTCTGGTAACTGGTGAGTGTTGTGGTATGTTTAGTTGTGGATAGTATTTCAGTTAAGATTCGTCTTTTACTTGTTTACACCTCTGTGCCATCCCCAGCTTCCACTCCTCCCACAGGAGGTTCCTGTTATTTGTTTATTGAGGGTCTGTGTGAAAACTGGAAGAAAAACACCTAGGGATTGAGAGGTGGAGCAAGGAGGGAGAAGGAGGAGGAGAGGATGGAGTGAGGAAGCCTTGGAGGGAGTGCTCTGCCTAGCTGCTTGGGTATAGAATTCCCTGAGATTTGACATGGTTTGTGATTAATAAGGAGCATTGGAAAATTTGATGATGGACTCTCATTAAGCGATTGGAAGATAAAATTAACAGGTGAGTAACTCTGTCTTGTTCTGGAATTCAGTACAGCACAGCCAGTTTATCTGCAGCACTCGGCCATGTTTTCCAATATGAGATTTACCTGCAGTAACAGTAATGCTCTATGTCTGCCTGACTCCTTTGTCTTATCTCCTAATTGTCTCAAAACTATGGATAACAAGAAGAGCCAAATTCATCAGGTCCCCTCAGAAACCAATATTCTAAGGTATGATTTCAGACATGTATCATTTGTAAGAATACGCTCTCAAGAATGTACAACTGCATAATTTACAGGCCTGCTTATAACATGGAAGCCAAGATAGAGATTTTAGAAAAGGAGAGAAATTTTGATCATGTATAAACAGCATTTGGGTGGGAAAACTGAGATCCAAGCATGAGCTTGGTAGTAGAAGAGAAACAATAGATGGAGTGTCTTGACTCCCACTCAGCCCAAGGAGAACTGTAGTTCTCATCTGCCTCAGTTATTCCTGAAGGAGAAACAAAACTGAACATTCAACTGCCTCCCAGAAGGCTTTTCTCCAAACCCCCCCATCTGTCCCTACTTGACTCATGGTATAGAAAAAGAGGGGAGGAATATTTGCTCACCCAACAATGTCAATTTTAAATCTTCTCCCTTGGTGAGTAATTTCAATGGATCAAAGAAAGAGGCTGTTCTTGCCCATTACCTAGGTAACTTAAGAAATGTCTAGAGATGATTTGCGACGGCCAGCCTCAGGCTAAAGGTGCCTTAGCAGCATTCCCTCAGTGGCTTTCTAGCTGCGGGAACTGCTTGAAGCTCTAACACATCCCTCATTCCATCTTCTTGACAACTAAGGCATCAGGTGGCAGGGGCCTCTCCTCCCGTAGCCAACCTCAAACTCAGCCCCAAGTTCACACAGCCTCTCCTTCCTTTCTTGCAAAATGAAAAAAAAACCGTGAATTTTTTTTGAAAAATGAGAATGCCCCCCCCCAATAGGCTCATATATTTGCAAGCTTAGTCTCCATCTGATGAACTGTTTCTAAGGTGGTGTGGCCTTGTCCGAGAAGGTGTGTTGCTGGGGGTGGGCTTTGTAGTTTCAAAAGTTCAGACCAGGCCTAGTCTCTTGCTTTTTGTTGGGGATCAGGATGAAGCTCTCAGCTACTTCTCCAGCACCATGACTGCCTATGTGTCATCAAGCAAGTCCCCAATTAAATGCTTTCCTCAATAAAAGTTGCCTTGGTCATGAGGTCTCTTCACAGCAATAGAACTCTAACAAAGACAGTATCTGTGTTAAACTTTATGTGATGCGATGAAATGGTGCTTGGAGGAAAACGTGTAACACTAAATGCCTATGTTACAAAAGAAGAAAAATCTCAAATACATAACTCCATATATAGTATTTGTGTAGTGGGACTACTGTAACAAAACACCACAGACTGGATGAGAAAGCAGTACGTTAGTTTTTGCAGTTCTGGAAGTCCAACACCAAGGACCACTAGGGTTAGTTTCTGAGGTGTGTCCTCCTAGCTTCCTGCTGTGTGCTCACTTGGCGTTCCCTCTGTGCGCATACACAAAGAGAGCTCTACAGCACCTCCTCTTCCAATCAGAACACCAAGCCTACCACACTGCAGCCTCAGTCAACATTAATTATCTACCTAATGAACCTATCCTCAAATAGATTGCACTTTAGGGCTTTAAAATATGAATTTGCAGTAAAAGAGACAAATCGATACTTAAGTGACTAGAAAAACAGTAGTAAATTAATACTGGTGCTATAAGAAGTAAAGAACACAGGGGAAGAGATAAGTGAAATAGAAAAACATTAAAATATAGCATCAGTGAAATGAAATGTTTGTTCCTAGGGGAAAAAGTCAAAAAGATTGAAAAAGTTTGGCTAGACAAAGAGAGGATATGTAAAAAGCTAACTCGGAAATGAAAACTGAGACCTTATTAAGTATCTTCGGATTTATTTTCATTATTTTCAACCGTGTGTGCCCATGTGCATGTGTGCATGCTTGTGCACATGCATCCATGTATCTACGTGTGTCCATTTGTGAGTGAGCACAGGTATCCTCAGAGGCCAGAGGCTTCAGCTTCCCTGGAGCTGGAATCACCTGTAGTTGTAAGCTACTTGACACGGGTGCTAGAAACTGAACTTGGGTCCTTTTCAAGAGCAGTAAGCACGCTTGATCGCTGAGCAATCTCTCCAGCACCTTACTTAGTGTCTTGCATAAATTAAAAGGATTATAATAGTATATTATGATTACACACCATAATTATATACATCATGGACAAACGGGGATTTATCTAGGGATAAATCACTAAATAAATGAACCAATGTGGTTTAGCAAGCAAATCAGTGCCATATTCTACTTTGTTGTAAATGAATTTCCGCCATAGCATTCAAAATAACATTTTTAAAAATAAACTTTAATCAAGGACATCTTAAACTAAAAACTATAGAACAGTACTGAGAGAATTTAAAGATCTTTATAAATAGATTGCTCCAGATTAAAAGACTTAATAATGTTGGGACTCTTCAAGATCACCTACAGATTCAGTGCAGTACAGATCCAATGGACTTTCATGGATAAACTGACAAATCTATCCTTAATGTGATATAGAAATTTAAGTGGCCCTAAAGGACCAAAACAAGATTTTTTTTTAAAGAGTAAATAACATTTTCTGATTTCAGAAGTTACAGTAACAAAAAAAAGAGTTCATTTCTGGCATGCAGATACACAGATCAACTGAGCAGGATTATGGCCTTCATAATGGCCAGCTGATTCTGACAAGTCTGTTAGGATCATTCAGTGGGGAAAATCATTCTTTCAACAAATGATGGAACCAGATGTCTACATGCAAAAGAGTAAGAGTGGACTCCTCCCCCGCTTCACACACAAAAATTAACTCAAAACGTACCAACAATCTGGTAAGAACCAAAGCAATGTAACTCTTAGGAACCAAGAGAAAAATTTCCTGATGTTAGATAATGAATTCTGAGTTATGACACAAAATGCATAAACAACAAAAAATAAGTTGCATTAAATATTAAAATCTCTGTGCAAATGGCATCACCATGAAAATGGGAATAATGGGGATGCAGACATGGCAAGTGCTTAATTATATCTCCTCTTCTCGAAGAGGCACTAGGTCCAATTCCCAACACCCACGTGGCAGCTCACAACAATCTGCAACTCCAGTTCCAGGGGATCCAATGCCCTCTTATGACCTCTGTAGCACCAGGCACACAAGTGATATACACACATACATGCAGGTAAAACACTCAAATGCATAAGATAAAAAGATGGTCTCCCTCATATACAGAATCAAGTAAATAATGTTTTCTTAAAGGAAAATAACAAGTGTTGGAGTGAACATAAATGAAAAAAAAAAACTGTACACTGATTTTAAGAGTATGGAAAATCGTTTAGTGATTCTTCAAAGACTTAAATATAAACTTTCATAAAACCAACCAATTTCACCCCTCAGCCCTGAAAGAGTTAAAGCAGGTACCGAAACAAGTATGTGTACACACTATTCTTGACAGTCTTATTCACAATATCCAAAAGGTTGAAGAGTTCTGTTCCCAGCACCCACATGAAGGCTCACAACCACCTGAAACTCCAGCTTGAGGGGATCTGACGTCCTCTCCTGTTCTCCACAGGTACCTGCCCTCACAGGCACATTTCCCAACACAGAAACATACACACATGCATATAAAAATAAAATATAAAAGAAACCTATAAAATCTATAATATTAAGGTTGACTAGAACACTATAGCTAAGACAATATTGTAATAGTATTACTTCAGATATGGGTAAGGTAAGTAAGTTTCAAAGCTGAAGGTAATTTAAACAAAATATTTTAAAATAATAACCATTATTTACTGTACATTTATAATTTGATAGGCAGTATTCTAAGGTTCTCAAACATATTAATGCATAGTCATTTGATAGTCAATTTTAATGCAGCACTTATATGCCAGACTATGAAAGTATTCTTCATATAGTTGTGGTATAATTGAAATAAGTCAATATTTTATAACAAAATGCTAGAGATAATCCAAATGGCCATTGCAAGAAAACAGACACAAAAATATCAACTATTCATAGTGGTGTAATGGACTGATGAAACAAGACTCAAGTTGGAATCCTAGAAACACAATCACAGATTAGTAAAGCTAACTGACAAACTTAAAACACCATTGATATCGTGCAGTGTCAAATATATATATATGTCAAATATATATATATATATATATATATATATATATATATATATATATGTATATATATATATGTATACTTTTAAAAGAAATAGAAAGATGCAGAAAGATGCAAATAGAAAGAGAAGATGCAAGTCCAATTCCTAGCAACAACACTGGGTGGCTCAAAACCAGTTTTAACTCCAGCTCCACCCAAGGTATATCCCATGTCCTCTTCTGGCCTCCACAAACACCTGCACTCAGACAGGCACATTCATTCCACAGACACACATATGTGAATAACCTTAAAAGTTAAAATCTTGAAGATATAAACAAAAAGATCATACTTTTTAAAAGCCAGGGATTATAATAATAAAAATGTCAGGTTTTGGGTAACTTCAGGAAGATGCAATTAGGGAATAACACGGGAAACTCAATAACCTGGATCTTAATGTAAGTCATAGATTCATGTGTTTGCTTTTTTTATTATGCTTTATTATATCAAAACATATACATTTATTGATCATCTATCATCTATTTGATCACGGGATTTTAAAACAATTATTTTACAATGAATGATATTGCAAACGAATATTCATGGATATTACTACCCCTTGGTGGTAGGAGCATAAATGCCTAGGCTTATATGGGTTCATAATCTTTTTATTTATACTGAAGACAAAGTAAAACTCTTGACTTTCGAATGCAAGGGACGTTCTGATCTACCACTCCAGATAAGTTCCCTAAGTTATACTGAGTGATTGGGTTTCCTGTCTTAAAAAAACAGGAAGAAAATCTGAAAACAATAACATTGTTCTTTTCTTCAGCAAAATAATATCTTCAGCTATAAAAACATAGACAAACATTACACAGCCTCAAGACTAAGCCTGAGACATGAAAGGAAATGTAAGCGTGCCTCCCCCCCTCCTTTCCTAGGTTCCAAGAGTTCCTTCCTGTATGACTTTATTTACTTTTTCCTCACCATTCAGATTATTTCAATTGACTGACATCAAATTACATTTAGGTTTCGATTGTGTTTTCAAAACTATCTTATCCCAATTTATGTCCTGTAGTTTCAGCAGTAAATATGTTTTATTCATACAGGATAGGGTCCCTAGAAAATACTAAAGAAATAAACTGAAGTTAAAAGTTTCTGCCTGCATGCAAATGACAAAAACTTCTACCAAAAGTGCTCTCAAAAGTCAATGCTCTTCAGGAGCTGGAGGAATGGCTCAGCAGTTAGGAGCACTAATTGCTCAACATGTGGCAAATAGACAAAACACATAAAATAAAAAAATTTTTAAATGTTCTTTAAAGCAAATTTTATCAAGCATCACGAAAGTTTGTTATGTTTCTTAGTTCTCCTCCTGCAACTCTGTATTTACTCCTTTACCTGGGATATTTAAATCATGTGACAGTCCACAGAGTCAACTTTTTTTCTGTAAATGTATTCCTAGACAGTATCATATGTGAATGCTTCCATTTGGATACAACCAAAGTAGTGGAAACCCAAAAGCCTGAGATGAATTTACACTTCGAGTAGCAATCAGCGGATAGGAAAAGGCCTTCTGGAGTGAATGCTGCCCATGCTTATATACTGGTGAAGAGGACCCGTGCTAGGAGGTCGAATTCCACGGCCAATGCAGGCCTGAGTTCGGAGAGCTGCTCGATCCGATCCAAGGGTAAATGTATCACCAAAGACCCTACACAGAACGCATTCTCCCAGCGTCCCACCTTTGCAGTCTCGGTACACTTGGGTACGAAAGCTCTAACAAAAGCAGCACCGACATCTCCCTAACAAACCACTGAGATCACACCAGGAGACCGGTGGGTGCGGGGCAGTCGGTAATGGACGGGTACCCGGTGATGGACAGCACCCGGTGCCCGGTGGGTGCGGGGCACTCGGTGATGGACGGTACCCGGTGCCCGGTCGACGATGGATGGGTACCCGGTGCCCGGTGGGTGCGGGGCACTAGGTGATGGACGGTACCCAGTGCCCGGAGCACCCTCCTTCCCTTTGAGCGCCCCACGGGCCGGAAGTGACAGCGCCGGGGACCGTGCCCCTCGCCAGCGCGGCCTCCTCCGTGCGAACGTCCGTGGCTCCAGAGTTTCCCGGTTCTAGCTTCCGTTCTCCGCGGGTGGCCACCTCGATCACCGACCCCAGCCCTCGATGTCCTCGCGCTCCAGCTACGCAAGGCCTGCTTCCTGGTCCGGGCTGCGCGCCGGCCCGCTCCAGTGACGCACTTCCTGCGGCGACTCCGGGTCTCTTGGGGATTGCGTCACGCTGTGGGCCGTGGCAGCAGTGGATCAGCTGGTGTGGCCGAGGCTCCGGGCCTGGGTGCTGCGCCTGGCGCTGTGCCTCGAGGCTCTCCCCGACCCCACTGCGCTCCCCGGATCCCGCGCCCCTGACTCCGCTGCTCCCCTGATCCCGCTGCTCACCACTCACGCGCTGCTCCCCTGATCCCGCTGCTCCCCACTCCTGTGCTGCTCCCCGGACCCCTGACCCGCGCCGCTCCTCTGCCGGCCGCACAGTGTCGGCTCCACCCTGGCTAGGACGCAGGAGCCCCGGGCACACTCGTGCCGGCCTTTGGCGGATGGATAGAAAGCCATCTGCTTGGCCTTGTCCGGTACTCCCAGGCTCCAGCCGCCGGGCTCCGACCCTTGAGTGTCCCCCGCCCCGGTGTCTTCGCACCTCTCCGTGTCCTTGCTGTGGGGCAGGAACCTTAAAGACTTGCCAGAGTCACACAGCTGAACTAGAAGGGGCCAGATAGGGTCACCCTTCGGAGCGAATGGCTCAGGTCTTCCTCGGGTTTCCTCCCTGGATTTACTTAGATTTACAC
The DNA here is from genome assembly GCA_026225945.1 of Cricetomys ansorgei. NCBI lineage: Eukaryota > Metazoa > Chordata > Mammalia > Rodentia > Nesomyidae > Cricetomys > Cricetomys ansorgei. Next base: position 20,440,855 of record JAMJFZ010001203.1, on the reverse strand, counting down.
ATTCCGTCTCACATTCTTCTCACACTTTGTGCCTTTTGTATCAAGAAGTCAGGCAAAAGTGATTACTTTCAACTTTTCTTTGTAGTTCCCACAGTACCGTGCACCTAGGACTATACTCAGTGTTAGAGGATAAAGATAGAGTTTCAGTATCTGAAAAATATTCTGGAAAACAAAACCCCGAATAATCTGACGTCTGGCTAAGTGACGCTTCTGTATAAAGAATGTATATCTGGTACTTCGCCTCTCTACATGGTTGGTTGGTTTATTTTGTAAGAATATGTGCAGCTTAGAAAGAGACACGGAAAACCCAGCCTGAGCAATTTGCTGCGGAAAATCGTGAATATGTCACAGCTAAAGAAAAAAAAAATGCTGAATACAGACCCTCTTCTGAGCTATGTCCTCTTAGCTGTGTTACCTTAAACTAAACGGAGGACAATAGCTTTCTGTCCTGTCCTTTGACAAGTCACTGACAAGTCGCACCAGCGCTGACCTTCGCAGTACCCTGGCCTTCATTCTGTTCTTGTATTCCTTTCCCTGTTTTCTGCCAGGTTTCTCTGTATTTAGGCTCATTCTTTGCATAATCCTAAAAATCATAAATTATGCTGAAGCCCTCTGTCTTGCCATCACCAAAATGACTTCTGAATCCAAATACCAAGATGATATCTACTGTGGTTTTGTACATTTTGCCTAGCTTTTCCCAAATTTCTGGCTTCGGTACTGTTGTCATCCCAGGGTGAAGGACACCAGTGACATTTGTTTCCTCTGGAGCAGAGTTAGATGTAAAATTCCTGGTTACTGGTACTGTGTCATTCATGATGACAGCCATTGAGCACCCAAAGAGGAAAAGAGCTTTCAATAATAAGATTTATTTCATTTTTATGTGCATGAGTGTTTTGCCCGCATGTATGCATTTACACTGTGTGTGTGCTTGGTGCCTCTGCAGAAATCATAAGAAGGCATCAGATTTCCTGGAACTGGAGGTTGTTAGCTACCATCTGGTTGCTGGGAACTGAACCTGGATCCTTGCAATAGTAATAAGCTAGTCTTAACTGCTGATCCATCTTTCCAGTTCTGTACTGTGCTTAGTCTTTAACAAAATGTTAACTTTAACAGCATTAATTGAACTTGGGTCCTACTTGGATAATTTCAAAGCAGCACTAAAATATATAGAGAGATAAATAGGTAATAAACTATGGATACACCAAAAAAGAAAAAAAATCTCAAAGAATACATTTTGAGAGAATATCAAGACTTTCTTTAAAAGCTTCCTCTTGTAATAAAGCATATAATAAAAGCTAAATATACTTGGCTTTCTCTGGCTTTTCTTTTGATGATCATTGTGATCTTCAGAAAGAGAGGGAGAGAGGAAGGAAGGACACCACTTGCTTTCAGACAGTTTGATGGGGAGTGACTTTCCCATCAGATTTGTATACAAATGAAGCTATCAAAGAAGCTTATCAGTACTTTTGTTCAGTCTTCTATTGAAGAGTCTTCCTTCTTCAGGGTAGTGATCCTCACCTCTCCCTTGGGTAATTTCCTCATTTGTAGAATGAGTTTCTCTTCTGTGAGACCTGTGATTGGTATATTGTTTTTTCTATGTGATCTTCAGCACACTCCCGTAGACTGAAGCTTTGCCAGGGAAAGCCCCTCCCCTGTGTGGTTATGTGCTGCTTGGACTTCTGGGAACAGCTTGGAGGGGTTATAAAAGAGGGACCTTCCTATCCTTTCACACTCCTTTAGTCATTGTTGACTATTTAAGATCACCTTCAGTCTTGTCTCGTATTTCTCAAATTTCTTGAAAAAGTAAAAGTTTTTTTTCAAGGAGTTGTATCTCTACGAAGTTAATCTTTATTATTATTTTCCTCGGAAATCTTTGGATTCTGGCTTCAGCCTCCATGTTCCTGCCCTGCTTGAGTTCCTAGCCTGACTTTCTTTGATGATGAACAGTGATGTGGAAGTGTAAGCCAAATAAACCAATTCCTCACCAACTTGCTTTTGGTCATGGTTTTTCATCGTAGCAATCCTAAAACTAAGACAATGGTTCATGTAAAATTCAATCTAACCCAAAAGTTTAAAAGGTGAAGTAGAATCAAATAGCAAAAAATGACATCTGTCTGGACCGACACCCAGATCACAGTTGTGACAAATGTCCTAAAAGAGCACCCAAAATCACCAAAAAGATGAAATTTCTGTCCCCAGGAAAGAGTGCCTGGGCTCTCCTGAGAAACAGAATAGGGACAGATTTATTATTAGAATTGGCTCACATGATTATGGAGGCTAAGAAGTCCCAGGCTGCTGTCTGCTATCTGGAAGGCCAGGAAAGCTGATGATGTAATTCAACCCAGTTCAGTGGATCAAGAGCCACACCCTACAAATGATGGCTCCAAGAGATGAAAATATGCTCTGAGGAATTGTAATTTAACCAGCATGTCTCCTCTCTAGGAATGAACTCTGTCATCTGTCTGTCTGTCTCATTTCTGACTCTATCTCTATGTCTCTATCTTCCTCTTATAATTTCTGTATTAAAGCCTTGAAAGAATAAAGATGAGCGTCTCTAACTCCAAACTGAAGTACTCAGAACAATGACTTCACAGATAACTCTTAAGTTGAACACAGACTCTAATGACACTGGTTGTCCAAACATGGAAAATATGAGTTACAGGGTCATAGAGGCCTCCATCTAGATCTCAGAGGAAGACATTGGAGACGGCATGCATTAAGAGTCAGGATCCGGGGCTGAAGAGATGACTCAGAGGTTAAGAGTGCTACTGGTGATTCTTCCAGAGGATCTGAGTTCAGTTCCCAGCTCCTGCATGGCAGCCCACAAATGTCTGTAACTCCAGTTCCAGAGGATCTGACACCTTCACACAGGAAAAACGCCAATGCACATAATAATAAATACATCTTTTTAAAGAGAGAGAGAGAGCCAAGATCCTTGCAGGATGCCCTTGAGAAGCAGTATATGAAGCTGTGAAGAGACCGAAGAGACAAGGAGGACGGCAGGAAGTTTGAGATGCTCAGAATGGATACAGTAGGAAGCTGCAGGAGTCCTGCATACCCAGGAGAGAGGCTACATGGTCAGCAGCCACTAAGACTGTAGGGTATCCATGCCACTGAAGCCCACATCGTAAGATAATGTGGCCAAAATGCCCCGTGTGGGGCCACAAGACTTAATATTTGTCCCTCCTGTCTGTGTTTGGCCTCGGCCCCACTCCCCCATTCCCAGCTGCCTTTCTGTCCCTTTGGAGTGGACATGTTTGTTCTGTGCCACTGTATCTTGAAAGTCTGTAACTTGCTTTTGGTTTTGCAGTGGCGAAAAGCTAAACATTTGCCTTGAGCATCAGAGGAGACCTGGAGCTTGGATTTTGAATGATGCGCTGTAAATGTTAAGATCTTGGAGACTCTCGGAGAGGGCTACATACATAAATACATTTTGTATTGTGAGATATAATGCACCTTTTGGGGGTCAGGAATAGAATATTATGGTCTAAATATGGAGTGCCGCCCCCAAATGCTTATTTGTGGAAAGCATGTCCTCTGGAGCTGTGTATTGTCCTAAATTGATCTCTCTCATGTGCTCTCTTGCTCTCTCCTTTTTGTGATTCCATGAGGTAGAAATCTAATATTGCTGCCACATAACCATCTAGCTGTGTGTGCCCAAGCGACCATGGACTGAAATCTATGTAAAGATTCCAATTTAATCTTTCTTCTAACTTGTTTGGTCAGATACTTTGTTACACTGGTAAAAGTTAGGTGAACTCAGGGTCAAGCTTCCTGTGTCGGTTCCTCTGTGTTTGTGGCTACACTGTGGGGTAGCACCATGCCTTCAGCCTCCTAACCACATCCACCCTTCCTCACTTCCATCCCACTGGTCACATAGATTATTGTTGCAAAAGTTTATTTTTAGTTATGCTTCAAATAGTTGTTTTGTGCATTGTTGGGTGAAGGGCTGCCTAGGCCTTGGCATTTTGTATTGTCTGCAGGCGTTGGCTTTATGTAAAATATTTTTGATTGCTCATTATCTGCATGTGATATATGTGATATCAATAGAACACCTAAGGAGTTTAGGTATCAATTAAAAACCCCTGAGATGAGATGCTCAGTGTTCCACTATCCAGTACAGCGCTTGCTATCATAGTGGTTCCCTCTTTTGAGTCTGGCAGGGTTTGAACAGGCCTCCTTGTCTTCCTTGCTGGGCCACACCATAGGTGTACCGCTACAGATTATAGATACTTTTTAGAAATCCTAGAATAGTTCATTAGATGTCCCCAAACACACTTGGAAATCTACTTTTGGGCTCACATGATGGGGATCTTGTCAAGATTCAAATCCCTTCTTCACTTGGGTACAGCAGTAGCATCATCACCCTCATGACATCACAGCATCTGTGGCTCGTCACTGTTTCACTGGACATTGTGGTTCAGTGCCAGCTCTTTGCTCAGAGACATAAATATCTGCGCAAAAATATAAAGAAAAGAGGACGTACATGGTTTAAAGATGAGAAAAGGTAAGGATATTTTCCATCTTCAAAAATCTTACGGAAAATGGAAATATTCATTTACAGTTATGAAAAATGCATGCCTTGACCTTTGAATTTTGGCAAGCCCTAAAAGAGCAAGACAATTAAAGAAGACAGGCAAAGACTCCAAGCAAAATATATGAAGGCTGACTAATAAGCATGCTCTAGATAAACAATGCGTCAGCGTGAGTTACTGGTGGCCTTATCATTTCTGAGTACTGAGAAAAATGTAAGAAGGAACGGCTTGCGGAAGGTCATCCATGGCAAGCGGGAATCCAGCCAGCTCGTTGCTTGTTTGGTAACTGATTATTGCACAGAGAAAGAAAATAAGTAGAGAAAACAGGAGAAGGGGTCATAGAAAGGGGCCCTTAGCTTGTTAATAGTGTCTCTAGAATTTGTCTCACAAGGCAAAGCACGCAAATGTCGTTACACATGTGATGAGTTAAAGTGGGGGTCACACCAGGTAAGATAGTGAGGAGGTAAGATGGAGTCACTCCAGGTAAGGCAGGGAGGAGGTAAGATGGAGTCAATCCAGGTAAGGCAGGGAGGAGGTAAGATGGAGTCACTCCAGGCAAGGTAGGACGTAAGTCTGATTCAGTTTAAATCCTTATTAGAAAAGGAGCGAACACAGAGGGAATCACACAGGGAAGAGAGCCTTATGATAAGAGGGGGAGAAAAGAAGTGATAGAACTTAAAAATCCGTGGAGATAAATATTGTCAGTAAGCACCAGAGATTGAGGTCAGTACAGATCAAGGGAACTCTGCCCTAGTTGCATCCTGAACACACCTCTGGAATAGTGAAAGAATAAATTTCTTTTTTATTAAAACTCTAATTTTGGCTTTGTTATGGCCATCTTAGGAAACTAGTATACGGTTCAATTTGCCAAAATCGTGGAGTAACACAGTAAGTGATATATCTGAATATACATTTTACTCAGAAGTATTTAGCTGTCTTCAGAAGAAGCCTGAGAGGGTGCTAAGAACTGGATTGATAAAAGAGAATTTGAAAAATTATAGACCTTAAGTCGATTCATTCATTATGAGATAATATTATGATACAATAACAAAAGAACCCGGTATGATATAAGACACAACTCTGAAAAGTCACAAAAGAAATCTGGTGAGGACTGAGAGTGTCATGACCCTCGGGAAATGATGAGCTGTGGTTGCCATGTTCCAGATGCCAAGGGTCCTTCGCTGAGAGCCAACACACTTGGACACATTGTACACAACTGTTTCCAGTCTCTGGACTGCATGCTCACTCTAGCTTCCCTCATGTGTCCATTCAAATTTTCTTTGGGGAATTTGCACACTTGGGTTAGAATTAGTTCTGCTTGGGGAGTCACAATTAAAGTACCAATAGATGAAGCAGCCCGAATACAGATCAGAAATAAGATAGGATATGCATAGTAGTTGTGAATACAGGAGTTAAATATTGCTTTCAAATTAATCATTAATGTACTGTTTTGTTCTTACTCCTGTAATATAACTACGAAACACAAACACTTTCTTTTAAATTATAATCAGTTAATGCTCAAAATGGACATTGTTCATGTCCAAAAATACAGCTGAGGAACTTTGATTACCAGATATTGAGGAAGCTATCCTATTGTTGAATTAAATTTTGATTAAGAGAGTTTTATCACCCTCGATTGTATGACCTTTGAATATTTCCTTTCAAGATGTTATTTTAAGTAGTCTCATGTGTATCACTTTTGAATGTTAAGATACATAAACACAGAAAATGATTACAAAATGTATTAGCGTTCCCAGAACTCAACAAATTGTTTTTAACCCTATCCCTAACCCTAACCCAGATTTGAGTATCCAATACTGCTTTCCAATAAAAGGAACAAGGACCCTTTCTAGAAATGTACCATTCTGAGGATGGAACATAAAACGCACAAGTTGAGTCCAGAACATAGTGATTCTAAAAGGAAAGAGGCATGGCGGGGGCGGGAGGGGGGTCACAAGGGTCAAGAGTGTTGTGCTGAGAAAGCTAAAAAAAATAAAAAAGCTTGAGTGACAGGTACAGTGCTGATCACAGAAGAAAATCCATCTGCATGCCCATACCTACACCAATAAATGATTGAATAAGTAAACAAAAGAGGAAAAGTGACAACTACCTTAAGGAACTTTTGGTAGTTAAAACAGACACTCCATCCTGGAGGCAGCAGAGTTCAGAGAGTAGCCGGTACTTCGTTACTTGCTTCTAAATGACACAGGACAGAATAAGTGGGCCAGCATCCATACACAGTGAAGAAATCTGGCCAGCATCATCAGGGGTAGTCATGCTGATAGCATGTACCCTCCATAAAATGCGATGACCGCAGCATTTCATTTAAACAAATGAAATCCCTCTCCCCAAACCCACAACCTCAGTGCAATGATAGAAAAATTACCAGACAAACCAAAATTGAGGAAAATTGCATAAAATAGGGAACAGTGATACATAATAAGCAAGAAACAAGGGAGCCCCGCAGTTGCCTAGCTTATATCGCAAGATCCCAAGCAAACGCAGAATCTCTTGTGTTAAGAACCCACAGAAGTCAAACCTCCTATAATTCATGGGCAAAGGAGCAGGGATGACAGAGCTTTGCAGACATGACCTGAAATTTACACACGGATGCCTGGGGATAAGCTGCATACGAGCACACACATTGAGAAGTGTAGTTGTTAGCCACTGTGTGGGCTCACCAAGAGAGACACAGGCATTTTCATACATGTAAATCGTTTCAGACCTCAGCAGAGAGAACAACCGTCATGGCAAATGTCACATTGGACAGTGAAACCCCCGAGCATCCCAGCTCAGGTGTTTTTTTATTCTTTCAGAACTCCTCAGGTGTTCTACTCCTAGCACATGCAGATCATTAGCAATCAAACATCCTCCATATAAATCCAACACCTGCAGACAATACAAAATGCCAAGACCTAGGGAGACCCTCACCCAACAGTGCATAAAACAACTGTTTTAAACATAACTAAAAATAAACTTTTACAACAGAGAAGAAAATGGAGACACTAGAGATCAGCTGCACACTAATGCACATATGGATAAGAAATTGGGGATGCCTGAGATCAGCTACATGCTGACACACATTGAGAAGAAACTGTGGCGGCATTAAGAAGCATGCAGAGCACCCCCCTGGTCTCAGAGCATTGTAGATAGTGATCGTCAACGAGAATCTTCAGAAGGCTGCTTCCTCAGAGGGGCCTCATTCACTCTGGAGTCAAGGCTGTCTTGAGTCCCACAGAAAGTTCTCAGCCTTAAAAGATCAAACTGCTTTAAGTAAATTATTTATACATCAAAGTTATCATTGTTTAATAAATACAGGCTGGTTGGTGGTGGTGCACGTCTTTAATCCCAGCACTCAGGAGGCAGAGGCAGGTAAAGATCTGTGAGTTCAAGGTCAGCTTGGTCTACAGAGTGAGTTCCAGGACAGCAAGTGTCACAACAGAAAAACCCTGTCTTCAATTCCCCCCAAAAAAGTAGAAAAAGAAAGAGGAGAGAGAGAGAGAGAGAGAGAGAGAGAGAGAGAGAGAGAGAGAGAGAGAGAGAGAGAGAAAGGAAGAAAGAAGAAAAAAAGAAAGAAAGAAAGAAAGAAAGAAAGAAAGAAAGAAAGAAAGAAAGAAAGAAAGAAAGAAAGAAAAAGAAAGAAAGATTAATCATCACAGTCTATGAAATTTCTTTAGGCTGGGTGGTGTTGGCACACACCTTTAATCCCAGCACTTTGGAGGCAGAGGCAGGTGGATCTCTGTGGGTTCAAGGCCAGCCTGCTCTACAGAGTGAGTTCCAGGACAGCCAGAGTTACAATAGAGAAACCCTGTCTCGAAAAACCATGAAAAAGAAAAAAAGAAATACAGAAATATCTTGTCCAATAAGGTAAAATTTACAAAGTCCTAAACCAAACAAAAGAAATAAACAATTAAAAGATTTTACCAGGCAGTTTAAGAACCATGAGACTTCACTAGAGGCGAAATAAATGTCATTGCATAATCCTGAACTTGTAGACACTAAAACTATATGCTAAAGAACCCTGTTACCTTTATAATGTATCAGACCGAAGCACTTTGTTATAGCAACTAATAGTGGATTCTTTCAGGTGGCATATACTCTGTACTCACATCCCTTACAAATAATTGTGAAGGCTCAGTCCCGGTCTTGGTTCACCTAGACAGAGACACAAAAATTACTTCTTTGCTTTGGTTTCACTTGACAAGGATGGTGTAATCTGGCTATCATAATAGTTATTTACATTCCTGTTAAAGTATTATTTATTAATACAATGGCGATACATTAATAATGAGCCATGACAACTCTCAGGGATCCAATACCCAGGCGGCTTAGGCAGACAGCTCAGGCCATAGCCTCTCTGTGGCCTCCTCACACTGCTCTCCACCTGGTTCTGCTCTGCTCATGTCTCTTCATGTCCCATCTACGCTCAGGTTTGTGGCAACCCAAGCAGTGTCAGACTTGGTTCGATCTTGTGGAGTAGGCCATAAATCCAATCAGACAGTGGTTGGTTACTCTCACAGTGTTTATGCACTACTTCACCACTGTATCATCCTGGCAAGTCACCATTGTAGATCTCAGGATTTGTAGCTGTGTTGGTGTGTATCTTCCTCCTCTGGTTGTGTACAAAGTACCTTGCAGTACCATGAACACTAATACTCCAGTCAGTAGGGGTAAAGGTTCTAGTTAGACACCAGCTTGACTACTTCATGTTCAAGTGAGAGATGTAAGTGTTGTCTTCAGTAATAGAGCCTTACCATCAGTCTGTAGGGAGCAACGAATAGCCTTGGCAATAGCCTGAGGCATCTGGGGGTTTCCTTGGGTCTCCTTTGGCCAATGACTCAATTATACGTAACTATCCCTGTCAGTGGAGGCTTTACTTGGTGGTAAAGATGTCTAATTGGGGTTTTCTCTATCCTGTGATTTGTTGACTCCACCTGGCTTCTTTCAGATATGTATCCATGGAAGAAGTTTTTGCAGTAGTATGTTTCTATATGACTCCTTAAATGGCCCTTATTGTTAGCTGTTTCTCCCGATATTCTCTCCCTTACACCCCTCTTCTCCCTCCAGCCCTGTTTAATTCTCCCACTCCAGTGTCCCCCATGTTTTCCCATAAATATCTATCCTATTTATCCTTCCTTGGTAGGAGGTCCTTTCCTCCCCTCTAGTCACTTACCTAACCAACCTCTGTGGTTATGTGGCTAGTACCATGCCCATCAAAGGCTAAAAGTTAACATCCATGTATAAGGGAATATATACACTATTTCTTTTGGGATCTGGGTTACCTTACTAAGGATGATTTTTCTAGCTCCATCCATTTACTTGCAGATTTCATGTTTTTCACAGTGGAATAATGTCCCCTCATATAAGTGTACCACGTTTTCATTATCCATTAAACAGTTTATGGACATCTAGGCTTTTTCCAATTTCTGACTATTACGAATAGAGCAGCAATGAACATCGATGAACAAGCGTTTCTGTGATAGGACATAGAGTCCTTTGGGTATGTGCCCAAGAGTGGTACAGCTGGATCCTGAGGTAGATCTATTCCTAACTTCCTGAAGAACCACCACACTGATTTTTGTAGTGGCCATAAAAGTTTGCACTCCTACTAGCAACAAAGGAGGGTTTCCCTTACTCCGCATCCTTGCCAGCATGAGCTGTCATTTGTTTTATCGATCTTGGCCATTTTGACTGGTGTAAGATGAAATCTCAAAGTAGTTTTGATTTGCACTTCTCTGGTGACTAGGGATGTCTAACATTTTTAAGTTTTTCTCAACCATTTCCATTTCATCTTTCGAGAACTATTTAGTTCTAAACCTCATTTTAAAATTGGGTTACTTGTTTTCTTGATGTCCAGATTTTAAAGATTTTTATATATTTTAGATATGAATCCTCTATCAAATGTGTAATTGGTAAAGATCTTTTCTCATTCTGTATCCTGCTGCTTTGTACAAATAATGTTGTCCTTTGACACCCAGAAGGTTTCTGTCTCATGAGGTTCCGTATATAATTGTTGGTCTTAGTGCCTGTGCTAGTGCTGTCCTGTTCGGAAAGTCTTCTCCTGTGACAATGTGCTCAAGGCTATTCTCCACCTTTCCTTCTGTCGGGTTCAGTGTATCTGGTTTCATGTTGAGGTCTTCGATCCATTTGGACTTGAGTTGTGTGCAGGGTGGTAAGTACGGTACTATTTGCATTCTTCTACATCAGCCATCCAGTTTGACCACCACCATTTGATGAGGTGCTATCTTTTTCCAGTATGCAATTTTTGGCTTCTTTGCAAAAAAAAAAAAAAAAAAAAAAATCGGTTGTCCATAGCTGTGTGGATTTATGTTTTGATTTTAATTTTATTGATCAACGTGTCTGCCTTTTGTGCCAATACTATGCTGATTTATTACGATAGCTCTGTAGAACAACTTGACATCAGGAATGAGAATGCCTCTTGTACTATTAAGGATTCTTTTTTAGCTATCCTGTCTTTGTGTGTTTGTGTGTGTGTGTGTGTGTGTGTGTCTCCATATGAAGTTGAAAGTTGTCCTTTCAATCTATGTGAGTAATTTGTTGGCATTTTGATGGGAAATGCATTGAATCTGTAGATTTCATTTGATAAGATGGCCCCTATATTTCACTATATTAATTCTACTGATCTGTGAGCATGGGTGATCTTTCCATTTTCCGATAACTTCTTCGATTTCTTTCTTCATTGTCTTGAAGTTTTTATTACATAAGGCATTCTCTTTCTTGCTTAAAATTATTAAAAGATGTTTTTGAGGCTACTGCAAAAAGTATTGTTCACTAATTTCTTTCTCAGTCTGCCATTTGTATATGGAGGGCTCCTGGTTCTTTGTTTTCTCTCGTTCTTGCTTCCCTTCCTGGAGCATGGCTGAGCTAATGGCTGCCAGCTCAGGCCCCTGGAAGGAAAGTGCAGGGTGTGGGGTCAACATATCCCTGGTGGATCCCAGATTGGAGGACTAAGAGTTGACGAGAGTGAATCAGACTCTCGGAAGAGGCCACCAGAGGAGCATATCTCTCATTTATTAAAGCAAAGGTGGTTACATTTATAGGGTACAGGCAGGGGAGGGTCTTTGGTACCCAGGGATGGGATCCATTGGCTAAGACAAGGATATTAGAGTACCCTCATTTGCATGTGGAGCTCAAGTCTAAGCATCAAGGTCTTGCAAGGGAACCTTCTGCATGAGGTGTGGTCCCACAGGAAAAAGAGGAAGACACTTATTAGTAAATGGACTCATCCCTAGGCTTCCAGCTACAGTGCAGATAAGCACCAACCAAGCCACAATCTTTTGCTTTTGTGAAGCAGGCAGTATTTAATATTTAGCTGGGTTCTGGACAGGGCTAAAGTGGAGAGGAGCCAAACACCTATCGTTCTCATCTCCTGGGATGATGCAGGGTTCCAAGCCAGCTTTGACCCACTCTTAGCTCTATGACAGCCCCAAACTCAGCCTGTCATTTTATATGGAGGGCTCCTGCTTTTGTGAATTATCCTGCACTTCTGTAGCTAGTTACTTTGCTGAACTTGTTGATCAACTGTAGAAGTTTCCTGTAAGTTTTTAAGGGTCTTTCATGTATAAAACCGTATCACCTGCAAATAAAGAACCTTTGACTTCTTCCTTTCCTATTTGTACCCCCTTGATCTCCTTCAGCTGTCTTATTGTTCCAGCTTAGACTTCAAATATGGCATTGAGTAGATATGGAGAAGATTGTTTTCATTGTCTTGTTTGTTATTTTAGTGGAAATGCTTTGGGTTTCTCTCCAGTTATGCTGATGTTGGCTGTGGGCTGGCTGTGAACTGCCATTATTATGTTGAGGTATATCCCTTGTACCCCTAATCTCTCTAAGACTCTTATCATGAAGTGTTGTTAGATTTTTGCCAAGGGTCTTTTCTGCATCTAATGAGATGATCGTGTGCTTTTTGTCTTTTAGTCTGTTTATGTGGTGGATCACTTTTATTGATTTATATATATTGAACCATCCCTGCATTTCTAGTATAAAGCAACTTGATCTTGGTGGATGATCTTTTTGATGTTTTCTTGAATTTGGTTTACAATTTTTTTGACTATGTTTATAATATTGGTCTATAATCTTGTTTTTTACTGGGTCTTTGTGTGGTTCAGGTATCAAGGAAATTGTGCCATCATAAAAAGAATTAAGCAATGTTCTTCCAGCTTCTATTCTGTGGAATAATTTAAAGAGTATTGATGCTAATTCTTTGAAAGTCTGGTAAAATTCTGTGCTGAATCCACCCGGCTCTGGGTTTTACTGTTATTGTTGGTGTTGGTGAGACCTTTAAGTTACTGCTTCTATTTCGGTAGGGTTTGTGAGTATGTTTACATTGACCATTTGATTCCTGGAACCTACATAATAGGATAGTTCCGACTCCTGCAAGTTGTCCTCTAACTCCCACACAAACACCTGGCACGCACACTCAAGCACCTACATACTTACATCCATCCATTAATTAATTAATTAGACAAAATTTTTCTAAAAAGAAGGATGCAATCACATTCATGCTTGGGAAAGGTAATTGTATTAAGCATTTAAAGATACAAAGGCTGGGCATTCTTTATGACTGCACCCCAGCATGGAAGACTGAGGAAAGAGGGTACAGGACCCAAGCACAACCTGGGCTACAGTGAGACTGTCTCAAAACAGGGAAACACAGGTGGTCACACAGGGGAGAAGCAGAGAGGCAGAGAGGTCAGTTTTTGAAAGAAATCAATGAGGCAAAGGAAAGAAGATGGAAGAATAGAATTGGGCAAAGAATTGGGATAGTGTGAGAAGAAACTGGAATGCAGGTGCTGTGCCTGGGCCTAGGGGGTTGTCCTCTACCTGGCCTGCCTGAAGCCAAAGATCCATCTCTAGTACTACAACGAAGATTACAAATATATGAATTTAGAAAAAACCAATATGATATAATGTGGATGATAACAATGTCTTATTGTAATAAAAGTTACTTCTGAATGGCAAACTTAGGAAACCTATTTAATAGGTAGGCTTGGTAGTTTTTGGCTCTAATCTCAACATTCAGGAAGCTGAAACAGGAAGATTGCATGTCTGGAGACAGGCTCTCCTGCACAGGGAGATCTTGACTCAGATCAAAAAACAAAACAACACTAGCCATTTAAGCCACAAATAATGACCCTTATAAGGCTGGGCCTAGTGGCATTCACCTTTAATCCTAGCACTCAGGAGGCAGAAGCAGGCAGATCATCGTGAGTTCGAGACCTTCATAGAGAGTTCCAGGATAGAGTTACATAGTGAGGTTCTGACTCAAAACAAAACAAACAACAAACAAACAAAATAACTCATAAAATTATATTTTGTAGAACTGGTTTGAATATCATCTTATGGCATTTTTTTGTGGATAGGGGTATAAATGTTTAAGTATAGTATATACTTGAGTAAAAATATTTCATTAAATCCATCACTATGTACAATGAATATATACAAGTAAAATAACTTTTTAGATTTTTATTGTGTGTGTGTGTGTGTGTGTGTGTGTGTGTGTGTATGAGTGTGTGCCACATGTGTGTACCAGGGTGACCTTGGAGACCAGAAGAGGGCTGCTGGCTACTGGAACAGGAGTTTAAGGCTGTGATGAGCCACCAGATGTGGCTGATAAGAGTCAAACTCATGTCCTCTGGAAGAGCAGCAAGTGTCCTTAACCACTGAGCCATCTTTGCAGCCTGTAAAATAAGGTTTTGTCCATCTAAAATGCTGTAAGTGCTAAAATCCATTTCTATTAGTTGAAAATGAAAGGACTTTATTTGCCAGTATGATGTCTGTTTTACCTTCCAAACGAAAAGAATTCCTTTGAACGGTATTTGGTTTCATTTTCGTGGGGCCCCCCTCCCCACGCTGACGATGTCAGAAAGTCACAGCAGATGGGGCCTCTCTCCCTCATGTAACGGCAAAGCCCCGCTTCATGTTCTTGGGCTACTGCAGGAATTTTGTAGGATAAGTTGATGTGAATTAGTTTTATACATAATTTAATGATTCTCAATGAGTCACCTCTATAAAATGTATACTCACTGAAACACATCTGTAACAACAGATAGGAGGTACACCGCACTAGAAGGAAAGCAAGAAAGGCTAGATGCTGAGTTTACAGTGAGTACGCAAGGAGTGTTAGGTCTATTAAGGCTCTCTTCTTCTACCAAACAAGGTTTCGGATCACCGATTAGTAAAAATTCCTTCAAAAATCCGTGTCAGATTCTGATGTGATGCTCACACGCCGCACACAAGATGTTTTGCTTATCTTTCAATGGAGTCATCTGAATATTTCACACAGATCTACTCACTTGATACGCGTCACTGTGGACACTATAAAATTTTCCTCCAGGAGCAGAAGAGCACACAGTCACCCCCTTGCAAATCAATAACCTAACCTGACCAACCTCAGAATGAATCATCAGACTCTGGCGATTCCACAAATTCCATTCCTTAGTTTGTTTTAGAAATAATATGCCTTCCGGTGAAAAGCCACTCTGTGTACTTAGAACTGAAGAAAAACTCCTATTTTAATAGTGCTTATCTGGCTGGGGCTAATTCCCAAGAAAGAGTTGACCTCGAATAGCAGATTTTAATAACTTATATACACTTTAGTCTAATTTTACATACGTATTTTACATACGCTGTCATCCCTAAATCTCTTTATGGTCCTGGCCCCAGATTACACTTCACATTATTTAAACAGAGACAGGAGTCTGGCCACTTGGACAGATGGGAGATTTACACAGCAAAGGTATTGCAATATTTCTCAAGCACACTGGTGTTCTTTTTGAATAGTTCTTGCCCCAGGCTATCTTGCCCATCTGGCAGAATTATGTCTTTCTCAAGAAGAGAACTGGAGGATTAATGGCAGGCTAGGACTCAACATTTGTTGTGACCCTGTGACCCTTGAGCAACAGGTTAGAGGCATGTTCTTTGGGAATGGGTGAATGGCTGGTCAATCCTGGTAAACAAACATTTACATCCTAGCATTGTACGCTTTATCTCTAACTGGTCTGGTTATCATAATGCATTTGAGATATCTTGGAGGCAGTGTTCCTTTAGCTAAATTCCACTTTGTACGATTTAACGTCTCCTAATCATGCCTATTAGTAAATCTTTTATAGCATTAATTCTGTAACTTTGAGGTTTCTCCACATCAAGGCTCCTGACCTTTGACTCTTCTCCTAGGCCCCTACATGTGCACTTCCTTGTAAGGGACCTTACTAAACCAGTTTACCGGGAATCCCCAGCACAGTATCTAATCTTCAGTCTCACCAATTCCCAGGGAATGTCCACCCACCCCTCCAGGGCTAGAGCAAGAATCTGTTTCATCAGTTTAGACAAAATTCATTGCTTGTTGCTCTACTGAAAAACAAAACAACAAAAACAAGGGATTGGTGGGCAAAAATTAATTGGTTTACAGTTTGGGCCAGAACTGGGAAAAGAGAAAAATTCTCAGTCTCTGACTTTGCTGAAGATACTTTGCAATTCATACAATATATGAAACAAAAGCCAGGAAGATTATGTTGTGATATATAGTATCAGAACTGTGAGGCTAATTTTTTTTTGCTGGGAGACAGCTTCTCCTCTATGTTCCCCTAAGAGGCCCATTCCCCATCCTTGCTTTGCACTCTCCTAGAGTAATCCGCATCACCTGACACCCTGGCACATTGCACCAGATGCTTAGTCTTCCTATGTTCTGTCCCTGGCCTGTTTCCTGGTTCCTTGCTGTAAACGCCCACTTCTCTAAGCAGTGCTCAAACGGAGTTTCTGTACTGAGGTCTCTTATCTACTACGCCAGTAGGCTTAGATAAAAATCTGTTTTTACAGCTTTAGGTACTGTCCCAGCTCTGGTAGTTCCTCGCTGTATCAAAGGTTAATCAGTTATTAGTCTTAACTTCTATTTCCTCAAACTCCAAAAACAGGATGTTCTACTGTGCTCCATGCAGAAGCTGGTCTGCCTCACTCTGCCAGAGGAGACATGACCAGTGTGGCAAGTCTCTTGATTCATTTTCTCTCTGGGATGCTTCTTAGACCCAGATCAGATCCTGAAGGAGGCTCTAATGAACTTGCCAGCCAGAGTGAGGGCAAGCAGGCAAAGAGCAAGGAGCTTCCTTCTTCCGTGTCCTTTACATAGGTGCCACCAGAAGGTGTGGCCAAGATTTAGATCTTCCCACATCAAAAGATACAGATTTAGGGCAGGTCTTCCCACTTCAAATAATTCAATCAAGAAAAAACCTCACAGGTATACCCAGTAGTTTGCGTTTTAGTTAATTCCGGTTGTGGTCAGGCTGACAAACAAGTATAGCTATCACACCTCACTATGAGCTAAAACTGTTATGATGGTTTAATATGTAAATTAACTTTCAGTCATTATACTATTAACATTAGTCTTTATTATACGACATTTTTACTGTTATAATTTTCTAGGCCCACAGAAGACTCACAAGAGAAAAAATGTGTGTACACACACACATATGAGCTATGTTTATTTTCTTAAAGTATAAAAGCTATACATTTCCTTAGAAGCTGAGATTAAATAATAATTTTTAAAGGACACTAGTAGCTCATTTGTGGATAATGAAGATGGCTATTTTCAAATTCATGCTATCATGTTTAGGTAATAGGTTTTCTCATAATACCACATATTTGTTCTATGCAAAAAAAGTTATGCCCATGAGTGAGCTCATCCTCCTTACCAGTAAGGACTCTCACAAGTATTCTGCTGTCTATCCAGAAACAGCCATGTTTCAGGGTAGTGGTACACTTGGAAGAAGTTTTTCTTATATTGATTTCTTTAAAAATGTAAAATGGCATTTGGGTTAGGTTTGTTTTCCCACTTCAGGTGATAGTTGTTTCTGAGTTGGGTTTGGAATGCTTGATGTAGGCAGCTATAACTTGGTTAGACACAGTCCTTCTGGCATGTGTAGCTTGGTTTTTGGATTGTGTGCTGCATGGGTTTATGGGAACTTTTGGTTTAGGGTATTAAAGAGTCTGAAGTCCCGAAAGTCAGGATGGCTTGTCGTCATTAGTGTGTTAATTCAAAGGTTGGAAAGATTGAGTTTACAGGCCATGAGCTGAGACACTAGTCTGACTCACTGTCAGCTAGTTCTCTTCAAGCTGCCGACAGCCTAAAAGAGGCTGTGAAGATTGCTACCTTTCTCTCATGCTATATCAAGTTCGCCTGCAAAAGTGGTGAAGATTTCTTTCTATCCTTCCTTTCTCTTTCCCTAAATTGAGGGTAAAAGATTATAGCTTACTGCTACATTTCAGAACGAAGACAAGACCTGAGCCAAGAGGTTGACTAGGAAACTAACTAGCATGACCAGAGAAACTAAACGGTGGATTCCATCAAAATAAAATGAGGGAGACTAGGAACCACAAGGAGGAGCCCAGCTCAAGAGTGGAGTTCTAGACCAGTACAGAGGGGAAGCCCAGAGTGTGGTCCAGTACTCAGTGGGGATTGTGATGTGGGCCATCAAACTCTGCAGCAAACAGTTAACAGTGCGTGCCTATGGGTGGCCTAAGGGCAGGAGAGTAGGCGGCTGTTGTAGAGTTTAGGTGTTGTACCCCCAAATGCTGGCAGCAGTATGCTACAGACCTCAGCTGAAATAGCATGTGCTTAAAAACTGTGAACACTGAGTCCTGATGGAAGAGAATCACAATATACAGGTATCCGTGTGAAAACATAACTCTAGCCTAAGGGACTAAGAGTTTATTCTGGAGTCAAATATGACTCATCAGGTCTTGAGGACGTGGATTCAGGTTATCTAAATACTATAACTCCGTAACAGTTTCCTGGAGTCCAAAAGAGAGCTACAAACTAAGGCAAATGCATTGGTGGAAACTTTATCAGACACTTTGGTTGCAGCACAGCAGGAAAACCTCTGTTGGAGGTTTCAGAGAGGAGTCCATTTTTAGCCTCAGTTGGTGGAAGCTGGTGGTCGTTAACATACCTCAGAGGTTTCCTGTGATCTTCCCAAAGAGGGCAACAGATGACTACTGAAGAGCTGAAGACAAGTCCAGGATCATTTGGCCATAATCACGAGGTTTCAGTCAACTGATCAGCCTTGTAGAACCTTCAACAGTGTGTCCCACCACCTTGAACTCTAGAGAAATGGGAATATCCATGTGTAAGAAGGATGGGCAAGGCAAGGCTTTCCACAGGAAGAAAACAAGAGTCGAGTCTGTCTGAAAAACTGAGCAAAGGCTATGTGAACTTGTTCTTAGAGGGACAGAGATGAGCACCAAAGCTAGCAACTAAAATAGCTAAAATTCAAGGAGCCTTACTGTATCTTTCCTAAGGAGATGATCTCCAATTTCTGGTAACAGTTTTGCTCCAGTAAACATGTAAATCTCTCCATTTAGTGTGCATTTTCCCCACTTCTCTGCAGTGACAGTAAGCAGTCCAAACGGGCGAGTGCAGAGTAAATCTGAACTCTTGCTCTGCTTGTTTTGAAATAATAGGATTTGACCTACCACTATGTAAAGCAAATACATGTCTCTTCTTCTTTTTCTTTTTCCTGTTTGGTAGAGGACTGGGTTGGGGAGACAGGAACACAGAGTAAAGCTGACATATTTTCAATGTATTAAGTCTATTTACAAAATGTGTTTTTCAAAGACACTGGGCCACAAAAACTCCTAAAAGAGGCAGAGGGCAAATGGAGAATTCTAATCACACATACATGTCTGTGCAAAATGACAGGAGAAACAGGTAGAAGAATGTGAAAGCAAAAATCATCTGCATGGGCACCAACAATTGTGGCTTTGTAGTCAGGCAAAAAGTGATTAGGTTCAGGCAAGACTCCATGATAGAATCTAGACTGTAGCTCTCTATATAAAAGAGTGGAGCATCAAATATGTTACACAGACACACACGCATGCATGTGCTCACACATTCACACACACTCCCTGTCTTTTTGCCATGTGAAGCCTTGTAATTTTGTCAGCAAGAAGGACATCACCAGATGTCATCTCTCAGCTTTGGGCCTCTGGAATTACTAACCAAAATAAACCAATTTTCCTTAGGATTCATTCATTTGGTGGTGGTGCGTTATTGGTGTTGTGTTATATTACAGAAATCAGATTTGTACACAGCAGGGATCCTAATTTTATTCTTATTCTTTTCTGTCAGTCAGTAAAAGTATGGAGCACACAGATCTCTACCTACAGCCTTTAGATTGTGACACAAACTACAGCTCCATCATCCTGTATCATTTCCTTTGTCCTGAAGGAACAGATTATACATGGGCCTTTCAGTTTATTTCAGTTATTAGCACTGTCAAATATATTCTTCTGCAATTATTTTGTTTATCCCTCAGGAACTTTTTAATGAAACTACTTGAAAATTTCCTGCCATCAAGCCCAAGTGACACTAAAAGTCATCACAAGATCTAGGAAAGACCAGTGTCATGATTCTACAAACTGTCACAACTCCTAGCAAAGTGATCCAAGCCTCACTTCATGAAATCCAGTATCTTAACCCAGGCTTTCCTGCACCTGCTCTGAGCGCGCTCTGAGCCTTTGGCAGCACATGCAATCTCAGCAATCCATCTAACAGGTGTATTAAATATAGTCCAGCACTTTAGTGGTTCTGCAAGCATGTTCGGGTTTTACATGGCTCCTGCATTACCCGGTGGTTTCTTCTTACCTTCTCTACTTTTGCTGATTACAGAGGTCCCTTGTGTTAGTAAGTCCCTACAAGTTAGGGTTTCTATCTGTAGTTGAGAATAAGTTCCTGTTTCTTGCCTAATGTAACCTGCAAAACATGTTTTACAACCTACACAAAACTTGTGATCCCCCCTTCACATGATGTGTTTCCTTCCTTGTCTGTGTTCTTTCTCTTTCGGTGTATTTTTCTAGCAATGCGTAACAGTCAACTATCCCGCCATTGAAAGCACTTTATCTCTCCCATAAAAGAGAGCTCAAGAGGCCAGTAGGGGATGCTCTCCAAAATCCTGACTTAGGGAGAGTAATGGCCTGGTCAGTCCCAGGTGCACCCAAAAATAAAGCTTGTTTTACTCAGAAAATTGTGGATTTGGTCTTTCTCCTCAAAATTCCCAGGTTTAACACTAGACTCTGATTTGGAGGAGACATCAAACCATATTATTATCCCATATTATTATCCTACTTTATGGGTAAGTGAGCTAAATCTGGGAAAGTAATTACCCAACACCTCCCAGTCAGTGGCAGAACCAGAACTTAGACCAGTACTCTTGGACCACGGGCCCATATTTTAATCATCACTCTGAATTTTGTCATTTCTACAAATACTTTCAAAGTTTAGTCGTAAGAAGAACAAATACCAATTTCAAAAAGTTTAGACTCAGCAGGACAGTAGCTTTCTGGAAGTTCACTAGTCATGAACAAGATTGGACCACACACTGGAAGATAATGAGTAAATCATCATATAAAGGTAAACTTGGAAACACAAATCTAAATCTTAATCACCTGTGCTAGAGGTTTTTGTTTGTTTGTTTTGTTTTTCGAGACCAGGGTTTCTCTGTTGTAACTCTGGCTGTCCCTTAACTCTGTAGATCAGACTGGCCTTGAACTCACAGAGATCCATCTGCTTCTGCCTCCCGAGTGCTGGGATTAAAGGCGTGTACTACCACCACCTAGCTTGTGCTAGATTTTTAGCCAAAGCTTTATATAAACTAGATGGATGTGTTCAGGCTGCTTATAATGGAGACAAATAACAGACCCAAAGGAGCTAGGCTTTAGCTATACATTACGTTTGAAGGTAGCCTGGGCTACAGGAAACTATCTAAAAAAACCAAAACAAACAAAAACCAAAGGTTGTGTATGGTATGATGATCTAGAGGGAAGAAAAACAAAAAACAGTAATAGTAGCATCAGGCTCACGGTGTGGACAAATAAGCTGTAAGCAAGCCAGAGATACCAAGTGTATTAACTTGTACACAGCCTAGTCGCAGCTTATCCATCGCCCAAGTTTGAATTGGGTTCTGTATATTTTTAATGTAGAAGAACCTCTACTATCTCGTAAGTCACTGAAGTTTGGGGAAAATAATTAATGATGGGGGTGTCCAAAATGAATTAATCTCGTCTTTCATTCCTCTTTTTTAGGGCCAAGCTTTATTACTGGGTATGCAGACCTTAAATACAATCTTGTTTACTCCAGTGCCTACTGATTTAGAGGGTTTGCTCTTGGTTAGATTACAAGAAGGACAGAACAGTCAAAGCATTCCTGGATTTAGGAGGAACAGTGCTCCTATGCTCTGTTTAATCAAGTGTAAACACCCTACCAGAGAAATGTAATTAGGCTCACCAAATGTTCAACATCTCTGTCATTCTGTTTAAGGTCAATAATATTTTTCATCAATTTTATCTGATTTTAAAGCTAAATTTCCCTTTTTTTTGGAATAAAAATGATATAAATTGGGCAGGGACTCAAATACATTTATGGTTGTTGTTTTGAGACAGAGTTTCTCTGTGTAGCCCTGGCTGTCCTGGAACTTGCTCTGAAGACCAGGTGACCTCTGATTTAGTGATCCTCGTGCCTTTGCCTTCCAGGTGTGTGTCTTCATGCGTGGCTACAAACTGTAGGTACAGGCAGTTGTGAGCTACCATGTGGTGCTGGGGATTGAACCTGTGTCCTCTGGAAAAGCAGCCAGTGCTCTTACCCACTGAGCCACCTCTCAAGCCCATAAAACATTTCAACTGAAAAAATTACTGAAGATTATTCAACCAGCAAACCAGCAGTTTGAGAACCTGAGAGATAGAAGCTGAATTTGAGATTATAAGACCTTCTAGAAGAGAACAAAGACGACCAAACCTCACATCTGGTTTGGCCCCGAACTGCATGGATTTTGGTATTATGGGGCTTTCCAGACTCATTGCATTTTGAAACTTGTGAAGAAAAGACAGCAATTGGCTACAGTTGTTCATGACACTTTCCCAGTAGGCTTCCATGCTTGGGGACAAGTTCTAGAATTAAGCAAGACGAGAGTGCGCGGGAGTGCCTTAGCATCACACCGGAGTCCAAGGACAACTCACAGGAGCCTTTCTTCCCTCCACCTTGTGAACCCTGGGGATTAAACTCAAGCTTGGTGTCATGCGCCCTTTACTGCTGAGTTATCTCGCTGGTTGGTTTTGAAACCGCTAAACTTCATGGCCAATGGCGTGAAAACTCTCAGTTAATAACCTTTGTAAGTGTATTCTATGAACTGTGTTAATATACACACCCAAATCGAAAAGCACTTTGCTCATGTGTGCTAACTACACAATTCTCCAGTCGGTAGAATTCTGTGAAGTGTGGAAACGTGAGGCATTTGTCAGGGATGGGGTTAGTCCTGTTCACTGCCGAAGTCCCAGTACTTAATGCTGGGCACTATAAATACGAGGCATTTAACCAGTACTGGTAACGGACACTAATCCTATTCCATGGAAAACGCTTTCTTGTAAGATTAATACAATATCCCGCCAAGAAAATAAACAGTACCTCTGGAACTAAACTCAAAATTCTGGGGTGGTAGTCTTAAATCCCTTCATCTAGGAAACAGATATTCTTAGAACTTATGCAAACCATAAAGGGTAGTATTAACTGTAATCTGAAAAACATCCACATTGTAAAGGCTTTATGTAAAAGTATTTTCAGCCCGGTGGTGGTGGTGGTGGTGGTGGAACCCTGTTTCGAAAAACCAAAACAAAAAATTTCTAAATGGATGACCTCACCTATAGGTCTCAAAATTGGCATTCTAGCTGTATCATGGTTCCCTAAGGGTTGGAAGCCAACCAACTCAGGGTGTACACTTGACTGCATGCCAATGACCTCCTTAAAAATTGGCAAATGATGGGTGATTATGAAACTACATCGGATACGTCTGCAAAAACAAAGCTGTGAACAGGCAGACGCTTCTAATGTCAAGACTAAACACAGCTTCTGTAGGCATTTTCAGTTATGAGCTCTTTAAATGAGATTTCAGTCTACAATCCAGAGACGGTAATTACAGATTTGACAGGTACAGAAACTTATGTTTGTGTCCACTGCGGGCATCCCCGACACGGTGGGATTTGTTGGCACATACTTGCAGTACCAACACTGAGGACGCAGAAGCAGGCAGAGCTCTGAGTTGAGGCTAACCAAGCAACAGAATGATACTCCCCTAAAACAAACCAACACAACAAAAACCTCAGGAAATGGTGTACCTGGAGAGCCCAGTGGCTCGGTGTTGTGTAACTTTCATGGTAAACAATAAGGTAGAAACCCACATCGTTACCTTAAAGGTGAGGAAACTCAGCGTCAGGGCAGTTAAAAACACATTTGAATCTGTGCACTATCACCCCCCAATCCCTTAGTATTGGGTATTCAATTCCATGCATGATCGACAAGCACTCTGCTACTGTCCCATCCCTAGTGTCAGTCGCTTGTTCAAAGTGGTCTTGGATTCACTCTTTAGCCTTGAACTTAGGATCGTGTCTCAGTCTCCTGAGTTCTGGGATGACAGGCTTGTGCCACCAATGTCCAACTCTCCTGGCTGTTTCCACAGTAACAGAATGCTACCACCTTACAACTCCTACTATTCATTTTCTAAACCAATGCTAATTTAATGGAACTCAAACATGAAAGCTAACACGTTTGTGGACATATATTTCATACGGGAAGAAGTGGCACTGATGGCAAGGTAAGAATGCTGACGTTTAGAATTCCCTTCCTCTCACACTGCAAATCCAGGGCCAGTTCATCTCAGGAGGAACTAACTCCCTATGCCTCTAGAAGCTCCCCTGAGGAATCTAAGAGGGCATCTTTACTATCCAGGGGGACGACTAGAACTAGCTGGAGGTGGAGAGAGGCCATGTTACTGCTCAGTGCCAAGAAATGCCATTTTAAGTCCCCACTGGCACTAAAAATATCTAAAGAAAACATGTACTCCAACAGGAATTCCCCAGCATGGCAGATGTAACAAAAATACACTTCTTATACAAAATAGTTCAAATGGTAAACACGTAATACGAAGAACTGAGAATGTCACTGTTTTCCCAGGTACCAGCATGATTAAAGGCTTTCTAGAGGGGTGAAGTCTGTACCTCTATAAAACCATGGCGAAGGTAGTATGGATCTGGAGATGTACGATGATGCCATGAAAAAAGGAACAAGAACAAGAGAAGGATATTATTTTCTTTATATACAAAAACAAAGGCCCAAAATACGGTTTGCCGAAGTAGCCATCAACAGGATGTCAGCCGATTTCACGTTTGCTTTGGTTAAGACAGCCTAGGGACAGCAGTCGGTCCTTCTCCTACTGACAGCACAGAAACACACTGACAGGACTGCCTTCAATACAGAACAAAGAGCTTTCAGGAAAAAATTAAATTAATTTTAAACTATTTTTACCAATAAATAAAAAAAAAAAATTTAAAGGCAGCATCTCCATCTAACAATCTTGGGCGTAACAAGTACACCGATTCTGAAAATAAAAAAAATTTCTCACAATAGTAGTAACAGGTGTTAATATAGCAAGCCATGAAAATTACTTTGATGAAATTACTTTAATGTACTTTTTTAAAAAAGCAAATCTTAAGAATCAAACATGAACTTTAAACGTTGGCACTTTCTACAACTGTACATAATCCTAACACAATCATCTAGTACTTTCTTACAGAACATAATTCAAACTGCGTTGGCATTTCAATATATTCCTAAGGAAATAATGAAAAGAACATGTAGTATGCCAGATCTGAAACAAAGTTCATAATTCTGATTTATGGCTATGAAAAGGCAATCAACTTCTATTGAAAACTGCAACCAGTGATAGAACATACTTGGAAAACATAAATGTTTGGTCTGATGATTTTTAATATTGGTTAAGAGTCTGATGTTTGTTGCTGATGAAAGGTACTTTAATCCAATGTGCATTAAAAAAAAAAAAGTGCAGCTGTCCTTTTTCTTGAAATACATAAGACCAACACTACTATTTACACACTTAAAAGATTTTAAATTTATTCACGTAAGCATCTTCTTTATGGGAAACTGAGTGCTGCAGAAAGCCCCAAAGCTTGATGATCCGTAAACTACAAAAACATATGTGAAGCATTTGTTTCTTGTCCTAATTTTGATCTTAAATACAAAACCAATTTTGAAATCAGCCAAGATTTCAAGACTTGGAAATCTTAGGTTTTTTTAATCTGTGAAAACCTTGTTTCAGAGAGACTTTTCTCCTCCTCTCCCTAGTGGTCTACTCCACAGACACCCACAGAAGAGTGGCCACACTGGGCAGAAGAGGAACTCAGTCCCAGCACCACCAGCATCCTGGTGGTCTTGCTCACCCTGAGGTACGCATGACCTGCAGCATTTGGGGGTGGGTACAGGGGCTGTCCCAATGGATGAAGAAACATTTCAGCAAAGCAACCGTTATCTGTCCACAGAAAAAACAATGATAGAGAGATATATAAAAATCAACAAACCAAATATAAAACTAACATCATTCCATGTTTCCAGACTTGGTTTTGTACTTATGCAGTGTTCTGGGTCAGCATGTGCCAATGTTTTCTGCATCAATATGAAGTTCTTGTATCCAGATATTAAAACTGCTGTTTTGAACATAGGTCACACATATTGGGACAATCAGGAAATCAATTCATTCAATTACTCTGTGCAGTACACTCGCCAGCTTGGCAAAGCGTAGAGGAATTCAGAATGAAACAGAAGCCACTCACTTTAAATCGGACAAAGGAGTTTTCAAATTAAAATCATAAAGTAGGGCAGGGGAGCTTACTGGGAACATGAATACTAGACACCACAAAAAACTGTTTGGTCAGAATGTAGGAACATAATTGCCTTGAGACATCTGAAAATTACCCAACTGAAGTGAGCACTGTCCAGCCAGTACAACACTCAAGTTGCCACCACAAAGGTGGCCAAAGGTGTTCATTATGACGAATGCAACCTCAGTATCCACCTCCCAGGCCAAGGGTTCCTGACCTATCACCTCTAGCTACAGGCGATCGTCTCCAGCTGCTGCTCTGCCTCAGCAGCCATCGCTGCTGCCTGCAACTGTTCGGTCTCACTCTGGATGGCACTGGGAGTGACTTGCTTCCTTTCGCTGTGCATATTGTTCTCATGCCTCTTCAGATCTGAGGCCTTGGCAAATGCCTTGGTGCAGGAGCCACACACAAAAGGCTTTTCCCCTCTATGTCTCCTTTCATGGTCCTTGAGATGAGACTTGTGTTTGAAGGCTTTGTCACACATGTGACACGCGAACGGTCTCTCGTTGCTGTGAACCCTCTCGTGCTTCTTTAAGTCCGGGGCGCGGATAAACGACTTTCCACACACCTCGCAGCTGTAGGGCTTATACCCCGTGTGAATTTTTAGGTGTTCTTTCAGGTGGGCCTGGGTGGTGAAACCTTTTGTACACATTTCACAAACAAATGGCCTGTCTGCCGTGTGCAGTTTCTCATGCTTCCTCAATCTGCCCTCATCAGAAAATGTCTTACCACAGGCTTGGCAGGCAATCTGCTCCCGGTGGTGACCGTAAAGCAAATACTCAAACTTCATGTCACTGGCGGCCGTGGTCCAGCCTGGAGTCTGTTCGTCCTTCACTTCACTCATCCCATCATTAAAGGTTAAGGCTTGAGGGGTCTGAGACCCCAAATCTTTGGACTCTGGAGTCTCCATGGATTCTACTTCCTGGCCGTAGCAGTTCACTTTACGAACCTCCTCGCTCCCCAGCTCTTTCAGAATCGCTTCCTGAACCCTGAGAGTCGTGGTTGGAGACTTGCCGTCCTCCTGACTCGGGGGAGTGCCCTCTACGGTGTCATCTGAAGGACTGTCATCCTGATCCCCAATCTCTTCCACGTCGTCATCCTGAGTGTCAGCAGCATCTCCAATGGGGCGATTTAATTTGAGGCAGTACTTACTCTTTGACTGGCCATTGCTTTCATCCGGACTCGACACGTCACGCTTCTGAGAACAGAGTTTATCCAAAAACCGGATACCAAGAATCTGACCCGAAGACATCATTAAGTTAACATCCTCCTTCTTCACGGAAATTTTTGCTGTGTACATGTAGTTCAAGACCTCTTCAAATATGTCAGAACGGAGGAAATCTATTTCTATGACTGAAGAACTATCTACCTCCAGCTTTTTGAAAAGCTTCTTAAAGTAGGTGCTGCAGGCGGCGAGAACACACCGATGTGCTCTGAACTTTACATCTTCAACCACAATGGCAATATCACAAAATTCTCCTTCCAGGCGCTGTTCATTCAGCGTTTTCAGAAACAGCGTTTTATGATCATCGTCATTGTATTTTATGGTTTCAGACATACTGATGAAAAACTCCTGTAAAAGAAAGGTTAATTATTGCGAATACTATAGTACTCCTCACACGAAAAACAGTCATACTATGAATATTTGGAACATGACAATTTAAAAAGTCAGTGTTAAAGATGGTCCCAAAACAGGGGCAGAAATGAATGACCCCAGACAAAGGTTTTCTATATTGCTATTCTGAGCTACTTTTAGTTTATTAACAGTTCCCTGGTTATGATAACAGCAGCTTTTACAAAATACATGCCAGGCATTATTCTACATGCTTTAGACGTCTCAATTCACTTCATTTCAAGTAATCATACGAAGTGGAACCACTGTCCTCAGTTTATAAAGGGGTTAAAGGTTGCCCAACATCCTGTAGCTATTTAGTTAAAATCTAGTAACCAAATCCAGAAACTGTGGCTTAAGTCCCCATGCTTCCAAACAAGAAGACACAGCCAACCTCAATGTGTAAAAGTTACAGGGTTGAGACAAGAGGCCCCAAGTCCTGGAGGCCAGGAGCTTAGTGAGTAAAAGCACTTGCACAAGTATGACCTAGCAGTCTGTATCCCCAGCACCATGTAAATACAGCTGGGCGCATGTGGGGCACAGGGTGGCCACCTGTAATTCTGAAAAGTTATAAACGGGAGATCCTGGGGCAAAGCCAGCTAGCTCTACTAGGTGAACAGTGAACTCCAGGTTGACTGAGAGATGCTGCCTCCATGAAGAAGCTGGAGAGCAAGCAAGGAAGACTCTCACCCTGTTGGCCTCCGGTCTCCACAAGAATGACCAAACCCACAGACATGCAGACATATACACACACACACCATGGACACGGGACAAAAATGACAAAAAAAGACTCCTCAAGTCCTATCTGGAGCATCTAACTTCAGGTACGTAGGATTCAGTACAACAGCATTAGGACTGGGCATTATACTTCCTTGAGAGAAGAGACAAACCACCATTGAAGAACTAGAGAGGGCATCGCTGCCACAACAGTCTGGGCTGTCTTCTAGTTTCTCCATAGCAGTTTTGGGCCACTCCTGGATGAGTGTCAAGGTTTAATCTGACCCCAAAAGCCATCTGGGAAGACAGTGATGAGTGGCTTCATGTTCACAGGGTGTCAATCTTCCAGCCATCCAGTTAAAAGTCTCACCAACAACAGATGTACAGGCTGAGCATCCTTTCTCTGAACTGCTTGGGACCAGAAGTGTTTCAAGTTTTAGATTTTTCCAGATTTTGCAATATGTGCATAAACATAATGAGATAAATTGGGGATGGTATTCCAAGCCTATATATACAACTAATAAATATTTATACATACCTTACCCACATAGGATGAAGGTAATTTACATATTATTCAATATTTATATAATATTTCATATATATGGGGTTTCTCTGTTGTAGCCCTGGCTGTTCTGGAACTCACTCTGTAGACCAGGCTGGCCTCAAACTCAGAGATACGCCAATCTCTGCCTCTGAATGCTGGAATTAAAGGTGTGTGTCACCACCGCCTGGCTCTCAAGTAATATTTTAAAATTTCATAGTATATAATTTTCATTTGTGGTTTCTTATCGGCCTCCAAAAAGTTTCAGATTTTGAACATTTTGAACTTAGGGAGGTTCAACCTGTACTCAATAAGAGATGGAGTATTTTAAAAGCAAAAGAATTTCAGAACAACCATGAAACACCTACCAGTGTGTTAAGAACTGATCTAAACATAATGTTTTACATTTTCTATTAAAAGACAATTTTTTAAAAAAAATTTCTACAAAGTGTAAGTCTGAGGAAAACAGGTTTTTCCTCATGGAAATAGAATTGTATGACAAGAATGTGTGTGGGGAACAGGAACTTGTCGAAACCCAGTAAGTACATTACCCATTATCTGATACCACCAGACCTGAGATACTTATTTGAAATCAAATGCCAAATGCTATTCTGAGGCTTAATATTCTAAGGTATACTTACCATGAACAATTCAGGCTATTTTCTTAATGCCTTAAACACCAAAATCTTCAGATCAGAGTAAGTCTGATCAGAGGCAAGCCAGATCTACAGGAAAAAGAGAATATAAATACTAAGTATATAAATAAAAAAACATATGTCGTATAAAAATATAAGACGTCTCTCTTATCTCAGATTCTAAACCAAGTGTTTATAGGAATAAAAAACAAAACAGAACCATAGATTCTTTATTGTTCTACCTCTTGGATATGAACCCACTTTCAGGTTAGAAACAGTGAGGCTAGCAGCAATCAGGCTGTACACAAGGACCAGAACCTGTGTGGCAGGTACATGGATTCTGAAAACATCAGTATGTGCTTCTTATCCTCACCATTTCCTGCTGGGTGCAGAGTTGTCCACACTTCCCTCTAGGACCTATAAACATCACTCTAAACATAGCGGACTGTAGGCACACACATACCCAACAGTCAGAAGGGGCAGGAGCAGGGGCGCTACTCTGTTTATACAATTACAGATGAGGAGAAACCCTCACTCCATCCCTATATCCAGATTCAAAGAATTTTTTGATTCTTCACTCTCACCTAAAGAACTCCACACCCTGCAGAACAACATGATGGAGAAAAATTTCCTCTACTGACCACTAATCACACAAATACAGATGTTTGGTGTGGCAGAGCAGCTGGCTGTGCTAGAATGTCCTACACATAGACTAGACGCAAGACTCCAAGAGAAGGACGGCCACCCTAAGAACCTGTAACAAGTTCCTGCTCTATGACAGCAGCTGTAGGAATCACAGAGCTCTGAACTTGCAGGCTTTCTCATCTGCACTGGGTGAGGGCTGGTAAGATGGGCTCTAAGGCTGCTCCATTCTCCATCTTGGCCTCCCCGAGAGGCACCCTTGGCCTGCAGTCAGACCAAGGGACACTTCTGCTGTCACCAATTCCTGAGGCTCAGGGAATCAAGGTGCACGGAACACGGAGAAGAGTGGCCCTACAGTAGCCATGGCAACATGTCAGCGTGCTGCCTCTCATTTCTGGCGACTGTGTATTCTTTTTCAAAGGAGGCCACGGGCCAATCGGCTCGTTTTTTCCTCTATAGAGATGTTCCCATTGCTAAGTTCAAATGAGTCAAACCGGAAGATAGCCATGGCCAACATGTATGTTAGTCGGTGTGGGATAAGACAGCCCAGGAACACCCATGATGCCCAAAGCGGCTGCTAGCTTGCAGATCTCCGGTTCCCGGGAGCAGGGCGCCTCGCGAGCCGGAGCAGGCTTACCCAGGGCGAACTTACATAAGCAGCCGCAGCCGCCTCCTGACTCCGGAGCAGCCGCGACAATGGCGGCCGCGCCACTTCCCGGTCGCGACCGCACGACCTGGGAGCGGGAAGGAGGCCGGGTCCCCGCGCGAGGCCCCGGGTGCAGTCCGCGCGTGGGGGGCCCACGCTCGCATCCCGCAGCCCGCGAGCCGCCCGGTGCGGCGAGTCCCGAGCGTCCTCCCCAGACAAAAGCAATCCCGCGCGGCGGCGCCCGGCCACGCTACCGCCGCGAGCCGCCGCCACCGCTGCCGGGCGCGGGCGCGAGGCTCTGCCCGGCCCGCAGCGGCCCCGGCGGCGCGGCCGGGCTCGGGAGCGGGCATGCGGCCGGTTCCGCAGCCCCGCGCCGCGCCGCGCCGCGCCCTGCTCCGCCCGCGAGCCCCGAGCCCGCGCCCCGCGCACTCCGCGGCCTGCGCGTCGGGTCCTCCCGCGCCCTCCCGCGGCCAGGGGCGGGGGCGGCGCGCGGCCGGCTCCCCGGAGCTCCGCGAACGCAGGCGGGGAGCGAGCGCGGGGGGTCCCGTCGGCTCCGAAGGGGGCACGGCCTAGAGGGGCGGCGGCTCCCCCCTCTCCGGGCCGCGCAGCGCTCGGCTCGGCTCGGCCTGGGCGTCCCCACCCCCACCGCGGTGCACTGCGGCGCGGAGAGCCGGCCAGCCGGGAGCCCGGCCGAGCGCGCGCGCGGGCCGCCGGGCCTTCCCCCCCACCCGCTCGCTGGCCCGCGCGGCCCCCGGCACCCATGCCCAGCCGCGGCCCACGCCCGGTCCCGCTCGCACCGCGCTGCGCCCGCCACATCCTGCAGCCGGCAGCCGCCCGAGCCCGGCGGGAACGCGCCTCCTCCCGGACGCCCCGCCGCTCCCGCCCGCCGCCGGCTGCCCCCGCGTCCCCGCGCCTGTCTCGGCCCTTTCCGCACCCGGCCCGCGCTTACCTGCAAAGCCCGGCACCGCCGCGGACGCTTGCCCTGGGCTCCCGCGTTCGGCAGCGCGCAGGCCGGCTGGGAGGGACGCGGGGCTCGGTGGGTGGCGGTGTTTTGGATTTTTTTTTTTTTTTTTTGTAGTTTGGGGAGGGGGGTGGGGCGGGGGGGGACCGTGCACGTCCCTGGTGGCGGCAGCCCTCCTCCTGCACGAGCACAGACACTCTAGCCCGCCGCGGACACCCCCGCCCTCCCCCCCTCCCCGTGCATGCGCGGTGCGGGCTCGGGGGGGTGGGGGGGGAGAGAAGGCGCGCCGCCGCCTGCGCAGGCACGGAACCTGGCCGGGCCTTTAAGGAGCGAGCGGGCAGGAGAGGGGTTAATCTGGGGACCTCACGGGCCGACGCTTTCCTCGGGTCTACGGGGCTGCCCGCGGAGGGCCCTGGCCTGCGCACGCGCGCGCACGCGCGCGGCACGGGGCGCGCGGAGCCCGCGCGCGGGAGAAGAGGTGGGCGGGGCCGGGGGCGGGGCTTCGGCCGCCAAAGGAGCAAATGCTCGGGCTCGGTTCGCGGGCACCCGCCCCGCCTGCAGCTCCCGACTCCCGGGCTCCCGCCGGCGCCCGGCCGCGGCACTGCAGCGGGAACGCGGTAGCCTGCGCTCCCGAGAGTGTGCATGTGCCTGGGCCAGTCCTGACCTGGGAGCGCGCGGTTCGGGAGCCGAGGCTCGCCCGGGCTCCGGGACAGGTGCCGGGGCACGGTGCCCAGGCAGGGCTCCTGCACTGCCATGCTGGGCTCGCGTCGCTGCGGCGTCGTTGAAGGGAGCAGCACTTGCAGAACAAATGAAGTGCTGTCTTTGACAGTCACCCCGGACACACCGTTGAGTCCAAAGCCCTGGACCTGCCAGACTTGCCGGGGCCTTGCGTTTACCCAGGTGCATCCCTCCCGAGCCATCTTGTTCCTGAACTAGATTGCACGTGACGTTCCCAGGGAGAGATCTGATAGCCTGGTACTGTCAGCCCATCCGTGTAAGTTACAGATCCCTTGCTGTGGAAACCTTGTGTCCCAGGGCCGCCTGCCCTCAGGCTCAGGACCCTGCAAGTCCCTTAGCGCCCACATTTTCTGTTCAGCCTACAATTCTGGCCGCTGAACTGAGCTACCATGCTCCTTAGAGTCATTCCTGCTGCTCTAGCACACTTCTAACTGTAAAATCGCACGAATCGCATCTGAAATTAGGGCAGGACAGTGGACTTATGGGAAGATGATGTAAGAGAATGCCTGTACCCGGCACCTAAGTAAATATTGTGACTGCCTCTATTTTCTAAAGGACATTATTCTATTTCGCCTTAGCTGCAACATTAGCCCATACTGGTTTAACGTCTGCCAGGGTGTTTTGAAACACGTCTTCAAATTCTTATTTTCTGTGTCTAAGTGTTTTTACCTGTGTGAATAGTGTGCACCACCTGTGTGCCTGGTGCCAGTGGAGGTCAGGTGAAGGCTTTGGAGCTCCTGGAACTGGAACAAGATGATTGCTACCCACCTTGTGGGTTCTGGGAACCAAACCAGAGTCCCTGCAAGAGTAGTTAACTGCTGAGCCACTGTTCAGCTCCCACACGTCTGCTGATGCTCACAATTTGTGAGCATTTGTATCGGTAGCTGTGGTGAAAGAGTTGAGGCAGAGTAAGCCTGTTCTAGAGTCAGACATATCTTGTTCAAGTACTCGATGAAACCATCTTTTCCAAGCCTCATTTTTATTATTTTTAGCGATTTATTTTTAATTATGTGTAAGTGTTAACAGTGTGTGGGATGTGTGTGTGTGTGTGTGTGTGTGCACATGAGTACATGTGCTTTTGGAAGCCTGGAGCTGGAGTTACACATCATTGTGAACCACCTGACATGCTAACTTTGATCCTCTGGAAGAGGAGCAAGTTTCTTAACTACTGAGTCATCTTTCCCACCTTTTAAGCCTCACTCTTAGTTTCTGAAACCCACACAAGGAAAGCAGGACAGTTGTGAGGACTGACCAACGTAATACCCAGGTAAGCTCTTAGTGCAAATATTAGTCAGCAGTTGTTAAGGACATCCATACCACCCATGGTGTTGGGTTCCCATGGCAGGGGCAGGAAATGGTCACCATCTTTGATACTGGCCTGCTTGCTTTGCTCTTGTTTGCATAGCTCTAAGTTTACACTGTAGGCCTGAGTCTTACTACAGGGGCCTCTGCCAGGGGGTTTGTTGTGAGGCAAGAGAGTGGTCATCTGAAGTTGGTGGTATGTGAGCCCAGCTAGTGTGAAGTAGCCTTCACCCTGGCCGCTCTTGGACCACATCTGGAGGGGCTTCCTCTTCCTGGAGTTGTTGTCTGTCTTATGTGTAGAGGTAGTCTTTCATATGGAAAAGAATCTGCCCCTGTGTTGATGAAATTAAATTAGTTCAGAAGAGTTCATAAGCGTTAGAACCATAAAGCTCTTGGCATATTTAGTTTGCTATCAACTACTCCTTGGCTTTATGTGCATGCCATCTGTGCTCTGCCTGGCTGGCCTTTGCTTATCACTGGGACTCACAGGAACAAATAATGGAACCATTCTCATCGGAAGGAGGGGCAGGAATGGGAAATCCCTTGCCTGTGCCAGCAGTCTTTGCACCTTTGAGTCTCCTAGAAAACACCAGTTGATAACAAGCATCATCCTAGAATTCAAGAATACTGTGGAGTTAATAGGGATCAAGACCCTTCTGAGATACACTGAAACGCAAGGCCCTCGATGGAAGTGTTCTTCCTTTCCTCCTAGCCATGGCTGTCGTTCTAGATGGAAGACAACTGCTGAGGTCATTCACCTTGCTGTTTTTTACATAGGATGCTCTCAGCCACTGCGAGGAAACCTGTTTCTCAGAATTGGGAGACTGGGCGGAGGGACCTAAGTACGGCATGTGGGGTGCCAGGGCTTAGATGGGTACAGAGCCTTTTATTAAGGGACAGTTGTTGTGTTACTTGGGGTTCTTATCAGTGGTGTTTATGTCTCCAAAACACTGACCTTGGAGTCTACCGCTGGTTTTGGCTTTAGATACAAGTATTGGAGACTGGGCACCTTGTAAGTAGTGGCCTGAGAGTGGCCTGAATTCTGTGCT
This sequence comes from Cricetomys ansorgei, assembly GCA_026225945.1. Taxonomy (NCBI): domain Eukaryota; kingdom Metazoa; phylum Chordata; class Mammalia; order Rodentia; family Nesomyidae; genus Cricetomys; species Cricetomys ansorgei. The sequence goes on along the minus strand of JAMJFZ010001203.1, from coordinate 20,405,745 downwards.
TAGCAGCAGATGCTTAAATGGGCTGAGTCATTTACCAGCCCCAGTGAGAGGCATTTTTCACTATCAAGTAAAATATTATCCATCACTACTTAAAAATAGAAAATCAGTAGTGTAATCACAAAACTTATCTTTTAATAAAATATGCTTATCAAACACTATCCTAAGATTTATAATTATGTTAGGCTTCCGTTTGACAAACCATGACGATACCAGTGTAATAAGATAAAATTCTAACTTAGCAGAAAGCCAAATATTGCTGCTTCTGGATCAGTAGAAGAGACTTGATAACAACAGACTATCAAATAGGAAGTGGGTTATTACTAGATTCAATTTTGTAGAATATGTACTTATAAGACGCTATCCTGAGAGTTATAGCCCCATTGCTTTTCATTGAAATAATCAAATATCCACTTACATAATACTAACAGAATGCAAACTTGAACTTCTTCTCTAAGAAAGATCAGAATGTTATTGCTGTACTAATGAAATATTTTGACGGTTTTGTTAAAAATGAAAATGCTTGCTGCAAGTTGAGTACAATGGGGGTCCTTTATAAGATTTATCTCTAACCCCAAGTTATAAAACATTCTAAGAAATAATTGTCGAACTTACTTTTGATCCATTATATAATCTCTACATTGATAGCAATTAAAGAAGAAATTCCAGTTACTTTAGTAGAAAGGTTGAATGGCCAGACTTTTCATCATTGTGATAGAATTCCTGATCAACTAAGAGAACAAAGTTTCTCTTTGGCCACAGTCCATGTTGCTTCTCAGCCATAGTAAAGCAGACATCATAAAGATAGGAACATGTATCAGACCACTTACCTCATGATGTGCAGGGAACAGAGAAAGGAAAGGGGGAGCAAGGGACAAGATATGGCCCCAAAGATGTCCCCTAAATAGTCCCACAAGCTGGGGTTCAACCTCTACTATATAATCTCTTAATGGGACAGTCTATAACTCAAACCATACTTAACATTCTGTGTTGGGTCCCAAAAGGCTAATGTCCATCTCACTGTGAAAAATGCAGTTAGTCAGTCTCTAAGAATCCTATAGTCATGATAATTCTGGCATTGTACAGGAAGGCCAAGCTGAAAGTCTCCTTTGAGACTTGGGGAAAACTCATAGCTGTAAGCTCCTGTAAAATCATAAACAAATGATATATTCCCAAGGTTCAGTGGTATAGAGTAAACATTGCCATTCTGAAAAGTAGAATAGTAGGTTATTCATCAGAGTTTCAGCCAATGAAAAGTCTTTATTAGCTGGCCAGTGACTTCACTGGGTGTTCAGGATCCCGGTGTAGCCCCGAGCCTTTCTCAGGATGAGCTTTTAAGCACAAAAACCATGTTCTGCCTTGACATACTTCAGTTAACAAGAACAGTTAGCCAGAAGCAGAACTACAGAAGCCAAAAAGCAAGGCAACGTTAGTACATTTAGAGATGTTCCCAGAACTATATGAACTTTGATAGATTAGGCCTTTATTTTAGTTTTTGGCAGGTGGTGCTATCTGTGTGCTGAGTCTTACAGCCTGAATGGCGCTTCCATCATGGAGTCAGTTGTGTTAAAGTCTCAGGGCCTGCTAAGATCTGGGGCCCTGTTACAAAAGAAAGACTGAAGCATAGCTGGAGAAGCATTAATTCCTGTAGCTTTGTGTCCTGCATACAGGGCTTGTGATGTCATGAAATGAGCTCGTTTTCCTGACCAGACCGGCTGTTTGTAGCACACATGGCCTCTTTCTTGGGCTGGTGTCACTTGTCCTTGCAGCCATCCTAAACAGATGTTCTGTATTACCAACATGCTGAAGATCCCAGGGAGAACATATTTCTGATGGTCTTAGGAACTGAGACACCACTCAGTAGCAAAACTACAGTTATGAAGTAGCAACAAAAATAATTTTATGGTTAGTGGTCACTACAATATGGGGAACAAATCTCAGTCTTCCTGACCACATACAGGCTTTTTCTTGTCAACATTTCCTAAATAATGTAGTAAGTATTTACATAATATTACATGGTATTGGGTATTGTAAATCATCCAGAGATTATTTAAAAGATATGGAAAGACGTGTGCATTATATACTATTATATATATATATATATATATATATATATATATATATATATATATATATATATATATTAGTGTCATATATAATACCATACCATTTTATATAAGGAACTTGAGAAAATCTGCAGGATAGCCTAGAACAAATCTTCTATGTATATCAAGAAACAACTATTTCCATTATTGAATTAATTAGTCTTATAACAGTGGTTCTCAACCTTCCTAATGCTGTGACCCTTTAAAGGAAATTTATTTTTTCATCCAGAATATTCAGTCTGCACTTGGTTGGATCCAGTATGCGGCACCTGAGGTGTACAGAGACTGACTGTGTCTCTCTTACACCAGGCACTGCAGACACACCAGTGAACAATACACACACATAAGCCCTTCTGTCAGGGGGTGGAGACAGGCCAGTGAAACAGCTGCACATTGTTGCCTGAGTGAGCAGCAGAATGAGATGGGGGAATGAAGAGGAAAGGTGAACACGGGTGAACTGCTGGAAGCCTCACTGAGCAGGTGGAAGACTCCCGAAGGAAGTTGGTACCATCAGTGGGGTGAACATCTCGGTGGTCTTCTAGGAAGAAAAACCCCAAGCAAGCATCTTGGACCCTTTGTGTTGAAGAAATGGCAAAGATAAAGATAGACAAGGGGAAGGCATCCAAAGAGGAGAGGCACCCGGCTTGTATTAGTGAGGGTTCTCTAGAGTAGCAGAACTTATAGAATGAATCTCTCTGTAGGGAAAGGGGATTTATTAAGATGATTTACAGACTGCAGTTCAGCTAATCCAACAGTGACTGACTGTGAATGGAAAGTCCCAAGAATCCATAAGTTGCTCACTCATCCAGGAGTCTGGATATCTCAGCAGGTCTTCAGTGGAAGCAGGAATCCTGAAGAAGTCGGCTCTATTGCCAGTGAAGGAATGGACCTGCTAGCAAGGCAAGGGCAAGCAGGCAAAGAGTGAAAGCTTCCTTCTTCCGTGTCCTTATATAGGCTTTCCAGCAGAATGTGTGGCCCAGAATAAAGATGTCTTCCTGCCTCAAGATCCAAATTAAAGGCCTGTGTCTACCTCAAAGGTCCAGGTTAGAAGTGGATCTACCTACTTCAAATTAAGCAAAAAAAAAAAAAAAAAAAAAAAAAAAAAAAAAAATCCCACAGAGGTATGCCTTCCTTTTTTTTTTTTTTTTTTTTGGATTTTAGTTAATTACTGATGTGGTCAAGTTGATAAACAAGAATAGCCATCACATTGCTTCTAGTTAGAGGAGTGAGTGCTCTAGTCATGGCTAGAAGCTTCTAAGAAGAGTGAAATCATCTAGCAAGTACCTGAGTACAAGTAGGTTCCGAGTACAGTCCTCACCTTGACTGCACACTGCAGTCACCTGGTGACGGCGGTGCTAACCCTTGCACGATGCTGGCCCTGGGGTCCTCTCCTCGGAAGTCCCAGTGAATCATTGCGGTGTAGCTTGAGTTAATAGGAAATCTCAGTGCTCCTCAGATGATTCAGAGACATAGCAACAGTTTAAAATCACCGTTAACAGGTGCTGAGAGGGTTCCAAGAAGGGCTGGAGAGGTGGCTCCGTGCTCAAGAGCACTTGTTCTTCCAGAGGACTCAGGATTGAGTCCCAGCATGCACAGAGTGGTTCACAACCATCTGTAATTCCAGTTCCAGGCTATCCAATATCCTTTCTGACTTCCTTGGGTACCAAGCCAATATGGTGCACATACATACGTGCAGGCAAAACACTCGTATATAAAGTGACTAAATCTAATAAAAATTAATAAAGAGGGTTGCTGGAGAAGATGGATTGTAGACGGAATTTAATTCCTAGCACAGAGACAGATGTTGATGCCTTCAGATGTGAACACTTAAATTCCGTCATAGCTAATGTGGTGATCTGTTCTGTGGGGCTGATTGATGTTAAACGGTTAAATATCTCCATCTAAAAACAGGTATTCTTTGTTCCACCTAAGATCATCTCTTCGTGGCATACTTCATTGTTCATTTGTCATCCCAAAGTCTACCCAGAAGTTAGCCATTCATTACCTACCATTATCTAAGTAACTATAGATGAAGTCTTGGATAAATAGAAGATACATTTTCTCCTCAAAATATATTCTGTGATTTAGATTTTTCTGCACAATTAACTTTCACATTGGATCTAAATTCCACTTTTACATTGAGAGGAGTGGGCCAAAATGAATTAAAGCAAGTTAATCTGTGAGCTGTTATCTGTATTCAAACTGTGCCAAGTGAGAGATGACCCTGAAAATCACACAGCTATCTTTACAATTGGGGAGTAGGCTAATATATTTTCCCACATTTCTTTTATGTTTTATTAATAAAGGTAAGGCTTTATTCTCTGCAGTTAAATAAAAACAACTTAATGAGAATATTACAGAATTCATAAAGAGGTATAGATCATTTCAGAGTCAGTAGTTAAACCACTGAAATAAGCAGAGAAAGAGATGGTTGGATGATGTCATCAGCTTCTCCATCTACACTGTCAGGTTAGAGGGAAGGCTTTCTGAATAGATATATAGAACAGTTTACAACGTGAAAAAGCATTTCTAATAAAATTTTAATCTATGTAAAAAAACTTACTACAATAAATATTTATGTAAAAATATTCAAGTCAACATTTTGTTGAAATAGTAAAGAAGTTGGATATGTTCATGTTAAATTTTCTACCCAAAAGAAAGAAATATAACTCATGTTTGATCCCAGAAGTAATCAATACACTATGAATCAGCGTAAGATAATGCTTCACACAGGGGAATGTCCCCAGCCCACGCTGCTCTGGAACATATTTAGTGTTCTGCTTAGCATCTTTACTTATTTATGCCAACTCATAAATTCCCTGACCTGGTCGTACTAAGCCAGCTTGCCTTTATTTCCACGCAGCCACAGGTTGCTGACAATCTGAAGTCGCGGGAGGAAGTCTCCGTTTCGGCTTTGGTGGCTCCACAGGACTCTTGTGGTTGGCTCAGTTGCCACACCTGCTGTTGGCTCATTTCTGCCATAGCTATTGTTTTCTCCCCATACAAATTGCTCACCGCGTTTTTAAGAGAGTCTGGTTGTTTCCACTTGCAGCAGCCCACTGTGGGATGCCTGTATATCTCCTGCTGTCAACTTAGAAAAACCTGGTCAGAAACCTTCTCACTCGCACCACAAGTAAATCATTGGCTCCTGGCAAATTCCTCATTTTTTATTGTGAAGGTGTTAAATGCAACCTCGGCTCAAAGAATGATTTGTTTCCTTGTTAACTCAGAAGAACAGTAATCAAGCATTTCCAAAAATCATGACATGTACAACAGCAACCAGGCTGAACTCAACTCCAGATTATCTATGTGCTTTCTGCACCCCCAGTCTTTCTGTCTCTTACACCTTTAGACTTAGAAGAACAGTGATACCTTCCCTAGCTCATTGTAGAAATACCCATACAGTTTTTTAGCTATGTAATTAATACGTGTGTATGTGTTCACATGGAATCACAAGTGCAAAAAGCACTGTTGTATTTGGGTGGTGATACTTTAGAAGTGGAAAACTGACAACCTAGACTCTCAGACCTTGTGCAGCATGACTCAAGCGTGAGTGGCTGTGAAGATTAGCATCTCTGACTCTTCTTCGTAGGCACTCGAAGTTAGCAAACAGAGGCACTGTGTTTGCCATTAGCTCAAAGGCCTCGCTGCCAGAATGAACCACCTAAAATGCCCATAACCCACAATCCCTGGGAAAGAACTAAGCTAGGTGAGCCAGCTTAGCTAGCTAACTCCAGTTACTCTATTCTCTGCTTTTGCAGCCGCATGTCATGCTCCCACTTCATCCTCTGACTTTCCTCATTTTAGGGATTTTTACCAATTTCATTTGATAAAGATGTCTTTTTGTCTAATGCTGCTTTTTCTTAGACAATGACAATTATATGATCCTCAAAGTTTTATTAACCCATGTTTAAACCTCAGTTATTTTTCTGGCTGTGGGACCTCAGGCATATTGAAAAATTTCTTCCAAGCAAAAAAAAAAAAATGATAAATTAGAACTCCTGGGAGTATTTTAATGGCAGGTTTCTATCTGTGTAACGTCTGGCACAGCGAAGGCCATTCAGATCCAAGCTCCATTCCTTTGGTTGGACCAGCTTCCACCTCTGCATACATTTAAGTACTTACTCACTTTGTATTTGCATGGCACTACCATAGCGACCAAGGGGACAGTAATGGGAGGAGAAAATGGTCTAAAATAATTTCAGTACCTGTTTTAGTTACTTTTCTACAGCTGTGATAAAACATCACAACCAAGACAACTTAAAGGAAGTTTATTTGGGGCCTACCATAGCAGATGGGTAACCTTCCCCCTCCATGAGGGGTGAAGCATGGAAGCAGGCTGATGAGGCAGCTGGAGTAGCAACTGAGCATTTACATCTTGACCTGCAAACAAGAAGCAGAGAGAAAAACTGGGAATGGTACAAGTCCTTTGAAACCTCAGAGCCTGCTCACAATGACACGCTTCCTCCAGTAAGGCCATACCTCCTGAACCTACCCAAATGGGCACAAACTAGAGACTAAGTATTCAAATGCCTGAGAGTATGCAGGACATTTCATTCAAACCACAACATCGCTCAACATGTGTGTCATTATTAACATTAAACTAACGCATATGGAACACTGTATTGGAGTAAAAATCTCAGTAAATCATATAAGTAATTGGTTCATTTTACTCATATGGTATGAATATAAGGTATTCATATTATACCTTATATGGTATTATATTCATGTATAATTCAATAAGGTAACCCTTATACTCAGAAAATCGTGAGTGTATTCTTTCAGTGCAGTGCTATAAAACTCATGGGAAGGGATACAAGGGACTAAATGTATGTAGTTACCATGTTATCATTCAGGTACTAAACAAACACTAATTGAGTTATTATGTGCCTGGCTTTCTGGATTCTGCTCAGTTTCCAGAGAGAACAACAGGAAGTGGCCCTAGGTGTTCGTGAATTGACACGTTTCTAGTTGATGAGGAGAAAGTTGAGACAGGCTTCAAATAACTAGGATAGAATTTCAATATCAACCCAAAACGAGGGAATGCCTACCCTTTTGTATACATAGACACTCTTAGGAAGACAACAAGGGAATGTTCCTCTTAACTTGAACTCTAAGTTTAATCGTGTGTCAAATGTGGAAGTTTCACAAGGCCATCTTGTTCCTGCTCCTGTTGTGTAGATGAAGATGGAAGTCCAGAGCAACAGAGCGACTGCCTGGGATGCTGTGTCCGCTGGAAGGCGAGTCTGCTAGTCTGGCTATGGGCAGAGACGCTGACCCTTGAGCATGCAGTCATTGCTCATCTTTTTAAACTAGGCTTGAACCTACTTGCAGAGTCCACGAGGTAAATCAAGTCTCTCAACAATGACAAAGTGAAAGAGATGCTTTCGTGTACGTGCTGGCTTTTGCTTTGGTTTTTAATTTGGATAAGTAGGTTTGTGTAACATTCAAGAAAAATATACTGGATTCTTCCAAGTTGATAATGCCTTCCTTAATGAGAAGCTTAGGCTGCAAGTTTGTAGATGGAGCCATCACTGATATAGGGCATTCTTTTTTGAGAAGATGTTTAGGAAGAGTCTCAGACAATAAATTTCAATGTCTTGTTTCCAAATATTTTGCTAATGGTAGGAAATTGTCATGATTCAATATTATGAGAAAACGTGATTTTAAATATGTACAGAAAGAAAAATAATCCAAAATATTAATAAATATGTACTTCTATTATATTTGTTAACTTTCCACTAAGAAATATATTTATTTATAAAAGGCATCCGGTATACATATATGTGCGCATGTGAATATATCTATCTATACACCCTTATATGAACATATTTTAAAAAGCTATTGTCTTTTTAGCCTTGACAAGTTGTCACATATACTTGACAGCAAGAATAGTAGTATTAAAGGAATAGAAGTTTGGGGGCGGAAGAAAAGTTTATCTAATAATTTTCTCCGCATATTTGATTTGGGATTCTAGTACACAGAGCAGCCAGGGGCGTGTCATACAGGTGGCAAATAACCAAATGACCCTGAGGTGCTGTTTTAGATGGGGCAGGGCAGACAACAGTCCTGGTGGATAACATCCCCACCTTGACTCCTTACCCTGCTACACAGAAACATTAAAATATGGAAAATGCTCTACTTTTTTCCTCCTGCTACCAAAACTGCCTTTTCAATACTCTACACCCCTAGAACAAGAAAGAAAAGAATGTCTCCAACTCTGTGAATGTAAAATAAATATGGAAGGGAACATTTAACCATACATATGTGCTGATAACAGACGGGAGTAGCCGTGAGTGCTGATTTAAAAGTTGAGAGTCCCATTAAGGTAATATGCTAAGCAGGTGCTGTAATGACATCCTTACGACCCATGGTTTTATAAAACAAGTTGCCATGAAAGGGGCCCAGGCCTCTTCCCTTCTGTGCAGTGTATCGACCTCTTGTTCTCCTGAACCCCAGCTCCGCTGTACCCCAGCCTGACCTGTTGAAACTGTTGAACTTCCCATCTTTTTTTATGCTACCTAGCAACCACTGGCCTGAGACTAATTTCATCTGAGTTCAAAGGCACCAGGTTGAAGAACAAACGTGCTTGGGAATCACTTAAGATTAACTTAACCTGGTTAAGTTAAACTACACTTAACATGGTAGTTAAGGTAGTTTATATACTATGCCCAAGCTGAAGAAATTCTGGGGTGGGTTGCCAGGGAAAATACAGACTGGCCTTGTAAAATTTGATTCTCAGGTAAACAATGAATAAATTTACATGCCAATTATATATATATGTTTACTTTAAAATTAGACCGTTGTTTATCTAAAATTCAAATTTAACTAAGCATCATATATTTTTTATTTGTTCTATTTGATAACTCCAACCCTAGGCAAGGTGATAATAACTAACAGAATAAAATATTGGTGTAATTGGTGTAATTTAATTATTTAATGCTATTGATAGTTTGGTCTTCAGGGTCCTTTTTAGTATGTGCATCAATATTTTATGTTATACCTGTGCAAATTATTTAGGAATATATAACTTTAGTAGTGTTTTCACTTGTTAGAAAGTTAATTTATGGATGATCTACAATCACTTTTTAATTTATGTAATTATAAGGACTCTTGAAGCACTTAAAATAGGTGTCCTCTGCACATAGGAACAATCCTCACTGTTCTATTTCTTTTTCAGAGGGAGGCTGACAGCATTGCAAAAGACAAAGACAGGATGGTATTCAATAAAAAAAAAAAAAAAAGATTAGTTTACATCAGTGTTTCTCAACCTGTGGGTCGCAACCCCTTTGGAAATTGAACTACCCTTTTACAGGGGTTGTATAAGACCACCAGCATATCAGATATTTACATTACTATTCATAACAGTAGCAAAATTACAGCTATGAATTAGCAATGAAAATAATTTTATGGTTGGGGGTCTTCACAGCATGAGGAACTGTAATTAAAGTGTCACAGTGTTAGGAAGGCTGAGAACCACTGTTTCAGAGGGTGATTTATTAGCAGCAGCAGCAGCAGCAGCAGCAGCAGCAGCAGCAGCAGCTAGCTGTGGTGGTACAAACCTTTAGCCCCAGCACTAGGGAGGCAGAGGCAGTTTTCTGTGAGTTCCAGACTAATATTTACTCTGCATACAAAAATCTAGGCCAGACCCTGTCTCAAAAAATAATTAAATAAAAAGAGAGGAAGAGAAATCACAGGAATCAAAGCAGGAGATACAGAAAAATAAATCCCCCAAACCAACCATTCAAGTAAGAGGAGGTTCAAAGGCTAAAGAGGACCTACATAATCTTTCTAGAAGAGAGAGAGAGAGAGAGAGAGAGAGAGAGAGAGAGAGAGAGAGAGAGAGAAATTTGCTACAATCCACAAAAGAAAATTTAAAATTTCACCTATTAATAGGTGAAAGAATAAATTGTGCTATAGTAATACAATGAAATGTTTCACAGCAGTGAAGAAGTAGCAACGTATGTGCGTGAATCCCTCAGACACAATGTTGAATGATGGAGCCAAAACACACAGTGTATGTATTTATGTAATGTGAAAATTTGGTGAATCTGGTTTATGATGATGGACATCAATGATGATTCCTTTGGGGGGGGATGATACTTAGGCGGCTTCAAGGTAGCCTTCTGCCAAGCAGGTATGGTTTGGTATCTTGACTCCGCCCTTAGTCATGCTGCTTGGTAATAAATCACTGACACATTTTTCTATATAAGTTCTCTACAGTCAGCACTGTGCAAAACAGACAAGAAATGGGTCATTCTGGCTGACAAGCCCATCATGATCCGTTTCTTGGGACCAGGGAGAGTGAGTGACGTCACTTAAATCTGATATAATCGGGTTTCCCCTCACACAGAAAGGGAGAGTGGATGTTAAGAAGGCAGCAAGAGTAACCGGTGTGCACAGTTTACTCGTTCATTTATTTATTGCTTTTCTTTCGTTTCAGAGTCACTAGGTGGTTAATACCGCTTCCCGAGGGCAAGCGGGTGAGAGAGATGGCAGAGCTTTGCAGGCTTCCTTATGTCATGTCATTTCTTTTCGCATTGTTTGGATTGTTTTATTGGCTACAGGAAAGTCATCCACTTTTATATTTTGTAGCACACCCGGTGGGTCCCGTTGGATCCCTGTGTGGGGTCGTTGCTATGGAGGTCAACCGAGTGAAGCAAAGCGTATCCCTCAGAGGAGGCTGCTCAGCTCTGTGAAGGCAAAACCCAGCCAATCTCTTCAGAGGAGGGTGGAGGGGGGCTTCCAGCAATGGAGAGGACTCCGAAGTTTAGAGCCCAGAATCACAAACTTCATCATGATTTCACTGGAAGTCGTCACTCCAGCTTTCCAGGGCCCTACCTGGTCCCTGTGTTCTCAGCAGACTCCTAACTAAGTCTGAGAATTCAATTTGTATCGTAACTCAACCTTCAGGATGACTGGGTTTGATTTTGAGCAATCTGTGCCCTTCAGCTACAGAGGAGAACAACTTCTTTCAGGGTATGTTTATAAACTTTCAGATCACATACGCTTGAACAAAGAATCTGAATGCTTCACCTGAACCTTTCCTTTGAGATGACTTTCAGCCGGAAGACCCAACTAATCTCAGCGCACTTGTCAGTATGTCAAAACTGTTCTGAGTCATCCAACACGTGACCACCCAGACCCTTGCCTTGTATGCATGCTTAGGGTGACCAGTGTACAGGTTTGGAGTTTCTTTATTGACACATGCTGTGCCTTCTGATGTCTCTTCGCTATCAGAACTATAGTCATTAGTGATGCTTGACTCCGGAAGCCCAAGAATGAATGTCTCAGGGTTTCTATTGCTGCCATGATGGTTTGCTCAGCCTGCTTTTTTATAGAATCCAGGAACACCCAGCCCAAGGATGGCACCACCCACAATGGGCTGGGCCCTTCCCCATTGATCATTAATAAAGAAAATGTCTTACATCTGGATCTTATGAAGGCATTTTCTCAACTGAGGCTCCTTCTGCTCTGATGACCCCAGCTTGTGCCAAATGGACATAAAACCAGACAGCACAACTGACCCCTTGTTAACTCGACAAACACATCATGATTAAGTCATGATCCCTTTTTTCTTATCCATCCCCCAAATCTCACATTAAATAAATAAATAATTGTAAAAGTCCCACAGTCTTTACAAAATTCAAACACATTAAAAAATTCAATCCCTTTAAAATAACCAATCTCTTTTTAAATCCAAAGTCTTTAAAATTCAAAATCTCTCAACTGTGGGCTCCAGTAAAATAAAAATAAATCAAATACTTTCTTACATCAAGAAGGGAAAATCAGGGCACACTCACAATCAAATCAAAGCAAAACCAGTCTCCAAACGTCCAATTGTCTGTAATTCACACACATCTTATGGGCTCCTCCAAAAGGCTGGGTCACTTCTCTGGCTCTGCCCTCTGTAGCATACACAGCTTGTCTTCTAGGCTCCGACTTGCTCCAGTGCTGCTGCTGTCCTTGGTGGTCATCCCACAAAACTGGCATCTCAAAAATGCTGGGGTCCTCTGCTGCACCTGGGCTGCACTTGCACCAGTAGCCTCTCATAGGCACTCTTCATGGTGTCGAGCCTCAACTTCTCTTCATGACCCCTTCATCTGGGCCTTCAACTGCCACTGAGGCTGTACCTACACCATGGGCTCTCCTGGCTTCTCACAGTGCCAAGCCTCAGCTGCTCTTCAAAGACACCTTCAAAACCAGCTCCACCGGGGTGACTCTTACACATTACCAAGTCTGACTGCCAACACTAACTACCTCTAGAACACAGCTTATCTGTACTCTCAGGAAGGTTTTGCCTCAGCGACGTTGGTCTCTTCTTAATCGCTGCCAATTTACAAGCTCCAGCTGACCGGCATCGATTGCAGTAATGCAAAGATTTCCCTTCAATGGTTGTTGGTCTTTTGTTAATCACAGCTGTCTCATCAGCCCCAGCTGACCGGAATGACAAAATCTCAATTCAAAAGAGCAAACAGCCCTGAAAGTCTATACACTTCCCTCTGAAACTTCATATGGCAGGCCTCCATTGTCTGCATTGCTCTCAACACTCTTATCTTCCAAGATCCTCAAGAATATCCCACTGAGCTCCAACGTATGCTCAGGTCTGTCACAGCAGTGCCCCACAATCCTGGTACCCACTAGTCTTAGTGTTACTACTGCTGCAACGAAACACCATAACCAAAAAGCAAGTTGGCGAAGGAAGAGTTTATTGGGCTTAGACCTTCTCCTTGTAGTCCATTGCCGAAAAAAGCCAGGACAGGGGTTCAAACAGGGCAGGAACCTGGAGGCAGGAGCTGATACAGAGGCCATGGAGAAATGCTGCTTACTAGCTTGCTTCCCATGGCTTGCTCAGCCTGCTTTCTTATAGGACACAGGAACAATCAGCCCAAGAATTGCCACCCACAATGAGCAAGCCCTCCCACGTCAATCACTAATTAAGAGAATGCCTTACAGCTAGATCTTATGAAGGCTCATTTAAGACTTCTTCCTCTCTGATTATCCTCTCCTGTTGACATAAAACCTGCCAGTAAAATTAATTTGAAAGCTAATTTCAAAGATTCTTTGTCCATGCATTCTTAGTACCAAATTAATTCTTAGTACATTAATTGGGGCTCTGAGAGAAATAGAGCTACTATAATGTGTGTGCACACATTTACCTGCATGTACCATCTGTGTATGTACCATCAAGTATCTAATAGCTATTATCTATTTATCCATCTATCTACTTATTAATCATCTATCCATCTACCTATCCTTCTATGAATCACCTATTATCTATATATCAATAATTCATTATTAATCATCTATATGCCAATTATATATCAAGTATCTATAACCTATCATCTACCTATATTATTATCTACCTATTATCTATGTATCTTGCTGTGTATTTAAATATAAGAGGACTGGCTCATGTGATCATGGGAACTGATAAGTGTAAAATCTGCAGGGTAGGCTGGCAAGCTGGGGGCAGAGCAAAGCAAGTGCTGTGTTTTTGACAGTAAAGGCAGTCTTTCAGGCTGAACTTCTTTCTCAGGAGACCCATATTTCTTCTCCAGAGACGTTCAGTTGCCTGGAGGAGAATCACGGATAATGGATGGTACCAATCTTTGCCCAATGTCTATTAATTCAAAGGTAACCACAACTGAAGAATACCTTTACCACATCATCTAAAATTAACCATTACAAAGACGTTGTGATTCATTTCATGCATTTATTACAACTGATGTATCATTTGTGAGCTGTATAGTGAGCATTTGGAAAAATGCCTTATCAAATTCTATGAGCTTTTTGGTTGACATTCTAATTATTATTAAGTTGCAATAAAAAGTTTTATATTGTAGATATAAATCATTTACCAGAAATATTCTAAAGTATTTTCCTTCATTCTGAGAACTTTTTACATTCCTCATGGTATTAATTTTAGCATAAAAAATTTGCTGATATTTAATTTACCATTTCCTCTTTTATCTCTAATGTCTTGTACAAACGAATCATAAGGCCGTGTGGATTTACTCTTGTTTTCTACTAAGAGCTTTTAGTCTTTATTCTTTTCTATTTTGAGTCATGACTATTTTGGAGTAAACTTTTGTATATGATACATGATTGCTAGGTTGTCTTATCAATGTTTCTTGAAAAGATTATACTTTCCCATCAATATGTCATGTCATTCTTGTCAGAAACCAATTGATCATAATAGAAAAGCTTATTTATGAATTCTTAACTCTATTGCACTGATGTGTATGCTAACTTGATGCCTTAGATGATGAAGACTGAAAGCCACAAGATGGCAGTGTTTCACGTTGAGGTCCCTCACAGAGACAGTGCAGCAGGGTCATGACCCAAAGCAGAGGAAGGAAGGGATTCTTGGGCGGTGATTGGAGAGGGCAATGTTCCTCAGCACCAAATGGGGGCCTCTCAGTGTTGGGAGCCCGGAGTGCAGAAAGTTGGGCTTTTAGTTGGTACAGATTGTCTTATATATGAATGGTGGTCATTGGGTACAAATTTATATTTCATAAGCAGTTTCTACGCAGTTAAAATGTGTTTACCTTGCCTGTATTTAATGCAATGGGTTTGTAAGGCCTTGAGGTTTGTCACTAGACAGCTTTGAGCTAATGGTCCAACTTCTGTGAGGAGAAAACCACATTGGGAACAACTAGAGCAGCCGTATTCAGCCAAACTAGTAAAGCAGTATGACATCATCTCGATTTCTATGACATCACAGTAAGCTGTGAGATAAGGAAGTGAATCCTCCAACTCTGCTCTTTTCCAAGATTGCTTTGTCTCTTCTGGTTCCATCACTCATGGGTTTTAGGATCAGTTTGTCTGTTTCCACAGATGAGCCAGCTACAATTTTGATAGGAAAACTGCTACTTCTGTAGATCCATGTGGGCCATATGGTCATGTAAGCAGACAAAGCTTTCTGAACCTCAACTATGTGCAGCCTTTCCATTTATTTCTGTCTTGTTTAATTTCTTTTAACTATATTTTATAATTTTCAGTGGAAAAAACTTTCACTCGTCCTGCTAAATTTACACCTAAGTATTTTATTTATTTTGTTGTTATTGTAGATACATTTGTCTTGATTTCATTTTGAAATGGTCAGTGCTATATGAACATAGAATTGATCTTTTATATTGATCTTGTATTCTGCAACCTTACCAAACTCATTTGATAATTTAAAAATTTTTTTTAGTAGATCCTGTATCATGTGGGGAAGAAGCTAAGGAGCACGATTAGCCAATAGTAGCTTACATTAATAAGCATGTATGAACCCTAAACAAAACTAGTCAAGCAAATCTGAGATACAGAAAATGATAAGGCATTGCAGAAAAGTTTGGCTCAACATTTAGGAAACAATTTTCTTTCAAAGATTTATTTATGTATGTATTTGAGTGCTCTATTTGCATTGACATCTATATGGCACAAGAGGGCATTATACCCCATTTTAAACAGGGATGAGCCACTATGTGGTTGTTGGGAATTGAACTCAGGACATCTGTAAGAGCAGCCAGTGCTCCTAACCACTGAGCCATCTCTCCATCCCTAAGAAACAGTTCTTAAGGGCTGGGCATGTAGCTCAGTTGGTAGAGTTCTTGCCTAGCATGTTCTAAGCCCCAGGTTCAATCCCCACCACCACATAAACCATGTGTAATGGCACACATTGTAACCATGGCATGTGAGAAGCTGGGAGAAGAGAAGTTCATGGCCATCTTTAGCTACATATTGAGTTTGAGACCGGACTGAGCTATGTAAGATCCTGTCTCAAAACAAATAAATAAATATGTCTATTTAAAAAGAAAAAAAACCAGAAACACAGATATATATCAACAGCAAAACTGGAGTCAATGGATTATTAAGTAATAATAATAAAAAGAAGACACAAAATCGAGGAGCAGGAAAGTGTGGGGGCAGATTTGGGAAGAGATATGGTGAATATGGTCAAAATACATTGTATCATTTCTCAAAACAAGGTATTTTTAAAAAATAACATTAAAATTTATTTCACTATTTTAATAAAGAAGAAAGTACACATATAAGCATATGAAAACATGCAAAACGTACATTTGACAAAATTCAGCATCCAAGACAAATTATTTTGAGAACTCATATTCTAAAGGAAGTAGTTTAATATAATAAAAAGCACATAAACACTTACTTTGTGCTGAGAGCAAGAATTCATACTGAGGTGGTTTGAATAAGAAAGGTCCCTATAGACTCGGAGATTTGAATGTTTGGTCAACAGGGAGTAGCAGTACTTGAGAGGTATGAGGTGCTGGAGTAGTTTGTTGGAAGAAGTGTGTCACTGGGGACAGGCTTGGAGGTTTCAGAAGCCCAAGTCAGGCCCAGTGTCTCTCTCTCTTCCGCTGCCTGAGGATCTGGATATAGAACTCTCAGCTATCTCTCTAGCACCATGTTTGCCTGCATGCTGCCATGCTTCCTGCCATGATAATGGACTAAACCTCTGAAACTATAAGCCAGCCCCAATGAAATGTTTTCTTTAATAAGAGTTGCCATGGTCATGGTGTCTCTTCAAAGGAATAGAACACGGAGTAAGACACATACCAGGACTGGGATTGAGTCAGCATGACACTCTCACCGTGAAGACTGGCTATGTATTCTGTCTGGTACAGCAAACCACAAACAGGCAAACAAATAAAAGAAAGAAAAAGAGTAAGATTAGAGATATAAAAGAATGATCTTCAGATCATGTCATTATGTACTTTGAAAACAAAATCACTGGGTGTACAAAATGCATCCATTTATACCTGCAGTTAAACAATCAGTATTTCTTGCATTCGTGCATTGAAGTAGCATATTATATCTTATAAATATGTACAATTATCATTCACTAATAAAAATAAACCTAAATATTTAAGGAAGTGGAAATGCTAATAACTCTGTTTTGATAATTACACATTGTATACATGTATCTAATTATACCCACAACTCACAAATATGTATAATTATTAATAATAAACTTGAAAATATAAATTATTTAAAATTATTAACTAAAACCATCAAATATGATAACTGTGTAGGAATACGCTAAATAAAAAAAATATGCAGAAACATTGTACCGAAATCTAACATTGTAGGGCTGGGGAGACGGCTCAGTTTGTGGGGTGGTTGATGCACAAAGCATGGAGACCTGAATGCTGGTCCTCCACGCCTCCTAAAGGAGTCAGGTGCAGAGGCTCACACCTGTATCTAAGTAATTGGAGACTGAGACAGTAAGACCTGGACTCACAAGCCAGCCAGTCTAGCCAATCAGTGAGCTCCAAGTTCATTGGGAAATCTGTCTCAAAAAATAGAGTGGGAAGTGAGAATGGAAGACACCCGATGTCTACCTGTGACATGCATGGGTGCAGGTATCGACAGACACACATGCACACACAGGCATGTGCCACACACAAACACACCCCAAATCTAAAAATGTGACTGAAACCAAAATGAATGGAGGGATATAACATACTGATATATTAAAGACTTGGAATAATGAGTTTTAAGATTTAGAATCTACATTACTGAATTATAATATATAAGAGAGCGCTCTAAAAATTGATCAATATACTCAATAAATTTCAAATTCTAGCAAGCTTTTTTGGAATAAAAGTTTACATGTTAGTTAAAAGTTTTATCTGGAAGCGAAAAATGTTAAGAATATTGAAGAAAGTGATGAAGAGGAAGAATAGAAAGCCTTCACTGTTGGACTGGATTTATTATCATGCGATAGAAGTTAATTGTTGTTCATCCACAAAGATACTAAAAGGACGGGGTAGAGATCATCCCACACTAAGATAAGACAATTGGGTTATGGAAAGGACACGCTGCTGATTCATATAGGAAGAAAACCCCGTTCAATCAAAGGTTTGGGGACAAGCTGGGTTCTACACATACAAAATTAATCTTGATCTCAGACGGAGTCCCAGAATAGAGTGGGGGAGGGATGACATCCCACAGCTGAGGAGCCACTGCCATTTAATAAAACTTCTGGGAGATGGAGGCTCAGTTTTCTTAAAAGGTGTGCGTCCCCTGGTCAACCACGCCCCAGTGGATGACTCCGTACCCAGGAGTATACAGACAGTGCAAATTGGACTTGATAGGTTATTTTTTTTAAGGGTGGACACAAAGTTGCGGGAATAGGGAGGTAGGGACTGATCTGGTCGGAGCTAGGGGAGGAATTTGGGTGAATATGACCAAAATGCATGACATTTCCAAAGTGTGTATATACATACATATATATGAATATACATATGTCGATATAAGCCTTAAAACCACGTGTTGCTCATGAGTCACTTATAAGCCCTTTGACAGACCCCCAGGATATAGGAGATTTTAAAATCTTGGCCATCCACCAAAATGATGATTTCTCTGTGGATATCACCAATTAATCATATGCAAAAATATGATTTTAGATCTTTGGAGCTTTCAAGTTTGTGGAATTCTCTTTTAGGTTGTCAGACCATAGAACTGGTGAAAGTTAGGAGAAGCTGAAGGTTGGGACACACATCTGCAAGCTAAGCAAGTGTTTTATTATATCAGAAGAAAAGAATGGTCACCGTGTTTCTGAAAAAATCCAATTTGTTTAGAAACAAATCATCTTACAAAATGACAACTCATGCTCAAAAGGTCACAAGGCTAGGTATGCAATATTCCTGTGTTGACTCACTCATTCAGTAATATTGACTCTCACCTTGAGGTTATAGTCCAAAAGGAAAATATCGCATTATACATGATTTTTATCTGTACCACATACATCAAACTCTAAAGGAAACCACATTAAAGCAAGCAAGAGAAAGGCCTGGGGTGCCCTTCTGAACCTTTGGAAATGGCAAAATGTCTCTGGCTCATGTTGACATCTCAGGCTGACGTTTCTTAGTTAGATGCAGAGGAGATATCGTATCCACTGCTTTCAAAGATTTACCTGGTTTTAGGCGATGATTTATAGTTTCTAATGACAAGTGTAATTGAAAAATATCAGGCCTGGTTCAAATGTACAGTTAGGAGAAAACCATACCTCTTCATCTCTTCTGTCCCATGACTTCCACCAAATCATAAGAACATTGTTGATAGATAAGGAATATTGCATTGAGAGCAGATGTTGTTTACTGGATCTAAGTCATGTATAAGAAATTCTACTAAGTAACCATCTGTATATAGTCCAGAGGTGAGGTTCAAAGGTCAGAAGCACGTTATGGGGTCTTTATCCCATTTCTTCTAATAACATACAAGTAAAAGATGGCATGAACTGGAGTAAGAGGAAGAATTTATAAAATAGGGCACAAGTACACGAGAATGGAGTTTGATGTATTTGGGCTTTTCGACTTTTATTTCTTTATGGCAGAGCAAAAGAGAGGTTTGGAAGTGAACTGAGAGGTTCAGTTGACCTGCAGAATAGAAGGTCTCTAAAAATCGCAAGAAAATTGGTTGAATTTCTAAGCACAAAGAGTAAATAATCTGAAAAGAAATGAAGAAAACAGATTGACTTATAAAATTATTAAAATAAAATATTTAGGAATAA
The DNA here is from genome assembly GCA_026225945.1 of Cricetomys ansorgei. Taxonomy (NCBI): domain Eukaryota; kingdom Metazoa; phylum Chordata; class Mammalia; order Rodentia; family Nesomyidae; genus Cricetomys; species Cricetomys ansorgei. The sequence continues at coordinate 20,386,116 of JAMJFZ010001203.1, read as the reverse complement.
GATTAACCAAGGAGACAGGAAACTTAAATCCTGGATAGTAATTATTTTCAGTTCTGGATTCAGGGGTAAACTCACAGGACTCTAGTAGATAGCTCCATACAGACACTACAGACATCACTGGATGAAGTCATGGGTCATAAAACAAAACAGAAAGACTTGAATGTGGGAAAGGGACATGTGTGTTTGGGAGGAGATGACAGAAATAAGAGAGGTGGTGAGTGAGAGTAGACAGAATCTCTTATGTGTGTATGCATAATGGCCAATGGATGAACTTGGTCCATGCAGAATAGCCAATGGATGAACTTGGTCCCTACAGAATAGTCAATGGATGAATTTGATCCCTACAGAATAGTCAATGGATGATTTTGATCCCTACCGAATAGTCAGTGGATGAACTTTGTCCATTAAAAAGACAGTGAAAATGAACATAAATGGAAGAGCATCTTCAGTGGGTGGATTGGAAAGCTTACTCTTATAAAAATATCCAGACTGTACAAAATAATTTCAGCCGAGGCAACTCCTATAAAAATTCAACTGTGCTTTTTGCAGAAATAGAGAAATCCTTCCCCAAATGCATTGTTTTTGAATCACAGAGGGCCTCAAAGAGCTGAAACAATATTGAAAGGAAGAACAAGGTTGGAGTTACTACACCTCCTGATTTCAACACTTAGAAAAGCCAGGTGTGGCGGTGCACACCTTTAATCCCAGCACTCAGGAGACAGAGGCAGATGGATCTCTGTGAGTTTAAAGCCGACGAGTTTCAGGACAGCCAGAGCTATGTAGAGAGACCCTGTTTCAAGTATAACAAACAAACCAAAAGCTTGTAAAGTTATAGCAGTCAAGATGGTGTTGTAGTGAGAAAAGACAGATACACAGACTAACGCAGCAGGACAGAGCCTGGAAGTAACTTTATGTATACTGTCAAGTGTTTCTTAGCAGATGCCAAGTCCATGCAATAAGGAAGAGAAAGTCCTTTCACCAGTGACATTTGGCTAAAGACCCCAAAGCAAAAATCATCTCAGATGGGTGAAAGTCACAAACACAAGAGCCAAGATTATAAAATTCTTAGAAAAAAATAAGGGAAAATCATTGCATTTGTCAACAATTTCTTGGCTATGATATCAGAAACATAGGCAACAAAATAAATGGTCTCCATCACAATTAAAATCCTTCGTGGATCAAAAGGCACCATCTGTTTTGTTGAACAAAAAGGCAATCCATAGAAACAAAAAGCCTTCCAACTCCTATATCTAATAAGTTCCCATCCAGAATATATAGAGAGATCTTTCAGAGCACAAACATTCTGGGTTTAAAATGGACAAAGGATGTGAATAAACGTTTCCAAAAAATGTACACAAAAATCATACAGTACATGCACTATTCAATATCACTTGTGACTATGGAAAGGAAAGACCACATTTATAATGAGATACCATGTCGTGCACCTTAGGGTGATATTGGTTTAAATAATGCACAACAGAAAAACCTTGAGTCCTGAGGGTGGGAATGTAAAAGATACGGCCGCCGTGGACAACCGTCTGTGGCTCCTCAATGTACTCAAAACAGAATTCCACACGTTTACTTCTGAGCATACGTCAAAAGAATTGAAACCAAGGTCTTAAAGACATACACCCACATCTACACTGGAATTATTCACAGTAGCCAAATGGGAGAAGCAACCCAGGTGTCCATGGAGTGGTGAATGAGCCAAATATCAAACGTGTATGTAAATCAGTGCTGCAGAGTTGGATACTATGAAGGATACATACGTACATATATATACATATGTATATATATGTATACATATATATACATATATATATTCATATATATGTGTGTGTGTATATATATATACATATATATTCATATATATGTGTGTGTGTTTATATATATATATACATATATATTCATACATACATATATATTCATATATATACATATATATTCATATATACATACATATATATTCATATATATATATACATATATATTCATATATATATATATATATATATATATATATGAATGACTGTCCCAGAGCTAAGAGTGAGTCAAAGCTGACCTGGAACCTCAGATTTTCTCATCCTGAGAGTGGTAGGGATTTGGTGCTCCTCACTTTAGCCCTAGCCAGTACCCAGCTAAATATTAAATGCTGCCTGCTTCACAGAAGCAAAGGAATGTGGCTTGGTTGGTGCTTATCTGTGCCTGAAGTCCAGAATGTGTGAAAAACTTCACACCCAAGAATCGAGAAGTTCCTGGGTTAAGGTTGTTATGGAAGGTAAGAGTATGCTGTTTCTAAGAGGGGGCTGGCCTCAGCCAACAGTCAGCCGGGGTTGTAGCCTGTGTGGACCTCAAATTCATCCTTTGTGCTATTGTAGTCAGGATTACATCTGAGTACCTCCTATATATCAGCAGATAGGCATTGTGTGGATAGCGAATTATCTATTCACTCCTTGATGGTCTCCAAAGGAAAAACAAAGAAAAAATCGCAAAGAACTCTGATCCCACAGATGGCCCACATAGTATTTTACAGGTATCCTCAGGAATGCCCTCCCCCTCAGCTGCATTCCCTCTGCTGTTGTATTTTGTCCTGTGAATGGATATAACGATCAAGGGCAAACTGAGCACAATGAGTAAAATCACCTTTGTGCGTGTATAATTCGAGGGCAAGGCTTTCACCGGCACAGTCCCTGTTAAGTACGGAATGATGGGCAAGGTGTAAGCAAGGGCTTTGATGCTTTACAACAACTGTGCGCAGACACAGCGCTTCAGCAGGAAGTGGGAAATGCCAGTGGCGTCCTCTCCACTTTGTTCCTGTTGCCTGTATTTTCAGTGACATCTGATGGAAGGTTGAACTTTCCAAAAGCACAACAGAGCCAACTCCTGTCACCGAGGCTTCGCACTGTGGACCGACAGCGTGCAGTGAATCTCTTCCTCCTGCTTGAAGAGCTATCCACAGTCACAGGCTTTACAGGAGCCCCATCTCACAGGATAGCTAGCTAACGCTCGGGTTCTCCTGCTTACTGCTCTGAGCGATGAGCTTCTCATTTATACCTCGTTCTATTTTATTTCCCCTACTTAGTATCAATTCCCCACTCCCAACTTTACATTTGTTGGATTGTAACGTTAAGTTCTACCTGGTTACAGAAAGGTTTGTTTACTTTCTTTTTTAAAATGGTGTATTAATTTGTATTTTTAACGTGTGTTGGTATTTTGCCTGCACCACATGCTTGTGGATGTGGCAGCCAGAAGACAGCACTGGATTTGTTGGAACTGGTGTTACAGACAGTTGTGAGCTGCCATGTGGGTGCTGGGAATTGAACCTGGATCTTCTGGAAGAGCTCTTAACTGCTCGGCTACCTCTCTAGCGCCTATTTCTTTTCTTTGACAACAGGCTTTCATGTGACCCAGTTCAATCCTTACTACTGAAAACAAACAAAAGAATTTGGTAGATATTGAGGGTGCGTCATGAAGGGCTCTGACTAGACTGTTTTAGGATTCTTGAGAAAAATTGGACAATTAAGTAGATACGGAGTCCAAAAGCCAGAGACTTGGAGAGAAGAGTTCAGATGACTCTGATGAGTTTTTGGTGGAGGAGAGTGTCTTAGAGTTTTATTGCTGTAAAGAGACATGTCATGCTGGAACGAAGAGAGAGAGGCACTGGGCCTGGTGTAGACTTCTGAAATCCCAAAGCCCGCCCCCAGTGAAACACTTCCTCTAACAAGACTACACCTACTTCAACAAGGCCACACCTCCAATAATGCCACTCCCTATGAGTCTACGATGGTGGCCTTTTCATGCAAGCCACTGCAGAGAGAATCTTTCTCACTCAAAGAGGCATCTCAAAGCCCTAACCCAGTACTTCCGAAATGGCCTTATTTTGAAGTGGTTGCTACAGATGTAACGAGTAAAGAATTCATAATAGAGTGTGATAGTTCCCTGCCTCAGCTCAGTATCAAAACCAAACAACAGAGAGAGAGAGAGAGAGAGAGAGAGAGAGAGAGAGAGAGAAAGAGAGCTGACCGAAAATCACTGTTTTTGAAAAATGTCAAAGTTCAAAATTTCAAGTAAGGTTTCTAATAATTACATATTATTTTGTGCCCCCATAACGTTTTAGAAAATCACTGTTACCTGTCATAAATGAAGGATGCCTATACTAGACTTGGTACAGGTCTCTCCCAGCAGGCAGAGAGGGGAAAGATACTGCCTCTAGTTCTAAAAACGTGTTTATTTAATTTTTTGATTCAGAGCCTAATTATGTAGTCCTAGTTGACCTAGGATTTGCTATGTCAACCAGGCTGGTCTCAAACTCACAAAGATCACCTGCCTCTCTATATCCTAAGTGCCAGGGGTAACAGCACGTGGCACCACAACAGGCATAAAATGTTTTTAATCTCAGGAGACAAAGTAATGTGGGCATGAAGAAAGATTTCCGATGGTTGGTGTGTAGAGTTGGATGATTACCCTGAAAGACTTCATAGTGGACAAACTTGCTAAGAGAATAGAAGCGGTGGGAAAATGTAGATCAGACACGGAAACAGAAAATGCAGTATTGAAAGGGAATTTAAAATTTACTTTATTTCTGTGCCTTAGCTATAAATACATAAATTAGTGCCTTTACGGGCCCAGCATCTCAGAACTCATGGTGAGGCCAGGCCTAGTGCCAAGGGGAAGAAAAACAACTGTGTACCATGCTGCTCACAGATGCTTCATCTGTCCCTTCCACACAGCCCTTGACTAACAGATAAGGAAGCTTAAGTTCTAGGCGGGAATAGTGGTTTGTTGAGGTAAGGTGGATCAAAGTCAGTCAGAGCTTCAGTCAAAGCTTAGCACTTCGCATTGTGCAACAAGCTACGGATTCCACAATGCCTGATGTCATTCTCTGCGTTCCAACATCTTGCCTTACAGCAATTTATAAAATACCAGATGAAAATGAGACAATGTTTTGTAATGTAAATGTTAAACTCCTTGAAGGAAGTTAGAATTAAAATTATAATTGTGCCTTTAGGCTCTACATCCTTTTAACAGGATGTACTATTCATAGATCACCAGAATAATACAAGAATATTCATGTATCCATATAAACATTGAAATTAAATTACCACTCCCATTGTCAAACAATCATCACAGATATGTGGATATGGTTTGTTTCTCTTTTGGGTTTTAGAGGGCGAAAAACAAAATGAAAATTGTTGCTTTACACCTATGTTTAAAGTAGTTTTGATACCAGGATTATTCAGACATACTTACCTAACATTAGCTTATTAGATAGGCTTAACATTCAGAATAGTTGAGCATATCAAGTTAAAGAGTAAGGGTAGCAGAGCTGGTTAGAACTGTAACTGCCATGTCACAAACTTCAGTGGGAAAAGATCTCACATTTTATATGGATCAAGAGCTCTAAACTCTATACCAAATATTGTCATCCTAGAGTAAGAAGGTTTCTCTTGAGGCATGAAGAAGCATATTAGGACAAATAAAAATATTCTAATTTAATCTGAACAGTAAAGTTATGGACCCCTGTCCTAAAAGGAAAACATTATAGAAATTGAAATTATAAACAGCATAACTAAAGATCTAGATAAGTTAAACTTTTGCAAACACCTAAGCAATTAGTGGGACTTTTCACAGGCATAAAATTGCTCATAAGAAAATCACCATCTCTTTGTTTATCTCTGTGTGTGTATGTGTGTGTGTGTGTGTGTGTGTGTGTGTGTGCGCGCGCGCATGCACAAGCAATGATGAGCACGTGGCAGTCAGAGAATAAGTTGCACAAACCTGTTCTCTCCTCCCCCCACGTGGGTTCTGGGGATTGAACTCAGGTTATCAGGCTTGGCAACAAGCACCTGTATCCGCTGAGCTGTCTCACCAGCCTGGGGCACGCTTCTGAACAGAACACCAGGAACGGCTCCAGTGCCTATTCAATAGGACTAGAATTATCCAGGTGTGTTATCCAGATTTCTGTTACTGAAGCAAATGACTGGGACAATCAACCTAAAAAGAGGAAATGTTTATTTTAGCTCACAGCGTTGGAGGTTTCACTCCATGACTCACGGGTTCCATGCCTTGGGGCTTGTGGCACAACACAGTTCACTAGGTGGTAGTCAGTGGCAGAGACAGCACATTTGTCTTACGGCTGGGTACAGAAGAGCAAGAGGTTAGCATCCCATGACCCCTTCCAGGACATGCATTCAGTGACCCAGGACATCCCAGTAGACCACAGTTATCAAACATAGACCTTCACCTTCCAATCTCACCAAACTGAAGGCTTCTGGGGAGTGGGCAGCACCACAGCAGCAAGATCTCACCAGCACACAGAGAGTTCCACGTCTCCACTCCTCAGAACATAAACCACTGTAGGCTATAAAACATATTTCAGAGGTTTTTAGACAAATATTTCAAAATAATTAAGTGTGAGGAATATTTGTTCCTATTGATCTGTTCCTTGGGTATATTTAAAGACTCATTCAACTCTCTCATCAAAGTAGCTTAAATAAGTTTCCTGAATGACACATGCTATATTGTTTCAGAGTGGTGAATAAAAATATAAAGAATATCTTTTTAAAGAAACATTGCCACTTTAAAGACAGTTTCATAAAAATATACTAGAATTGTGTGGGCAGATGTTCTAATTACCGCTTAGATGCTATAAAAGCATCCTCTGGATGAATTTTCTTGTTGTATAGATAGCTCTAGCCTACTACTTATTATTTTAAAATTTGAGTTTCTGTCACTTTGTAAGAATGTGAAATGAAACGAGTAAGTTGAAAGGCAAGTCATTAAATATAAAGTCAGGCACAACAATAAGAGCCTCCAAAAATAACTACTTGTCCAAACTCTGCAGGGTGCTAAGACTTTGCAGTTTATCTCTAGATAATTGGAAAATATTTTGCAATCATTTTGGATTTAGTTTTCAAAAGCAGCCATGTTCTAAAATAATAAAACTGATTTAAAAAGGTTTTAAGAATTTCTCTCATACTGTCATGAGCTCTGTGTTACCAAGAGGATACTTGCATTCCCCCCAAATCATATGTTGAAATCCTCCTAAGGTGTTCCATTTCACTCCCCTTTGCCATGCAAAATGACAGCACATCTTTGTGCACTATTAAGTAAAAATGTTAGAAAGTGGTGCAACAGAGTGCTTGTCAAAAGCAAACACCCCGGAGTATGAAAGCAGGCAGTTCTCCGAGAGCCGGTGTGATGGATGAGTGTGACACGGTCTAGGAACACCTGAGAAGGGCATCTCAGTGTAGAGTTGTCTAGATTTGGTTGTTCTGTGGCATGCCTGGGAGGAATTATCTTGAAATGTAAACAGCTGGGATGGGTAGACTCACCTGCTGTGAGTGGCATCATTCCTGGGGCAGGCGGTCTTGTGCAGGAATGGAGATCAAAAGCTGAGTTCTTGCATGCATGCACTCATTCATTGCTTTCTGCTCTTGACTGGGTGTGATGGATTAGCCGTTTCAAGTTCCTTCCTCTTTAATGTCCTGCAATGACGGACTTACCCTGAAATTGCGAACCAATTAAAGGCTTTCTCCCTTCAATTGCTTTGGTCAGGATGTTTTATCGCAGCGGCAGGACATAAAAGTAACACAAGTTGGGACCGATTGTGTCCGCAGTTTAGGTTGTGGGGTGAATGGACAGTTTGTGAGTGGCTTTGAGCTCACAGCAAAGAAGTTGGACCTGGTGGTGATATGTGAAACTGAAAAATAGGGTTTGCAAAATGACAAACCTCAGCGAAGGCATTCAGAAGCCAAGCGATAGAGCCACGTCATCGATACAGCAGCTATTTGCGTACACGTGACTTTCTATACATTCTCGTTTCAGATTTTAGTTTACAGCCTCTCTGCCTGTAAATTTGATAGAAGCAGGCAAGGTATGGATTTGAGGCTTCAACGGAATAGGCCAGCTGTGTGGCTTTTTATACTACAGGCATGGGACAAAGAGTGGGCAGTATCCCAGAGTGTAGAGCCTGGTGGTTAGAACCCTGTGCACACCCCTTGCCCTTCAAGCTGTCATCAGAGTTGAAGGACATTTCTGGAGTAGTGTTCCAGATCTATCTTTTAAAAATGGGCTCCTCTGAGCCTGCTAGAAAGGCCACCTGGTTTTGAATAAAATCCAGATGTGGTTGGAAGTGAGGCAGTATCCTCACATTTAATAGGAGACAGCTAACTCACCTGCCTCCTGGTCCTCAAATGCTCCCGATTTAGCTGTGCAATATGCAAGGGCAAGACCTTTGAAATTCAAGTAGGCAGTACAAATTAAATATTAAATGAAATTAAATACAAACCTTTCAACAAAACTGTTAAAAGAGGAGTCAAACATCCCCCAGAATTCTGAAGTGGTTTGCAGCAGAGCTCCAAATACACTGAACTGTAAAGTGTGATACAAATCTGGTAACATTTAAATTTAGAACAAAATGTGATCTGTGTGAGAGCTAAACCTGGGTTAGCAAGAAAAAAAGCCTGCCTGGGGAGGCAGTAAATGCAGTCCCTCTGAGTCCCAGAAAGGAATTTCACCACTGCTTGGATTCTTAACATGTAGAAGATCACCGATCCTTACAAACAATAGTTTGCTAAGTTTGTACTTTGGATCTAGTTTGGACACACATACAAACTTTCTGTTTATAAATTAAGAGATTAGTATGTAATTATCCATTTATGTGTTTGAAATGAAGATGATAAAGGGGCAATTAATTCTAACAGATCAAAATAATCAACTCCAAAAGCATCTTGAGCAAGCCATTTTACCAGCCTGCTCTCATTTCCAGAACCAGTTACGCCTACTCCTCAGCCAGAATCTTCTTGCTGCTATCTGCTTCTTCTTGCTCTACAGAGTGGGTGGGCTTCACACCCCTAGGCAAAGTAGGAAAAGGTATTTCCCACTTTAAATTAATTTGATGTGCAAATCCAGTGCTGCTTAGTTTGAGGTATTGCCCAGTGTATTTTGCCAGCGTGACAGGAAGCCATTTATTTTATCACAAATGCTGGGATTCCAAAAGATGTCTGTAGCATGCGTGCAAAAGCCTGTCTGGTGTGCACGGCCAGAACTGTATCTTTGGCAACAGACCTCATCTTGAAAAGTGAACTTCATTATTATCATTTATCTATGTTTATTTGAAAAATGAGGCAAGATGTGCTTTGCTTCAATCTTTTCGTTTCAAAACTGGGAGGGTTGTTTAGCCATTGTTATCTTGATATTCTTCAAGTTCCAGGTAAGCCTTGCTTTTTTCATTATTCCGTTGTCACAAACACAATCTCACCCAGCTGTGTGGGAACATGGCACACAGATAGAGCCTGCTACCAAAGGGCAGGATCCAGAAAGTTTATGGCAGAGTCCAGATGGTGGAGAATGCCCTTTCTGAAGTGAGAGGCTATTCCGCGCTGACAGTTGACACGGGGAGTGCAGAGTTCTGAGGCTCCGAAAAGGCAGCCACTGGGACGGCAACAGTGCGATGCCTGTAGGCACACATGCCTGCTTTAAGTTGTATGGAGTATACTTACCCACGGAAAATTACCCTTTACACACAAACATCTCACACAGACAATTTAATCTATTCTTTAGCCCTGTATGGGTTACATTTAACTAACTAGGCTACTCGTCAATTTCCTGTAAGTCCTTATGTCAAATTTTAGAATGTCTGCACTGCAGATTTCTGTTCTAAGAAATCAGAATTTCATAACATTCCTTGGGTCACTAAGCGAACCAATAAACCCCACTTAACCAATAGAAAAACTGTAGTGGTACCAAGTACTGACAATGATGTAACCCTGACAGATATAAGCCCACACAGTACAATTATATGGAAAATTTGGCTAGGGTCTCTGTGTTCACACGCAAGGGCAGGAGTATTCTTCTAATGGATAAGCTGGACAAAGGTCCTGGACCTTCATTGCAGGGCAAAGCCAGAATAGTAGAAATGGGGTGGGCACAGAGTGCCCCCAGGTTCTGTAAGAATCTCCCAGTCAATGTGTAGTGGGGACCTGGGAATGGCAGAGGAAAAGGCAGCACAGACCCTGATTTTGCCATGCTGGGGGGCAAAGGCAGACTTTACGAGTGTGAGTGTCACTACGAGAAATGAAAAATAGCTCTCACTGTGCTTGGCACTATTCAAATCACTTTACATTTAATTAGTTCTCCCCAGCATTTGAAATTGCTACTTGCGTAGGTCAAGACTGGTCAAACGTTGTCATTCTGACATGGTTCAAACTATTACTTTATGGATTTCCCTTGCATAACAGACTCGAAAAGAAGATATTAAACTGCTCACTTGACACCACAAAGCTAAGGAATGGCTTACTGCGCCAACTGTTCTTGTGGGAATAAATGGCACCCTCAAATGGGATGGCTGAATTGAAACTGTTTAGGGGAAATTAACAAGGAGATCAGTAATGTTGTGGTAGCTCCCCAAATATTCTGACCCCGAGACTGGTGCGGGAATCTGAGGACAGTAGGGGCTACCCGCTTGGGGGTGACTGAGCAAAACATAAAGTTTAGAGGTGCATGGGAGGGGAAGAGCTTAAATGTCACCACCACTATGCATGGCCTTGGGAGGGGAGGCAGCATTTTTCTTTTTCCATATTCCAAAGGGCTGAAGTCAGATGTTCACTCTTTTTAATATATAGTGCTTGTCAAAAATTTCTGCAGGAGTCATTCTGGGCACAGCAGGCATTTCATGGACTAGCGCAATGCAATGACAGCTAGGCATTAGTCACAAGTTCTTAAGTAACATCCATTTATATCGCCAACCCTTAATTACTGAGTTCCCCGCTGACCAGGAAGCTCAGCTAGGGTTTTTGTCTTCCTCTCTTCTCCCACTGGCCACCAATTTTTCCTTAAGAAAAATGAAATGACAGCAAAACAAGCCCATACCAGGTTTTCCCTTTTTGATTGGCATTTATTAACAATAAAACAATGGGTTTCGTGAAGATATTTTACATGTATTCAGTGTATTTTAGTCACTGTTAACCTTATGACCCACTTTTGTCTCTTGAATACTGCTTGTCCTCTTCTTTCCAAATTGTCCCTCTTCTGCTTTGGTACCCTTTCTAAAAAAAAGTTTAGATCCTACATATGTGAAAAAAAACTAGATATTTGTCTTTCTTATCTGACTTATTTTGCTTAAAATGATGCTCTCTACTGGTTTCAGCCATTTTCTGAAAAATGACATAATTTATGGCTAACAAAGATCTTTGTATATATACAGTACATTTTCTTCATTTATCCATCCATGGTAGGTGCCCGCATTGATAACTTGCCTACTGTGGAGAGTTCTGCAGATAAAATGGGTGCACATGTATCTTTATAGTATGCTGACTTTCAGTACACCGGGTGTATTCTTAAGGATGTAATAACAGATTTAAAAAATATTTACTTTTATTATTTTAAAGTGTGTGTGTGTGTGTGCGTGTGTGTGTGTGTGTGTGTATCTGTGTAGGTATTACACATAAGTGTAGATACCCTAAGAGGCCAAAGGCATTGAATTTCCCTGAAACTAGATTTGCAGGTGGTTGTGGGTACTCCTAGCATATGATGTATGCAGGGAATCAAACTTGGGTTCTGTAAAAGAGCAGTATATGCTCTCAACCACTGAGCCATCTCTCCAGCTCCTATTATCAGATTTATTACAAGATTATCTACACTTAATATTGCAGTTTCTTGGTGAAACTCTTGGGCTTTTCTATTTGACCTCAATTCTGCTGTTCCTTCTCTGCCTTCATGCTTGTCGGGGTGATATTTTGTGCTGCTTTGATGTGTCGTGTTTGCTTCTATGACTCTCCTCTGGCATGGACTTCACTCTACCTAGGATTACTGCCAGGGAGATCTGGGTATAAAACCCAGCACTTCTCTCTGGTCCCCTGTGGCCAGTTGCTCCTGGATGCCAATGTTCCCACCTTTATTTACTGCCCCGGGAATTATTCCTATATAGGGAAACTGGGTTCCTCTCTGCTTCTCAAACTGTGGATATGTGAGGTCATTCAGACCTAAAGATAATTTTACCTGCTTCAGAATCTGAGAGAATATCTACATCAGTGACTTTACATGCTCCCGAGTATCTGTGCATCAGGGGAGGCGAAGGCGTAGAGCACCAGGAAATGTCCTTTCTGTCACCACCAAGTGTCCTTCAGGTCAAACACTGCAAAGAATGTGAAAGTCCAAATAGCTGATGTTTGTGGATGGACTGTATTTCATATTACAAGCTGATGAGAAAGTCACATGACCCACAGGCTGTCCCCAGAACAAAAACCCCACAAAGCCACTTCTAAGCTCTGTGCTGGAGACAGAACTTATAACCATGACTTAACTTTCATCTTCTCCATCTACAGCACTGACCTTGGGGAGGAGAATTTCTGCGAAAGCTCTGACATGTGGAGAGGCTTAAAGGAGCGTGAGTCATTGCAGAAGAAACATTTTACAGTACCCACATTCAGTGTGCACTTAGCACTGGCATTCTCTAAACACGAAATATCCAGAATAAACTAATCAGACAACCCAAGAATTTCTGGCAACGGAGAGCTTCTGATTTAACTTAATTTTTAGTTCTATTTTGTCCTGCTTACTCTCCTTTTACACTTTAAGACACAGTTCTTCTGCTTTTCAACATTGCTGCTGGTATGTTATAAATCCAGAATGACAAACCTACGAAAAGCTTATTGATAAGAACCCTTGTCCATCTCCAAACCTTACGGAAGGGTCTCTTAAGCTACGCACCAAAGATGATGCTTGTTCTACATTTGTATTTGTTTTAAGATCACTGAAGAGGAGATTGCCAATACTCCTATCACTTTGCCCGGGGCACAGATACCACCTCCTTTCTTCAGCGCAACCAGTTCTTCAACATCCTGAATTCAGACTGAAGACTTTGTATGCGTCAGGGTTCTCTAGAGGAACATAACCTATATAATAAATCTAGATGTATAAAAAAAGGATTTATTAGAATGTCTTACAGGCTGTGGTCTAGCTAGTCTGACAATGGCTGTCTCTCGACAGAAAATCCAAGAATCCATTAGTTGTTCAGGCCACGAGGCTGGATGTCTCGGCTAGTCTTCAGTATTCATCAGAATCCTGAAGAAGGAGGCTCTAATGCCAGTGAAGGAATGACCTTGACATCAAGGGCGAGGGCAAGCAAGCAAAGAGCCAAAGCTTCCTTCTTCCATGTCTTTATATAGGCTGCCATCAGATGGTGTGGCCCAGATTTAAGGTGGCTCTTCCAACCTCAAAAAATATCCCGCATACGTGTTCCCAGTATGTTGTTGTGGAAGTTTATTTTTAGTTGTGTTTAAAATAATTGTTTTTGTGCACTGTTGGAAAAAGGGCTGCATAGGCCTTGGCATTTTGTATTGTCTGCAGGTGCTGGATTTCTGCGGGGGACGTTTGATTGCTAATGATCTGCACCTTGAGGCGTTGTGAATCGATTAAAAACACCTGAGCTCAGTTGCTCAGGGTTCCACTGTCAATTGAGGATGGTTTTGGCCATGATGGCAGTTCCCTTTGCTGAGGTCTGGCAGCGTTGGCACATATGAAAATGCCTCCTTGTCTGTTTTGCTGAGCCGGCACAGCAGCATACTATTATACCCAGTATCTTGGGTTTTAGTTAACACCAGATGTGGTCCAGCTGACAAACAAGAACTTCCGTCCTTCTGCAGGTGGGCGTTGTAAACAGAAGTTGTAGCCACCTCTGGTCAGCAGTATTTGGTCGTTTGCAGTGCCTCTTACCCTTGCGTCATTTCCCATCAGCTCTTCTTGCCTTCATCAGTGTTCATTAGGTTAAGGTTCTCAGTTCCCGAGTAAGACGGAACTGTAAGCAGATGAATTTTTGAAAAGCCCAAGAATCTAGACCTGTAAACTGTTCCTTTGGGTGAAGTGTCTATTGTCTAAGAGTCCGACTTCCCACCTCATCACATCCTTGGCAATCCAGTGAACAGCACAGGTCCTTTAGAGGTCTATCACTTCTACCCCACTGGAAAAGTTGTTGCTGCTAGTCTGCTATTATTGCATGATATACTGCTATTATCCATCATTTTATGATTGTTTTGTAAGTGCACATGTATAATTTGAATTTTTGAAATTTAAGCCGTGTTGTCAACTTTGCAAAGAAAGTCTAATTTCCTGTGTTGAGTTGGCATTACAGAAATTAACAGGCACATCGGCCTAGAAGTGCTGGACTGAGTTTTTTCCCATTAGTACAGTGGTTACACATGATACTAAATGCATGTAAGGTTTTATGTACTTGGGTCTAGATCACAGAAACTGATGACGTGTTCTCTAAATGTATAAAAAGATAAACAAACAAAAGACGTAAAAACAATCATACATTTCTTACTTGTCCCTGTAAGAGATAAAAGATGACTTTCATACCGGGAGGGATCTTAGATATCATCGCTCTGGTCACCTGAATTCTATGAGGATGGTTTTGCAGCTTCTGGAATGTCTCCATTCCAAGGGATATTTTCCCAGACAGAAGTGACTTGCAAGTGCTGACATAAACCAGCCTGAGTTCTCATTAGGGGTTAGGCGATGAGCAAGGCTGGGGGTGAAAACAATATTAACACAACAGATAACATCGTACATTTTATAAATAACTCTTCCCGTAGTTCTTGTCTGGCCACCCGCTTTCTCCTACAGGTGACGGTTCTCATTACAGCCCCTTTGTGGTCTTGGTTCTCTAATTAGCTCTACGTGAAGTGGTGAGTAGTCGCCAGGCAGCCGCCTAAGGACAAGCTTACAGGATAGATGGAGTTACGCTGACTTAGAGACTTTACGTATTTATTCAGGCCAAGCTTGTTCAAACAGAGATAGGGCCAGAGATAGACAGCTTTATGTACCGGAAAGAAAAAGTTAAGCAGAACCCAGAGAGGCGTGTCTTTCAATTATCTGGTGGTGATACTTAAAATGACTTTAAGACACACTAAATAACGTCCTTAAAAAGCAAACGCAGGCCTAAACTGCTAATGTTCATCTGCAAAGCTTCTTCGTCTGCAACGACGCAGCATCGAGTCTTCTATAAATGACTTCATTATCTATAATAGAAAGTCATCTATCACCATTTTCATTAGAAGGTGACTGAGGAAGTTAGTGTCGAACAAAGGCATTTGTAACATTTGCCGATGGTCATAATGGTCTTGACGTCCGAGGAGAAAGTTTTCCAAGTTTATTCTCATGTACATGCACTTCCGTTGTTATTGGTTTCTACATAAAATTATTGGCATTATTTCTTTAATTGCTTTTCTAAACAGTAAAATAATAGCGATGGAAACTTGGATAACTAAGAAAGGACACAGAAGAAAAGCACTCCGTCTGTGCTCTCCGTTTTGATCCTTCAGACATTCCCTGCACAGACAAGAATTCTCTAATTAGCACCCCAGTGTGCAAACACACGTTCATGTTCTTCAGGATTATTTCATATAGTGTATTAGATTTAATTCCCTCTCTTGGGTTGGCATTTTATAATTTTTGGTGGTTATATAGTATTTGACCCAATGCAAATATAACATGGATTTTCCTCTTTGTAGAATATTTACACTGCTTACCTCTTTATTCCTATCATAACGGATGCTGAGCCAGTCATCCTCACGCATCAGCTCCTGGCTATGTCTTCTTTAAAAACAGTTCCCAGGGGGTGGATGTGCCGGACCTCGAGCTCTGATCGTCATGATGGTTCTTGTGCACCAGTGCCACCCAGACAAACTGCCAACTGTGCTCAGCGCACCGGCAGTGTGTTCCGACGGCTTCTGCATTGCTCCTTGCTAATGCTTAGAGTTAAACTGGCTTAGAGCCAGTTTGATTTTTGCAGCATTACAGTTCACTCGCCATGTGTATTTCTTGTCATTGCTTATTTTTAAGAATGATTTAGTAGGAGAATGAATGGTCTGAAATTCAGGCAGTAAGTATTCTGGCTGTCGTTCAATGTTTGGGGCTGTTTTAGAAATGCACATGTTATGCTGCTCTTTCTTAAGGTTACAAGAAGACGACTGATCTCTTATAGGTTTCTCTTATCTGAAAAAAAAACTTCAGAAGTCATTCTCTCTCTTTCTTCTCTCTCTCTCTCTCTCTCTCGTACATGTGTGCAGAAATGTACATATTTAGAAGCCCATTTGTATTTGATTTTCAGTTCCTAAATTTCCAGTGTCCATGGGATAAAGTCAATTTCTAAGTAATTGCCCTTGTGAGCTGCTTAACCCTGATTTCCTAAAGGGCCCTTTGAGTTTGAAATATCTCAGGTTTTTATTGTAGAGAGTGTGTTGGAGAAAAGGCCTCTTCACTATGATGTTCTTTTCCAAAATAGTTTATCGTAGAAATCGGACCTGTGACGGTCTGGATGAGAAATGGCTCCCATAGTCTCAGGCATGTGAATGCTCAGTTCCCGGTTTGGTGGTGCTGTTTGGGAGGCTTAGGAGATGTGGTCCTGCTGGAGAAAGTGTGTCACGAGAGACAGGCTTTGAGAGTTTAAAAGCTTGCACCATTTCAAGTCCGCTCTCTGCTTTGTGCTTGGTTTAAGATGTGAGCTCTCAGCTGCTGCTCCAGCTGCCATGCCTGCCTGCTGCCTTGCTTCTCCACCTTGTTGGTGAGCCGGCCTTGTCCCTCCAGAGCCGTGAACCCAAACAAACCTGCTTTCTATGAGCTGCTCTGGTCATGGTATTTATTATAACAACAGGAAAGTAACAAATATAGGAGCTGAAGGAATATTTGGAAATCAGGAAGTCTTCCTTCTTCATTTTGTGAATTGGCAAGTTGAGAGAGAAGTGAAGTCAGCTACTTGTTCGAAATGACAAATCTAGTAAGTACTGCTTTTATGGTTACCTAGTACTAGCCTCCTACTCTTAGGTCTTTTGATTCACCATGTAGTTCTTCTCATCAAAGACGGCTGTTACAATATGCATCCTTGAAACTATACATAGGACCGCATAAAATGTAGGCACAGCAGTGGAAGAACATTGGTGTAATTTGAGTTTGGAGTCTCCTTCCCATGCCCAGTCCTCTGAAGGTGAGAGGTTTTGGAAGACTGAGGAACATTTTGGACTCGGAGCCTAGTTGGCAGACATAGAGCCATCAGGGCAAGGAATGGGGCTCTAACTTGGCTCTGTTTCTTGCTCAAGCTCCCTGCTTCTTTGGCAGCTGCCAATATGAGGGAGCTTCTTAAGCTGCTCCTAACACCACAGGCAGAGGCATCTGCAGCCAGCCTTCCACATCACCTGAAGTGGGAGCCGAGACCCTTCCTCCTTTAAGGTTCCTCTGTCAGGAATGTGGACACAGTTTTGAGGAAAGTTAATACCAGCAAGAGTAACAGAAGGAACACTCCGTAGCCTGCTTACCCTCAGATATCTCCAGGCGACCTCTGCTGCTCTCCTTTCCCTCTTTTCAAAATAATCCCATCCTGGTTTTGTGTCAATCATCTTAATGACTTTTAATTATTATCAGTTTTACCAGACCCCATCAGACAACATATCTTATCCTCAACAAGCATCGTTTGGGTGGCTAGGACAATTCTAGCAGAGTAAGGGTAGGGTGCTTCCTGTGATCTCTTAGAGACACTTCAAAAATTTCCACGAATTGGGGCAATTATTCCAGTTTCTGCCGCTTCACAGCTGTAGGGATGATGCTGTATAGACTTGTTTTGCCTTTTCTCGTATCTTTAAATTTATGCTCTACTATAACTTGTAACAGATTCCCACTGTGCCTTTTTACCCTCTAGCTCAGGAAAGATAAATCTTCACTGCTCTTGCCGGCAGCCTTGAAAGAAAGAAAGAAAAAGAAATATTCGTTGCTCCTTTTGGCCATCCTTAGCTTGGAGAACAGGAGCTGCAGAGAACTAACATCTGTCAAACCAACCGACCAACTGCCACCTGCCAACTGCCCCCACTCTCCTTCATATTCTAAGCAAAGTTCCCAGAAGTCCAAGCGGCATGCAACCATATAGAAAGCTGTGTATGACAAAAATCTTCTTCAAAGCATCCGGCTACACTCTACTTTTTAGATTTCCCTAAGTTTCCAAATACACTTCTGAATTTGCATTTCTGCGGTTACACAACAGTTTATTTCTTCCCTGAACGTTCCTCTGTAGTAGTATGCCTATGGGGCAGTGCACCAAGGATGACAGGGAGCCATTCTCATTGGTGCATACCCTGCCAGACCTCAGCAGAGGAAACTACTGTCATGGCAAGCTCCATACTCAACAGTAGAACCCTGAGCATCTGAGCTCAGGCATTTTCATTGATTCAGAACTCCTCAGGTGTTCTACTGATAGCATGTACAGAGATCATGACCAATCAAACATCCTCCACAGAAATCCAACACCGGCAAACAATACAAAACACCAAGACCTAGACAGCCCTTCACCCAATAGTGCACAAAACAATATTTTGTACATAACTAAAAATAAACTTCCACAACATTCCTCCTTGGCACCATGACCTTCTATGGATAGGTCATATTCTTGGGTATGTGGCTTTTGTTGACAGTATTTTACCTTCCCAGTCTTTTGCATAGTTTGATTTTTATTCTTTTATCTTCTGCAGTAGAGCATTTCCTCAAATATCTAACCATGGTGTGGGTACAGTGGATTGAATAAGAATGGTCCCCATAGGTTCATATAGGTGTGACCTTATTGGGGTAGGTATGGCCTTGTTGGAGGAGGTATGTCACTGGTTTCAATAGCTCATGCCAGGCTCAGGCTCCCCCATCTCTATCCTCTCTCTCTTTTTCTCTCTCTCCCTCCTCCTCCATCTCGCTCTCCCTCTCTGTCCCTCTCTCTGCCTGCAGATCAGGAGATAGCTCTCAGCTACTGCTCCAGCTCCACGATCCGTGTTCCCCACTATGGTAATAATGGTCTAAACTCTGAAACTGTAAGCAAGCCCACAATCAAATGCTTTCTTTTATAAGAGTTGCCTTGGTTATGGTGTCTCTCCACAGTCATAGAGCACATGTCAAAGAGCAGGAGACTGCAAAACTGACTGGAGCTGTAATCATGTAGCAGGGTTAGTCAACTTTGATCTCCATGGTGAGAATATTTGGGGTGGGTGTTGCGGCATTCAGTATATATTTTTTTATTGTAGCAAAATATAGGACAACATGACATTTACCATTTAAACATTCCATGTGTACACTTTAATGGTGTTAAGCACATTAAAGCATTGTGTAACCCATTGTCACTATTTTCCAATATTTTTAATTATCCTAAAGAGACTCTGTAACTATTAAGTATTAACACCCCATCTGTTCCTATTTAAGCAACTGGCAACCACTATTCTTTATATCTTTGAGTAAGACATCTCTGTGTGTCTAGTGTAAGTGACATCATCTGTTCCTTCTTGTAAGAAAACCTTTTCAAAAGCATGAATCAGAACATTGTCTTTTAAGCCATTGGATATGTTGCACCATAACTATCGAGATTTGCCCATCTGCTGATGGACATGAGTTGCTTCTGTCACTTGGACATCATGAAAAATGCTGCAATGAACACTGGCAAGTGAATCACGCTTGCAGAAGTATAGAGAAGATACTGTAAAATGCACTATGGTTAGGGGGGTGGCGTGGCAGATAAAGCCCCTGCCATGTAGACATAAGGACCAGAATTCAGCTCCTCAGAACTCACATATAATCTATGTGGGTGTGGCAGCCCACTTGTAACCCCAGCACATGGGAAGTGGAAACAGGATCCCTAGACAGGGTACAGATAAGTGGAAACAATCAGCCCTGGTTCAGACAGATACTACACCCCAATATTGTAGATAGTAATCAAGGAAGACATCTTGGGTCTCTATACGCACATGCACACACATGAACTTCCAACTCCATACACATATGCATCTCCACATGTGGGTCCACCCACACACAAACACACATGCATGCATGCATGCACATCCACACAGGTGCAAAGAAAAAGAAAATAAGATGGTATTGTGGAAAGTAGGAGAAATAGAAAGTTGAGAGGTAATGTGATAGGCATGACTCAAGTTCAAGAGTGTAGAACTGAATCTTAGGGATGATTGAGAAGGTTGTAGCAACAACCTTCTGGTTGTCTTGCATTGGTGCTTTTAAGATTGATCAGTGAGTGCCCTAAAGAATTGAGTTAGTGATGTGGTGGTGGTAGGTGAGAAGGTTCTCTAGAGACTTGAGAATGTATAATGCAAGAGTTCAGGCGAGAGAGAATATAGGTTGGCAGTGAGGCCAACAGCTCCCAGAAGTGGAATTGTTTTAGCTTCTGAAACTATCTGTGGTCATTTTCATACTACTGTAGTGACATTAAACACTTCAAGATTACTTAAGTCTTTCACATGAGTAAGTCAGTTTTATACACTAGTGAAATTGAGCTTTGAAACTACTTGATTAGGAAATACTTGGTAGTGGCTAATGAGTCACTGAATCAAAAAATTAAAATTTGCAGATGCTGTGAGCATGTGAGTCATGCCTTCTATCTAATTAGAAGCTGGCAGCATAGTGGGAAGCCACACCCCTGGTTGGTTAATTCCATATAAGATAGTGCTGTAACACAGCCTCATCCCCAGCAATACTGAATTACCAGAAGGTACATGCTAGAGTTTCTTCCTAGTCCATAGCTTGGAAGAAACGAAGAAGAGCCCCGCACCATAAAAACAACCAAGGATGAGGTAGGAAACTTGTAAGTATATCCTTCTCTAGAGAGAGTTTGGACGTATAGATTTCCCAATGAAGCCTCCAGATAAGACTCCAAGACCCAGCAGATGCTCAGACTAAAGTAATATTAAATGAGACTAACAAACAAACACCACACACACAACCACACACACACACAATTCCTGGCTCACAGAAAACACAGGACAAAGATGTGTTCTATCTTTAGTTGCTGATTTTGTAGTAATTAGCATATAACAACAACAAAACAGGTTTTACTGCAAACAAGGAAGTATTTCTATTACAAATACCTAAATACATAGGTCAGACTTTGGAACCTGCTGAGCGTGGGCGGAAGCTGGGAGGAGTGCGAGGAGCATCATGGAGAATAACGATGCTAAAACTATGAGACTCTCTTGACAAGTCATTGCCAAGGTGGGAAACACAGCTAGTTAAGAACACCGAGCCTCAGTAAAACTCGGACTCCAAGTACGCAGACAGGTGCAGGACATCATGTGTCACTTAAATGCACCTTGGAAAGTTCTCTTTAGGTTTATGTGTATGGCTTGCCTGCGTGTATGTCTGTGCACCATGTGTGCGCCTGGTGTGCGAAGAGATCAAAAGAGGGCACTGGATCCCTTGAAATGGTTGTGAGCTACCAGCTGGGTGCAGGAAATCAAATATGGGTCCCTGAGAAGAGCAACAAGGGCTTTGAATTTCTGAATCCTCTCTCCAGCCTTTGAACACACTTTTGATTACCCACAAAGACAATTAAAATGATGCTTAATGATGAGTTGGTATACTTTTAGACAAATGACAGGAACTTAACTTTCTAAGAAAAATCAAGATATTTCTGATTTTTTTTTAGTGTCATGCGTGTATCCTTACAGGTGAGTTTGAGCGAATGTGTCTGTATGCATGTATGTGGGGTGGCTACAAGTTATCCTCAGATGTTGTTCCTCACGAGCAGCCCACTTTGATTTTTGAGACAGGGATTAGGCAAGGCTGGCTGGTCGGTGAACTCCAACAATCCTCCTGTCTCCACCTCCTCAGCACTGGAATCAAATGTCCACACGGTCACACTGGAGTTTAAAAAGGATTTATGTGCATCAGTATGTATGTTCATACACTGTGTGCATGCCTGGTGCATGCAGCAGCCAGAAAAGGGTTTCGGGACCCCTGGCTGTCCAAAGGGTCAGCCCCCTGGCGATGGCTGGTAATAAGCTGCCATGTCGGTACTGGGAACCAAACTTGGGTCCTCTGCAAGAGTAGAAAGTGCTCTTACCATTGAGCCATCTCTTCAATCCCTGGCTTTATTTATTCTTAATGTGGGTTTCAAGTCTGGAATTCATTTCTAACACCTGTGTGGTAATCACTTCACCCACTGAGCTATAAATCTCCAGCTCTAATTTTATTTTTATTAAAGTCGAGAGTCAGGTAAATCATGACATGAAGGATGTCAATGAATGCAGGCCCTACCTTGGATCTTAGCGTTCATTCCCACCGTATGATGCTACGACTGGCAGCCAGAACAGGTCACACAGACCTTTGCAATGTCCACTGTCTGATTTGTTCTGAGAGAGCAGTGGATCTTGGTTAGACTAAAAGTATTCAGAAACGCAAAGTCCCTTTTCTCATAAAGCTGAAAACGAGTCTATAATGACCCCTCTGAAGCCATTGTAGGGAACTGAATATTTATATAAATATATCTTGCTATCATACCTAATCCCCCCCAAGGTCCATAGACTGAATATGTGAATCTCTAACCTGACCAGGAAGGATCACTCTATATTCATGCTGGATGAGGCCTTTGATGTAATGTGAATGTAAACTCTGGGTCAAACCACACAAAAACGAAATCACTCCACATGGAAAATCAGAGCTTTCGATGCATTTGACATTTTTATTTCGAGATGCGGTAACATTCACAACGGGCTGTGATGCAGTCGACAGGGGGATGGAGAATATATCTTTCTAAAGGCTATTTATAACTAAACACTAAATAGTTTAATTACAGTTGAAATTCTGTACAATTTAAGGCTTGGCTCTGAACTAGATTGTAAATATGGACCAGATTTGTAAATAAAACACCTTTTTGTTCAAGTAAAAAGAAAAAAAAAAATCAATGAAAAAATACAAGGAAAATACACAAAGCAAAAGTAGCCAACAGGTCTTCCTGGAGTGAAATGTTCATAATATTGCAAACGAACAAAAATACGTTTTTTCCCCTCCAAACAATGATAATTTACATATTGAGCGTTGCTTAGGTAATTCTGGGAGTCTTTCCAGATTTGAACACAGACTAAAGCAAGTGACTAGGAAGAAATTACATCAATGTGCTAAAATCGGTGTTAATTTATAAAAAATTAGAGACACAAAGTAAGATTGTAAGCATTAAATATTTCTAGAGGGTCAGAGAGTCATTACTGCTTATGGGTGAGGATAATAAAACCAGACAAGGACAAGATTCAAGTTGTTTACTGAGAGAAGTTGGCTGTTGGCACGTCTAATCTGGGGTAAATCTGACACACCGGACCTAGATGGCTGATAGCATTTTAGGGTAATTACCATTTATTTGTAAACAAAGAATTTGCCACCTATGAAACTGCGATTTTTTTGAGACTTTAATAATAAACTATGGAAGGCATGAGTTGTCGATGTGCTACATGAGATCACGGTTTACACTGTTGGTTATGAACGTGCAGGTAGAGTTGAAGACAGATATTTTGGTGACAATTAAAAGTGCGGCTCTTTTGTGATTTTTATCTTTGCTTCATGCAGTATCAGTTTCGTGATGCTGATTCGGATTGCTTTATTATGGGAAGATCTCTCTGCCAGTGGCTTTCATTAATGGTCAAGGTCAGTTTCTTCTGGATCGGACTTTTCCACAGACAGATGCAAGTCAGTCGGGTTAGAAGAGGGAACTCCACATAGGCTCCGGTTTTCCTAACGGTTACACGATTGGGTTCATGTGCAAGCTAAGCTATTCCTGGTGGAAGAAAGATTTGGTTAGTTTCTCATTTGGGATCATCTGGGTAGTCACAAGAATGTGCCTTGGAAGTTAAAGTGCTCATTCTTACAGAATGCTGCCACGCTGCAACCTGAAATCACATCACCCAAGTGGCCGAAACCCACTGGAGAAAAAAAATCTTCTCTCCCTTTTGTTTTCGTCTTTTAAGAATTTCATTAATCTGAATCTGAGTGAGCTTAGCATTGATTTTTCTTATTTTAAAAAGACGTATTACTCATTAAAGCAAGTGCTTCTGAAAGGGATCTGGACAATCTCTTTTCAACGTCTTATCCTGGAAGGACATGTGTTCACAGCCCACTTTGGGATGCTCATGGCCACCTGAGTTCTTGCATGGCAGGTCAGTGTACATGACAAGACTGTGCACACAGAGAGGGCAGAGTCTGCTCACGATGCTGGCCACACAGACTGACAAGGCATGCACTTCCGGGAGGGAAACAGGACCACAAATCTGTGTTTTTGACTCCCCTCGGGACAAAACCACATATGACAGGGAAAGTCACTCACAGAATACAGGAAATATAAGACATTCAGAAAGAAAGTTAGTGCCCAGTTTCAAATTAAACAAAACATTCTGAGGCATAAGCACGCGTCTCGGAAGGGCGAACTTCCAAGGGACAATGCTGTCATCAAGAGCGGGAAGGAGTACCGCTAGTTGCTCTACAAGTTAGAACACGAATTCAGTTTCCCAGAAGAACTTGCTTTAGCTGTTATTAGGCCACGTGGCAAGCGAAATTAAATTTAATATTCCCAATTTGGATGATGGGAAGAATGCAAGCCCAGGTGAAGAGAGAGCGGCAGCACCACCATGCAAGCCAAGACCCCGCTTCCCCGTCTCCTCTAACCGGCACGGGCACAGAAACAGCTCTGAAGATGGAATCTCCACATCAAAGGCAACCCAGTACCCACAGAGCAGCTCTCCATCTTCCTGCTAGCCAGCCCCACAAATGCCACTGAAGGAGAAGGGGAGTCTGGTGGAACGCAGGAGGAAGTGCCCCATGCCACATGCCAGCTGAGGCAAGCCTAGAGAATCCATGTCGCCTCTTACCTCTGGTCAATCCTCTCCATCTTCTGGTGTGATTTCTGTCTCTTTATGGACCACTACTTTGGTCACTGACATGTCAGGGTGCTGCTCTTTGGCCTCTTTAATTGCCTGAGCCAGCGCCTATCCCCAGGAAATCACAGAAGGGCGAAAACAGAAAGGAGGTGGGACATGCATGAGCAGTGGCAAGGTGTAGACTTACGAGCCAAATCTATACCCACAATTAACAATGAGCTACAACGATTACGGAGGGTTCAAAAATCATATACTGGAAAGTTAACTCAGAAACTATTTTAGAATACGTGCCCAGCTAGAGGATTAGCATTGGGAACTGAAAGGCAATGTGTCAACATTTACTTCTCCATCAGAGCATTTACCATGTCAAACATACTACCTGGTCATGGTCAATGTCAGCGTCTCCCGTGATGACTATTCGCTTCTCAATTCTCGTCTCTGAAATGCCTCCTTTCACAGTCTAAAGGAAACAGAAAAGCTCTGTGAGTTACTCACTGGGGTAATGGCGGAGGGGATGGGGTGGAGTGCCACCATTGTCCCTTCTTCCAGAACTAAGACAGCAGTCTACCGTAGGCATTCATTGTGTTCGTTTTCCCAAGTGAGGATACGGTAGACTCCTTTCTGTTTGGTAGGCCCAGTTTCTGTGAGCTCTACTCTATGCCCACCACTGGAGTGAGCCTCAAGGACACCAGAATGAACCCTCATCCAAACTAGCATAGGGTAACAAGTGCATGGGAAATATAGACATTCCAAAGCTCCTTTTTCATATAGCTGTCTTGGCATCTGATAGGCAAATATATAAATAAATAAACGCCCTGTGCAGCCTGATCTGTCACCTGTTCTGAGGATCAATTCCTCTTTCCGGCCATCAGGAATGATGCTTTGGGCGCTCGCTCGTTCCACTTACTTTGGTGATGTGTGTGGTGGTGGTGGTACTGGTGGTTTCAGACGTGATCGTCTGTGCGCTCATCAGCACACCTGGCTCCAAATCTGTCCCAGGATCGACCTAAGTGGGGACAGGGAGACACACAGCACACTGGAGTGGTGGCATCTCCTCTTCATAGGACTTGGATGGTACAGGGACTGAGTGAACACAACTCTCCCCATCTTATGACAACCACCCACAGGGGGATATACTTTAAAAACTATTTGCAACCAGACCAAATGTGTCCAGAAATGTGCTCAACAGTAAAGTATAACAACACACATAGCAGTTACATCGTGCAAGATAGTATAAGTTGCCTGGAGATTATTTAAACTAAACACAAGGAATTTCACAGATTACTAGAAAATGCTATCCTGTTCTAGCCGAGGGATCCGAGCATCCACAGGTTGTGTATCAGTGGGAAACCTGGAAGCCACTTCCTTGGAAGGAAGGAACAATTGCTTCCCACGATCATTCCCAGTTCAGATAGAATGAGGGAGCTGCTAGGGGTAAACTCTAGGCAAACTCTAGGAGGGTTGGCAAACTACTTTAGAATGTCAGGAGTGGGCGGCTAGGTGAGTGCTCTTCCTTATCCAGAGCTGCACAGTCAGGTCTCTGAGACTTTTCTACGTCGCAGGTATCTAGACTTTGTTAAGTCACCGTAGCTCCCGTGATCAGTAATAAAGCTATGGTACCACACGTTCTCAACAGAGGTGGCTGTGGGTCCTCTAAGCCTCTCGGATTGGTATTGGGTAGTTACATTCGGACACACGAAGCCAAATGTTGCTGCCAGGCCTCTGGTCTTCATAGATGACTCTTACCTGTGATGACTCGTATGTGATGGTTTTTGTTTCTGTGTGAACTACTGGCACTTCCTTGGTAGAGATTTCTAGCTTTACTCCTGGAGAAACACTGCCCACAGTCACGCTCTCCATCTTCATCATGGACGACTACATCAGTGGGAAGCAAGGGAGAGGTTACCGAGGCTTGCACAGTCAGCGCGCCTCTCTCTTCTTGACACCTCTGGTACTTCTGTTCTTGACAGAAGTTTTCATATTAAATGAAGCAGTACGGATCATGGCACACAATAAATCCATGTCAGCCTCCCAAAATCACACACTGTTGCTAACACAGAATGTTTAAGGCAAGGGAACTATTTTAAAGGAAATTAAGAAGAAAAAAATCTGTTCCTTCTCCTCAATCCCATATGCCCATAAATATTGATAAGAGTAAAACCTATAAATGAGCTTTTAAATTAGTAATCAAGGAAGATGAGGCAGACATTAAATCATTAGTCACCACCCACCAATATTTGGACAATCTCTGGAAAAGGAGATAAAGAATAAAGTTTTGGAAGTTGGAGGAATGTTTTCTGGTCCTTCTGAATAAGTAAATGGATCAGGAATAAACATCAAGTTTTCTTTTAAAAATTATTATTATTATTATTATTATATTATTGTGCGTGTTATGTATTGTGTGTATGTGTATGGATATGTGTGTGTGTGTCTGTATGTGTATGTGTGTGTGTATATGTGTGTGTCTGTGTGGTGCATGTTTGTGTGTGTATATGTGTGTGTGTGTGTGTATGTGTGTGTGTCTGTGTGGTGCATGTTTGTGTATGTGTGTATGTGTGTGTATGTATGTCTGTGTGTATGTGTGTCTGTGTGTGCGCATTTGTGTGTGTACGTGTGTGTATGTGTGAGTGTATGTATGTCTGTGTGTGTATGTGTGTGTGTAATGTATATCTGTGTGTGTATGTGTGCATGTATGTATGTCTGTGTGTGTGTATGTCTGTGTGTATGTGTGTGTGTATATATGTCTGTGTGTGTCTGTGTGTATGTGTGTATATGTGTGTGTGTATGTATGTCTGTGTATGTGTAGGTCAGAGAACAACTTTCAGAACACTGTTCTCTCCTTCCACTGTGGGTCCCTCAGGTCATCAGGTTTGTGTGAAAAGTACTATTAGCCACTGAGCCATCTTTGTGGCCCCCAGATTTTCTAATTCCTAATCACTGGTTTCTCACATTTTCTGTCAGCTGTAGTTTCAATGACAGAAACCACGTTCCTGGAACTATACATCGTCAATGCTCCCTGGTTTCCATGTGATCCCACTGGAAGCAAGCATGGGGAATGCCACGCAAAGAACAAGAACAGAGAGGCAAGCCAAAGCCCACGATGACGACGGATAAAAGTACATTTAGCGCCACTTCCATAGCAACTAAATCTCAGGGCATCACAGGAGAGTAACTGTAACTACTGTTTACCTCGAAATGAGATTTCTGTTCTAAAGCCTCAGAAGGGTGTATAGCCGCCACCTGTTCCTCCTCGTGGGGGCTCGGGGCGGGATGCTCCTGTTCTGGGACAGACGCATTAGCCTCCCCTCCTCTTTCTTCCTTAGCAGCTTCTGTCATGGATGTGCCCTCCTTCCCTCTCACGCTGTGAGGATCTACGGGTGTGGACTCCACTGCAGAATCCACATCGTCCCCAGCTGTGTGAGACGCGTCCCCACTTGCATGCACATTCATCACATGCCTCTCCTCCACCAACACGGTTTCCTGCAGCACCTTTTCGGCGCTGAGGGGCTGGTGGTGTGTGGTCCTTTCCACCTCTGTTTCAATGGACTCTGTCTTCGTTTCCAGTTTCTGTATGGAAAGAGTACAGCGTCTGAGTGACCTTTCATAGAACAAAACAAAATTCCAAAGCTGTTGCTTGCTAGGATGTCCAAAGCCAGCATCAAGAGCTTACATGCACAAACACTGATGGAAATAAAGATCAACTTTCATTTCTCTCACCAGCTTTGAGGTGTGCCTGTTTGACACGCCACACACACACATACACATGTGGACCTGCACGGCTTCCTCAGAGCATTGGCAAAAGAAACAACACAGTAAAAAACTCGAGCGGAAACAAAGAGAACGGAAGCTTTGCCATAATGCATTCATGCTGGTTTTGAAAGTGTGTTCTTAGACCTGACAGATGAGACACAATGTTTCTAAAAATTAAACGCTATTAAAATGTCCTAACGACTGCCTCTGAATACAGGAAGCACAGTCTTGGAGTGGAATGAAAGGCACGCTGCAGGGCATGTGGAGAAGCACAAAAGACAAAATCACTGAGAGCAACTTGGAGGTGCAGCAGGGAGGCAAGGCTACGAGGATGCGAAACACAACTCACAACGCAAAGCAAATGGGAAAACATTCAGAAACACCAAAGACAGGAGCAAACGGCCACCTGCACCCAGCTCTGGGTAGATGCAACCCCTCCTATGAACTCTGTGGGTTTCCGCGCAGACTCTAACAGACTGAGGATCTCCGAGCCATCCAGGAGCTTCTCCCCAGAAGATTGCTTAGTCTGAGTGAACAAAGAGACGAGAGTCAAGCAGGAGAGAGACACCGCAGACACACACATTCACAGCTTGTTAGACAAAACCTGAGGCAGAGGGAAAAGGGAGGAACGAAGGAGTCCCACGTTCAGAGCTTAGGAACAGAAAAGAATGGGGAATGACAGAGCAGACTAGGTCACCACGAGCCCTCGTGTGCTAAAGCAGTTATTAGGACCAGGGTGGCGCCGATTCAAAGCAGGTCATTTTTTTCCCCGTCATTGCAAGCCACAGCAGCGTTAACACATCTTGGGGACGGGTAGCTGGAAATAAATGGAAAAGAATTTTAATGCTGACTCTGGACTGCAATATTGATTTAATCATGGAGGAAAAAAAAAAAAAAAAAAAAAAAGCTGGGTTCGCTGCTGTCAACATAAAGCCAAGCGGCAAGAGATACGGGAAAGGTTCAGGGCGGAAAGGCGCTGTTTTCTAGAACCATCATGCTGGAATCGTAAGCTGTGACCGAATGAGAGCCCATGGTTACCACCACTCGGGATGCGGAGGACTCGGTGACGTAGTGAGCAGTGGCCACCACGCCCGGCTCCTGGGAGTAGCGCCACTCCGACAGGCTCTTCCTGCGGGGGCCGAAGGGCCCCACCTTCAGGACCGCACACTCCTGCGTGGCCTGAGCATCCTCTCCCGGCTTCCCAGTCTTCTGGATGGCGTCTTCTTCAGGGCTTTGCCGACGAGACTCAGCTTCTTGGATGGGTGCCAGGGATTCCGACGGTCTCCGCTTTGGGGTCTGCACCTCGGGTCCTCTTCTGGATTTCTCATCAGCCAGGGCTTCCAGGACCTCGTATTCCACCAGCAGGGGACCAACCTTCACAGCCTCTGAAGGGCCTCTCTCTGCCTTCTTCTGTAGGCCTTCCAGCGTGGAGGGCTGCGCTGCCTTCTCCGCCTCCTTAGCTTTCCCAGTCATGGTTACGATCTTTCCAGAGATGGTGTCGTAGGATTTCCCCAGTGTGTACATCTTCTGCTTGTTCTCTTCTTTAAGCTGTATTTCTCTGGCCAAGTCATCGAAGCCGTGCACGTCAAGAATGCCAGATTTCAGCACGTCGGCTGGGATCTCACCAGTTTTGCTGCTCACGGTCACCACCTTATAAGTCACAATCTTTTTCGAATCACCATCAACTACCTCAGTGGGTATTTTGTCTACAATAACCCAATCCTCTGTGCCCTATATTCGAAATATAAAAGCTAAATTAGAAAAGCCAATGGTATCTTGTTTCTAAAAATAAGAATCCTTTACAAAAAGAAAAAAAAAATCAGGGCATAAACTACACCAGGCACGGAGGAGGACTGAAGCAAAGAGTAGCTGCTATCATCTAAGATTTATGGCTGCAGTCTCCTCGCACCGAAAATCGGCTAATTTCAACCCAGAATACACTCTGCAAGGGCAGTGCTGCGATTTCATGTTTCTTCAAATAGGAACATACTGGCAATGAATTCTATAAGAAACCTGTTTGACTTATGACCGGCATCTGGCTGCTTATCTTTGATTGGATGGTATAACGGAACTACTCAGCTTTACATATGTAGGCACAAAAGACAATTTCCCTTGTTTGCTGTCATACAGTGCTTCACATACTGGTATTCTCACAAGGACGTTGCCAGTGTTCTCCAAGTTTCTGTGAATACCATTTTCCATGTGTGCAAATTTATCTCCTTATCAAGGGAAGTCAATTCATGACTATACTTAGTATTAATGCATCTTGAGCACACCTGTATTCAAGGTATTATAATGGAATTTCTCCTGGTAAGACCCTACTGGTTGGATTCTTTTATGAGTAAGATTTAGTGGTCTATGGAGTGTTCCAGTCTTATCTATGACTGCAGGTTGATGTCTCAGTAATTTCTCTCCCACTTTTTTTTTTTTTAGTTCCAACAGGGCAGAAGAAAGGTGAGAACACTTGGCCTGCAGGAGAGCTGAGAGGCTGAGAAGGGCTAACAGCTAACCAGGAGGCTGAGAAGGATTGACAGCTAACCAGCCTGCCAGGTTAAGAAGGGAGGGATTAAACCAGAGCAGCCAGGTTACAGAAAGGAGACAGACTAAACCAGAGCAGCCAGGTTACAGGAGAGCTGAGAGGCTGAGAAGGGCTAACAGCTAACCAGCCCCTGCAGGAGAGCTCAGAGGCTGAGAAGGATTGACAGCTAACCAGCCTGCCAGGTTACAGAAAGGAGAGAGACTAAACCACAGCAGGCAAGTATTTTGTTTTACATCTCAAACTAGGGTGCTCTTCTTTATGTTTATTGTAGCCTGGAAACTTGAATCTATATACAGCTTTTTATTAAGTAAAATAATTACAGGTTGATCTACATGCTGGCATTGGATCGAAATAAATGAATTGAAAACAATAACCTCTAAGGTCGATGGGACAGTTTTCTGGAAAACTTTTTGATGAGAAGTAGCCAGAGAATCAGCAGCGACTCCTTCTCGCATTTTCTTAATCACGCTTGGCTAGTAAGAAAACCAATATAAATTCAGAATGTTCAAAATCAGTCAAGAGCAGTTAAAATAGCAGCAGTCTATAGATGAAAACAGGGAGCGGGAACCTTCAGAACGTTATCAGAAGTAGATCCGTAAGCTTCAATAGTAATTTCTATCATGTCGAAGTCATGAACGATCGGTAACCGATCATTAAAAAACTGAGATAATTCCCTTCCCCTTTCCCATAGTCTAAGCAAATTAATATTCCCACCCTAACGTCAAATAAGAAGAACTAAGTAAGTAGAAATTAGATACTTCAGTGACAATGAAGACCAAAGAGCAATTCCTTTATGCAAATGCTCTGTTTGCCTTTTACCTGAGCCTCAAGGAATGGAGAACTTCCTTGCTGCAAAAATATAACTTTCTCAGAAATCTCTCTCTCTTCTTTGGTCTGTTTGAATAAAAGGGTTGGGTTGGAGAAGAGGAAGTAGACATTTTCCAAAAAGATGAGTTAGAAGAGTTATTATCTTACATATGTATTCATAATCATTCATGTTTTCTTGAAGAATTATTAATTTGAAAAATGATCTAGAACCATTTTAAGTTTTACCCATTTCCAAAGGCAATGTTAACTTCTGAGATGGATGCTCACACAACTCAAACATCTTACATTTCTATACATACAGAACACCCGAGAGCGACTTGAGGGTTTCTCGGTATTTCAACAGGTTTGCCTTATGGATCTAACAGTTAAGTGCTAAAAGAAAACGTGGACAAAATATTTTTAAAAGTCAGTCAGGAAGAAATGCTCACTTGTATTTCTGACAAGTATCAAACCATGTCTTCACTCACATGCTGTTTGGTATTGAAGGAAATGTAGACATGGTTGGTACAGCAGCCATTTGTCCTGGCTAGCTTTAACTGTCAACTTGATACTTCAGTCAATTGAGAAAGAAAACCTCATAGGTGAATTTCCAAGATCAGACTAGCCTGTGGGCACGTCTGAAGAGGGTTGTTTTGATTGTTAACTGTGTAGGTGGTATTAGTCCCTGGGCAGATGGTGCTGGGCTGTGTAAGAAAGCAAGCTAAGCAGTGAGCCAGCAAGCTAGTCAGTAGGTAGCATCCTCCATGGACCCTGCTTCAAGTTCCTGCTTGAGTTCCTACCCCAACTTTCTTCAGTGATGGGCTGTGAATTGGAAATGTAAGCCAAATAAGCCCTTTTCTCTCTAAATTGCTTTTGGTCAGTGTGCTTTTTAATCACAGTACAGAAAGTAAACTGGAAAACCATTCACTTGACTGAACCCAGGTATTTTTGGATGGAAGTCTTTGTTACCTCCAAGCAAACAAGAGTCAAACTTCATTTCAACTTCTGTAATATGGTGAATGATTTTTTTAAAGCTACATTCAAATGATCTGAGTAGAAACTTTAGATCAAACCATAGTTTTCTTTAATGAATAGAATCAAGAAACATTAATTTCATCCTCTGGATGAAGGATCCAGCTCTTGAGTTTTAAACTACCCCTTTGTTATTTCCTTTAGCACTAAATAGATCTAAATTAATGGTATTCTCATTGCTGCCAGGTTTGCTTCTGTATAATGGACAACTGAATACAATAGGAATATATAAAATATTTTGAAAATTAATCTAAAAATGATCAGGCAAAGTTCAAAGTTTCTAGAAGAACAGAAATCTTTAAACAAATTGTATCATTATGAATAATATACTTTTATGAAAACTCTTTAGAGTTTAGGTCACATTCAAAACCATGCGTCTGTAACAGAAACAGCTAACATAGTGGATAGGTTTAGAATTAGACTCTATACATTGTCTACTTCCCAACCCAACCACTGTCTCTACTAAAGAAGTGACCATTTGTCTACTAGTCACTTAGTAAGGACTACATTAAATTGCCTGCCTATAGAGGTTGAAGGGGAACATCTGGAACATTCTGTGGAGCCTCCTATAAACTGTGACAACACCATTCTCAGATGACTCTTTCTAATGTAGGTAAGTAACCCATCTCCCTAGGAGAAAAATGGTTCCTATTCTGTTCCAATTCTGGAGGAAGACACTGAAAAAGATAAAATGCACTATAAGCAACTATTAAATGCAGATTAAAAATAAAATTTAAGCCACAACCTCTTTTTCAAATACAAGTGAAGAGCAGGAAGAGAAGTTCAAAATTATAGGTGCTCTCCCGGAATAATGCTGTTAGACCTCTAATTATAATCACTGAGATGTTATTTCAAAGATAAAAGCCAGGGAAGAGTCAGGCAACTAAATAATGGTTTCCAGGAAACCTCAGGGAACCCTGTGGAAGAGGAGACAGAAAGACTGGGGGAGACAGATGGGACGGAGGACACCAGGAGAGCAAGTTTCTCTACAACAACTGAGCAAAGCACATATAAATTCCCAGACACTGAAGCAGCAAGCACAGGGCCTGCACGGCCAGCACCAGGTGCTCTGTGTATACACTTCAGCTCTCAGTTTAGCACTTTGATGGGACTTCTGAGTGTGTTAAGGAGTAGGTCTTTGATTCTTGTGCCTTCTCTTGGGACTCTTATTTTTCTGTTTATTTCTCTTGTCCAACTTCAGCATGATGGTTTTCATTTTACCTCATTATATTTTATTTTGTTGTGTTTTAAAAAGAAACTTAAATGCTTCATGTTTTTAATGAATTAATTCAACTTGGCATGCTTCACCAAATGTAGTATACAATTATATATAGCTGAAATTTACGCATCTGTACATCCCTGATGTGCTTTTTCAAGTATCTTTTGGTGTTATATGGAGCATAAGAATGCACAGCTGAATTTGTATGGATTCTTTGGAGCGTGTGATGAATTTAGAAATAAGCAGAAACATGAAACATTACCTTTCAAAATCTATATAAAGCATACTAAAATGTAAAAGAGTTTTAAAGTCATTGATTTACATTTTGAAATAATATAATTATAGTTTCTTCCTGGATTTTGGCAGTTATAGATAAGTAGTCCTAGAAGCTGGTAACTTAATAGACTTTTGCATTATTTAGAAACCATTTGCTTTAGAGCACTCAAGATAAACTCTTTTTTTCCAAGAAAACTAGATGAGTGTTATATGCAAGTGTATTTTCAGAAAAATTATTGAAGTAAAATACATTAGACTCTTAAAAAATAACAAATGTGTCTGTTATTGGAAACATCAACAGGCAACATTCAGAACTGTGTGTCAGTAACAGAAGCAGCTAACATAGGGGGATGGGTATAAAATAAAGTTCTCTATCTGGTCTACCTCCCAATCCAACCAGTACTAATAAAGTGATGAGCTACACCCAAACAGAAGCCTCTACAGGTGTGCCTCTATTACGGCTAAGAATACAGTCAGGAGTAATGTCAAGCAGTTCATTCAATTATTAATCATTACTCTGCAATATACTTGGGATGCAAAAATTGTTTTAACACTCATTCTCTCTCAGATCATTAAGGTTTTTTTTTTTTAAAAACTAATAAATTTTAGAGAGTAGGTGAATTTGAAAATAGAAAAGCTATTAAGGGGAATAAACTTTAATCAGTGTCTATCTCAAAGCTATATTATAGCAGATGCAGTATAGGTTTTAGGCTCACTATATTACACGCGAATACAACCTGTGAACTTACTGGTCACATGCAAAAGAGGGCAGTATTGGTACTGGACAGGTATTATTGCTTCTTGATTGGAATTTGGAAGATCTGGGTATCCAAGTAACCACAGAAGAACACAACTCTGAACTGTGGTAGGGCTACGTGCAGCGTGCACGGCCACTGTGAGAACTGTTTGTGCTCACGGTCACAGATCACATGTCTCTTCTCCCACATTCAGTGTTCCTTTCCCATGATGACCGGTTTGCGAATGTTAATGAGGACTCAATTTTATGCACTGTTTTGGGGATGCTTTGCTATTTCTGTGCCATGCACTCAAACATTTGAAACTTGAGATAACTGACCATCCAAATCTGACTCTGTGTACAGTGAGCACATGAAATTCTCAGAATACAGTCACTATCATTCCACTATACACATTTTTAACTTTGATATTTTTCAAATTGTTCATAAATGGTAGTGTTTTAATAAATAACAATTGGCATTCAATCACTATAGATAAAAATGAGAACAGTCATTAGATTTTTTTTCAAAACATTTTTTCACTTAAATTCATAAAAAACAAACAAAAAACAAAGCAGAAACCACTGCAGTTGGGGTTGTAAATCTGAGGTAATCAAATCTAAGTATCTCCCTAATTCTGGCTTAAAAATAATATTATTTTACTTGCAATAAAAATTAAAAAAAAAAGCTAAATTAAATTTTTCTATGCAGACACAAATGGGCTTCCTCCTCTACTGGATCATTAAAGTGGCCATATCAAATAGCAGAGTGATAGCAAGTAATCAATATTCTTTGAAAAGCGTCCCCACCCAAAATAAAACTAATTGCTTATGAGTCTGCAAACCAATATGCTTCATACATGCCTAGCTGGAGGCTAAAACAATGGTCTGCTTCTCATAAGGCCAGTAAGAAAAGCCAAGCTCTAAATATAGAGATTGGAGCTATCTAGACAAGCCTGTTTTGCTTGGTTTTACAGCTATCTACAGGGCTCACAGCTGGACTCTGAACTTGGATGTCACCGACATCGGTCTGGTCCTGAATCAGAAGGGAGTGGAGAGCTCACTCCGCCTGGCCCAACTGTCTCGGCAAGCACAGTCCTCGGTCCATGTGAAGACAGTGCTCGTCTTTCAGGATAGAGTCACCCTCCACTGCTTTCTACCGCTCCTGTGCGGTCTAGCATGCATCATCCTCAACTTCGCTACATCCTGCCGAGGACCTGCAGAGATTTTATCTGTGTGTGGTAGTGACGGTGCATGGAGTTCCTGTGGGCCTTGGCAGAGATGTGAGAGCAGCTGCCGCGCCAGCTCTGCCCTTCTCCAGTCTGTGGACACAAGCACATGGCCCTTATCTATGAGAGATGTCTCTATTGGCCATGCTGAAAGGGCCTTCTTGGGCTGTGTCCGCTGCTTACCCTGACACACAGAGGAGGTATGGCTATCCAGGGAGCATCTAGGGTAATCGAAGCAGCACCTCCTTCAAAATTATTAATTCAACATAATTCTCTAAGAGTCACAGTAAAATGCTTTATCAGTCTTACGGCTTTGACCTTTTTGTTTGTTTGTTTTTTTGAGACAGGGTTTCTCTGTTCTAACTCTGGCTGTCCTGGAACTCACCCTGTGGACCAGGCTGGCCTCGTACTCCCAGAGATCCACCTGCCTCTGCCTCCTGAGTCATGAGTGGTATTCTTAACAATGGAAAGCCTATAATGATTAAATCAAACTGAATGTAAAATCTGTCTCCTGATCCTTAAACAATTCGAATGGAACTGGTGTTTAATGGCACAGGAAGACTTTGGTAACAATACTCTTTATTTACTCTTCCTAAAAAGAACTTCTGTCTACATGACTCAGATGCGTGGCTTTTCAGCGTGGCTTTGTCAGGACTACAGTGAGAAGATACTGGCGCCTCTGACAAAGGGCCTTCAAAGCAGGTGAAGACGTCTATTAACAATGGATGTAAATTGCTTCTCATTTTCTCTGCGAGGACTCCAGCACTGCACAGACACTGCTGTTTAAAGGCTTTCTCTCACATAACAGTTGGAGTTTTAATTTTCTCTTCTGTCACAGCTTCCTGGGCAAATATCTCACAATAAAAGGATCCTGATAAGGAGGCTAATCAATGCAGTCCTCTGAAGATGCAATCTCCAAAAACGATTTAGTTTAAATGAGAGAGATAGCAGGATGCTCCCTAGTGAACGGTCAAATGGCCACCATATCCACAGTGTAACACAGCTGAGCATTCCCTCTGTCATTTAAAGTCAGTTTTCCTATATGGAAAAGTCTTCCAGAAAAAGGTATCTGTCACATGCTTTTCCCACTGAAAAAGGGAAACACTGATTTAAAATTAGTTAAAATAACCAGCTAAAATGAAAAAAAAAACAAACAAACCACCAAATTAACAAAATTCCAGTACTATATACCAGAGGAGTAACTGTCCTGAAATGCCATAGATAACCTTAATCTTACCAGGTCTCATTTTCGAAAATCAACGAGAAGAATAAATGTTTTTTTAAGGCCATTTCTCAGTGTAGAAGAAAGCATGTTTACGGAAAGCATCAATTCGCTAAGAAAGCATTTTCTCCAGGTACAAAATTGATATTGCAGGTCAGAATGAGGAGCCATGCACTGCCCTCTCCCTGCCCTTGGCTGGCCATTCAGCAGAACCCGATGCTGAGATTCGCTCTTTAGCTACCTGCTCTGTTCACCTAGCAGCTTTCTTGGGAGTACTCAGCACCCATTCCAGGCACCCCACAGACAAGAGGTATGTTTTCTCCTCGGAGACTCACCATGCCCTTTTGTGGGGAAATGACACCACTGAGCAGAAGGCATGCAGATACTGACCTCCTCAGGTACAAGAGGCTCAATCATGGGGGCATCCTCCTGCCTTGCTGCCAGTCGCACAGGGGACGTGGAGAGCCTCTTCTCCCACTCGTTTGTTAAGGCAGTTTCTGTAGAGGTTTCCAAGAAGGTTCTTTTCAGCTCGCTAATGTTGGTCTGGTGTTTCATCAGTTCATCTGGAGTCTTCTCTAGCTCCTATGTTCAGGACGAGAAGATTCCAACAGTCAAAATTCACAATGGTTTTCTCTTCCCCTCTCTCTGTTAAAAGTATACCAAACACATTAGTAGTCAAAAGGAAACAGAATTTGGACCAGGGTTCAAGACACTATCACAAACACTCTGGTGAAAATGTAGTATTTTCCAGGAAAAGGGAAAGAAAAATAATTTAGTTTCATACAAGCACACAAATAAAAAAAAAGTTAAAGGTAAATTCTAAGGAGTGTATTTACATGGAACCAGAAGGGGTTGAAACAAATACACACATGTAGGAGAAGGGATTTACATCTGGGATAGAACAGGAGTCAGAGTAAGCTGTGAAATCATCCCCAGTCACCAACAGTTGGGCACACAGTTCATGCATTACGGTTCAAGTCCACAGGTATGCCACGGAAGGAAAAACAACACACACAAGCATGCACTGGTGCATACCAATACCAACCTCTAACATAAGATTACTATGTTTGACATACACATTTTCACCCTTTATTCGCTTAATCAGACTATTCTGAAAAAAGTGGAGAAGAGAGGGAAAGGTAAGGGACACAGTAGTCAAGGGAACAAATGCTATTCTACTCGCCATAGACATGGTAACCGAGAGGGAACATGCGGAAACATGTCTGAACATGGCAGACAAACGATGACTCATCACACACTAGTCTGGGGTTTTTGTTGTAGCTTTGATTCTCTACCTGTGCCTTGAGCTCTGCGTCTTCCTCCTGGTCCGACTGCCAGCATCGAGAAAGAGTGGGAGATAAAGACTTACCAAGCAATTTACTCTACGGTTGAAGAGCTGTGGTCTATACACACTCGCTGGTGGTGGGCGCTAAGGTGCTCTTGCATTCATAGGCAATGCTTTCTTACACACAGCTTCAAAGCTCAGTGGTTCGCTGGCATTTATGACAGGCAGATGCATGCGCTTTGAAAAGGGGCTGGGAGGGGTTGGCAGGCGATATCCTTACTGAACATTAACAAAGGTTGTAGAGTCTGGAAATTGGGGACTCCGTTCACAGTTCCTAAGAATGGCCATAGTTACTGGATGATGACAGCCCCTCTATACGTGAGACATCACAATGATTATATGCCAGCTCTTGCAATCTCCAGTTTGCAGACCACAGAACCGCAGCTCAAAGAAGTTAATACCCAGCCTCCTGTATTTTAATACTGTGTGGAAGCTTGACTTCCTTGTACTTAAATGCTTTGTTTTCTAGTTGTTTTTTTATTCTTGTGTATGAGTGTTTTTCCTGCATGCATGTCTGTGTACCACTAGTGTGCCTGTTGCCTGCAGAAGCTGCAAGGGGGCACTGGATCCTCTGGAACTGCAGTCACAAATGGTCACGAGCTGCCATGTGGGTGCTGGGGATCCAAACTGAGTCCTGTGAAAGAGCAGCCAGTGTTCCTAACCTCGGAGCCATCTCTCCAGTCCCTACTTTGTTGCTGAGATAAGGTCATCCACCTCAGCTTACAAAGAGCTGGGATTACAGGTATGAACCACCATACCCAGCTGAACCTTTACACTTAAAACAAGTTTTAGAGGGGAAAAGACTGATGATATACAGGGTAAGGAAGGACGTATAAATAAAATCAATTACCATCAACAACACTACTGTGTCTTTAAAATGAAAACAGTAACTTTTTAAAATTAAAAATTAAATTAAACACCCCCCCAAAGCCAATTCATTTCTTTCTTTTCTAGTTTTAAGGGCCTAGCATATACTTGTCCTGACATCTGAGTACCAATAACTGGACAACAGGCCACAGCCCATGGGTGAGCATGATAAGGCCATTCTCACTACCCCTCTCTGACCCGAGGCTGGTCTTCTGGTCCTTGTAAGACCCAGAATGAAACTAAGGTGAGAACAAGGTCATGTAAGTACAAAGCTCTGTGCAAATCATCCAGCCCACCTACATCTCTGCATCTTATGTTTGTTTTGTTTTTGTTGAGACAGAGTCTTGCTCTGTAGCCCAGGCTGGCCATATATTCTGTCTCCGCTTTCCACGTGTTGGGGTTACAGGTCTGCACGGCCACATCTTAGCTGTTCCCAGATTTCTTATCAGCCAATGGGAACCAAAGTGCTTCCTCTGCATATCCTTGTAATGCACCAGCAGCTGTGCTGGTGACCGGAAGGGAAGGGAGTACGTACACAAGGGAACAGGGCACCAACCTGGCACGGGTGACACGCTGACTCTTAAGTATGCGTTGGGTCACAGCTCCTCAGTTTTCAGGTTTCACAGTGTACCAGTTACACATAGGTAGACCCTTGCTCTAATGCTATGCTCCAGAGATTTAGGGCAGGATTGTGGATATGCTCCTTTCTAGTAAATATTAGGGTTTGACTGCTTACAACTGCATGTGATCTACTGAATGGACTAGCTGGAGGCTACTCATAACTGAATGCTATCTGCTCAATGGACCAGCAGTGGATACTTACAATTCTCTCTTACAACTCAAGGTATAGTTTTGTTTGGCAAAGAAAATGATTAACCTGTCACAGTTACGACAGCTGAAGAGAATCTGGAAAATGGTGTTATCTCTTTCTTTAAAATATGATCTATAAGCCATGGCACTTCCAAAGGAAGAAGCCTTATAAAAATCACGCTTTTTTTTTTTTCCTTCTTTTTTTAATTTGTTAAGACATTTTCAGTGAAGTGATAGGCGGAGATAGATCACTTAAGAGCATTCTAAATTCTTTCCCAAAAGAATTTATAATTGAATTACACAGAAAGTAACATGACTGCCACAAGGTAATATTTAAATTCTTCCAGGACTGTGAGAAATGAGCATCTTAATTTCTGTTACTATGCACATGCTGTTTTTTACAGTATTTAAAATGTTTGAATACTGTAACCACATGTGTATGCGCGTGAGCACATGAGCACAGGTGCCCATAGAGGCCACAAGAAGGGGATTCTCCTGAGCCGAAGTTACAGGTGCTGCACGCTGTCCCATGTGGGTGCTTGGATGGACTCTCAACTGCAGAGCCATCTCTTCTGCTTTTACAGTATCTGAATTGCTACTGAGAGCAGATTTTAAGAATGACAAGTCACACACATATTTAATGTATCTTAGAGGCTTAATTCAGGAGAAATAATAGGATGCTGTCTGGTTGCATTTTTTTTTTATAAGTAGTAATTTGCTGCTTTCTTTTCTTTTAAAGAATTAATTTCCTGAGAGTGACTTGTGTTATAGCCAAGGGCTCAAAAATGTGTTAAGGGAAGTATTGCTTTAATTAGTATTAGTGGGACATTGGAGATGTAAACATATATCTGTATGCAGCCAATAAGCTAATTAGATTATCTATGACCTCACTCATTGTGGCTAGCATACATAAACAGCTTCCCACGTGAGGCAGGAGAGTCATCCTCCTCCTCCTCCTCCTCCTCCTCCTCCTCCTCCCACCACCACCACCACTACCACTTTCCCTCATCCTGTTTATAACCTTTAGGGTACTGTCAGTCAGGTAGCTGTTTCTCAAAATGTATCCCTAAGGTCAAGAGTCCAGTCTCTTGGGAACTCGTTAGAGCTATAAATTCCCCTCTTACCTCATCCTTCAGAACCAGAAACAGGATTCAGGTCATTTGACGTAAGTTAGTTTGAGAAGCACCGGCTTAGGTTAAAAGCACCCCCAAACTTATTCCATTTCTACTGGAAGTCGGCATTTCTTTCCAGCCCCGGAGCCAACAGAGAGAAACCTTGCATTCAGCATCACCCACAAATCATCCTGGTAGGGATCCAGCACTTGGTCTCGGCCCTTACCTCAGTGGCACTGGTTTCCCCATCGGCTGCTGTGTCTGTCCGCTCACTGTCAGTCTGTGGATCATAGAAGCGATCAGGTCCCAGGAGGAAGCAGGGACAGAAAACAAACCCATATGGTCAGACAGGGCACACACCGTGAGCCATTCGTTCTCTCTGAGGTCTGGCATCCTACCTTCCCACGGGAGTATGGGCATGAGCAGAGCAAAGCAAAGCAGAGGCAGAGCTTGGGGCTGCGGCAGAGCCCCTCCGAGGTCAAGACCCGAGGCACACTCACAGTGGGCCACCCTGACCTGTCTGCTTTCACAGTTCAGAACATCAATTTGTCACTCCCGCTTCCACTGATGCCCCTAGAAGCTCTACACATGCTGAAAGCAAACAAGATGAAGGTTCTTTTGTACATACTGTGTTCTAGTAATGCCACATTAGAAGAGTAAATGAATTTAGGTTTATGATAATAGCTACTACAACAGTCACTGGACTTTCAGCCTCTCATTTATAGCTGGATCATTTCCACCCACTATGACCACCAGGCTGTCTGCATTACCAATTAACGATTAGAGCACACACTGGTGATTCACAGGCGTATGTTTTATAGAGAAG
Source organism: Cricetomys ansorgei (assembly GCA_026225945.1). NCBI lineage: Eukaryota > Metazoa > Chordata > Mammalia > Rodentia > Nesomyidae > Cricetomys > Cricetomys ansorgei. The sequence continues at coordinate 20,343,675 of JAMJFZ010001203.1, read as the reverse complement.
ACACATTAACTCGATTCTCAAACAGCACCGCTGATGGGTAACAGCTCTGTTGTTCACTTTGCCCCACTCTCCAGTAAAGAGCGGTAGAGTCAAGTGTGCATTTAACATCTCATCGCAAAAGTACCATTCAAATGATGCAAATTGTAATAATAGTAATTGAAGAAAGAGAAAGAGAAGAGAGAGAGAGAGAGAGAGAGAGAGAGAGAGGGAGAGAGGGAGGGAGAGAGGGAGAGGGAGAGAGGGAGAGAGGGAGAGAGGGAGAGAGAGAGAGAGAGAGAGAGAGATCTATTCAGAGACAAATAAAACAAAGCACAGCATTTGGCAGAATCTAGGATTCTGGGGAGATGAGAAGAGTCACTGCAGGGCTCACCTTTGAATATTTATGTGTTTTCATGTGTTTAAAGGGGTTTGTGGTTTAAAGCAAAAACTAATTTCTCTTGAAAGGATGAGCCATCAAATACAAACTGGTTTTCATCCACAAATTTCAACCAATTATTAGTAAACTTCCCTCAGTCAAAGCCTTGTGGCTAATATTTTGAAAGCACACATCTGAACTAGGGGTCGTAGAGTCCTGGCTCTGAGTACAACTCCTGTGTACAAGGGATATTGAAAAGGTGGCCCGGATTGCTTCGTGTCCTTGATCTTTCTCTGGCCAAACACTAACTTTTGTTTTTATACATTTCTAAAACAAAGGGAGTTGAACTGCTCACTTGTCAGCTGTGCCTGAGAATAGAGAAATAGAGAAAAATTTCAATATATTTTTCATGACCTGATCACTTTTCATAAACTGATCACAGTTTAAAAAGTGGGGCAGGGATTTTCTTTTAGGAGCAAGGCATGGCTACCTTAAGCCTCACTAACTGATGGCTGGGAAAAGATGGTTTGCATTAGGAAAAAAGACAGAATAACTTGAAGAAATTTTAGGCCTTCAAGAAAGTAAGAATTACTTGTGCCTTGTATCTTAACCAGTTGTGCCAAATGCTTCTAATGTTATTGGGGAAATTCTCTTTCTACTCTAAGAAATTTCCTTTTGATTTTAAAATTTAATTTATGAACTTTCCAATGTCTTAGCATTAGAATTCAGTTGTAGGTAAGAATGAGGGGTCTCATGTCAGATGAAATACTTTCAAATCCCTAATCTCTAAACCTGTAACACATTGGACATACTACATAGTTTAACCCATTTTCTTCTTGGAAAATGGGAGCAATAAGAGCCCTAACTGTAAAGGATGTCAAATGTTTTATGGAATTCCTGCTATACGGAGACACACATTGTCAATAATAACTGAAATATATCGTTAGTTATTCCTCTGATTTTTCTAGCTGTTGGTCATATTTAAAATATCTAAAAAATATCAAAACCTGTGTGCAGGGCAAGTGCCTGTAATTCCAGCTATTTGGCAGGCTGAGGCATGAGGACCAAAAATTAAAAGATAGAGTAGTCAATGTGATCAGATCCTGTATTAAAACAAAAAACAAACCAAAAACCTCATCTGTATGCTCCTTGAAATTCCTGCTTAAGTCTAATCTATCAACAAAAATTACAGTAACTGAATAGCAGCTATTAATTATACTGTATGTTATTAATAATATATAGTATGTATCTGTGACGTGCAGAGCTGCAGAAGGACAGCATGTCATGAATTATCACACAATACCATCTTCATACAACTTCAAGTTATAAATCAGTTGATGAATTAATTTATCTTACATATTTAAATAAATCTGCCTTTTGTATTGAAAAAAAATTGTCCAGAAATTCTTATGTAATTACGTTATGGTAAACTAAATTCATCTTAGTGTTTCCCAGAAGGTGACTTGATATTCTGCCTCCTATCTGACCATTCCGAAAGCTTGAAAGTAATGCTGCTGGGCCAAGAGCTTCATCATTTGAAGTGATTAGGCATCCCTATGCTGGGTTTCGCTTTTGAAGAAGGCAATAACTGATTATCTCTCTCCAACACAAGGAAAATGTGAAAAGGATTGCTACCTTAGTGATTCTGTAAAACAAGAGTCGCAGAGATGAATTGCATTTTAAGAAGTCACCCAGTTTTAGCTGCCAAAGCCCTTGAGGCCTACAGAATAAAATAAGCCATGTAAGCAAATGACATTTAAAAAAAAAAAAAAGTGAAGACCCCAAATATGAGTTCTTTAAGTGTGCAACTCTTAAGACCTGGCATTAACAGAGGGCCAAACCCGAAGCTGGGTGGCAGGACTCGTACAGTGAGGCTACAAGAGGCTGGGGACTGGGAGGACTCATGGTCAGCACTGATTCAGTTTGCAACACTCAGGACTGCCTAAGAAGCTTCCACTCCATGGCATCCACAAGCTGAAGACAGGGCCTGCTGTGATTTGTTTTGTTGATGTAATGCAGACATGCCCAAAGGTAAACATTAGTTCTCATGCACTGACTCCAACAAGATGTAAAAGCCCTGGATTAGGCACAAGATCTGTGTGGGTCGCACTAAGTTCAAAAAGTAACTCGGAATTTAGAAAAGTACAAAGCAGGAATCGTTTTGGGGGTTCCTGTGAGCATGAGGACGTATCCCTCTGCTAAAAGAAAAACACATTTCTTTGTAAGAAGCCTATCAATGGTTTCTGTGGATAACATTCTATCCCTAAGTGCAGCATGCTCTAGTCTTGTACTATTTGGCAATGCTTCCACTGTGAGAAAGTTATATGAAACACCTACGATCGAAAGTGGCTCCTGGTGTCTGCTGCACAGAAACGTCGTTTCCTATTTACGCACACACACCAAGAACCTGGAAACCTCGTAAGCAAAAATGAATTGAAAAGTCTAGATTCCCCTTTAAAGGACCTGTTAGTCCATTTCCATTTTTTCCCTTTTGCTGCACAGAAATGGACATAATGCCACTAAATATAGGTACTAATGCATTTTAGCAGGTCTATATACTACTAGGTACAGGTCAAATTATGACTTTCTAACTAAGCATGGAACTGAATGGGTTTCTTTCTTTTTCTCTCTTTCCTTCCCTTCTCCTTCCTTCCTTCCTTCCTTCCTTCCTTCCTTCCTTCCAAGTGCTTGACTGTGATTTTCTTCTAATGCAAGGAGTACTGTCTCCTGTCACACAAAGTACTTGCTTTGTAGGAACAGGCAACCTTGGGGCACCTAAGGAGAGGTGCCAGAGGGTGAGGAAATGACAGTCAGAGCCTGGGGGGGGGCTTTTATTCTTTTTCCCAGTGCTCTGATTGCAGTCCTTAAAAAGGGCAGCTGCTGTGCTGCTCACAGGGCTATGGAGTCATAGGAAAGAGAGCAATTAAGAGGAAAAGCTGCAAGTTACATTGACTCACCACATGGCTGGGATGAGGGATGGGAGATGGACAGGCTGAAAATTCAGGTTTTTCTCCCTTTATAAGAATACCTGGTGAAGGACCAGAGATACCGAGCCCATTCCCTGGCTGTACCACACTACAGAATGTGGACATTTGGGTCTTATGCTGCTTTCTGATATATACACAGGTATAGTTAACATAAGAAAGGAACAAAACCTCAAATAAATGTTGACCAGACTTTTCCAGACAACACAGCACTATGCGTGTGGTTCATGTGGTTCTTTCTGGTCTTCTGGCTTTACCAATGAGTAATGTCATGGGGGTGCTATAAACTGTCATAGGCATTCCTTCTGACTCAGCAACGAGAGCTTCTTTCTCACAGGACCATGAAGCATTTTGCATCCTCGCAGGAGGATAAACGGGCAGTTTGGGAAAGCTACTGGAACACAGCATTTAACCACATTTAACCTCTAGCACAAGCAAGCTGGAAGCTAATTATCTGTATTACACGAGATTTAATTTACTAGATGATAACTGAGCGTCTGTCACTAAGACATGACTCATGGTAGACGAGTTATTTGAAATTGAGTTCTGGTTGGGTCCCTAGGCCACATAGAACTTAGTGGGTAGCAGGGTGACTACAGTTGGCTACAGACCGCTACTTCCACATGGTGTTGTGCCTAACCCTGGGGCCTGGCTTGGACTCCCCAACACACTGAACACAGTGGCACAGACGATAAATGAGGCTCTGAAAGCAGGACCACTATCGCAGCGGCTGACACTGGTTTGGACTGGAGCACAGAACACGCAGGGGAAGTGTGCTCTGCGCCGAGGTACACACCTCTTCCTCTGAACTGTCACTCGGGTCATTGTCTAGGGAGGCACTCAGTGAGGCCGCCTTGGGCTCCAGGTAGCAGAGGCACAGAGCCAGAGGGAAGGAGAGAGTGAGGGCAGATGGTACTGAGAAGGAGGCAGACAGCAGGAAGAAGAAGATGAAGAGGAAGCAGGGGAGGAGAGAGGGGGAGCGGATTGGCAGGAAGTGCTGCCAGCTCTGGGGCAGGAGGTTGCTTTCAGACAGGTTGGGAAAGGAGATGTACCCATCGTCATCCAGGAGCGAGGGGAGGGACTCAGGGAGCTGCAAGGAGAAGGAAAACAGCGTGGCTCCTTTGCTGTTCTGCTGTCTGCAGCCGAAGGCCACATCCTGGCCCCCTAGGCAAGCCTTTCCCTGGCCATCGGACTCCAAGGCTGGCACAGCCTTAAGCTGTGCAGAACCCACAGAGGTGCCTTCATTCTCCTTACACCTCCTGCGGAGCTTTGTGGGAGATGCAGGGTGGAGGTGGGCCGATGGGGGTGACAAGGGACATGGGTAGGTGCTGTGCCCAGGTGACTGATGGGAAAGAGACAGGGAGAGACAGGAAGCAAGTAGACATAGGTGCAAAAGGACAAAAAGAGAAGTGCGATTAGTTAACTTTCTCACGGGCATCAACACAACACTGTAAAACAAGAGCTTTAAAGAACCCTTGCTCTCCGCAGCAATGCTGAGGAGGACTACGACCATCCCCACAGACCACACACAGGCCGGGATGCTGTCCCTGTGTAGAATTCTGCAGAGACACATGTGAAGAGCAAACAGCTCTAATAAATAAAAACCAAGACTTTCAATAACATCCTCCAGATCTCCAGGTAACAGATCAGCCAGCCCCATAGCTCAGCTGGATTAAAAACAAAAACGACATACAGTTCAAATTTTGATTGTGTTCCAAAAAATTTTTAGCCATCCTCCATTCCTTCATTAGCCAATCACACCCCAGACAGGTGGGTTTCCTACTCAGAAAGTTTCTGGCCCCATTCCTGTCTGATATCGGTTGTAAGTGGGGAGGGGTCTAGCAGTGAGTGCTCCAGGATCTCTGGCCTAGAGAGCAGAGGCTCCTCTGAGTCACACATTTTGGCTGATAAGCAGGACTTATTCTTTCCAGTAGTCTAAGGAAAGCGAGCAAGCAAAAAGAACAGGCTTTCTTGTGACGTGGTTTCTATGTGTTTGGTTTATGCTACATATGGCCCACACATGATGGAAAGATGCAATTTCTCAGCCTTCTGACTTCTCTGAGAAGACAAAGGGCATGTTTACAGCTGAGGTTTGAATCCTTCCTACAGTGATAAGGCATGCATTACACTAAAGCGCTCCCATGAGCTCCTGCTTTATAAGACTGGAGAATCGACTCCATTCTCTGGGACCCTGGAAGTCTCAATGGCAAAAGGCAGAAGATGCAAGGAATCACGAAACAGGCTGGGCAAAGCGCAGGGGCCATTAAAGGCCAGGACATGTGGAGCTTGAGACAGCTTTCTTCAGCTGCCCCCAGCCCATTCCTATGTGTGAGTGTGTTCCCTAGCAGCTTGAGAGCAAGAAAATTACTCAGCCTGCTCGGTTGTGGTTATCCAATCCTGACTTAGAAGAGATAAATATAGCAACACAGAGGAAGAAATGCACAAATGAAATCTCATCTGAGCACGAGGGAGGGAGATGATGCCCAGATAGAAGTTTATCTGGGTATGTCAGCCTTTGAAATGTTTCTCTGACATGCACACTTGACATGAAACAGGAATCTGCACAAATCTCACGCATCTAAGAATAATGCAGATGGTACAAGCGGCCTTTTTACGGAGACAATGCTCCCTAGGCAGGGAGACACCTCCCTGGGCCTGGGGGTCATCAGCCACAGTAACATATCCTCCCCAGGCAGCCTGGGAAACAGTTTTTTAAAACTTTATTTCCAGCGGTGCATTTTCATTTTGGTTCAAAAATAAGCATCCTCTATGTAGCTTTTTGAAGATGGAAAAGAATAAAATTATGGTTTAATTTTCTGTGCTGTGTATTAAAGTGCTTTAAAAAAAAAATACAGCTCCACAGTGGGGAAATAAAGACAGCAGCCCGAAGTAGCAGACCTTAGCCGCAGCCACCCAGAAGGCACTTGCTGAAAGACTGGCTTCCAGGGGACTGGGATTATAAAGGTAGTAGTTTTCTACATCCTTCCCTTTCCCCAGGACAGCAATGGCACAGAGCTAGAGATGGATGGGTGCCGCGTGTTCCTACGTGTAAAGGTCACGGGTGGTCTTCTGAGAACAAAATAAAGGGATTGAAAACCTGGATCTACTCTGGGAGCAAACACAAAATCCTTTCTTTTTGTCTGTCAGTCAAGTATATTTCACAGCTATGAGATCATTGTAGGCAGAGGGAATCTCAAGTAAATTTGCAACAATCAGGTCTAAGAACCATGCAGGTTTGCATTCCAGTTATAAGATCTAAGCTTGGCTTAAGTGATGAGAGGGTGTAAAAGACAAATTTAGAACAAAGCACATTTGGACAGTAGAACTGATCCAAGGGCCTGAGCCATTCCCGACTCTGTGTTGATTTGTGTGTTTGGAAAACAAAGAATCTGTCCCTAAAAGGAAAAGTCGAATGATTGACTGAGTGGTCTGAAATATTTTATCTACTATAGAATGTATTTATTTATTTGGTTTAGGTTTTTGAGGTGCTGGATATTAAACCAAGGGTCTACGCATGCTAGGCAAGCCCTTTGTCACACAGCCCCAGCCTTAGAAGCAGACATCATTTACCTGATGATCTACCTGCAAAGGAGGCTGTTGAACTTTCATGGGAAGAAGCCATGTGTGGTCCCATGCACTGTTCTTTCAAGAACATTTCTATGCAAAAAAGCACCAGGGAATCAAATGCACTTACATTTCAGGATAAACCAGAGACTGTAAGACAGTCCATTTCCCATGCCCCCCTCACCCCCACCCTGTGTGTCCTGTACATTAAGGAGGCTCTTGTTTCCTATTGCTACATGCATGAGCCTTCCAAATATGTTAAGTTTTAAACTTTTTTTTTTTTTTGGCTAAGAAGTTGTTATGATATTGGACCATTAGAAATCAATCTAAAATTAAAAAATAATATTTAAGGATGTTATAAAATACAATGAATGAAAATTTCTATGTCAAATTCACTTTTCTCTTTCATTGCAATATGGGCTTCTCTATCCCTTCTCAAAACATGATCACTCCTCCGTGAATTAGATTAGATACAGTTTACGTCAGCTGGATTAGATGAGTTAGAAGACTAAGAGATTAGATACAAATATTCAGTGATGGTTATGGTCGCTCAGGGTATGGAGATGTTTCCTTAATATCGAAAAACAACACGTACCATACTAGGAAAATGGGGCCAGAAACAGACAATCGTTTTAGTGACAGTTGTAAAATGTGAACACCAACAGAAAAAAGTACTGAACTATGTAAAACATCTCAAAAGAGATACATATAGAATAGCTGTTGAAAGTCTTGTAAAACACATTCCTTGTTAAAATTTTACAAAAAGTTAACAACTTTTAGAGAAAATGCGGAGATAATAATAATTTAAAATCTGACATGAGCGTGATTATAGCTGTAGTCTGGATTGCCCCCGCCCCCCTTTAACAGAGCCCTGGTCTACCGTCTCAGAACCACTGAGCGACTAGTAGGAGCCTGGACAGCTCTAGCAGGCAGCCGGGAGCTGTACCTTTCCCTCGTGCCGGAGGGCTGGGACAGGTGTGGCTTCCTCGGCCTTCTTCCTTCTGTCCTCCTCCTCATCGCGCTCCTCTTCTGCCTTTTTCTCTGGGGTCACAGTGGTGATCAAGTTGGTCTGAGAGATGCCCTTTGTTGTGGCGTACTGGCCTGTACCAACCTCTGCAGCAGACATAGAATCCTTCATGTATATTTCATGGTTTTCATTCACTGATGCTAAAAGCAAATACAATCAGGGAAATAAAATCCCAAAGAGTTATGTCAGGAAACGGAACGACAACACCACACTGTGCCATTACTAGGAGAAAAACACCAGTATAAAATATCAAGCTGGTTTGGGTAAGGCAAAGGAGAGCTGCAGGGACCGTCATCCAAGCACCATCTACCTTTCCCCATCACCTGGACCGCTGTTTTAAAATGATTTAAATGCCCTGTCTTGAACCCCAGAAAAATGCTTATGCATTCTCATCTCTCTGGTGAGGGTCAGGAGGCAAGGAAGGAGGGGAGGCTGGTTTTACCCGCAAGCACCGGCTGGGCGCTCATGCCAGATCCATACTAAGTTCAGCAATCCACAACAGTATCTATAGCAGATACTCTAATCCCCTGACTTTGAGCATAGCCATGGAAGTGCCATCAGAGGAGCCATGGATTTTGTCTATTATTTTACAATGTTCAAAGTTCATGACTCTTAAAATACAAAATCTCAAATCATAGTAATCAAGTTCAATCATATTGGCAGAGATTATAAAATTTAGAAGGTCACTCCTCCCAACAGACATAAGGAAATGTTTTCATTCCCCCTGCATTTAAAACATATAGCAGTGAAGACATGTATAGACATTCATTCTCGTCTCTGCTATTTGGGGAAAAGAAGACAAATGTTGCTAGCAAGCAAAGCCATGCAGAGGCAGAGCATGTGAGCACAGGGATGTGTGGTCCAGTCCCTCATCCCAGTTACACCCAAGCAGAGGCAGAGCATGTAAGCACAGGGTGTGAGGTTCAGTCCCTCACCCTGGCTACGCCCAAGCAGAGGCAGAGCATGTAAGCACCGGGTGTGAGGTTCAGTCCCTCATCCCGGCTGTTATCTTAGTACAAGATACTTTGTTCAGTTCAGTGCTTCGTTCAGATCAATTTTAAATTTGGCTAGTCATTCTTTTAGGGCTTAGATATCATAAAAAAGATTTGTAAGCACTCCTTTTCAAATACTCTACAGTTGATCACAGAAAAAAATATGACCTGAATTCATATTTAGGTATGCTAAAACACCAACCAAAACAAAACAAAAAAGAACCCTAAATTCAATTCTTTGCGAAGAGATTCTCTGCCTCTTTATGCTGGTGAAAAGCTCACACAAGACATGGTTTCTGAGAGGCCAGTTATACTGTCATATACAGGCTGCTGTTTCATCAAAAATCAGTTTAATGTTCCAACATGCAGACATGGCACCCGGCTCAGCAGCAGAAAGCATGCTAGAACTGTCAGGGCAACAAAGAGCGAGACGACACATACTAGCATCACTTTTGGGCAGAAAGGAAGAGACAGCATGATATTAGTACATTGATTTAGCAATTGTCTTGTTTTCTCAACAGTCGTTTTCACACAAAAGACCACAAAGACTACAAAACTGACAATTGTCTCCCCTTGGGTGTATGTCATCAAACAAAGCAGGCAGTATTCAGGGGAAAGAAAGGTATGATTCTACAGAAGTCCCTCACATATCGACTTTGAGAACATACAAACTGTTAGTGGAGAGTCTCTAAAGAGGGAAATAAATGGACAGGATTTTTTTCACAAGGGGCAGAAAGGAAAGCTTCGGCATAAACACGGAGATTTTCGTGGCTTAATTCAACTGCAAATGGTCTTGGGTCTAGAAATACTGAAAGATACAGAAGAGCAGAATCCTCTCTGGGCATCTGTTGTGGATGGCTGCCAGGACCTCCGTGAATATCTTAATCTGCAGATGCTCAAGTCCCTGTAGAGGATGACATGCGTTCTACACAACACCTGTACACATCTGCCTGCAGTGCTTACACCATCTCTATCATTTCGAATACTTAACACAATGTAAACAATTATCACAATGTACCGTTTGGCGAATGATAAAAGAAAATGGTCTTTGTGTGCTCAGGATGGATGTAATTTTAAAGGAGAAGCACTAGCTGTAGTTACCAGCTGTCTGTCATCTCTTCTGGGGCTGGGAATGGAACTAAGCCTAGGGCCCTGTGTCTGCATGGTGAGTTAAGCCCCCACCCATGCTGGAGTCTCTCGTATTTTCAACTCACAGTTTCAATCTACATTTGGTTGACCAGAGTCGGAACCTCCGAATATAAAAGCTGATTATAATTACTGTTGTGCCCAGCCCACAAAGGTTTCAAAGAATAATTACCAACACAATTATAGTGACAACATATTGACACCAAGACTGCTTTCTAATATATCAGCTTTACTCTTCATAATAACCCGTTGAAGGTGGGTGCATGTCCATTGTCATGTGACTAAAACCAAGGGCCACAGAGCCTGGGTTTCAGCACGTATTCTCCTACACATCTAGATGATCGGCATATACACAGCACAGCACTCACAGTGTAAGTGTGGCTGCTTCTCAATTCGGGGGGCTCGGGAAGTGACTCTCCCATGACCACCCAAGGTAAGAGGAACAGAATGAGGGGAGCTAAAAGCCAATCAGAAGTAGCTGAAAAACACAGAAGGGAATGAGGACCCCAGACAATCAAATTTTCCTGCGTATTTAGGCTTACTTATTAAAGTTGTGCACACCTTCTAGAAATGTCTAATTTTTTTTTTTTTTTTTTGGTTTTTCAAGACAGGGTTTCTCTGTTGTAACTCTGGCTGTCCTGGAACTCACTCTCTTGACCAGGCTGGCCTTGAACTCACAGAGATCTACCTGTCTCTGTGCCGGGATTAAAGGCGTGTACCACCACTGCCTGGCTTAATTCTTTATTCATACAGGATAAATATATGAATTATCAGCCAAGCCATGGCCAGATACTGAATCAGATGCCAGAGACCTGCCCACAACCCGGTCCTGAGAATCAGTATTGCTGACATGCTCTAGAGTGGAAAGCATAGCTCTCTGTTATGAAGGGTAACATCATACACCTCAGAAAAAAACCACCCTCTATACAAACTCAGGACTATGCTCTTCCCTAGGAAGGCGAACTGACAGCTCACATTCGGCCACTCTCATCTGACTAGACAGTGGACAGTCAGCCACTGCAGCAATGCTTTCTCCCAGCATCACAAGCTGACTGATAATTTTCATCCTCCCTAATTTTTTAGAAACAGAGATGTACTTAACTTACAGTTTTGTTTTTTGTTTGTTTTTTCTATTTTTCCCTGAAGATCTGCCTGGAAGAAAACTGGATTCTAGAATGCATGAGTCCTGCACTGAGAATTAAGGCATCTTTCCCCCCAGGTTCAGTTTGAAGAAGATAAGATCTTCATTCCCCAAGTTCCTAACTGAGGTACTTCAACATGAGCTCACCAAAACACAGACCGACACAGGTACGTTTCGGAGATGGGACCTTCAACACCTGGCATCCAGCGGCTCAGATCCACTCGACGTCATTGTCTTTGAGTGCAAGGGAAAGTGTCTGTTTAGCCAAAGCTCTCATATGCCCTGCTGTGGAGCCACTGGGAGTGACTGACAGCCAGTTAGTGATGCCTACCTCCGTCCAAACTGCGAGACATGGTGTAACGTTTGCTGGATGAGCGTTCAAAGTAAGGTGCTGGGCGGTCTATCAAGGCGCTGGCTCTTCTTGTTTGCGCCTGAGTTCTGCCACTGTAACGGAACTTGGAGCCCAAGGTCAGGAATTTCTTTGGAGGTGCTTCTGGTAGCAATAGTCTAAAGGCATTAAAGAAAAGCACCAAAAAAAAAAAAAAAAAAACCCTCACATTCAGTGGTGTTTAAAGCTAAGCACTGTGCTTTTTGTGCTAAAAGTTTAACATGCAACTTGTAGTTAAATGTATCTGAGTTTATAGGAATCATTATCAACACATATAATACATGCTAACTGGAACCATTATACAGAAGTTAAAGCAAAATAGGGGTTGGCAGAACAGAGAAAAATGTTCTGGGGATGTGGCTTGGTGGTAGAATGTGTGTCTAATATGGTAAGATCCTAGATTCTATCCCCAGAACTACAAAAAATTAAAAAAATAAAAGATAAAAGAAATAGTAAGCCAGGCATAGTGTTACATGCCTGCAACCTTAGCATTTAGGGGATGGAGGCAGAGGTCATCATTAATTGCACAGTGAGTTCAACGTCAACTTAGGCTACGGGATACCTTGTTTCCAAGATACAGACACATACAATCACACATACATACCCACTGAAAAATAGTAAAGAACAGACTTTATGAAAATTATGAAACAAAATGATGAAAACACATGATAATAAAGAAAGGGCAAAAGCAGATAATGCAAGATAAATTAAGGGAAGTCCTTCAAATTTAGTCAGATGTTCTTTCAAGATTTTATCAAGGAGCTTAGTGTGAGATGGGTATGGGAGCATAGGCCTATGACCCCAGCTCTTGGGATGCTGAGGGATGAGGACTGGGAGCCTCAGGACTATAGAGGAATATTTAATCTTTTAATCCTACAGCATGGCTGCTCTATGGTAGAAAGAATGTTAGTACACATCTTTGATCCTAGTATTCAGAAGGCAATGATAGTACACTCCTTTAATCCCCAAGACAGAAGCAGAGAAGGAAGCAGAGACAGGAAGTGACGTCCGAGATAAATCAGAGTGAAGAACAAGCAAAGTGATGAATCAGAGGAAGAGTTAGCAGAGTGAGGACATGCCCAACTCTCATGATATAAAAGCAGGCTCTCAGCTTAGACAGTCAGGCAGTATGAGGCAGGCTGAAGCAGTCAGAGAATCAGTTAGATAAGACACAGGCAGTTCAGCAGAAGAGTGAGTTTGGGAGACAGAATCAGTTTGAAGCTGAGCAGAGCAGTTCAATCAGAGAAGTTGCTAGAGTCAGCCAATCAGTCAGAGTCAGACGAGTTTGGTCAGAAACAGTCAACCAGCTCAGAAGGTCAGTTTGCTAGCAGTTTGGAGAAGAATTTGAGCAAGAACAGGGAGTGAGTTGAATCAGCCAACCAAAAGAGTCAGCTGAGTTTAGAACAGTTCTTTCTGAGTTCAGAAGGAGCTAGTCAGAGTGAGCCAGTCAGTAGTAAGTCTCTGAGGTTGAAATGTTATTGTGTGAAAGCTGAAGCCTTCCAGGTTAGGCTTAAGATTAGATTGTACAGAGGCTGAACCTCTCTAAGGATTCAATCAGCCAAAGAATAAACTGCCTTTTGCCCTGAATCTACAGCTACACAGCACAGCTTGTGAGGCTGTCCTGATAGTGAGGCTGTGTCAAAAAAAGAAACAAAGCAGGTGGGGAGATGGCTCAGTGGTTAATGCAACTGGGCAAGGCAAACCCTGTAATGTCATCATATCTATAGGGAGATGGCAGTGGAGACCAGTGTCCAGATAGCCTGGTGTAGGCAGCAGTGAACAAGAGACCCTGTCCTAAACAAAGTGGGGGATGAGTATGCATACCCACGGTTATCCTCTGACCTTCATGTATACAGTGACATGCATGTACCTACACATAAACACACACCAACACACCCCTGCACACACACATTACATACACACACACAATGCACACCTGCACACAGATGTACACACACACAACCTGCACACATACACACACACAGATGCACAGACACACCTGTACATGCATGCACGCACGCACACACATACACACACACACACTCACACACTCACACTGGCACAATTTTTAAGAGGAGGACAAGGAGGACAGTGAGCATTGTGACCACATGGTTACAGGAATAGAAAGGTTCCGTGACATTTTCCTCTACAGCTTTTTTTTTTTCCAGTACAAAGGGCTCCAATCATTCAACATTTTGTTAGGAAAGAACCTAAATATTCGCTCTCTACCTGAAAAACGTATGGTGCTCCACACACACTTTCCAGAGGCGCTTGGCGGCTCGATGGTTCGGCAACTTGAACCCAATGGTGCTTTCGAATTGTTCAAACTAAAAATTGAAAACACACGGAAGATTAAAGCCCAGGTTGGTATTATGTGCAGAATTCACACTAAGGAATCCACTCGCATTTAAATGATCTTTTATCTACCACCTTAAAATGCCCGGAGCATAGATAACTGTGTTAGGCATGCAGTGTTCTATAAATCACACATCTTACAAAAACTAAACTCAAATCAGGGAGATGTGTGGATTCCCTCCAGAGATCTACTCACCCTGATCTCACTGTATGTTATTTTTCCATATTTTGTCAATGGCATGAGGACTTGAACTAAAATGCTCAGAAATGAACACAAATGTAGTAGTCTATTGCAGATATAGAAATAACATTCTCTCTTAGTACCTACCAGAAATACATGTCCTTTTCCCTACAGTTGATGCCTTGATATATGATACTCATAAGGCCCCTTGTGCGTTCTGCGTGGGTTATAGCACTGCCTGCTAACACCTCTCTGTTTTATGGATTACATGATGGCAGAGCACATTTTCATATTTTCCAACTTGTTGAGAATCTTCAGATGATACCATGTCAGTCATTTAAAATTCCAAGATGAAATATCTGCTCTTCTGTACCATGTTGTTATTACAGATGTACAGCCTGCTTTCAGTGCCTGCAGGTGTCAGCCATCAGGCCAGCAGAGGGCAACCACCTTATACACAAAGGCTTATCCCAAGAGCACAGAGCCACCAGCGTGTTGACATCAACAGCAAAAGGAATTTGTGTGGCAAAGCACCAAGGTGAGGGAATCACGTAAGCGTGGCATGTGAGATATGATTACCACTGACCTCTTGTTCTTGCTGAGGGAATTGGGAAATATATCAGAAGTCACCTTCCCCAATTTCATATTTGCTTTGCCCACTCCTGTAGAGTGATAGCTGGAAAAACTGTTGTCTGAAGGTCCCAGTATGTAACTGTCTGTCGACTAGAAACCATCCTTTAGCCCTACATCTAAGAGTAAAATGTGTCTGCCCAGGCCAGGGGCTATGGAGAGTCAGGCCATTCCCTGTGCAAGACATTGGGAGGAATTTCCCTTTTCCTTTTAAAAATTTTCAAAATCTTTATGGTCATATAATAAGTGTACATATGTCTGAAGTGTACTGTGGTTACACAATATGATGATGATCAGGGATTGCTTGCCATATTCATTGCCTCAAACATGTGGGAATATTGTAGGAATAGTAAGGAAAATAAATAGCCCTACTATGTGTGTTGAAATGTAAGCTTCATTGTCAGCTCTATGTACTTGACTGAGCTACAGAGCACTGGAACACTCTTCCTCGTCCTCCTAACCAAGCAAGGCCTCATCAGGCAGCTATCTTCTCCCCACCCCAGCTCCCCTTCAGCCTTGGAATCTTCACTCTTCCCTCTGCTTCCAGCTGCTCGGTAGTGGGAACAGGCCAGCTTTCTGCTGCCTTCCTTTGCACAGGATAAGAGAGGCCCCTCAGTCTCCTGAACATTCTTCCCACTCTGGTTTGATCTGCAGAGCATATGTGCCACCACCAGTAATTTGTAATTCAAATATGAGTACCAAGGGTACTCTGCTCTGCCAGGAGCAAAGCGTTACTTTATACTTCATAAAGAGGAGCTGTCCTGGGCCCCTCGGCTTGAGTGGCAGGCGCTCACCCTGGCAGGCACTCCTAATGCTTCCCAACTCTCACCACACCCTGTCCTCAGTGCACATTCTGCCCTCTGTGCAGGACAAGAGTGCTAGTGGATCACTTTACACAAAGACTCACGTCTGTCAGTGGCTGACTGTCTGCTTCTCCTGTCTCTTGAACAGTGAGGTATACTGTTCTTATTGGGGCTTCCTCTTGAACCCTTTACTGTTCTTTGGGAAATTTATACCGTGACTAAAGCCTTCAATAAGTTGTATACAGCTGGTGATGATTTATTGTCTACTGTTCAAGAACTAATCTTTAAAGTCTGCCTTTACCCTGGTAAGCCTACCAAGTGACTAAGTCACTTTGGTTTTTCTTAAAAGACCTTTATTTCATGATGTCTCTGACTTTATTTCCCCATTGTGATTCATTAAACTTAACACTAAAAAAAGGCAAACTGTTAATAATGTTAACTAAGAGAAACCGAAGGGAGTGGATCTGTGTTAAAAGAATTTCAATCTTGATTATTTTCTGAAAAAAATCTCCCCAATGTTTTCCTCATGTTTAAAATCATCTGTCCATTTCACTCATGGAAACAGAAACCTCTGACTCTTCTGGAAGCTTCTGCCTTTGGTCCCATCCCCACCCTGCTCTAAAGCTCAGCAGCTCTGCCCAGACTTTCCTGTGAACCTGCTCCCTCCGTTCTGAGCTGCGTGGGTCTTCCCACATCAGCCACGCCATGCCATTGGATTCATTATGAAATTTACGAAGGCGAAGTCTCTCTCCCATGTGCTCCGTCCTTATTTAAACCTTCCACGGCTCACAGCTGTACCAGTTCATGTCACCAACTCTCCCTGTTGACCTCTCCCTGCACTGCTCACTGTACGTCTGCAGCGTGTACACGTGACTGTACGTGTTATCATCTCCTGTGTACCACGGTAGCAAAGCTTCGGTGCCGTGCCTCTGCTCAACAGAAAATAAGTGGAGAGAGCAGGTGAGAGTTCTCTGTTGCTAGTGCTTAACATACTGTCTGACAAGAAACGGGTGCTCACTTTAAGTTTTCATTGAATTCAAACAGATGCATGTGCATTACGTGTTTATCATATAATCTTTGAGAAATAGATTTTAAAACACTACAAGCTCAGGGATAACGTGAATCTTACTTCTTCATAGATAGTTATGATTTTACATTTATACTAAATAGGATTTTTGCTCTATTTTTTTAGTATTTAAATTTTTTAAAAGATTTTATATGTATGCTTGTTTTGTCTACATGAATGTATGTGCACCATTTACCTAGCCTGGAGCCTGGGGAGACTTCTAGAAGATGACTTCAGATCCCCTGGAACTGGAGTTACAGATGTTTGTAAGTCACTGTGTGGGAGCTGATAATCAAACCTGGGTCCTTTGCAAGAGCAACAAGTACACTTAACGATTTCTCCAGCCTTATATTTTAATTTTTAAACATTATTTTCCACCAAGAAACTCTAGTGGACGAGTAAAATTTTAAGAGAAAAGATTCCTGTATTGTACTAGAAAATGTTCAGAGACATAAATGAGCTGGGATCTTTGAGGTCTGACAGCCTTTGATACATTAACCATACCCACTAGAAATCTTAGGTGTTTATAACTTTCTCCTAATGGCGGGAAACAGGCATTTATAGCTTACCATGCACAAATCCCCAAGGAAGCGGTACATTCATTGTATAGGTTGCTGTTCAAAAGGTGTTAATTCTTATTTTTTATTAGTTTCTCTAATTAAACAAAAAAGCTACATAGTCTTCATTCAGAACTCTGCCCTAGTGTTTCTTGTACCTTAAAGCACATTATATTGAAGCTACTGACTTGAAGGAGCAGCCAGACTTAGAGGAGAACAGAATGGAGAATGGAATTGTAACAGGACACAATGGAAGAGAGCCAGCTATTCACCTCAGCTTGAAGTATACGAAAATTACCCATGAATCCCGATTCTACATTAGAATATGATTTTAAAAGTCGTTTAGGTTAATGTATGCAGTTGGTTAAGGAAAACAAAAACCTAGAATAAACCAATAAAGAAGAGAACAAACATTTTGTTACTATTTACTAGAGACATCTACAACAAATTCTCAGAGGCATTTAGACATAATTCACCACCCCGCAGAGCTTGGAACTCGTCAACACGTAGCTTACAGTTCTGCTTGTGCTTGGGACCTTTCTTCAGGAAGTCTATGAAAATATGTATATATTTACCTCTCCTGGCCGGATTTTAATGTAAAAGTTGTTCCTTTTATATGAAATCTTTAGGACCTTGGGCCAAGCGAATCTGTTTATCCGAAGCCGGTCACGATATATCAGTAAACCACTTGAACAGACTCCTAACATGATTTCTACTCCTTCGGAATCCTGGAGAAAACACAGAGCAGTAAGTCACTTATCCCCATTTTCGGCAGGTACAAGATTCACAACTCGATGACAGAAGCTACAATTGACTAATTTAAATATGAGAAACACTGTTGCAATTTTTTAAAAAATCACTACTATGTAATAGCATCTTAACGATGCTGTTTTTCACTGTGGAGGGCTGGAGAAGCTAAATCAATTTCCCTGAGCATATGAGATGTACAACCCAAATGCTGCAAACAGAGGACGAGGTGGTGTGTTCATAACTGCAACAGTGATGGTCAGATCTGACTCATCAAGTGTCAGGTACTGCTCATACTGCCTTGTGTATGTTAACCTTTCAATCTTCATGACGGGGTCCAGAGAGACGGCTCAGGGGGGTAAAAAGATTGCTATCCAGGTGTGAGGAACCAAGTTGGAATTTCTAGAACACAAGGAAAAGGTGGCTGTGTAGCACCAGTCTTTAATCCCAGTGCTCCCACAGAGAAAACAGGATAGAAGCAGGATAGTTTGCAGACACTAAAAGGCCAGGCAGTGTACGGCACACAGTGGGTGACAGGACAGGCAGTCTGCTGCACACAGTGGGTGACAGGACAGGCAGTCTACTGCACACAGTGGGTGAGAGGATCTGCCTCAAAAATGAGGAAGCTGAGGACTCGCCCAAGGTTGTTTGCTGACCTCCACGTGTGCACTATGGCAGGCATGCGTGCGCGTGCTTACACACACACACACACACACACACACACAACGTGCACCAGCCCACATTCCCCCCACATGCATGCACACACAATCACACACACAGTCTTCACTATGAAACTTGGAGGGATGGATTCACCCAGAAGCCTGCTTTAAAGAGGCATCATTGTGCTGTGAGTCCCCTTTGAATGTTCTATCCATAAACTAGACGTCTGAGATGGCTGGTGAAGGATAAGAGACAGGATGGCATCAGAACTGAGTGTGAAGTACAGTGCCCCATAACTTGCTGGAAGCAGAGGGCAGGGAGCCTCACAAGCAGGTCCAGCCAGGAAGTGACACACGAGGCCTCTGTCTGGTGGCAGGCACGTGGGCCTGCTAGCTTAGAGTCGCTGTGCTGTGTAGGGCCAGCAAAGTGCGGAGGGATGGTTGAAAAAACCACATAGGGGAACAGCATTCTCCTACGTGGTGGAAAGTTACTTCCTAAGACCCTCACCACAAGCAAACGAGATGCCTGTTTCCAGTATGAGAAAACCTTTCGCTTGGAAATTTTTTTTAATTTAATTACATTTTATTAAATTAAAATCAAATATTTTTCCTTGGAAACATCACCACTCCGTTTGATACCCACTTTTAATTATAATAAGATGAGTGGAAGACCTTACTGGTGGGGGCTCTAATTTGAAGCGGCAACTTAAGACTTGTCACCTGATGGTCCCCAAAGCCCCTGGTGTGGATCCTTGAGAACCAGCAGTCTGTTCCTGTGGTCACTCGGAGGGGACAGACCAGCAGGAGGAGAGACTGCTTCAGTGACCTTTTGAGTCACATTCCTTGCATATAAACAATTTTATGCCCTTGTCCAAAGAGAAAAACTGTATTTAAAACCATTTTCATTATCATCTACACTCTCATCACCTATTATCAGTGTCACTGAACACGGAACAAGCGCCCTTCACAGAGAAGTTAAGGAAGTCCCGCCTCTCCTCTTCCTGTGCATCTACGAAGCGTGGGTTGTGTCCCTAAGCTATGCTCGTCACCCTTAGGCCTGTTAGCTGGTGGGGAGGTCATGTCTCCGTCTCCCTTTCCCTGGAGATACAGCTGGCTAGAACAGCCTCTGTTTTGCCAGCACAGGGCCCACCCAGCTCACATTAAAGACAACATGTTTGTGGAAATCAAAGGTAAAATGACAATGAAGACATGAAGTTTCTATCTCATTAACTGTATAACAACAAAAGATATTTCTGCCATAACCCACAGACTGAGCCACCTCAAGGATCTTTGTATTAAAGTATCCATTGTTCTTTATGGGGGGGGGTTCTCTATGATGACACTCACGCACCAACTGTCCTGGAGCTGTAGACAGACCAGGGGTATGTCAGCCTGTCCTGAGGAGAGATATTACTGTAATTCATTTTATTATTTATGTTTTCATCGAGCATCGAGGACTTAACCTGGGCATTGTGCATGCTAAGCAAATGCTCTTCCACAGAGCTACAGACTCAGGCCTTAGAATCTTGTTCTGTAGGTCTGGGAGCCTCAGACTCTCAATCTTCCTGTTTCTGCGACTCGGTGCTCAGATGTCAGGTGCTCACCACCATACCTGGCTCTTCCTGACATTGAGAGTCACTATTAACTTCATAGTATCCTTCAGTATTCGGTCCATATGACATCTGATGGGAGTATGTACAGATACACACACACACACACACACACACACACACACACACACACACTTTATAATCTTACATCAAATAAATAACTTTGACAAAACCTAGTAAGATGAATATTGACAAACGAGCAGATAGAGATTTCTTAAGAGAAAATAAGTTATTTAGGATAGGCTTCCTGAACACAAGCCCAGTATCAAATATGGGCGTGTAGTCTTTATGGCAAGCTGAGGAGTCCAAGATGGCAATCCAGAATGTCTGAATGGCTCGTAAGCTTGAAGATAGTTATGCCATCCACACAAGAGAAACATCTCATTGACGACCGGAAATTAGCACCTAATTTAATTCAGTAAATTTCCTTCTTGGAGTTGATGGAGCGTGGCTTCATAAGAAAATGAGGTCTACAACCCGATCATTTTTTATACTTAATATTCAGATAAAAACCCTGTAACAGGCAGCATTCTACTTCTGTAATTCATTCTTTTTAATTGGCGTAATTTCAAATCGTATTATTAAATAAAAAGCAGCCATCTATTTCGGTTGAGTAGCTACCGTAACGTTAAGTGGTTCGATTTTTCCCGGTAGCGATGATACATCCTGAGTCGCACTTCCCTAAATGCATGCCCTGATCTTTATTTGTAGGTCGTAAGTGAATCACAGTGCGTGATGTAATGCAAAATAGCTTCACATTCACTCGTATTATCTTGCCTTGTCATTTCCCCACCTTTTAGCAAACTGGAGAAAACATGGAGAGGATTTAAAATAAAATCTCATTGTAGGTCCTTAGCTTCACTTCGAAATCATTACCCAAATATATACCTGGCCTAACACTGGAAAACGCGAGCGAAAAGGAACCAGTCGCTGTCATCACACACATGTCAAGGAGGCTGGCATTTCACATGCTAGTGTACGCCAGGCAGAAGGCCCAGCCTACTCATAGACATTTTACTAGTACAGCGCCTTAGAGGTGCTTGTCCTCAGTGACGTTCACGGAGACCCAAAGACATCACCCGTCAAATCCAGATGTCTACAGTTTTCCTGTCCAATCTCACTGTGGCTTTGCCTTGCTCCCCAAAGATCAACTCAAGAGCACCCCTGCTTATCAACAGGACTTATAGAGCAGAGATTTCCTTCTCTTCGCTTCTCGAGGTTGTTGAGATGTTTGCCTGAACCTGCCAGCTGGAATCTCTTTATCTCTAGGCCTCAGAATGGACTGTGAAAGAGACTGGTTTCCAGTTACACATTCTTGTGAGTTCCAGACCGGGAAACTGGAGACATCTATCAGAGGCCAAATCCTTATTCCTATTCAGGATTGATATTATCTTGTCAGCTTCAGCCAGGAAAAAAAAAAAAAAAAAAGAAAAACTACTCAGGAATTTAGAACTGACCTTTTGAACAAGACTGAAGTACAAGACCCCCTCTAGAGTCACAACAAATTTCACGTATTTTGTTGATAAAAGTTTTAAGTACTTCACTATATATCCACAGTACGCTTTCTCACAGATATCTAAACAGTACACCTGTAGTCATGTACCCATCCTCTCAGTGCTGAGAAGGAGAATTCTAGAAAAAGCATGGCATGGAGTCAGAGCTGCTCTCTTATCACAATCAAAACCCTCCCGTGACTTAATCCCAACTTCTTCCTTGCCAAGATGTTCCTCAAACACCGCATCCATTGCCAGTCAGCGAGGCAAACCTTGCCCTGGGTGGCTACTCTTAGCTGCTGTGATTTTAAAGAAATCTTATTTCAAAGCACTGGTTATATATGTCAGAGTGATTAAACTTTAGAGGCAGAAATCTTTAAATTTAACACGAACTCACTGAGTGCTTGGTGGGGCTTCAAACAGGGGCAAAACCAGAACCCAACACATAACGCATATAACACTTGGCTTTGGACAATTGGCCAAGTGCAGACATACAGATAGACAGACAGACAGGAGCAGGACTGTTGAAACAAAGAGGGTATGCCCAGGGACAGGCCAGTGACAGGGCACTGGGGCACAAAGGGCACATGTCAGCACAAAGTGGGGCACGTGTGTCAGGGAAGTCAGGGCTTGCCAGGGCTCCTAGGTCAAGGTCAAGTTGCCTTGGAATCAACAGGAAACAGAGGCTTTACCTTTTGGTGATTTCCATGAGGCTTACTTCCATGCAAGTTTGAGCCATGAAGTGTACCCACCACCCTACAAAGATGAGAACTATCTGCCTTAAAGTGGAACAGGATTTCAAAGGCACCCAAGTTTGAAGCACAGAAGTGTTCATTTATATTAAATGAAGTGCAAATTCCATTGTGTGGCAATAACAAAATAAAGCAGACTAGGGTTTGAAAATGCATACCTTGGCATGATGTAAATCTACCCCATACATGGAGAGTTTTTTGGCATTTTCCAAGAAATGCATCTCTGCTTCAGCTGGAGTCATTCCTCTGATTAGAAAAAAGTAAGTGTTACAACTTTTCCAATCAATCAATTAGAATTGAAAATAAAAAAGGAATTAGTCATGTTTGCTCCTTCACGCCAATCAGCTGCTCTCACTGTACCTGGCAGGGCTGCAAAGTCTCCCATTTTCCTCCCTCCTCCCTTGTAAGAAAACCTCCCTTGGGAAACCAGTAGATACCAGTTTGAATATCCCTAATTCAAAATTCCAAAGCTGAAATGCTCTAAAAATATGAATCATTTAAAGCATTGATATGATGCTCAAGGCATTCTAAAAATACTGCATAAAGTCACCTGGAGGCCATGAAAATTAGGTATTTGAAACATAAATGAAATTTCCTATTTAGACTTTTGTCTCATCCCAGATATGTTACCATGCTATGTAACTATTCTATAGTCTGAAAACATCTGAAATCTGAAACATTTCTGCTCTCAAGCATATAAGAGATAATTAGCATATACATGGGAAGATAATCCTGAGACAGACAGCTCTGTAGAAACATCACAGATGGATGTCTGGATGTTCTGAGAGGGAGTCCCCGCCTCGCCCTACCCTCGGCCCCCTGGAATCAGACCAAGGCTGGAGACCTGATGCTTCTCCCCACAAGATGCATGATGAATGCAAGTGGGCTTTCCACACCCACCTGTGGCTCTTGTGAAGCTCAATTACTTTATCCTCCAGTTCTTTCGTGTGGTTCGGTGCAAAGCGGAACTCACTGATGTAGTCATTCCCACACTCGTCAGGATCATAGTCTCCGAGTTCAGACTGCACCGTGTAGGAGCCCAGCAGGGCAAGAGTCACAAAGGAACAGGGCAACCTTCCAGACACAATGTCATCTCGCAGCTGTAAGCAGAGGTAGTACCTTCCGAGGGCCGAGAGGACAGAGACAAAGCTGGCATTAGGACACACTAAAGAGGTTGAAAGGTGCAGTGGAGGGCAAACACGCGTTAAAAACATTATATTCATGTACACGATTAATGAGGAAGGGGGGGGGGGGAGAGCAAGCACATTTAGTATTCCTAAACAATTTCTCCCAGGCCAGAAACCTCTTTAAGGACACATTTGTATACTGTTGTCACAATTTCCCTTATCATCAGTCTATCTAAGGAGAAACTATTGGGATGCCAATAGTAATTCGGGAACTCGGAGGAAGGAACTTTTCATAATAAAACAAGGCTTTTTCAATAAAGCACAGAGTGAAAGAAATTTAAGGATGTATTTTCCTAGTATTACACACTTTCAGTTATCAGTTGGGGTGAACCGTAACATCAAAGGACATTCTTACATAAAAACCATCAGACTCCACTCGGCCTTCGGGGAGGGTTTCCTCTGAAATCTAGATGACAGGTCTTGCCATAGGACCAAGCTGACCTCAGATAACACATTCTCAGTGGCTGCACTTCCAAGAACAAGTAATTTCTACTTTTTAAAATTTCTTTTTAGGTGCCCTCTTCCTGGAATATAGCTGATCCAAATTCAATAAAAATCTCATACCTTGAAATCTGCAAATCTTGCCCTTTTATGCACACACATAAGATAGTAAACTCTTCAATGTATTCATGCTTCTCCCCCACCCTTCAATCTCTCTCTGTTAAACAGCTACGAGGCATCCTGTTGGTTATACACTGAGCATAAGCATGTAAAGATATTTTTAAGTTTTAAAGCAGTTTCACTCAGTGTTGTTGTCTCGTTTAGAGCGGAATCCCATCCAATTTGGCTGTAGTAGGTGGGTGATGAATCTCAATTCTGCATGTTTTCCCACGAGGGTCAGACAGATGGAAATACCAGCTCATCGCTGAGGATTCAAGTGTGAGTGGACAGGATCTGGCAACTCTTGGCACCTGATGTCTGTGCTCATTCGGTTGCCTTTTGTCTGTGGTTCCAGAGACAGTGACTATAGGCTCCCGAAGTATGCATCTTCCCTGGAGCACCAAGATGCATGGGTCTCCCGACATACCTCCTGTTCCCATATACTGCCAACTCCCAAATACCTGGTGATATCTTCTGATAGCTGGGCAGGGTCTGGTGGGTAAAATTTCACATTAAATGAAAAATGCCAAGCACCACCTGTAGGGGACACACATCAGAAAAAAAAAAAATCCTTAGGAAACTATTACCTACTTAAGATCTTAATTCCAAACCAGAAGTGTCTCAACTCCAGGCATTAACACCAGATACCTTTTGATCACTGTTAAGTGAGCTGTATAGGTAATTTAACTTCAGATCTTATCCAGAATCAAGTCCTTTACTGGTACTTTTGAAAAGCGAGGAAACTGACCAAATTATTTTCTCCTCATGGTGAAGGATAAGCCTCTGCAAAGGGAGTGGGAAGCAAATGATGGGGTAATCCTGCATCAGGTAACTGGAGCTGGTGAGACCTTCTGCTATGAATTTCTCCATAACTCTCATGCTGACGGCACAGGCAGAGCTCCCATCTTCTATGTCCGTTCTGCATTGCTACTGCACGTCAAATTTCATTATGGAAAATGTCAAGGGACTAGTTAACATACATTTTTTGGGAAAGGTTTGCTGTAGTGGATATTGCTTTTGATGAATTGACTGCTTTGTTGGCTGCTGAAGATTCCTTTCTTGTGCAGAGAAAGTTTTGATGCACTGGCCACTTGATGTGTTGACCAAACATCATCCAATCCCCACCCGAGACTCACATGGGTCTTCTTTATATTGTGACATATTTTACCCTTGGCATCTTCTAAGCTCTCTCCAGTAGCAAAAGTGTCAAGCAGATGTTAGCCACTCCATTCTCTGAAGTGTCTGCACATATTTAGCCTTAAAGTATTACCTGGATTTACCCAGTGTTATTTGGACTTTAAATGTTGCCTAAGAGCTCATGTTGAAGGCTTGTTTCACACTGAAGCTGTGCTTAGGTGGGGCTGCTGGGATGCACCTGGATAACAGGGGCTCTAACTTCCTGGATAAGGATAACGAGGGCTCTAATTTCCTGGATAACAAGGTTTCTAACTTCCTGGATAAGGATAATGAGTCTCTAACTTCCTGGATAATGAGGGTTCTAACTTCCTGGATAAGGGTAACAAGGATTCTAACTTCCTGGATAAGGATAATGAGGGTTCTAACTTCCTGGATATGGATAATGAGGCTCTAACTTCCTGGATAATGAGGCTCTAACTTCCTGTATAAGGATAATGAGGGTTCTAACTTCCTGGATTATGAGGGCTCTAACTTCCTGGATAAGGGTAACAAGGATTCTAACTTCCTGGATAAGGATAATGAGGCTCTAACTTCCTGGATAAGGATAATGAGGGTTCTAACTTCCTGGATAAGGATAATGAGGCTCTAACTTCCTGGATAATGAGGGCTCTAACTTCCTGGATTATGAGGGCTCTAACTTCCTGGATAAGGATAATGAGGGCTCTAACTTCCTGGATAAGGGTAACAAGGATTCTAACTTTCTGGATAAGGATAATGAGGCTCTAACTTCCTGGATAAGAATAATGAGGCTCTAACTTCCTGGATAAGGATAATGAGGCTCTAAATTCCTGGATAATGAGGCTCTAACTTCCTGGATAAGGATAATGAGAGCTCTAACTTCCTGGATGAGGGTAATGAGGATTCTAACTTCCTGAATAAGGATAATGAGGGTTCTAACTTCCTGGATAAGAAGAGTTCTAACTTCCTGGATAAGGATAATGAGGCTCTATCTTCCTGGACAGTGAGGGCTCTAACTTCCTGGATGGATTTTCAACTTATAGACTTCTAGGTTATATGGGAACTAGAGGAGGGACAACTTTATAAAAGCAAGTACTTCCTCCTCTCTCTCCCCTCTCTCCTTCCTGGCAGTGCTCCAACATCACCTTCTCTAAGTCAAAGGCCCCAAATCAAATGAGCCAAATGTCTTGAAACTGTGAGCTGAAACAAACTGCTTCTCCTTGAAATTGACTTTCTCATGTGCTTTACCACAGTGCGAGGCTACCCAGCATTCCGAGCCACACATCACAGTAACTGAATGACAGAATCGACATGAGCATGTGGCGGAAGCACACTCATTTCCTCCTCTTCTGTATTTTTTCACATAATCTTCTTTTATCTTATTTACCTTGTTCATTTTTCTTGGCTTTAAAATAGAGTGCTTTACCAAATTCTGGGCATTCCTTTTCTGTACTGCCATATTTGTTTCCTTCAGTCAACAAGCACACTAAAAACTCTTTAGCATCACCACTAGAAGCATCTGGGAGGTTCCTCAAAAGTTTACTTCCATTTACTCCACAGGCTTCCTCTTGCTCCGTGTTTCTGTGACTTCACTGAAGAGCTCGTAGTTGCCCAATTCACTTCCTCTGTGGGTGAAATGGCTTTTGGGAACCAGTGTGCTCCACAAGTCATCCCTGAACACTCTGGACAAAGGAACACCATGGTAAACGTCCCCCAGCCCCTTCCTCCTGCAGAATGGCAATACTTGGCTTTGACGGATTTCTGTCATCAGTTGCTGTCGTTTCTGGCATCAATGTCACAGCTCCACCGCTATATTCTAGTTTATTCTCCGAGCTACCATCTACCTCCCACTCACTGTTCTATACTTAGAATCTGGCCAGCTATTATCTGCTACTTAATACCATTTTTAAGCCATTCAAGATATGAATGAAAGATGGGCTTTAAGAATTATAAGCTATAAATGTCTGTCATTCAAATATATTTTTAGTGATAATTTTTTCACTGTTTCAAAAAATGTCTTTTTGTTACTCTAAAAGCAGTCTTATTTGGTTTTATGTTCCTGTTGATTCTTGTTCAGTTCTTATTAAAACAGACCCTTCTGCCAGAGATGAGGCTGCTATCAAGGGCTGGCATCACACCAACAAGTGGAACTCCAGCTAATGGATTACTTGTGGGAAGAAGGTTCATTGCTTTTCTGTAACTCTCATCCAGTCAGCCTCGATTCCAATGACAGTATAACTAAATCAGTTTTTAACAAACTCAAGAGGGACAGTTCAAAGTTGGAAATTAATCAGTAGATTAATCAGTATAATACATTTCAATGCTACACATTTCAATACAAAGGCTCCCATTCTATACATCTATTTACAAATGATAGTGAGCCTAAATGTTCTTTCTGTATTTTGAAAAAATGCAAGTTTCTAAGCTTTATCCCACAGCTTTTCATTCCTGAGACTTGATGTCCCTGTGACTACCACTATTATAAAGGAATCACAGTCTTAAGGTTATACTGGGACACCACAAAGTCTTTCAGGGCATCTTCAAACAAGTGGAACTTTTAAGGAGACGATAATGCAATCTATATGCCAATCAAGGCCCCAGACAAAAAGCCAGTGAAATGAGACATTAAACCAGAAATTAATGAGAAAGGAAGAGAGAGAAAGACGGTGGGGGGTTGGAAGAGATAGAATCTGGGAAGAGGGGCTTAGTGCAGCAAAGCCCTGCCTCTGCTGGGAGGACAGCCTGCTGGGAACAGGAAGTGAAACAGCTTCCACACACTGATATGGTATTTCTGCAAACCCTGCAGCATTTTAAACTATAGACTTATGAGCAGAAAACTGCCTATGAAAAGTTTCCCATCTTACTCTCCAACTCCTGACAAATCTTAAATTTCTATAGTTTTATATCATAAATTAACATGTATCATAATCATTATGTATCATAAATTACTGTATTATAAATATACCATTCACAATATATAGTATGCTGTGAGACTTTACGACCTGGCATGGATACACACAAACTAAAGGTTTTCCTAAGAACAAACTCTTTAGCTTCAGAATTTACATAAGTTTGTGACTTATGTGTTCATCAGCTGGATCTCCCTCCATCCTCTGATATTCTACCAATTTGGTATGTACTCTCCGGTAAAATTATTTTAAAAACGTATTAAACTTATAAAATTTTCACTAACATGAATAAGTGAAAAATGATGCCTTGTTTTAATTTAGCCACTTGCGGAATAGTATCAGCGACTTACATTCCAGTTTTGTGATATGCTTACGGAATCGTCTGCTCAGTTAGCAAATAGAGGCTTTGTTGTCGCTGATACCTTCTATCCCTTTGACATGAGTCTTACTTAGTAGTACAGGCTAGGTATTGAATGTGTGATCCTCCTGCCTCAGCATCCTCAAAGCTGGGGTTTGCAAACATGTGCCACCAAGCCCAGTAAAAATGTACTTTTCTTGTCTTTAGGGAGCAAGGAAAGACTGCCAACTAAGATGTTATTCTCTTTCAAAGCCAGCAAATGATTTTAGTGTGGCATTTGTCCATTGGCAGCGGTTTTAACATTAATAATTCAGCTTCAAACTTTCAATGATTAAGCAGTACGTGTAGCAAAACTTGATTAAATTGCATTTCACGTCTGTGTACCGGCAAGGAACAGGTCATCGGTCAAAGTCATTTTAATTTTTGAGTTGTGATGTCAAAAAAAGGTCCTTGTGGAGCCAGAGCGATGTGTCAGATCAGATTTCAGCTTACAATCTGTCTTTGAACCATCTCTTCTTCACAGAAGCTACTCATGTGTGGGATACCAGTTTACACAACACCCTCTCAAACCACACAATGCCACATCAAAGAACCCAAAGAGACTTACTTCGAATCTGTTTTTTAATTTCCTTAGCAGGGTCCAACCAATTCTGAAAAAGAAATAACAGTATGAATTTAAATCAAAGAAGAATAAAATATAATCTGATAACCAGACACAGACAAGCTCTGCATGCACCAAGAGTGAACTGTCCAGAGCTAAGGCCTCCTGCCCTGTGGCTCTTCCCACATATCTGCTGGCCTCCTGTCAAACCTCGTGAGGGCACCAATACCAAACAAGGAGACACATGCATTTACAATTAATGCCTGACAAAATTCTTCTCCTGGGAAACGTCAGATGTTGAATAATGAAGTCAGGCATCATCTATCACTTCAGTAGGAATATTCTTGAACGTATCCTATAAAAATAAGTGATCCATATGAACAGAACAATCATGCCTTGTTTCTCAGCATCGACACAATGGAAAAATTTATTTCTTTGTTTTTTTATCAGTTGTGAGATAAATCTCTGGACAAGTGTCATTACCCGGGAGTAAATATCTAGAGATATTGCTTTAAATACTGAACACCTACTAACACACTAGACAGATATTGGCCAGCAAGCAACATCCTCATAGTCTAATTGTTTATGTAGCAGCCATGATTTTGTTATGGAATGAATTTGTTCCCCATATAAGTATCTAAATATTTGGTTTTCATGGGTTCAAGACATTGGTTGAACTATAGTATGGGAAAAACCCCTTACGAAATGTTAAATCTTAAGTATGAAAATTGGAATTGATCTACTGTTTCAAAAATATTCCAGGATACAGGAAGTTGCCAAGGATTTTCTTCATGAAGAAAAGGAGAGATTGATCACATTTAGGGACCTTCTTTAAAGGTGTGTGAGCATGGGGCGGGGGTGTACGTAGAGAAATCAACATGTCTGTTTGGTTTCAGGTCACCTCTGTGCAGTAATACACAGTCCAGCCATAATAGTTCACATTTCTTTGGCCTCTCACCTTCTGATTCTCTGCATCTCGATACGTGAGACCGAAGTAATCTTTTTCTAGTAGGTTCAGATGTTCACACACTTTGTCAAAGAGCACTTGTCCTCGGGAGCGCTTCTGTGCAACATGGAGCAGGAAAGAAAACAAGTCAACACACCCAGAAAACCTCTCCCAAGAGACTGATGTAAAACAGGGTGAAGTGTAGAGTTCCTCAGTGAACTCTATGTGGCACATGTCTGTAACCCCCATTCAGGACCAGATGGAGACGAGGGGATTCCCAGAGCTCTGCATCTCACAGTCTAGCTGATCAGCGGCTTCCAAGTTCAGTGAGGGATGCTGTGCAATGGCTCATACTGATTATCAAGTGGAAGGATCTAGAACCACCTAGGAGAGAAGCACTGGCGTTGCTGTGAGGTCATATCTGAGTACACTTCTAAAGGACTGTACGAGTTAGAGCGATCGGGGCAGGAAGACCCTGTTAATTGTGGGCGGCACCTTTGCTTGGGCAGGAGTTCTAAACTTTGAATAAAAAGGAAAAGGAAAAAGTGAGTCTGGCATGAATATTCACTGCTTTCCAAGCTTGGATACAATGCAATCCGCTTCATCAAACTCCTGATGGCATGATTTCTCCACCACAACAACCTGTACCTTAAACTATAAGCCAAACTGAACCTCTCCTTCTTGTTAAGTTGCCTTATGTCACACAATGAGACAGATAGCTAATATTCTCCGTATCAAAAAATAAGGTGTAAAGTGATAAACTCGGCTGAGGTTGACTTCGGGCCTTGAAACTCAGGGCCATACATATGTATCTCTACACATAAACACAACACACACACACACACACACACACACACACACACACACACACACAAGTGATCCTTATCCTATAAAAGCTACCTCTGCAAATGAATATACACAAAGAATCAAAATGTCAATAGTGTCACCAAAGCAGGACAGGTGTCGGGGGACAATTCTTAAACAGAAGTAGCTGGAGAAGGAATGCATTGTGTAGTGTTAAGTACTCTACTAAATATAACACACCTGAGAGTGGAAGAGAGCACACAGGGCATGCAAAGCCATGTTCAGAAAGTCTAGACTCAGCTCCCTGCATCTTAAGACTCTGAGCCTGAGAAAAACTAGCCCCATTCTTGTCACGTGAAACTCTAGCCCCACCCTTACTCAAGTTCTATAGGTTATGTTTCACCAAGCTATGTTCATTATGTTCACTATGTTCATGATGCTTATTTCATAATGTTCGTTAGTTTATTTTTGCAATTTTGCCATCACTTTCAGTCTTGTATCATGGTATTCGAAAATATCTTAACTCCTTTGAGAATAACTAAGCATGAACATAACGTGACAAAATGAAACAAAACATCCATGAAGTTTACGTTCCCTTAAGGTAGGTCATAGAAATGTATTTGTAATGTGTATGTCACATTTTGGCTCCTCAAGCAGTCATCTAGAGAAGGGGAAAAAGTTAATCAACTGGGGAAGAATAAACAACTGAATTTATCGTAAGTGTCCATCAAGCTTCATCTAACGCTTCAAAGGTCTTCACACACAGCCTTAGGAGTCCGCAATGTATTAAGTGCCAACCATTAAGCTAAATTACTTTTCTGTTCTGTGGTATTGATGTTTTACATGCAATGTGTTAAGCATATTTGTCTTTGAGATTTGATGCATTAACAATGAGGTCAAAAGATTGATAAACTAGGTCCATGAACACAGTAATGAGCATGCAAATACCTGTGAGTGGAGCATTGTTACTATGGGTTTGCAATTATCCTGGAAGTTAATTACTCGGTCCTTCAAAGACATGGATGTTTGAGGAAAGGGATAAATTATGATGGGGATGAAAAATGGAAATTACAGCAGGCTACATAAGCAGTGGCATGTTCTACACATAAGAAAACAAATGACCTGTTAGCACAACTGCCACACACTGCTCAGAAAACGTGAAAGAGGAAATGCCGCTAGCTGGTTGAAATCTCTTAGTTATAAATGATAGTTTCTGGATTGTGATTGAAACATTGTAAAGTTTGCACCTAACACTGCTTCCCATGCCTGAGTCCTGCTCATGACATAACAGAGGCTGGAGCAGTTGGCTGAGAAGACCAGCGTTATGATAATGACTGGGCAGCGCTCCAGTCTCACACAGACCTGGGCTGGATCTTCCACGTGTCCCTTGCGGCCTTTTCTTTGGTAAAATGGGTATGGCGTTGCCAATTTCTTTGGAATGGCTGACAGTAAAATAAAGACTTCACACTTGGTTGAGTGGTAGCATACATGACACATTCCATGAACATAGCCATTATTTACATGCCAGTGCCTGACAGTGATGACATACATGTACCTGCTACTGTGCTTGTTTTCTACAGGAGTGTGTCTCTAATACTTGATGGTACCAATAAGCAGCATTCATACTAACAAACCTTGCTCTTTCTTCAGATAACAATTACATGTTCGCTATTTAATTGCTTTAGCAAGAGTACATTATTTATGGGTACATACAAATACCCATAAACTCAATCAGTGATTGTCCAAATACTTCCTTGTTGAGTAAACAGCAAAACAAAATAAATACAAAAACTGTTCAAGGCCTTGGATATCTTGTGACTTCTATAATGCCTAACCTGACAGACTATAGGCATCCTGCACTGAAGGGTCCTTTCTGACTGTGTCACAGGCTACCATGGCAACTGCTTCAGTAAGCTGTCTTCTAGTGTGTCCTTCATTTGGCCTAACAGGTGACACAGATTTGCTCAACTACAGATGGCCTGGCTGACTTCCTCTTTTCCAGTTTGTCATAACCGATTTATTTGAATGACTCATAGCTCTCTCTGGAATGGTCTACATCTTTCCTTATTATTTTGAACATATTTTGCTCATGGTGGTCCCTCCCTCACAGAGATGATCTTTTTTTCCTTTAAACCAGTTGCTGAGCATCTACTATAGATAATATGTCTATAGTAGTCATTGCTACCTGCTAAGTGTCAGCACGGCCACCAGATATGAGGGTGGTTCTGGAATGCTTGTTATTTCTCCATTTTGAATGATTGGGCTTGAGGCTCTAACTCACCTCCTGTGGCTGATGGCTAACTACTGCTGGATTTAAAATACTTCGCCCTTGACACACTGACTCTGACACCTCCACATTCTGATGACAAAGAAGCTGATAGTAATGACACTTCAAACTTGTTTTCCAGGCCAGGATCGAATTTTCTCTAAAATCTCTTCCTGACCTGAAGAAATCTTGATTTTTCTAACTCAAGAGATATTTTTTTTTCTAACAGATTATTCAACTTGTCAAGTCAACTGCTTCTACTTGTTGCCATTGGGATGTACTTACACAGTAGTCACTTTTCCGTTGCTGTGATAAAATACCATAATCAAAAGCAACTTAAGGAAAGAGTTTATTTTGGTCAATAATTCCGGGGGGTAGGTGTCCATAATGGCTGGGAAGTAATGGTGGCTGGGGCAGGGAAACTGAGAGATCATGTCTCAGCTGGACACAGGAAATGCAGAGAGACAACCAGAGGCAGGGTGAGGTTATACATTCTTCCCCCAGTGAAATATTTCCTCCAACAAGGCTCCACGGCCTGAAAATTCCATAATGTCCCCTAAATCACCACCGGCTGGGACCAAGTATTCTAACAACTGAGCCCATGAGGCATTTCTCACTCGAACAACAACTTATAAATATATTATTAAAGTTCAACAGGTAAGAAATTTATAACTATATGTATATATATGCATATATAGATATGCAACTATATGTTATAGCTCTCAAATACATGCTTTTCACTAAGTGATTACATCCAGCTGCTTTGCCATTGGACTGGGGTATGTGATGGCTAACATCAACTTCATGGGATTTAGATTCACATTGGAGACAACTCTCTGGACATGTCTATGAGAGTATTTACAGAGAAATTTACAGGAGGAGAGAGGAGACCTCCGAATGTGGACTGCACTGTTCCATGTCCCAGTGTCTGGACTAAATTCACTGGGGATAAGGCAAACACTGCCATCCACTGTTTGTTGACTGCAGACTCCATGTGCCCAGTCTGCTTATGTCCTTGCCGCCAAAAAGTCGTCACCTCAAACTGTGAGCCAAATAAATCTTTCTAAGTCATTTTTTTTTTTATCAGCTGCATTGCCACAACAGCAAGAAAAGCAATGAATAACGGGGTATCAGCAGCTATGTTGAGTCAAATGAATAAACTAACAAATAATCTATTCTAAAGTAACAGATCAGTTACCTCCCCAGGTAAGATTCAGTTTTAAGGCTGTGATTCCCTGTGACTGCCGTGTTTGACTCACTCAAGGCATTTCTGGTTCACATTCAGCATTTCCTATGACAGCATCCAGGGGAGATGATGTGATATTCCTACAGGAGCACCCCAGTGTTCAGACCTCCCCTCGGGGCAATTACGTACAGACAGAAGGTGTGCAGTAAGTTAAATCAGGCTCACAATTTAAAAATTCTCAAGCATGAGAATTGTAATTTTAATTTTCATGAAAATATACTATTTGTTTTTCCAAATTAAATAAAGGCTTGCTTTGGCTCCTTTTGAGCCTCTTGTATTAACATTCATGGCTATGTTATAAGAAACCCAATTTACTTCTGCATTTATGCTTAAAATCTTACGACATCCCTTCCCTACAAATTTTCTCAGAAAAAAATAAAAAAGCAAAGAAAGATGTTCTCAACAAATGATGGATAAACCTGCCAGACACTGGTGCAAAGGTAGAGCCCACAAATGCTGACAAAAGCCCACAAAATACTACCTAATACCTAAAGCTATTGTTGAAATGTGTGTGTGAAAGTTACATGTTTTATAAATTTCCTGAGTTCTGGTATTCAAGAAGACATTTTCCTTTCCTTACCTGAAATGCAGACTGCTTGCGCTGGAGATGAAACCCAGGTCCGCTGCATGCTGGGTAACCAGGCAAGCGTCTACCCCCGAGCCTCCTCCCCAGCACTCACATTCAGGCTTTCACTGCAGATCCTGATAGTTGACTGACAATGACTGCAGAACAGTCAGTGTGATGATCTCTGTTCTAATTCAGCAGGAGCATTAACATCATTCCTAGGTGACTGAAATGACTGCTAGGAAAACCTGACTCCACATGGAACAAAGAAGAGCAAAGATGGAGACAGCTGACCTCAGTCACACCCTGTCAGAAAGGACGCTTTCTCTACCTTGGAGCCGCTGGAAATAATTTCTTTATTTGTGCTTAGGATAAAGAGTACAAAAATAGTAACACAAAGTTGCACTTTGTCTCAGCCCAAGACTAGCACAGAATTTGGCTTTAGCTTTTCAGTCTCAAAGAGCAAGGAATCAATGTGAGTGAGATTCATTTCTAAACCTGAAATCAGAGAAGTCTGTCAAGTCCAATATCATCTTTCACTTTAGGAGCTAGGTTGCATTATGCATTTGAAGTGGCTCGATCAAGGCAGCAAAGAGGAGAAACGGTCTTGTCTCCGAACATGGACTGACCGGTAGAACTTATTTCTCAGTAACAGGACTGGCAGCCACATTAGGTGAGCATACTCTTAGAATGTGTTTACACATTTCTGCACATGACCACACTAAAAAATGAAGCCACCACAGCAAAAAGCACCTCCAAAAAACAACAAAACAAAACAGCCAGAAACAAAAGCCAAACAAAAATACCTATAATGGCTCAGGCAAAAGCCACCTATTAATATAAAGTATTTAGAGCAACAGCATTGAGAATTTTCAGGGAAATTGTTGCTTTTCTGGCCTTTCATCTACTCTGAAGCCAGAAGAAGACACCATACCACAGGGCCCACTGTTTCTATCACAAGTCCAACAGACCGGGGAGTGTTCTTGTGGAGGTTCCCCTCGTTGGTGATTGTTCTGCTCATTTGTGAGTTTGCATTTCTGCTGCCTGAGGAAAAGAAATAGCTTGTCTTTCTACTGCCTTGGTAACCAGCCCCCCATGCCTGAGAAGCTTGCTGGCTGAATATGAAGGAAGAATTCCTGTTCATATTATCTTGGATTAATCTTAAGACTTTTACCACCTTAAAAAAAAATGTTTCCCCTGGTGCTTCCTTCCCGATTGCACCTCCTCACTGGATGCGTCTGCATTTTCTTCATTTCTGAGAAATTGCACTATAGCTTTCCCCTGGGCCCAGGAGCTCATAAAGAACTCAATAACCTCCTTCAGCCTGTCAGAGCATCATCCTATCCCAAGCCTTCCTTTCTCCACCAAACTCTTGGCATAGAAGCATTCTAACACTGTCTGTCTGGAGAGTGGGGTTGTTTTTAAATTCATACATATATGGAAAATAACCAGGGGTCACAGTCAAAGCCAGGGGCAAACAATGGTGGTAACTGGACAACAGAACCCACAAGGTCTCTAAATAGCTGGAGCCAGAAGCCTGGGGAGGCAGAAGTGTCACCAGCTGTGCTGAACCCATCTACAGCACTTTATGCTTTCTGCCTCGAGTGTACATTCAAAGCCACATTCAATAAGCACGGTAGAAAGCCCATTACCCACACCACTCCCGCCACAACCCACTCCCACGGGGCAGGACATAATGATGTCTTCCAGTTTGTATACAGGCCCACATGGGATGCAGACAGAGTATTTTGGAGGTCTGACATGGAGAGACAGAGATTAAATGTCTAGAGGACACATGTCTACCTCTAGCCCCTTTCTCTAATTTTATGGGCAATCAGGTCCCAAAAGACCACAATAGTTCTTTCAAACATGAAGCAATCAGTTAGTCAATAATTATCTTGCCATATTCTTGCTCAGTGAATTAGATATTGCTATCTGGAGTATTCTTTTAAAAGAGAAATATGGAACTATTTTGTGGTTCTGATAAGCTTTTAGGTAAAATAGTTAATAGATGACTTATTTCCATGTCTAAATTAATTACAAGTTAGGATTCACCTAACATTATTAAATACCTTCAAGATAGATATTTCAAATTTACTTTTATATTTTACTCTAGCATATTAGACAGTTCCAGTTTAGACTCTGGTTTTACAATTACCTAGCTACATGCTGTGAGAAGATGTTACTCAATCTCTCTGGGTTTCACTGTTCCTATTGTAAAATGGAAATGCAATTGGTACTCACTTGGTAAATGCATGAAAGGAGGCAACACACCGAAAAGCATACTGCCTAAATCATGGGAAGCAATAAGCAGTAAGTATTGGTAATCCTCATTAGGTCCTTTAAATAAGGAGATCAACATAGTTCCTAATCCTGGAAGTCATAGAAACTGACATACTATTAAAGGTCTATTTCTTTTGTAACAAATATATGCAGAATATTATCCTGCTTTTATGATTCACAGTTGTACTCACTGTATAGGGGAAACTATTAAATTCTTTGCAAAGAACAGCAATACCATTAGTGGCACAGGTACGCATTCAGTCTTTTACCAATACACACAAAATAGTTCTGCATATGCACTGGGTAGACTAGCACATTCTGTTATCTCTTAGGCCAAAATGTGAGATGAACATATATTGTCATGGATTATGACAGCATACAGCACTGTCAAAACAAGAATGAATGATGTGACTGCATTAGCACCCTCCATGTGTTTTTGATAAGATTCAAGGCACAGACACTTCCAGCATATACAGCATCCAAGTCCCCTCGTGCAATTAAGCCCTTGAACCTATTTTTCTGTTTTTGTTTTTGTAAGGCTGTCTTTTTCTTTCATCCATAATTGGTTTCTGCTCTCATTTGTTGCAGCAATTGGAGCCTGTGTTTGAAATTAGACTTGTGTGTTCAGAGTTGAGCATTGTGGCAGATAATAGCTTTTGAGTGGGGCATGCTTCTTCTTGGCTAGCAAAAATACTTGGCTTGATGTTTTACGAAGACTTTCACAGCACAGAGAGATGCTGGCAACAGACTGCCAGTCAATATTTCCTGTTGTTCATCTGCTATGGATTCAGGTCACTATGCCAATGTGTGCAAAATAAATGCAGAAGAGGCAGCTAAGAAAGAGGAATTTGTGAGAGATACACAACTTAAACTTGAATCACGTCTAAGACCCATATAAGATAATTCTGAAGAGTGAACTTTGAGAATTTTTGACTAAAAGAGGAGATAGTTTTCTGATACTTTAAACTAGCCAACAGACAAAATCATCACATAATCCAGATTGTAATTTTTACTTCACTAATTTACTTGGTCAAAGAAAGAGCCGTAGGGAATGGAAATACAGAGAATGAAAATATGACTTCTAAGACTTTAAGGAGTCTAGATTTGCCACACTGTTGATTTTTAATTCATATTCTAATTAGGCAATTCTATAAGGCAACTGAGGATCGAAACAATATAGTAATGACTTCGATATTGCCTTAAATTATATACTAAGTCGAACTGGATCATTCATTTCCATGAATCTTTTGACCTATCAACTGGGCAAGGCTGTGAGTAAGCAGGAAGAGAAAGAACATCTGTGTCACTGTAGAAACTACCCACATCATCATAACATCTACCAGGGCATGTAAAATTTGATGTGTAAGATCTCTAATAAATATGAATAAACGTGACAAAATTGGACAGATGAGCACAGACTGAAGAGATGTAAGTGACTAGTCTGCATTTCATTCCAACACATGTTTAAAATGAAAGACATCATTATTTTGAACACTGTTATTATTAGACATAATTTCACTCCAAGGTACCAAGAGACCTGCGTGATCATACCCTCTTGCTTGGGAAGTCTAGTCTTTTGATGAATGCTGATTGCAGGTATGGGAATTTTTTACATAAAATTACTGCCTGATTAAAAGGTCCTTTCTTTCACATCTAACTGCAGAATTTAGAAGGAACAACTGGGTACCCTTGGAGTACCAGTGGCACACATCTGGTCCACCAGGTCAATGTTTTCGAAAGCAGTCACATATTTAATGGGTTTAAGTTTAATAATTCTATGTGGAAAATGAACTTATTTGCATATCCGAGTACACTGTTTGCTTTGAGGTTATCTTGAGAAATAAAGAAAAAAAATATTATTTCAGCTTAAATGCCCTGTGAGTACTTTAAAGTTTTTATGGGATGGAATTATGGAAGTTACACACTATAAAGTGTAGTTTGGGTGTCTTGAGCCTCTTTTGGTCTCCCCACAATGCTTAGATAAATTCTTAAGGTGAGTTTAAATTCAGGCTCATGTACTTGTATGGCCCATGTCCTTGTATAGGGAGGATGATGAGCCCTGTTAATGTGTTCTTGTCAAGTCCCCGACTTTCAAAAGAAGATGTCAAAACCATCTGCTAGATAAATAACACAGTTCTGACATAGTGCCTAGACACATAATTGAGTCCTTCTCACCAGCTTCAAGCAGGAGGAACACAGCCTAATGTCACCTTCTACTGTAAGGTCATGATACATTTACATTCATTGCCTCTCACTTGTGTTCTGTGAGTCAGGGGGACAGCTGGGTAAGTATCACTCTGTGAGCCCAGAGCACCTCTTGTGATGCCATAATCAACTTGAACTTGGGAGAGAGGGTGGCGGACAAGAAGTTCACATTGGTCTCCCACCCATGCTGTATAATCTCAAACTGACAGGTCATTACCAAATGCTTTCAGGTTTGACTGAGAGAAATACTAATCAATGCTGATGGCTATTCACCATCCACCCCTGGGGCAAGTCTTGGGGCAGCAGCAGAAAGTTTCCGATAAATGGCCATGGCATAAATGTGCTTCTTCTGGACAGCTGAGAGGGCTTATGGTTTGACACTGAGTGACAGTTTTCTCATATATGCCTGTCAGAGAGAGGGTATTTCGTAAACTAATCTCACTCACATTAGTTTTCTCTTGATTTTGTTTTCTTCCTATGTATAATATTCTCATTATATTTTGTGCATTTATATGAAACAAAACATTTAAAATCCTTGTGAGAATAAGGTGGAGCATAGTCAAGGCCCAAGCTAAACGGGCCTTTGAAGCTTACCACACTGCTAGCTGTCGGGTGGGGCTCGCGTTGGCTTGTTTCCCCTACCATGACAAATTCTTATGCTGCGCTATTTAGAAGGCTCTGTAAGTCATGATGTTCTGGGCAAGACTCTTTTCTAAAGGGATAAATGGAGACGTTAAAGCGTTTTGCTTGGGGTAATTATCTTAAACGATTCGTGTGCTCTCTAAGCTCAGGCGAATGGCATTTCCCTGAAGAATGCGGTGCCTCTTTGGTGACTGTATTTGCTGTCACCATGGCATTCCATAAGAAAGAACAAGTCTCTGTACGCCTCTCCGTTTTCCTAACATCATGACAAGAGCATTTCTTGTGTGGCTGCACATCGGCTCACCACCACTCACTCCTCTGAGGAACAGCGTTGGAAAAGCTGGGGGAGCTTCTGACCAGTAAATGTGGCTTCAGGAAAGGGTCTCCTTTTGCCCTTGCCAAAGAATGTCAGATATACGTACCAGTGAGACACGGCCGTTTGTCACGTTGAAAAGATAAATCCTCATACAACAGAGGCATTGTGCTTATTGGGAAGAATTCTCCACCCCACCAAATAGAGCAGGTGGTGAATGAACACCTACCCTGGACATCTAGGCTTAAATATGTCATCTGTAGAGTTCTCTTCCTGCTACATTACAAAAGATCACAGGCAAGACCAACAAAACAGGTCACTCTTGTGAGAGAAGCGACGCAGGGCCACAAATTCCATTCACCTTGACGCACAATATCCACTGATACTTATCTGAGGAGGAAAATCACCAAGCTGCAGGAGGCTATCTTTACCGGCAGAAACGTTACATTGCAGTAAAAGGTCCCCGCAACAGGAAGTCTGTGACCTCTTACAGAAAAACGTAAGATACGACGACGGACCAACACAACTCACTGAACGGAAACAGAATGCAGTCCTTTGCTTCTATACTGTGTAGACGGGGAGCGAGACTGGAAGGCTATGAGGGTACTAAAGGGGAAAGGATCCCCCCACCCCCAAAAAACAGGTGAGGAGTTAGGGGAGACAACCAACCAACAGGGTACTGCCAATCTCAAACATGGGAAGCATGACAGGCTACACTTACGGAGATTTATTCTTTTCTAATTTGAAGACACTCCAGATGAACTATCTTAATCATATACCATTTTCCCCTGCTTGACATGACCCTATAAACCCCACGATACCGTGGAAGGCCAAGCGGAGCTACTAATGTTCATTTAAGCTGTTCAAAGCCTTATCTGAACTAGCCAAGCCTGTAAGCCGCATAATACCGTAACTCTTTTCAGTTAGCATAAGTGGGATAGTAACAAGCAAAAGGCAACACAAATCCAGGTTGGACGGACTCAAGCGAGGCCAGAACCAACCTCAAAGCACGACAACACTCCCTTCTTCTTCTTAAAGAGCAACTGCCTGAACCTAACAGAGGAAGGCCTTCAGGGGGACTTTTGGAGATGAAGTAGGAACGCTTTCCTATGCAGACTCCATGAACTGTTTGACGAAACCGAATTCACCCTGGCTCACCACGGTAACCTCTCCCGGGAACAGCACACAGGGTATGTCAGGCCGCGGCTAAAAGGAGAAACGGGTTCTGTGTAGGGAGGCAACTTGAAGAGTTGACCTGACTACTTGGATAAGAGCGGAGACATGGGTAAATCCCCCCTTACTTTGAACGTCAGTATTCCCCAGGGCTACCTAATAATGCTTTTCTATTTTCTTTCTACACTCACGTTCCAATTAATATAGGGTATAATGGCCCCCAAAGCCTGCCAGTCTGACCTCTCTCCAAACACCAAGGAAAACATGTAGATGCAGTAGATTGCTACTTAGTTGAGCGTGCTTACATTCAATATTTCTGAAGTAAATTCATTCTCTTGTCCTCTAAGCGTTTCTTCCTTTATCTCACGCCCACGAGTTCAGATTTAGAAGTTGGAGCAGTTTGTGCGCATCTCCCCAAAAGCTGATGTGATGGAAACTTACTTCATAAACTCCTGTGCTAATGGCATGCGGAGGTGAACCCCTCAAGAGACAGTCAGGATCAGATGAGATCATGCGTGTGAGGCCCTTCTGAGATGAGGAGGGACGGCGGGGGCTGGATGCCTGCTCTGTCCTGCTAGCTGTTCCTTGGCCATGTTAAATGCAGTGAGAAGACCCCAGCAGATGCTGGCTGTGTTCTCTAGTGTCTTGGCCTCCAGACACTTAAGTTACACAAGTTTCTATTCCTTTTTAACTTAGTCGCAGATGATTAGTGTAGCAGAAAACAGACTGAAACAGAAGTTATTGTGTCTCTCTGTCCTGTTACTAC
Organism: Cricetomys ansorgei; assembly: GCA_026225945.1. Taxonomy (NCBI): domain Eukaryota; kingdom Metazoa; phylum Chordata; class Mammalia; order Rodentia; family Nesomyidae; genus Cricetomys; species Cricetomys ansorgei. The sequence continues at coordinate 20,301,206 of JAMJFZ010001203.1, read as the reverse complement.
CCCACCTGCACAAATCCAGTAGATGCAGTTTGCCAACTTTTAAGAGAGTTCTTTGAAATACATGTCCCCCTCTTCACCAGATGCTCCCGCCTTGGTTGGCTCCTCAGCATCTCTTGCTAAGTTCACTGCAATGAAACTATTCAAGTTTCTGGTCTATTTTCTTCCAGTTACTATTTCATAGAAATAAATTGAAACAACAATGATGGGTCAATAAACTGCCTTCTCAGAATGTATCCCTAGAGTGATTGGCTGAATTCTACATGACCCCCAGCTTCCCCACCTCTCTGATGTATATGCCCCCATAATCCCTGAGACTGCCAATTAAATGAATCCTACTGTTATTAGGGTATGTGATGGATACAGTTGGCCTTAAGGGGTATTATCCAAGTGGGCACAGCGTGATCATTGGTGCTCTTCAAATCATAGTGCTTTCTCTAGTAGAATGCAGAAGAGTCAGAGATAGATTTCCATTTGAGACAGATCAAGGTGTGAGGATGTATCTCTGTTCCTTACACAGAAGGGCCTCAGGGCAAGAATCCCATAGCAGACTACTCCATGGAAAGGGGTCCTCAGACAATATGTAGTCAGGTGACCTTATAACAGTAAGGAAATGAATTCTGTTAACAACCCCAAAGATCAGGAAAGTCATCCCTGCTCCAGCTTCTAGATGAGGAAGTGACCAACAAATAATCTGATTTCTGTGTCTCTCTGTGAGACACAGAACAAGCTGAAATGTGTAAAAAATACAGTCTTTTAATTCATGAAAAACATGATATATGTCTTATTTTAAGCTGCTATGTTTATGCTGTATGTGTTAAATAGGAAAGCAATGTATCAACAACTCAATACAGAACCCTTCTAGGAAGCCTACTGCCTTTCTTCTTATGGTCCTCTGGTCTTCCTCTCCAGCTCTTCTCCTGTCTGTCTCTAAGTGTCCAAATCCGCTCAGTGCCTGTTCCTCACATCACCTTTTCACCCAGGGAGGAACGCTCTAAGCATTGTTAAGTAAATATTATGTGTACAATATGAATTCCTTAAAGTAGAGGGAAGAAAGGAAGGGGGAAGTGTTGCAATTATAATGTCAGAAAGACCCAACACGCAATACACAACTGCTACTTGCGATGCTGCCTCAAATACCCTTCAATGCTGTAGGGACCACCAGCATTCTTTTGATAATTTCTACCTGCCAGGACTGACTGGAGACCCATTAATCATGCTCAATAATCTGAACCACTCTTGAGGAGTCTTTACTCCCAAGGAAGTATTTATGGCCAGCTACAGTCTGTCTTCCCTTTATCAAAACCTAAACCTAAAAAGGCACAGAAGAATCCAGGCAAGTCCTCAAAGAGCCGCACCCTCTCCAGACACCCTCTCCAGGCAAGAGAGAACGTACTCTGACTGCAAAGATCTGCCCCAACATGAAGCAGAAAGGCTGGTTGCATTTCTTCCTGTCCCCAGGGGCTTCTATTGTATTTCTAGCTATTTTATGAAACTCAGCTTAGTACAGAACTCCTCATGTGATGAGAGAGAGTCTTAGCCTGTGCTTGGACTTGAGAGAGGATGGCCTACAATTTCAAAGATGCTTTAAACCAAACTGAATAGCTAGGAAGCCTCTTTCAATGCAGGCAGCATGTAATCCATCCACATGAGGCTTTGTGGGAAAGGAAGATTGTTCCATGCCACCTTTGGAAGGCACTATAGATGAAGGAGAAGCAGTGTGACCCCATCATGTCCCTCTTCAGTTGACTGTCCTATGTCATTGGCAGAGTTATTAGTGAAGCCAAAAAAGCTGCAATTCCCTGCTAGCCATAAAATGTGAATCAGCACAGTGAGAGGAGAGGACTGCCAGCTGGGATGGCATGTGTGTAATTATGCATAGAACATATTTAGGCTTGCTCAGCACCTCCGGGTTTCTGACACTGCGTCCTCCAGAGCCCATCTTTGTTCCCTGGCCGCAGAACATTCACCAGGGCAGTGTAAGCAAAGGCAGGAGGGTAACCTGTGCCTTCCAGGTCAGCTGCCCCATCTGGCCAGCGTCTGGTGATGGGGCACAACAACTTCCTGTGCTTTCATAAAATTGTCAATCATTTCATTGCCATATGAATGAATGACTGAAAAACATGGATATTATTAATTCCAGGTTACAAAAAACCCTGGAAATGGAGTCACATGAAATTTCCTTTCTCAAAGGTAAAACATACAATCCAGTATCTGATACATTATAGTGATAAAAGAGATTTTTTTTTTTAAGATAATATGCGGGCAATGACTCCAGTTCTATTTAAAAGAAAATCCTACCATCTGTTTAGAGTATTTTATATTCATATTTATTCGTAAGCAGTTTCCAGAAGGATATGCTTTATGCTGCATGGGATGACAGTGTTACGAAGTTAGGAAGCTTTTGCATTTGCAAAGCCCTGCAGACCTAAAGGCGCTCTGGCATCCGGAGACCATTCATTCTCTGTGTCTTACATGACCTTGAGTCTGTGCTTTACAGACTGAGGAACTGAGGACTTCTGAGAAGAACACACAAGTGGCAAAGCCGAGATGCCACCAAGATGAGTAATGGCACGCAGCTTTCCCAAGGCTGGTGCCCTGGAGCTCAGCACTCAATTCTTCCATGGACCATGCAGCAACATCCCAGTCTGACTGTATTCGCTATTCTCTCTAAAAAATTCAGGTCTCTAATGGTTAAGGTATTTATATATTATGAGCTTCAAAAGAATATTTTTGAAAGTGTGGGCATGAGTAACCCCTGTAAAGGAAATGCTAAACTATGCTCCTTTACGACTGCTGAATGAACTCAGAGGACACATTTCACATCACTGATCCCGTGTTAATGAACTCTAGATCCCTGGAAGGGTGCAGGATAATGTACGCAGCAAGTTCCCCTCTCCAAGCCTTTAAGAAAGCGTGAGTTTGTTAAATCAGTTTCACGACTTCAGACGGTCTTCTGTTTGGCTGAAAGACCAGCTGCTGTCAGCATGTCTGACACAGAAACCTGAGAGAAGGACTAGATGGGTGACAAAGAAAAACCCTTGTGAGGGATGGGGGTGGGGACGGGGGTGGGGGATGGAGATGGGGGTGGGGGTGGGGAGGTGTCTAAGTCAGTCAAGTGTTTGTTTTGCAAGTGTGAGGACCTGAGTTGGAATATTCAGGATCCACTTAATAAACTGGGCCTGGTGTTCACATCTGGGATCCCAGCAATTAGGAAAGAGAGGCAGGTGGATTCCTGGAAGCTCATGGCTCACTGCCAGTCAGTGAGAGACCCTGTCCAAAACCAAAGGAATGACACCTGAAGCTGCCCTCCGGCCTCTATGTAAGCACCTTGCACACGCACCCCTAACATGGACCCACCTACACCTTCCAAATCAATCCACGAAACAACAAAAACCCTTAGTGAGAACGATTAGCAACCTTTTTCTTACGTACCTGTAGACTAGCCAGAAACAAGAGCCCAAACCAACCAGCTGCTATAATTTATGAGTTGCCAGTAAATACTAGCTAGAAAATATGCGTTACTAACATTAAGAAACTAAGAGGGGAAAACCTATTAAATTTTTACTGTATAACATTAAATAGGACTTTTTCCTCCACTCCATTTTTATTTTTCCCATCTCCCACTGAACTGTTTAATTGAGAGCAAACAACACTGGACTGAGATGTTACCACGGCAGATCCTTCCTTCATCTCTGCTGTAAACATTACAGCAATAGAACAGCCGCAAGGTACTCAGAAATACACTTTCCCTCTCTCAGATTTTGCTTCCAAGCCAGTAGCCCCATATTCCTTTTGTGATAAAAACTAAAAGCGTTACCTCTCGATCTGCCAACCTGATGCTGGACTCTAACACAGATGAGAGAGCCAAATTCAGAAACTAATTACTGTTAATGTGTGTTCCACACTGAGGCAGAATCATCCAGATTCTAACATGCCAGGAGCCGGGTGAATAGTTCCCTGTAAATATTTTACTATCCTTATAACAGGTCCTTCAATGGTACATCCGCCTGGGTCTTCCCTGGAGCTACATCTGTATTTTGCTGGATATGAAAACACACTCGTGTGCGTGCGTGTGTACACACACACACACACACACACACACACACACACACACGTACTGAACCAAATAAAAATAAAAATTTAGAGACTAAGCTATGGACCGTGGTCCCCTATGTTTCTAAGAATCTGTGATTCTCCCAAAACTAAACTGTGGTCAAAGAGTTCGCAGCTGCTGCTTAGGAGACACATCTGGGGACAGGTTTAAAATAATTCTTCTCTGAAGCAGACGGAAATACTGGGGAAGTGTGAAGCTGAAGAGGCCATTGTCATCCCAGGTGAGTTTCCGTCAGTGCAAAGATTTATCTTCATCTTATAGCTAATGCCAGAAGTCCACTCCTGACATTTCCTGAAGGGCCAAACATAAGCCCCTGAAAAGCGGGAGCATTGATTTCAATGCTCAGAGGAGATGAGTTATAATCTTGAAAAATTGTAACCTGTCTTTCATGGGGAAATGCCATAATTATGAAATGAACTGGCAATTGATCAGGGAAATTGAAAAGTAGTCACTCTGTAGTGAAATGCTTCTCTCAGGAAGGGATGGCTGGGGACCCCAGGTTTGAGGGGAAATTCCAAGTGGTAACTACAGAATTCTCCGATGTGATTCCACACACAGATAAAGGTTGAGTGGAGTCTTTATCCGCGCACCTGCTGGAGTTTATGCACTGTATCTCCCCAACCATCTTCCTTTTCTCAGTCAAAACAAAAGGCATCTTTGTCAAACCCTGCCTACCATTTAGATCATTTCCTCAGAGCTCAGAGAGTGGTCCACATCGAAGCCTGGCAGTCATTTTCAGAAATGAGCTTTAAGCAATGTAAGAATATTTATATTGTAGTGTACTGTATAATATTTTAATTATAATTATATAATATATAAACATATAATTATAATACATTGTATAATAGTGTATATTACATATATATTTTTATATGTTTATGTTATAATTAAGGATATTGGGAGAGTATCCTTACTTTCTCTGGAATGGTTTCTGCTCAGGATCTCTGAGCTCCTCTGCTCCAAGGGGAGTCCAAACAAATCTTCTGCTGGCTTCTGGATTATTGAGAGAAGGAACTCAGTATACAAGCTCATTACATCTTCTAGCCACAAGAATGGAGCGAAGGGACTTTAAAAAGCAGCAGGGATTTTAGCAGCTTCTCTTCCTTCTCTCAAACTATATTTATAAGACTAAGAAAAAGTTTAGAAAAATTGGTCAGTTTTGAAGTCACGTGCATATGGAGTTTAAATAGTGACCAAAAATCAATTTCTTCTTTTGTGTGTTGTGTGTTCACAGGTATCCATACAGGTGTGCTTCATGTGGCTACAGGTTGATGTTATGTGACTCCCTCAGGTGCTCTCCACCTTACTGTATTGAGATAAGGTCTCATGGAACCTAGAGCTCTCTGACTCAGCTAGACTTCCTGGCCACTGAGCCCATGGGTCCTCCCTTCCTCACGGTCCTCCCCCACACTGAGATCCACGTTCAGCTTTTTACATGTGCTCTGGGCGACTGAACTCATGTCCCCTGCTTGTGTGGCAAGTGTTTGACTGACAGAACCATCACCTCTGCCCCGAACCTATTTCTTTTTGAGAGAACACTGGTAACCCACGTGGAAAATTCTCCCTCTTTTTCTATAAGGTTCCATTTCACAAGTCCAAGCTGAAGGCAAGTCCTGTCTTTTGGTTGAGTCCTTTTCCTGGTGCAGACTTTGCATTTTCTGGTGAGGAAGTGCAGAGCCTTGGGGTCCCAGGAGCGGCAGGAGGACTCTTGCTCTTCTCTGTCCTCCCCGCTTTCCATACCGTGTTTTCCCAGGCACAATATTAACTTTTCTGAGCTTATTCCCAGCAGAGAAACAAGGCAAGGCCAAGGTTATGTCCAGCATTTCTTGCAGATAAGACAGTTTGCCTCTATGGTGAGGACAAACTCAATTTCAAGCTTGAAACAATGACTCAGCTGTTTTGGAGTGACTGGAACATGCTGTGCCCCAGGAGACACTTCCTATTAAAGCTCATGTCAAATTAGCACGGTCTGTTATCATGGGACGGCATGCTGATGTGTGCATGAATACTGCTAGAAAAATACATACTCAGAGAAATAAGAGAACGGCAATATTTGGATATTTTCAAAGATACCGGCACTCACTTTGTGGGAATGCATCACTCTGAGAATAGACAACAGTTTTAGGGAGGAGCCTGGCACAGTCACTGAAGACCATCTTGAGGCCACATGTATTGACCCATTGCTAAGAAGGAGTCCAGAACAGCTCTTGGCGATAACTGCACTCATTCTGGGGTCGTGGAGCAGAAAAGCCTCCACGGATAACAGGCTGTGGGCTCCATACAGGGCCTTGCTGCAGCCCACCACCATGTTGGGAAGACTTTCCTGAATAAAGCACTGAGCGAGGCATTAGGCTAACGTCCTCCCTGGACTCGAGCAGGGTAGGGCCTGGACTCAACTTGGAGCTGTGGGATGGGGACAGGAACTGGCAGCTGTAATGTGGAGCACAGTGGCTTCTGGGCAGGAAGACATGACGGGGGTCTGACTCCTGGGAGTAGCAAGGGGCAGCAGGTATATTCTCTGCTAAGGTCTTCCCTGAGATGTGCTATGGGGAATCAGGTAGAGCCGGCTTTGTAGCCGAAGCTGGAGCCAAGAGTGTGTGACAGCCCTCAGCCACAAAGATGGGGATACTTAAAGAAGCTGATTCTAAGCAAGCTGAACACAAAATACCAAGAAACACCTAAACTTTGGAATCTTCACTAAAGAAGGAAGTCACACAGGACTCTGGGTGAGGACTGGGGGCAAACAATAACAGCAAACCAGACTCTGTGCTGTGGGGAGTACAGAGATAACCAAGACAGTGTCCTCCAGGTCCTCTAGGTCCTCCAGCATGGGGCTGTCCTAGCGCTAAGAGGGGATAGAAGTGTGCTTTGAACCCCAGAATTCTCACCTGAGAGCAGAAGGCATTGGCTACTCCCTTTTCTTATTCTGACAGACCCCAGCTAGCACTAACAGCTAGCGAAGCTCCTTCAATACTGCTATCACACACAGCACCTGATAAGATTCTGCCTCTCCAAAGCTATCTGGTCTGGTTGCTGCTTGTCTGACCATTGTTGCTGGAAAGCCCTGGGCTGGACTTGTCCTCTCTCTCTATATGACCTTGTAAGGTCTCTTCCTCTGGCCCCTGGGAGACCTCTGCCTATGCAAAGAAGGCTTCCTAAGGACTTTGGCTCCAGCTAATGACAATATGGTCACCCAGGTCTGGTTGTGAGGCCCCCACATGCAAATGGAGCTACCCTCGTACCACTCCCTCTGCCAATGACTTATTCCCCACATAAGACATCTTCCCTTTCCTCTCTACCCTGTGTATGTAACTTTCCTTGCTTCAATAAATTGAGCTGTTCACTGAAACTGCCTCTGTCTATTCTCCCATCAGCTCTTCTTCTCAGCCCAAGACCTCCTGGACACAGACAGTTCCTGATTACACCACTTCCTTTCTAAGCTGAGTCATTGGTGCACAAGGGTTGGCTGCAGAACAGAACAGAAACCACTTCAGAACAGGACGGATGATGGCAGCAATCTACTAATTCTGAGAGTGGATACAGAGGGAGAAAGTTCATGTCCTCAAGCCAGCAACACCAGTGGACAGTGGGAACAAGGCTGTCAGGGGATGGAACCAGAAAGAGCAAACCCAGTGATTTACTAACATGATGCTAGAGAATTAACATTCGGAATGAGGCTGAAGACACAGTCAGAAAAGTGCTGCCTTTTCTGAAAAAACCCAAGGACCAGAGTTCGATCCCCCAGAACTGATGTAAAACAGCTGGGCACAGCGCTGAGCACTGTGAATGCAGATACAGGAGTTGTCTCAGGGATTGCTGACCAACAAACAGGCGAGCCAAATTGACACTCTCCAGGTTCAATGAGAGACCCTGTCTCAAAACTAAGGTACAGAGTGACTAAAGAAGACACCTGATATCAACCTCTGGCCTACACACGTATACACATGTACATAAAAACATGCGAGTACACCACATATTCAAACATGGACACGCACATATAAATCCAACTTGGTAGCTGGGGAAAATACAGGAAGAATTACTTAGTGAGTTTCCTTGGTAATGTTTAATGCATTACCCATCACCTAATTACTAAGCGTTCTGTAATAATATTTGATATATTTACCCATCACCTAATGACTTAAGCTCTCGAGCTCTTGAAATCTACTTGGCTTTCCAAACACAACTTACAACTGAGTGACATATCAGATGGCTCTACAGTTCGTATCCCTCGACATATATACTGACCTTTCCGATATTAATATTCTTTAGAGGATCTAATAGGCCATGACTACTCATAAAGGACTATTAAAGTTTATTACTTTTTAAAACTGAATACTAGAATAGGTTTAACTATTTTAATAAGAAAGTCTGTCATCACTAAGCTTTGCTGAGGACGGATCTCAATGCCTTGGGAAGATCTCACAGGATCTCTGTCAGGTAAAAGAGACATTGCATGTAAACCATCCTTGATGCAATGTTCCTATGGCTGACCAAAGAGCCATCACAGGAGAAAAAAGCTAACAAATGTGCTCCCATTCTCCAGAGTCTAGGGGGTATCATTCAAGCAGGAAATTGCTGCTGCTGGACAGGGCTGTTAGGTAAGGCATGAGACAGGTCTCTGACATGAGGAGCCATTCAGTTGAGGGGAGTGACATGTTTCAGAAGTTGAAATTTACAGTCAGGCAGATTGAGAATCTCTAATTTATAGGTTTTCTTGAAAGAACAATATTTGTGCAGGCCCCGATGATGTCATTTCATATTCTATGTTTATCTGTTTCTGGTAATTCAATAAAGGCAATAAGCATTTGAATCAACTTCCAAAATTAAGATGATTGTATCATTCTGCCCAGAGATTTGGAATGGTCTAGAAAGTATTTTTCTCATATAACTCATGTAAGTAGAGAGGTTCAGATATGGAAGCATTCCTTCTGAATATATCCCAGTAGGTAAAGAGCAAGAAATAGGAATATGATTCAGACAGACCAATAACCACAGAGACAGACTGTCAGGTAATTTTTGAAAGTCCCTTCCTGACTACAATTAGAAGAGGACCCAAGCACACTTAGGACACAGCTTGACAAACTTCCTGACCTCTGCTGGGCTCCTGACAAGCATCTCCAGATGGTTGAAAGGGGCACTGTCGCTCTTCCTCAAAAGTGGGTCCAACATGGAGAGACCTGCACAGACCTGAGTCTTGGCACTCTTTCAACTATGAGGTCTCTGGACACGGCATAACCAAACAGGGCCTAAGGTTTCTACAGTCTGAATTCAATTCTTTCTCCAGTGTGGCTGGCTCAAAGAGTTCTTTTCTGGGACGTGAATCTAACGTGGATATGCCTGGGTTCCATTCTGTCTTCCTCACAATGATTGACAGGATCTTTAGGGGGTAAGTAAACTGGGGATTCACATGGGGAGGGGAACCCAGCAGGACCGATTTAAATAACCCTTGCAACAGAAACCTTCCAATACCACCTTTTCAGCAATGCTTCAAAGCATGTCCCATCTGTTGCCCAAACACTGGCTATGTTCCAGGATAGCTATAAATGCACCACAACCCATTTGTAGACTACAACATCATGTCAAAATGTCAGGAGCCTGGACAGCCTGTGCCAATCTACTTGCGGGGACTTTCCTGAGATTAAAGCCAAACTACACCATATAACAGTTCTAATATTCTAGCCAAGCAGCAGATAACCTAGATTATGAAATAAAGAATCCAGAATGAGATCAAGTCTAACTTATTTTTCTAAAATCAAAGTCAGATTAGATTAGAATGATCCACAAGTTAGATATAGCAAAATGTCGTCTTGAATAGTCATTAGAGGGTATTTCATGTTCATCAGCGAGAGACAAAGCTTACTGCCCTACAGAGAAGCATCAGGAAAGAAATAAGTGAGATGATCACTGTGCCCTGAGCTCAATGGATGGGAAGATTCTGTTTTATTCTTTTAAAATGCTGACAAATGATAAACTGGTGACAGGAAGTCATTTGTATTCTCCAGCAGTTGACAATACGAGATAAATCGTGTTAATAATTTTGCTGGCCTACAGAGAAACTGGAGGTATATAAACAATCCCCCAAAATACATCAGTCTAAGTTGTCCATATGACCTTTTTTCATTGCAAGTGGTCAAGAAGAAAAGTTTGAAAAAAAAAATGACACAGTCAAAGGCCTCTCAAGTGGGAAACCATCACATGCTACAATGATGTAAGTCTACTGTTAAAGGAAATTTGAAAGAATCTGCAATCGTGAGCAGCAAAGCATGGGGCATGCATTGACCACCTGAGCGTGCAGCCATGCTGTCTGAGAAATGCTTCTTACACTTCACATTCCTGGGTCTCCGGGTCTCTTCCCACTGCATCACTGCTAAACAAGGAAAAACACAGCTTTATGGCTTCAAAACAAAGAGGTTCCAGCTATTCAAGCATGTGTGCGTGCGTGTGCATGTGTGCATACGTGTGTGTGTGTGTGTGTGTATACACATGTACATATGTTGACAGGGCCCTTTTGAAGGTGACTGAAAAGTCTCATGACTAAGTTGTGACACAGTTGAGCCTCATATATTTTGCTGAATTGATGACGGCATTGAGTTACATGCTGTTTTATTAAATGCTAAAGGACTTCGGCTCGCTTTTGACTTCAGTATTCTGTTATAATTTCTCCTGCGACCTCACAACTTGGGGATAAGAGTTGGTGAAGGGTGTAGCTTCTTCCACCGAGGACTGTGTGTCTTGTGTGTCTTTCACTCCATTAGAAGGAAGGGGCAGTGGGCGATGTCTGAGGAAAACACAGCCTCTCTAAATTCATCTAGAGTTTCTCCCAAGATCCTTTTGGTTTAGGGCAGAGCACAAACTACCTACTCCAAGGTCAACATTTAAATCATTCTCAACATTAAATCATGTTTACAAAAGACTAACTTCCTGTATCTGTGACATTAGCTTTGCTTTCTGAACATAAGTTTCTGAGACTCTTTCAATGGCAACTTCTCTAAGTCCTTGAGAATAACCAACCCAGTCCCTCTGAATACTCATACTCAACACAAGCAAATTTTCCAATCATTCTTCATGGGGAGGGTTTCAGATCACACTCCATACTAAAACTCTCTGGTAAAGAGATAAGCTCATATCTCTTACTATTATAAAACATTTTCTGTAATTCAAGTAATAAATAGGGCTTCATGAAGCTGAAAAACTGCCTGACAAAGGATACCATTATTTGTACAAAGTGGTAGCCTAGAGAATGGGAAAAGATCTATTTTATATTTGTATATATATATATATATATATATATATATATATATATATGTAGAATATATCTGAGAGGTGGTTATATCTAAACTATATAAAGAACTAAAAAAACTAAGCATCAGGAAAACAAATAACCAGCAGGGTAGTGGTGGCTCACACCTTTGATCCCAGCACTTGAGAGGGAGAGGCAGGTAGATCTCTGTGAGTTCAAGTTCAGCCTGGTCTACAGAGTGAATTCCAGGACATCCAGAGTTACAACAGAGAAACTCTGTCTCCAAAAACAAAGGGGAAAAAAAGAAAAGGAAAATAAATAACCAATGGAAATCCCCAAAATACCAGAAACTACCAAGAAAGCTCTCTCCACAACCTGATAAGGCCCTCATGCTGAAGACAACACTCACATATCTCATTGAAAATGGAGAAGTGGAGCTGGTGGCTAATTATAGACTCCCCTCCTACTGACTATTGTACATGGTACTGGAAGGTACTCTGCACGGTTCCAGAGAAGAAAGGCAATCATCAACCCAGCTACAAACCCTGCAACTTTCAACACTGACCTGCTGCTAGATATACTGGTGTAATAGTGGCACATGTGTTACAGGGATAACCAACTCCTTTCTGATTTAAGGCCCACTCTACAAGATGGAACCCATACCTGACACTGCTAAAGTGGCTAAGAACCCGAGAGGAGTTAGGCCATGGGCCTAGGGGAGAAGCTGTAACTATTATTCTGTTAAAAGAACATAGCAATAAACTCCTAAAGATATGTTGTTATACTCATAGATTGGAACCTCACTCAAGTAGCATCAGAGAAGCTTCATGCAGTAGATGAGAACTAATGCTGGGAGCCACAATTGGACAGTGGGCAGAGTGTGAGAGACTTTGGAGCACTTGGTCCCAAATGGGATGCTTTCATTGAATCCTTCATTGAATGTCTTCCAGACATAACAGGATGGATGTACATATGAACTCACAAAGACTATGACAGTATGCACAGGGCCTGCACAGGTTCCAGCTAGATGTAGTCTCAGCATTGAGAGGGGGAAGCAGACACGGGGTCCCCACCCCCTAGCCAAGAAATTACTTAGAATTGACACCAGCTGCCAAAGGGGAAAAAAAGTTCAGTTTTCTACAGTGGAGTCTTAGTGGGAACAATGATACTTCACCGCAGGCCTTATGCTCAGGAGCAGTTCGCTGGTCCATAGGACACAAACTCCATGGTATTTTTCTAGACTTTGATCTCAGTTTGCTTTGTTTTGGTGCTTTTTATCTTACTGGCCTTTCGTTTTTTCATTCTGATTTTTGTTTTGTGGGTTTTTTGTATTTGGTGTGCTTTTTATTGTTCTGAGAGAGAACATAAATACATAAAGGATATTGTAGAAATTTTTTTCAATAAATAAAGCTTTAAATTGCTTAGAATTCTTTCCAATTTATGTCATGAATGAAAGACCAACCCTGAAATGATCAAAATGATCACAGTGATATTAAAGATAACAATAAACATCAAGTTAGCTATCAAAGAAGGATTCTGTACTCAAAGCCATGGTGATTATCGATAAGGAACTCAAGGCTTGGGATATAAATTAAATTGGTAGAATGACAAATGTTATCTGTCACCCCCAAGGTGATATGCCCAAACATGGAATTTTTCCATCTAGAATCTTCCATAGAAAACTCTGAGAGCAATGACCAGAAGATGATAAAGCAGTCTATTCATCCCATTATATAAATGTGATCAAAGCTAAGGGAAAAGCTTCTCTGCATAGTAAATTTTTCCATAAAGTAGATCTTCACAGGAAAAAATATAGACTCTCATGAGACTAAGCCACACAAGACCCATCTACAGGCTCACCATTTGAGTGCTCCCATAATTAACATCTAAGTCAGCTACTGAACACTCGATTGAAAAAATGATTCAAAATCAGTGCTAGCAAAATATAAGAAATAGATCTGTGCTCAGCAAACCTTCGGGGTAACTCATATGTACTGCGCCAACCCATCAATTTTATATGACTAAATTCTATATACATCAGCATATGGCAGTTAACTTTGCTTAACGTAAGAATTTAATTTTCTATGTTCTCCCAATCTGAAATAACTTAGAAATCCATCCCTTATTCCTATCAAGATGACAATAGCTCTGAGATGCTCTGTTGCAGGAAAAACAACGTGTGCACAGGTGCATTATACAAAATATAATTAGAATGACAGATCGGTTGTAAGAGGAAGGAAAAGGGACCAGAGCTGGAGAGATGGTTCAGTGGTTAACAGATCCTCGAGAGGACCAGAGTCCAGGTTCCAGAACCCATTCCTGCAGCTCACAAGTACTCGTAACCCCAGCTCCATAGGATCTGACACCCCCTTTCGGTCTCTGTAGGAACTGCATTCATCTGCACACACACACACACACACACACACACACACCCCTTTCGGTCTCTGTAGGAACTGCATTCATCTGCACATACATACACACACACACACACACACACACACACACACTCACACACACGCGCATCCATAAACACAGGGATAAGTAAGTATAAAAATAAAATAAATCTTTTTTAAAAAGAGAGAGGAAGAGAGGATGGGGCAGATGAATGTAGAATTTGAGCACACTCACAATAAAGAAGACTATAACATTTTACACACAGGCTCAAAGTCTTCCACATTTTTGGTTCATTTTTTTTTTTTTTTAAATTGCTCAGGAAGAAAAAAACATGTCATTTTAAGGTATCCAGCCAATACTGTGTAAAGAATTTACCTAGGGTGTCTGGGCCATAAATTATGCCAGTAGGAAAGGTAAACTGATTGCAATGTTATTCATAGCCATAATATTAAAATAAAGTACATTTTTCAGCTTCTAATGTCTTTGTTCCTGCCATGGAAAATGTTCAACAACCCCATCTGCTTTTGTTTTTAGATATACTATCACATTTTAGTTTTGACTACAACATTTTGGGACGCTGCAAACGTGTAGTAATTTAATTTCCCGTTAGAGTTGAATAATTGTGTATTCTGAGTCTAGATGAGTAACTGTCCGGACGGGAAATGTCCTCCTGTACATTTTGCAGCAGTGTCCCTGCTTCAAAGTGCTCACTTACATCTACATCACAGCTGTAGTCTGAGCCATCCAGAAGTGTCACTTTGCACTGCATGCTTTTCGGCTTTTTCACGATCTTTAACGGGGACCGTGAGAGTTTGCTGCTGGATGATTTCTGAGAGAGTTTATCGTCTTCAAATTGCTGATACTCAAGTTGTTTCGCTGCAAAGTCCCGGTCCTTGTCGCTGACCTGTGAAGAGCAACAATGGGTACCTTTTGTAACAGACAGGAAATGGAGATTGAGTTGCTCAGACATTGCATAGCCCTAGAGGAACAGGCTGCGTTCCATTTTCTAGAGGATGTGAGCTGTCTCAATTATAATGGCAGGAGTAGATACACAGATTTGAATATTGATTTGAATATTCCTGAGGCTCAGTTATGCCTAAACAACTTCACTCACTTAAATTTACCACTGAGGTCTTATCTCAACTAGCCCAAGACTTAATTGAGAAGAGAATTAGCCAATTCTACCAAGACCTCACTGGCAAAGAAGTCAGATCTACCCTGACTCTTGAAAGGCATTGGATAGCAAAGGCCTCAGAACACATCTGGACTGCCTTCTACACTTCACTTTCATAATTTATTGGGTCCTTCCCTGATCTGTTAGATCCACCCCCAATATACTTACAAGATTTCCTATAAATGTTAAGGTCTAAAGAGCTGCAAGTGTTAATCTTGTAATTTTACAACTGCTAAAATATTTGATTTTGCTCTGAATAAGTTCAGTGAAGTCAACAGCGCTGAAGTTCAACACAAAGTGATCCCCTGGGTCTGTTTCTCTTCCTGGTAACAAGCTGGTGTGGGGATAGATCAAACATGTCTGAAGCTTTAATCTACTTCTGAATCTCTGCAGTCTGTTCCAGGTCAGTCTCACAACTGCAGAAAACCATGCAGAGAGAATATGAAATTCTCCTGAGTCAGCACCTGTGCATCTCTGAACACTGCTCCCCAGATGTTTCTGCACCCCTCTTCTATCTGATGACCACAATGGTAGCATGCAAATCTAATGCATGGCTGGGTTGTCTGCAAGATGAGCAGTGCACAGAAAGAGACACTCATATTCATGGCTGACCCATGGAATTAACACAGGATTTCTTCTCACACAGACAGACCATCAGCCTAGTACCAGAAGGGCCAGGGATCTTGAATAAGGCAGAACTGATGTTTACCATTTCAACTTTTACTATTCTCTTACTATTTTTTAAGCAGAGTCATTTTTGGTGTATTAGTTTTAGATCTTAGATATAGATTTCTGCTTTCCTTGTATTTTTCCTGTATTTTCTTGTATTTTCATATACGACTGATAATGTAGTCATTTCTTCCACCGAAAGTGCTCTCAAATTGTAAGCATTCCATAACAATAGGAAAAGACCAATTGGCCAAATTTATTAAAAAAAAAAACAAAAACAAAAAACAAAACAAGAAAAAACATAGAGTAACATCCAGGCAAAGTGGTTCGAGCACTGAGGAAGGAGGATACCAAGGTGGACACATAGGTTAAAAGAACGAAATAAACAATAACTGAATGGCTGACTCAAAAAGCCAGCATCACTAAGAAAGTCAAATTCAACAAGTCAATAAACTAAAGAAAACCCATTTTGAAAACTTGGCCCAACTATTTTGACTATCAATCTATCTGTATTATAGCATCAAAATGGGCAACCCAAGAATGCTACACAATGTCATTAATTTGGCCTTGACATAATTTACGGAGAAGTATAGCAATCCTGGAACTGTCTATCAACAACCACACAATACATCTTACTAGATACTTTATAATCTATGTATGACCCCAATATATTTAAATTGTTCTTCTCTCATTATAGGCAAAGTCAACTGAAGCTACTTCTAATTTGTTTTTTATTGTGAATCACCTTTCTTCTTTTTTTTTTTCCTAAATGCTTCAGAAGATGATACTTTGTTTTCCCTTCACTAAAAGTATCTGTATAAAAATAATCCTTCTGGGTTGCTTTAACATCAACCGCAAATGATGTCTGCTTGCTTGTTTTGTGTGGATGTTAAGTGACCGTGACTCAAGGACAGATCTTTCTGGAACTTCTGAAAGAGGAATCTACCACTGAGGGTTTACAAACAGTTTTAAAAAACAACTTTAATATGTCTGGAAACAGACCAAGTGCCTCAAATGAACTGCCAGTTGCAGTCATGTGAGGCATGACTGTCAATCATTTTAGCAAAGCCCCTGCTGCACTCAATCTTCCTCGATGCCCTGATGTATAGGTGCTGTAACCCTCCATTATAAATGAGGAGCGACAGGACCAAGGAAGCTGGGATACCTCCCAAAATTTAGCAATTTCCAATCTAGCCACATTACAATCATCATTATGATGATATCTAACATTGCTTCCTGGTGTGAGAGATTTTTGTAGAAGATCTTAAGAGTAATTCCTTAACATTTGTAAAGGAGGACCGTGAGGACCAAAGGCCTGCAAGAGTCCTCCAAAGCAGAGCAATGGTAGCACGAACAGATTGACTTAGGTCTCCGCCCTGCGGATCCAGGCACACTTCCCTCTGCAGATTCAGTACCGTATCCCTTGTTGGGTTCCAAACGTTTGACTATAGAAAATAAAGTATAGTCCCGGCCCACATAACACCACAAAGACTACATATATGGGTTGGTCCCTTAAGATGAAAGCGTTGGATTGGTTGGGAGGGCTTTAGGAAGAGTTGCACAGAGGAAATAGGGAGTAGATGAGAATGTTTCATTGTGTACATGTATGAAGTTCTCAAGAATAAAGAAAAATTAATATAAACACATAATTCCTACTGCTTTGTGACATAGTTGCCATGGTAAAGCCAAAGCACATTGATCATGTGTTTGTGATCACATTGTCACATACACAAAAGCCCTTAGACATATGTAGACACTTGATAATAAATTACCATTTTATCGGATCATGGATTTACTATGCTACACCTTTAAACAATATCACAATGTGTTCCAACTTATACAAATGTTTACTATGGAACAGCTGCATTACACATCTCAGACCTGCCAATCTGTCGACTGCATCATTTCCTTTATTTCTTAAAGATTTATTTTTTTTTTGTGTGTGTATGAGTGTTTTGCCTGCATCTATGTATGCGATGTGCACCACATGTATTCCTGATGCCTGCAGAAGTCAGATTATAACTCCTGGATTATAATCTCTGGAGTTTGTGAGCCACCATGTGCATGCTGGGAAATGGACCTGGCCTAGTCTGCAAGAGCAGCCAGTGCTCTTACCTGCTGAGTCATCTGTCCAGCCCCATTCATGGATCTCAAGAAAACAGAATTTGGAAATGCCACGTGACAACAGTAAAATACTCCACCTCTTAAAGAGGTGTTCAGTGTCATAATATGTGTTAGAATGCTGTGAATTCCAGAGCCTTTCACTCACATGCTAATTCCATGCCCGTTCACTAACCATCTTTAAACTTTCTAAATACACTACCCCCTTTCAGAATGCTAAGAGGTCAATTACTCTTTGAGCTACAGATCCCTTTATCATGAACAAGCTAGCACTCTAAAACATATTGACTGCAGGTCTGACGTTTCAAGACTAGCCACAGGATACTTTATTCTTTTGATTTTATTTATGCATTTATACTTACTTATTGATTATCTCTATTTGATAATAGTGGGGATGGAACCAAACTTGCACAGGTTGTATGCACCCCACCACTGAGCGTCATCTCACCAGGGCAGAAAGAATAGCTCGTGACCTCCCTCCCCAACATGTATAGGAAACAGCGATAAACCTGCAGATGTACACAAGGGATAGGGACTCCTACCCAAATAGTCACTAAAAGTAGATGGTGATATTCAGGTCAGAATACTAGCTGGAAAAATTAATCCAGCCCTCATCCTTTACAGCTTGAAATGAAAACAGCCAGCGGCAGGCAGGACTGCCAGCTCACTGTCTGCCCTTCTCATAAACCAAATCTAGGCAAAATCTCCAGTCAGGAGTCCAGCTGAGTGTAACTGTTTTAATCAAAGGCAGGAGGTACCAGTCCAGGCTAAAGAATGGCATTCACTGAAAGCCATCAATAGCAGCACTACCATCCCCTGTGTGAGAAGGCAGAGCTAGGTGACCTTTATCGTTGTCCCTGGGGCTGAGACCAAGCAGCACAGCTTTGCCAGGTTCCCAGACTGGCCCTCCCCAGAGATGCTCCAAGCTCACCTCCCTCTTCACCGGAGTGCTGTGTGCAGCAGCTTCAGGGAACTGCTCTAGGGCTGGCGGCTCCACGCTGCTTCCGCTGCTTCCACCTGCAAGCTCTGGTCCAGGCTGCGCCCCTGCTTGGTCCTGAGGCCCCGCTGCCTCCTGGGGCTCAGCCTCCTGGTCTGGCTTGGATTCTGAGTCTGATCCTGATTCGGTCGTCATGGTTGATTGTTCTGCAAGCAGGAAAAGAGGCAAGGGTTTGTCATCAGGTGCAATTATCTTCGAGAAGAACCAGGAGGAGACGGATGAAGAGGGAGAGATGTGTCACAGCCAAGCACAGTCCTGTACTGCACACCAGAGAGGCACTGTGCAGAGGTACAAGAGAGAACGGTGCTCACAGTGGCTCAAAATGGAAATGTAACACTGCGAAGTCATCAGAAAGGAGGGAAACTCAATTCAAAAATGCCTCAGTAAGACGAGGCTGCAGGGCATTTTCTTAATTAGAGACTGATGGGGGAGGGCCCAGATCATTATAGGTGGGGGTCATCCCTGGATTGCTGGTCCTGGGTTCTGTAAGAAAGCAGACTGAGCAAGCTATGAGGAGCAAGCCAGGAAGCAGCACCCCTCCATGGCTGTTGCATCAGCTCCTACCTCTAGGTTCCAGCCCTGCTTGAATTCCTGTCTTAACTTCCATCAGTGATAGACAACAATGTGGAAGTTTAAGCCAAATACACCCTTTCCTTCCCAACTTGCTTTTGATCATAATGTTTCATCATAGCAATTGTAACTCTCATTGGAGCAAACACACCAAGAGTTGATCTGTAATGACCAATAGGGTCCTCTTATAAATCGTTGCTACAGACAAGATTTCGAAAATTAATTTCACTAATTAGGATAGCAGATGAAGAGTCAGTATGTGTTTGCAGAATATGTGTATTTTAATACCTGGGAAGGACTGTCTGCAAGACTAGGTGTTCCACTGGCTTCTCATTTCTAAATCAAGGACTCATCCATCCCTGAATCTAGAAACAACAACGTCTTTGCTATTTGCTTTCACAATCTTGCTACTTCCTTTTGCATTAAAATACGCACACACAAACGAAGCTCCACATCTGAGACCTGTCCTGTGGCTGGGAGGACAACATGCACTCCTCCCTCTTCCCATGTCTTCCCTGGTCCCTCCTACTGCCTGTGAACACTGAAAGATGATTTTGTCTCATATCTCACAAAAAATGCAAACGGACCTTAATGAACGTGTTACTACACCCTAAAAGCACATCTTGGGACATAAAGCCACCATCATCTAACAGAGTGCTAGGCCACACTAGCATCTTGTGCCTCAGTTTCCACGTGTGCCAAATGAGAAAGCTCGACATGTTCAAACATAATTACCAGACCTCCTCATTCACCTCTGTCTCCTGCTTGCAGACATGCCCCATGTCTGCAACCACATTCTTGCTGTGTGCAGTAAGAGATGTTATGCCAGTAGACGTGGCATTGTAAGTCATTTGCATATGTATGGTAAATATCCTAGAGACAATATATCTTTTACAGTTCCCCTTCATAATTCTGACTCCCTGACTTGAAAAAAAAAAATTCTGAGCAAAGGGCTCAGAATACCTTAAGTAGATGACATATGCTCTGGTATGAAATGGGATTATGCAAATATGACTAGTAACTCTACACAATTTAGTAATTTAACTATTTCAATAAAGGAACATTGCAAACACCAACCAGTGCTTTATCTGGGTTCTGTATGCAGAGTTCCTTCTCTCAGTCACCAGCTATTCCTTCTGCTGAATAAAAGACATATCAACTTGGCATGTGCTGAGCCACCCTAAGCAATGCAAATATCAAACCTAGAGCAAGACGTGCCACAGCCCCCTTCACACTTCAGCTTTTCAAACACATTCGGAAAGTAAATATTGCCCTTCCTTAGTCTGTTTATCCTGGAAACTGGTAGGAGAACAAGGACATGGTGGAGGAGGAGGAAAGGGAGTCAGACTCCATAATGAATTTCAGGTTTGGGAAGGTGAATGATAGTTTTAATAGTCAATTCATCTGAGAATCAAATACAAGCCCGTTAATGCTGTTTAAGAGCAATTACAATATAGCAGCACCCCCCCAAGCCCCAAGGACGGCAACATCTAAGGCAATGGTTCTCAATCTTCCTAACACTGCAGCCCTTTAAAGCAGTTCCTCATGCTGTAAACCCCAACCATAAAATTATTCTCATTGCTACTTCATAACTGTAATTTTGCTACTGTTCTGAATCATAATGTAAACATCTGATATGCAGATGGTCTTAGGCAACCCCTGTGAAAGGGCCATGACCCACAGGTAGAGAACTGGTCTGACATAAAATACGTTTCCTCCCGTCTTCCTTTAGTTCGACTATCATTTCTCCCCTCGCTTGAGGTTGTGAAGAGGTGTGGTGATGTATCAAGTCTGGACAATAAGACAACATGAAATATGTACTATGCACCACTGCTGGGCCAAGAACCTATGGCTAGACAGGCCATAGGCTGTAAAGGAGAACCTAATATTATCATTCTGTTCAATGGACATAGTCATAAAGACTTCTAATACCTTCTCTTTATACCCATAGATTAGTGCATCTATAAAACCTCAACAGTGAAGCTCCTTTTAGCAGTAGATGGTGATTAACAGAGACCCACAACTGGCCAAAGGGCAAAAAATGAGAGAGTTCAGAATGCTCAGTCCTAAATGGAATGTCTGTGTCATGCCTCCTCCTCTCAAGGCTCAACAGTCATTGAAGAAGAGGAAGCAGGAAGATTCTAAGACCTGGAAGTGGTGAAGAAATACAACAAAAGAGTATTTTCTAGATACAATTGGGCAGTTGCACATATGAACTTACAGCGGTTAGAACAACACACGCAAAAACCTGTGTGAATCAAGCCAGACAAGATCCCAGCATGGAGGCAGGAGGCAAAGTCCCACCCATAAATGAGGGGCTATGGGCAGTTGGAAGCTTCTGGAAGAGGAAAGCTGGCTGCTCTTTGAGGTGTGGTTCTTGGTAGGTTGATCATGCTCTGGTGGATGTTCCCACAAGTATATGGGCAGCAAAAATTGGATTCAATAATTTAAAGTGTTTTAAAAAGAGGACACAGATTTGGGTGGGTGGGGGCGGGGTGTGTACCTCTGGGAGGATCTGGGGTGAATATGACTGAATACACTGTGTGGCGTTCTCAAAGAATAAACACATTTTAAAAACAGTATTCAATGATTAGGCCATCTTCTCTCAGACAAAGTACTTACTTGTCCTAGATGTCCACACTGGCTGGAAAATGACAGCAAATTACAGGAGGAAATCAGAGGTGCTACCTGTTTCTAGATTATTCTAGGGGACAGGAATCTGTGTCTTCCGGTTTGAACCTTAGCATACGCACCTGCAGCCAGTCTACTACACAAAGGCAGACCCTGCACACCCCTTCAGCGACGAGCAGCTTCTCTCTCTCTTCCTGGCCTCTTTTCTGTGCCACCAACCATCCTACCATGGCAACTCTGGCAGCTCTTGTATCAGCTCACACCTGTCCTCATCTGATTCCCTGGCACAGCCCTGCCTCAGAAAGGAGATGCCCTAGTCAACACGCCTGTCTGTCTTGGTATTCACTCTGGCCCGCTTCCTGACTCTGACTCCTCCTCTTCTGAGTTGAAAGCTGCTCTGTAGTCCACCCCTACATTCAGTCCAATCAGGAAATTCCATTCGGGACCTTCTCTTCAAGTTTCTCTACAGCAAACAGCATGCTTCCTAGGGCTGTAAATATATCCTGTAAGTCACGGTTCCATGTTCCCATCTCCAGTATATCTGTGTTCTGTGCTCAGAGCCGGGATCAAACCACCCTCTTGCCAATCTGGAAGCCTTTCCTGATCTCTCCCAAAGCTGTTTCTTCCTTGCCTCCTCTCCCTTAACTCAAAAACGGCAATGCTGTTTTCAAGTCAGAATTACAGAAACCTGATATTTCCCTTATCTTATTTACTTAATAAAGAAAAAAATATCATGGCTCTATTTCCCAAATCCATCTGGAACGGGTTCCCTGCCACTACATGAGCCCCATCGTTTCCCTAACTCCTTCTTTACCTCCAACTGATCTTCCCAGTCCCACCGCTGTCCAAGTCCATAAAACATGAAACCCATCTAGGGCTCCCTGACGGAAACCCTAACAGCTTCCCAGTGTACACAAGTCTAATCTAAACTCCTAACTGCCAAGGCCTTCACAGCTATGTCTAGAACCTAACCCCTGCCTGATGGCCATTGTCTAATCCTTCCAGCACGAAATGGGCTCTTTTTAGGCATCTAAATCATATCACTCTTCTGCCTCGGGTTTTGAAGACATGGAAGATACATTTTTTGTTGCTGTTAAGTAGCCAGTTCCCCATACTTCATGTGTTGGCAGAGAAACTCTCCTTGATCACATGGCTGTTCTGTGTTTTAACAATTTCCCTTCTACAATTACTCAGTTCTGTAATTATTCTCCACTGCCTTGAATTTATGTCTATATATTTCAGGGTAACATCCATGAATATTTATATGAATATTTATACTCCAGTATCCTCAGCACCAATATACAACCAAGAACATGGTACTGCAATAATCATTTGCAAAAACCAACTTCCTTTATTCTTAGGTATACATACTTAAAGGCACAACTCTTCCTCGTACATTTTAGCCTTTAGGGAGATCTTGCAAGCAATTAGACATTTTTATTTTATGGTGAGTAAAGAGAACTCAAGTTAAATTTCTGAACTGAAGACCCTGCAAAGCAAAGATTTACACAAAGAACACAAATCACATATGTATGTCTGGGAAATTTGAAAAAAAGGAACAATTGTGTTCCCCGCTACCCCATGAGAAACATGAGCTGTAGTCAGCGCAAAAGCATTGGGATGCTGTCAGTCTCTCACTCTTGTCAGTAGGATGAAAACCCTCCCAAAGAATCAAGGGGAAAGGTGCAGACACTACACAGACTCTCTATAAATAACAAACAAAACATCAGTCATTAAGTCATAAGTATAGAAAAACATAAATGACCATGAGACAGGTGTATCTTTTTTTAAAGCTCTATTTTTTTTTCTTCTATCAAGATAGTTCTTGCATATAAATCATGTTTCATATTATCAAAATAATTTTGGGGTATCATTAATGCCTTTATATTATGTTTTATGGATGTCGGATTGAGGATTCTTTATTGTGTTATTATGAGTGGCTTAGCAAATGGCAGCTGTCACTTTATTACTAAGGACAGATAAGATGGCCCAGCAGGTGAGGGAACTAGCTGACAAGCCTGAGGATCTGAGTTCAACCTCCAAAACTCACATGGTGGAAGAAAGGAGCTGACTCCTCCAAATTGTCTTCTGAGTTCTACACGTGTGCTGCAGCATGTACACACACACACACACACACACACACACACACTAAATGTAATGGAAAATTTAGAAACAGATAAACTATGAACAATAAAAAGGCTCGAATCTCATTTCAAGCTATGAATGTTCCTATCCATTTCCCCTTATAATCTTTACGTATATAATACACAGAAATAACTCTCAGCAAATAAGTGCCATGTGTGATGTTGCACAAATAAAATTGGGTATTTTATGCTATTCTTTTATTACTTTCTCGACACAGGAACATTTTAGAAAGGGGATCTGCACACTCGATCTCTCACATCAGTGCAGTATAAACTTGCAGTTATGGAGACTGGAGCTGTGGTATAGTAAGTGCTTGCCGTGGAAGGAAGCACAATATTTGAGTTAGGATTCCAGCATCCACGTAAAACATCAGCTGTGGTGGGGTGTGTATTAGGCGGGCAGAGACAGACAGATGCTCGGAACTCACTGGCCAGCCTGCCCAGCTCAATCGATGAATCCCAGGTTTGGTGAGAGGTCCTGTCTCAAAAAATAGGAAGGAAAAGTGAGCGAGGAAGACACCTAAAGTTGACCTCTGACCTCTACATGCACACATACGGACCACAGCCACATTTACACATACATGTGTGTTCGAGAAGTCTGTTTCTAGTTATGTTTGTAATTGTTTGTACAGTGTTGGGGGGAGGGCTGCCTAAGCCTTGGCAGTTGTGTTTCTGCAGGTGTTGGGCTTTATGTAAGGGATATTTGATTGCTCATGTTCTGCACCTGCCCACTGCTCTTGGCAGAGCCAGGCCTTTGGATGATAGGGTAGAGTTTTTGTATCAGTGGAACACCTGAGGAGCTTCTGTATCAATAAAGACACATCAGACCAGACAATCAGGTTGGCACTGTTTGGTAAGGCACTTGCCATGACAGGTAGTTCCCTCTGCTGAGGTCTGGTAGGGTTTGCACCTGTGTAAATGTCTCCTTGCCTTTCTTGGTGAGTGACACCGTAAGCATAACGACTACACGTGTTTGTACATGCACACACACAACATACAAATACAGAAAATCTTAACCGTGTATCCAAATAGGAGTATCTCTTAAACATGATGTCAGTCTCCAGATTCACACAACATGAAATGTAAGGGAAAATTTAAGGAAATGTTCCGGTGTTGACTTCTGTGTTAAAACTCTACTTCTGAATCTGTTTTGTTCTTGTTTTGTCTTTAATTCTAAGAATCATCACCAGGGCATAGAGTCAGGGTGCTGGCTAGTTTTATGTCAACTTGAAGCAGACTACAGTCATCTGGGAAGAGGAAACCTCAAGCAGGAAAAATCCTGCACCAGATTAGCCTGTGGGCAAGCCTGTGGTGCATTTTCTTGATGAAGGATTGATGTGAAAGGGACCAGCTCACTGTGTGTGGTGCCACCTCAGGGTAGTGGTTCCGAGTTGGATAAGGAGGCAGCTGAGCAAGCCATTAGGAACCAGCCAGTAAGAGCACTACTTAGAGCTTCTGCATCAGGTTCCTGTTTGAGTTCCCACTGACTTCCTTTGATGATGGACTGTGGCGTGGAACTGTAAGCCAAAATAAACCTTTTCCTCTCCAAGTTTTGGTCCTAGTGTTTTTTTTTCACAGCATGAGAAAGGTGTAGAGTGCATAGAGTTTAACAGCTACCTGTAAGTCATTTAAATAAAAAAAAAAACCTAGCATCATGTTTTACCTACGAATATCCCATAGAACACCTCGTCTATATACTACACGAATCGCAGAACTTCATACTCAAAATGAACGTGTATGCCGCCGTCAAATCTTTCTTAGGCGTGTTACTGTTTCCAGCTCTACACAGATAATAAGAGTGAATGAAAACATTGCTATGACTTGATGACATTTTATAAAATAGAACTTTCAAGGCTATGACAGAAAGCAAAGTAACAAAGCTTTAAATATGTAATGCTTCTTAATGCTGGACTCTCACTAGAATCAATACCCAATTCCACCTATATAAAAGGGCATCAATTCACATCACACACATCCCAACACACATGCAAACCAACTCACCTTGTTGGCCTAAATCAGTAAACTCAACGTCCTTTCCTACCTGTATGCCAATATAACCAGGAAACAAATGATGTTTTAAATAGCAACCCAAACCAAGTGACAAAAGACAGTACTTCTAATTTTATTTCAGTAAGTATATAGTGCTCCCTCAGTATTGCTCAGTATCAACATGCTTCTTTAAATTTGATTTTCATGTTTACTGTGAGTCTCAGTCTCCTGTTCTTTGTATCTTGCTTTCTTGGCAGTTACAGCATCCCTTTCCTCTTCGCACAAGGGCCCTGACAATTCACCAGTGTGCTGACACCATCGACTGCCAGTAAATGAGAAGACAGCAGGACCCTCTTGCCTTTCCACTAGACACTTCCCATTTGCTTTTTAATAAATGCTTCAGTACTCAACAAACAGACCGCCACCAAAACAAAAAGTAATCCTGAAACAACTCACAAGACACCAAAACATTATACTCTTAGTATACACCCAACCCTTCTAAGTAACCCCCACCTTACCTTCCAGGATGGCCTAATGCTGTGCTTTTTCTTAGAGACAAGCCTCTTGGAAGACCCTTCTCATGTCTGCGACCACATCCTAAGCTTTGCTCAATCTTTGTGCACTCCCCAAGGTTCCCAGTGACCTTTCAGGAGTCACTAAATCCGAGGTGACGCCTCATCTTACAATATCCCTGTGTGTGCCACGGTTTTTCCATGTCTCTTTACTTGTTAGTCTGTTTTCAGTTGACCCTTCATAGCCTCATTTTCAAGCCATGCAGAAATCTGTCTTGTACTTCCCTTTCTTGGAAAGCTTATCCACCTCAATTTCAAATGCATGGACAATTCCAAAATATAAGTCCCTTAGCGTGAGGCTTCTGTCTGGAGTTCAGACTCATAGGGACAGCTGCCATTCTTCTCTCCTACCTAGATATCTCAAGGGCGACCAACATGGGGCATTTCTGCAACCAGACCTTTGATTGCCTCTATCAGTAGTTACCAATCTTCTCCATTTCAGTAGTCCCCACTTCAACAAGTGGCCTCCAATGCTGCAAATGTTCACACAGGGCTCAGAACACTCTGCTTCTCCTTACTGACAACTTTAATCCAGGCCACACATTGCCTCTTGAGTTTTGCTTAAGGAATAATAGAAGGCAGACAGGAAGGAGTCAAAGACATCAGTCAGGTAAAAGCAGATCAACAATAAAGGTCGTACACATTGACTTGTACAAGCTCCCTGGGTCTGCTGTAGATGGAACACGACTGTGGGGGGTGACTGTTAAACAGGGAGGAGGGAGGTAAACAAGGTTGTGTAAAGTTTTCTGATCTCATTCCAACACTTCGCTTGTACCATGATGAACACTATGGCAACCATGAGGACCAATGGGATCAAAGGGGTCAGCTGGACTCTGCTACCATTCAGTTCAAAAGCAGACCAAACCGCGTGATGGGCAGCAGTGGGATAGTTACTCTTCAACATGCCCAACAGCCACATGCAAGAATATTCACCAACTATCTTAAAAAATGCTGACAGTATAGAGTTGAGATAGTGCTTATTGCAAACAGCAGAGGCAATCCTGCCACCCCTCCCCACACACACACACCAATATCTCAACTCTGATAGCACTAACTGGTTTATAAAGATGATGCAATTATTAGAAGACTGGAATTTTGATGAAGAAGCTCTAGGTCAAAAGTCACCCTAACCATGGCCATTGCAGACTGTGGAAGACAGACTTGTGCTAAGATCCACCCACAGGGAGATGACTTTACAACCATCTTATATCTGCAACTCAGCGTTGTGTAAGTAAGTAAGTAGATACAACAGTCCTCTATTGCAAGAACACTCACTCTGAGTGGTCACCCAAGAGGCAAATTAATCCCTGTGTAAGGTTAAAATTCAGCACAGGGAGGGGACTTCCCACAGATCCGTGGAGGGAGGATGTTTCCATGGGAGACAAAACACATCTGATAGAAACATGCTCTCCTTCAGTCCCTAATACAGTTAAAATCTAAATATCATTAAAGTCAAAGTCTACTCCAGAAAGAGATTCAGGGATAAAACTATGAAGAACTACCAGGACAGGGTAACCCCTGGTGGTAGAGGAGAAGGGTGCAATGTAGTCAGGAGACCCTCCGTTCTTGACCCATCCATGCCATGTGCTCGGTGATCTCAAAAGAATTTGGTTTTATTTTCTGTTCTAAAACTAAAAATTCTAGGTTTACCAAGAAACACTGGCAGAAACAGCATGGCATTGAAGGAAGTTCTGTCATCTAAAGAAGGGCAGAAAATACTAATGGACATTTCTGACTAGGTCCAGGGCACATTGCTTCCTGTGACAGGCAACCATTAACATCCTAGCTGCTAAGAGAGCCAATATTATTCTACTGCCCAGGTCAGCTGAAGCTTAATTAACTATTTGAGCCAACCAAGGTTTTATTCTGCTTGCTGAAATAATACACTGCTCAGACAGTGGAGGAAAGCCAGAAAACACACTTGCACTGAACACTTTTGAAAACTGGCTCATTTTCTGCATGCTGTTAGCTTTTCGAATTAAAAAGTTGTTAGATCCATGGGTGAGCTGCAATTTTTCCAAATGCAGTTTAGAATACACATTCAATATGCATCTTCAAATTAAAAAAATATATTGACACAATAATTATATAAGCATAATGGATGTCTTACCTATCAATCTAGTATTTATATTTCTAAATCTAATTGGTGCCAGATAACTAAATGTAAAATTCCTAGTCTCTAAAATACCATGACCCTGCTTGTTTCCACAAGTCTGCCAAATGCATTTCAATAAAAGACAGTCGGTGTTCCCTCTTATGAAAGGAGAGTTTGAGCCACAAGGGACCTTTAACACAGCTCAGGAACCCCACAGATAGAATAGCCAGGTTCTAGGACCTTTGCATATGCATCCCATCAAAAGCACCAAGGTCTCCAAGCAGGGTCTACTGGACTTGAGACAGATGGAAAGGACGCTGAGTGTCCGAGAGTGTAGCTTGCTATTCCAAAGGAGAATAAGCATGGCCACAGATCAATATGCCTGTTGTGCTTAGAGCTGGAGGTGATCAATTAAGGTTATAAATACTGGCCTCATCCCTGCGTCATGTGTGAACTCGTTCCTTCCATGAACATTCCCAGAGCAGCTGGTCTGATGCTCAAGGACACATCGGAAAGAGCTGTATGAGCTCTCTGCTCTGACAGAGTCTACTGTCTATTTGAAAGACAAGAAGTGTTTAGTCGACATGATGTAGATGTTTTCAAGTCGACCAATTAAAGTAGATGGGAGCCTGTATTAGGTTGAATGGTTAGAAATGCTTGTTTGCTTTTCCAGGAAGGAAAAACACTGAAGCAACATTTGGAAATCAAGAAGAATCTGCTACTTGGTGATGGGAAGGGGTTGAGGTAATGCAAACTGGGGCTCAAGTTTCAAGTTCAGAGTATCCGGAATGAGAAGGGCACAGAAAAGAAGAGAGCAGCAGAGAAGATGGAGCAGAAGCCAGGTGGTGTGGGCCAGTGTATGAGGCTGGATTCTTTCATTTATGCAAAGAGGCATTTGAAGTAGAGGAAAGAGCGTCTTCTGGATGCTTTCATGAGCTCCTTGGCTTCTTGAAATGAAGGACAAGTGTTAGCAAAGAGAAACCAGTTTCCAGGCAATGGCAACAATCCAAGTGACAGGAAATGCAAACCCAGGCCTAGGAAGAACAGGAGAAGGAGTGAGTCGAAGCATTAGCCAGTCAACATTCCTGCTCTAGCTTTCTAAGAAGGGAGATGGACCAAACTGCTAGGCAAAACCAATGTCTTACAAATGTTAGGTCCTTAGGGATGAAAATATACTTTCCAACATGTTTAGGCAGGGCCAACAGGGAGTAGAGATCACATTTCAACCTTATTTCTGTCAAAATGCTTCTCCCATCACTTTCAACTCAGGAAATCAGTAGCTAACCCCCGAGTAGTCCTTACAGTCCTCAAGCTGGGTAAAAGCAAGGCCTGCCCCTGTCTCTAACAGATGTGTTTCTGTGGTTTTGGTGTCAGCTCCAGCCCTCCAAATAAGTGAAACATTCACATGTAGGTCTGTGGTATTCTAAACTTCATCTGAGAACTCACTAGAGAAGAAACAGCATCTGTAGCTAATGTTTATACTTAATCTGACAGAGTCCTAGTCTCCATGGAATTAACATGAGTCTGCCTAACACTGCCACTGGGAACCCAAACAGGTACTATTTAAAGTTTCTATGAGGTCCACATACTAATCCAACTGGTGTTATTAATGGCTTTAATTTTCTAATTTGTGTACTTTGTGTAATTTGTCTTGCTCTGATTAGATATAGAACAAACTCTCCTCCCCAAATAGGACTTGGTTTCCGTACAATTCATTTATGTAGTGTTCAATATACAACAGAAATACTTAAGGAGTTGTTCCTGGGATTAGAACCCCCACTCCCCCTAAAATCTATATTCCTTACTACTCATTTAGCTTAAGTATAATGTGAAGGCACAAAACTGTATCTTCTTCCATCATAAAGAATGGTCTCTAAGTGACAGTGAACCTTCAGGATTCAGTGACAGGTTGTCCTTTAAAAACTATATGATCATAGTTTATTTTTTATTTTTTTAGAAAATGTAATTAGTAACACCTACTTCTAGATTTCTTTAGCCCTGAACTTCATTATGGTGGCCCTAAGCTTCTAAGTTGGCAAGACTAAATTTTAGTCAATTACAAATTTGAGAATTATCAGGCAAGAGGCCAGAAGCAGGAGTCTCCAGATATCTATGTCCAACTCCCCTGCTCAAACTTTCCAGTCGTTTCCCTTAAGAGATAAGAAAGACAGCCCCCCACCCCCACATTCTCGGCCAACTCCTTTTGGGAAGAACTTATCAGCAGAAAGATAAGTTTGGCACCTTATTCAGGGCCATGTTTTTCTATTATCCAACGTCTGACTTTGCGTCTGTGGGGAATATGGTGCGAAGCACCAAGAAGGAATAAATTACAACAGCCCATAACGTCATCCCACTACCAGTATGAGCTCTTCAGCTCCCACGTGAGCCTCTCACTAACTTGATCCCTAGTTTTAAAGACAGGGAGAAGGGTATGACTAGTAAGCCAAGGGTGTGCCTTAGTGAGAGGCACATCTATCTAAGGACATGTGGTCACGATACCAGCGAAGGGATGGTACCACATCCCGCAGCGCTGGGTACAAACAACACAACAAAGATGGCTGCCTCCAATAGCCTGTGCATCTAACTTCCTGTTTGTCCGGGAGCATTTTGCAAGCAAGTAGTCCCTGAACAATGAGTGCACAAATGAGCGATCTATGCTTCCATTATCTCAGTAACACAACAGCACAGGGAGCCTCACTCGCTGCTGGAGCCCTGTTAACGCAAACAAGAGGCCGAGCAAGGAGCCAGCCCACGTGCTTTCTGTAGCCCTTTGCATGTCCCGAGGCTTTGATCTCTCCAGTTAGCTCCTAATAGTACACTTCACGCATAGCCGCAGAACTGGTATCCGTGAGGACACGTGGTGATGATTAGAAACGAGAGAGAGCAATAAAGTGAGCAAAGCAAGAGGCCTTTCAGGGACCCAAAATACAAGATGTCCACAAACGTCACGTCTCCAGGCAATATGCTCTGATGACTTGAGTGCACAGCATGGGTAATAGTAGGTCAAATCAATTGAGAGATATGGAAAAGCTACGCCTACTGTAAAGAAACTATGTGTACATCAAAATTCCAGAATATCACTTTTTTTCTATTTAAATCTTATGAAAATCACACAGTGTGGCAGTCATTAAGTATTCAAACGAATTCGCATTTGGATATACTGCTTCCGTTAACTTAAACGCTGCATAAATGATGTGTCTAAAGGCATCTTGGAAAATCAGATCCAGATCAGGCTGACCCTTAGCCCTTGGCTGTCCTGTGGTCTGCTGAGCTGAGCCCTAATAAATACAGATTACTAGCGCTCAGCTCCTTTCCCACACAGTATGCTCCACTGGATCAGATACCCTCCAGCTGTCGTATGCCCAGGCCACTTACTGTAGCCCAAAGCCACAGGAATAGAATTTACTCTTCCTCGGCATGCTGCAGTACAGTGCCTCTGATGCCTAATGATTAATTAATTTACAACTGCGTCTATTACAGCTCTTACAGAGACAGGAAATGGTGAACTCTTCCGACCTGTTAGAACATTTTATACTCTTAAGGTCAAATAGACAATTGAGTTTCTCAATCTTCAAGACAAATCTGAGGCCAACTATTTAATTATTTGGTTTTTACTGTAATGCATCCTGTTATCTTCCTGCTAGCTAGAATGACAGAGACTGTAGAGTGTTCTTAGGATGATCCCACTGGCACACAAGAGAGGTACTTGCAAGCAGCACATCATAGACTTCTCTGGAGGTTCTGAAGAGAAGATTCCTTCCTCCAGTTTGCTTCAGGTCTATACCACTGGTCAGGCTCCCAATCTGCACCTGAAATGGATAGTCAGGAAGGCCTTAGGAAAGGGGACCAGCTTCTACCTTCTTTTCTGCTTGGGAGGAACTCAGCAGTGAGGCGGGGGCTTGTAATTGAAGCTCCGCGCTGCTATTCCAATGATAGGGTGGGTTTTCTCACACAGTGTACTGAAAAATGATTGAACGGCTAAAGGTGTGATGTTTTGTACACATTACTTTTCTCCAGGGGGCACCTAAGCCAATAAATAGCTCTTTCAATTTTCAAATCCACGTATCTCCAGATCAATGAGAACTCAAAACCAAAACGCCAAGAAAAACTGAAAGGCTGACACACAGCTCATCTCAAGAAATTTTATGGCTTGTTTAGTTCTTTGTTTGACGTCTTATCTCAGAAATGTGTGCCCGCCTTCATATGTTAATAGTCTTTCTAATTACTCTAAATCCTTCAGCTTGCCTATATGAAATATTAACATGAAAGTTTGTCAAGACAAAAGCTTTATATGCACCACATGAGAAACTGGACAGATGGATTCCTGCCACCTGCCATCCCGAGGGGTCTGCACACGGTGGGGGGGGAGTGGATAGATTCCCCCCACTCTGCCATCCCGTGGGGTCTGCACACAGTAGGGGGGGAGTGGACAGATTCCCCCCACTCTGCCATCCCGTGGAGTCTGCACACAGTGGGGGGGGAGTGGACAGATCCCCCACTCTGCCATCCTGAGGGGTCTGCACACGGTGGGGGGGGGGAGTGGACAGAATCCCCCCACTCTGCCATCCCATGGGGTCTGCACATGGTGGGGGGGGAGTGGACAGAATCTCCCCACTCTGCCATCCCGTGGGGTCTTCACACAGTGGGGGGGGGAGTGGACAGATCCCCCCACTCTGCCATCCCATGGGGTCTGCACACAGTGGGGGGGGAGTGGATAGATTGCCCCCACTCTGCCACTCCATGGGGTCTGCACACAGTGGGGGGGGGAGTGGATAGATTCCCCCCACTCTGCCATCCCCTGGGGTGGCAGTAGGGGAAGGTGTTTGCATTTGAGACTGTCCAATGAAAGGATGACAAACTGCCAAGGAAGGATGCTGCTGTTCAAGGAAACATTGGGACTGACGAGGCAGGACAGCGCTAGTCCTGAGGACCATGACATGGAGGCCTTCAGTCATAGCCAGAAATGCTGAAGAGTGATTATCCCACAGTCAACCATTTTTCAGATTTTTTGTAAAGGCACCATTTTTATAATCAGACCGAAAGATTCCCCCTAAAGCCACATCTTATATTTTATATTCTACAAAGACGGACTGACAGAACTCAATTGTAAGAGGTTGGAATGTTGCAGGGCCAACACCTAATTACAAATTATCTTGAACTTTCTGTAGCTTTTTCAATAGCCACTCATTGCTCCCTGTGCATGACTAAACACCATTGTGACTACCTCTTCAGGATGTATTAGTTTGGCAGACCATCAGCTTTCACCAGCCCCAAAGTCGAGAATGTCATCAGATAGTACTCGAGACCTGTGTCAGAGGTTTCCCGGCTTATGACCCATCTGAAGGGCCCACCGATGTCTTGGAAAGTGTTTTGACTTATGAATTTGTAGGTTACCATGAAAACCTCATCAGACTGTTACAACACTGGAACATGGAATTTGGGGTAACCTAAGTCACTTTTCACAGGCCATGGTCAGTCATATGGTTCCAGAACAAACTATGTCTTCAAAAACAAATCTACAAAATATTTATTAGACATGAATAATAGTCAAAATTATATTTTTTACTTTGTGTGTAGACATGTACGCACATGCACATGTGTGTGTGTGTATGAGAGATAGAGAGATAGATAGAGATGAGAGAGAGAGAAGGGGGGATGGAGGGAGAGGCAGGGAGACTGAGACTCTGCTCACTCAGAGGCTGCCATCAGGATGTCTCCCCCAACTGCTTCTCCACCTTATTTCCTAAGACTTGTCTCTCATGTGCCCATGGCTTGCCATTTCAGCCAGGCTGGCAGCCAGTGAGCCTCAGAATCCTCCCGTCTCTGACCCTGAACCCTCGAGTAGGAGCCTAAGCTGCCACATCCAGCTTTTACATGTAAGCATGTCCCCAGCCCCTTTACCGCGTCTTTAACAAACTTTTAGCTAACTCTAGCATTCTACTACCAAGTTACTTTGTATGGAAACAATTATAATTTCTTTGAAACGTTCTGAAATAAATCATGTTAATCATCCTTTGTTTAAAAAACTTGGCAGCACCATGCAGCGAATGGAACAAAGCAGAGAGGTCTTAAGGCTTGAAAGGACGATATCCTGGTCATCTGCCCAGAGGCATCTAGAGCTCTTCTAGAATTATATATTCTTCAGAACTAATCATAGGAATGCAGAACCTCTGAGTGAGTAATTCCTTTACATTCCCATTACTACCTCAAACTAAATATTCCCAAGTCCCTCCATCCCAGCCGCTGCACTTCCAGGGTCTTAAGACAGAGTGCATGTAAATCATGGAACATACATGAATCCTCACGACTTCCTGTCCTCGTGCTCCACGCTGGTCTTCAGCATATCCTGCGGGGCATCCTTCACATGCGCCGGACAGTGACCATCTTACTATTTTACCACGGAACACTGCATCTTCACCATCACTGCCACAGCCCTCCATGCCTCGACTTCCACCTGCCTCTTCAG
The DNA here is from genome assembly GCA_026225945.1 of Cricetomys ansorgei. Classification (NCBI taxonomy): domain Eukaryota; kingdom Metazoa; phylum Chordata; class Mammalia; order Rodentia; family Nesomyidae; genus Cricetomys; species Cricetomys ansorgei. The sequence continues at coordinate 20,266,030 of JAMJFZ010001203.1, read as the reverse complement.
ACTGGACTTCCTCACTTGACCATTCGCTCCGTAACTGCACACGATCCTTTGGAGCCAACAGCCATGTTTAATGTTCGGTCTTCATGACACAACCGGGAGAGCCTTTCTGTGGTGGAGACTATGGAAGGAAGTGAGGTATTGGATGCATGCCCCTGAGGAGTCACTGGACTCTAATCTTTACCCTTTCTTTTCTTCCCGAAGGCCCTTCATGGCAGCTTCTCTTGGTCCTGCCATGACGTGATGTGCTGTGTCCCCAGAGGCCCAAAGCAACACGGCTATGTGACCACAGACTGGAGTCTAAGCCATGCACCAAAACAAACTTTCCCTTGGACATCAAGGGAAGCTGTCACAGTTTCATTTCACCGAGAGTAACACTGAGCGGTGGAGAACTGTTGGAACTCTGTGCATGACGACACATTCAGGACTTGACCAGCACCCACGCTCTAGGATCAGGATCATGGAATGAGATCAGAGCTACCTCCTCCTGACAGAGGCAGAGACATTTCTCATCTGGGATAGATTCTTCCAGGTCTCTCTATAACAGGGCTGAAGGACAGCATGAAGGCCTCCAGACCTGGGCCTTTAGAACTGCCATGATTCATCTCCCCGAAGCTAAGGTTGGCTCCCAGGATGGAGGGAACTTTCAGCAGAATTTGCATAATGGGTCCAAACGAAACCAGACACGGCATACCCTGAGCTCACTGGCATTAAAAAGACCAGCACGCTATTAAATGATCCCAATCCATGGAGACTCCAAGTGTTCCAGATAGAGACACATAGTGAGCACTTCTTCATTCCATGTAAAGACAAATGTGTCTTTATGATTCCTAAAGCCATTTCATTTACCTACTTACTTACTTACTTACTTACTTACTTACTTATTTATTTATTTATTTATTTATTTATTTTTGGAGGAGGGTTTCTCTGTTGTAACTCTGGCTGTCCTGGAACTCACTTTGTAGACCAGGCTGGCCTCGAACTCATGGAGATCCACCTGCCTCCTCCTCTTGAGTGCTGGGATTAAAGGTGTGTGCCATCACTGCCCTAAAGCCTTTTTAAAGAAGGAGCCACCCATCCCAAATCCCTGACCCTAGGTGGCTTCATGCTTGTCTGAGGACTAAAGAGAACATGTTAACAAAGAAACAAAATGGTCAGAACAACCACAGCAGCACACTAAGATTTACCTAGATGACTTGTGGCTTTAAACAATTGGAGACTAGCCCCATCTTTTACAAAGATCAACAATGAAAAACAAAGACAAATACTAAAACGCCGAAGATAACCCTCAACAGTCGCTTTGCAGAATGTCAGTCATCTTCTCTTACATAGTGACCACACTTAACAGACTATGTTCAAAGTTTAACTCTCTCCTTTGCCAGCTATGTGAGTGTAAATTATGCTAGATCTCTGAAAATCCATTTTATCTGTTGTAAAATATACACAAAGTATATCTTCAACTGATAAGTAAATATGTGCATGCTGACTAGTATCTGATTCAGTTCAATACGCACAGGAAGTTCTCAGTGAGTGACTGTTACTGTTTTTAGATCAGGAGAATGCCTCTTGTGCCCATCTTCCTGGCTAGAATTTATGCTACCATAAATGAGAAAAAAATGAACATATTGTTAAACTCAGCTGATGAGTGAGGCCAGGTTTTTTAAAACTAATGAAATCCTACCCACTTCTTCGGAGCTCTCTAGGCTGTAAGGATCATGTGTGAACACAGGATCATAATTAAAATGAACCAAATTATGAGGCAGGTTGAACTCTCTGTGTCATTCTGCCAGGAAAATAACAGCAGTATCTGTTTTGTGTACGTGTCATCTCCAGAGTCCTGCTTATATGGCACCCTCAAAGTCTGAGCCTGGGAGATAAGTATCTTACCTCAGGAGTGCCTCAGAAGAGAGGTAAGAGCGAAGAGTTCAGTCAAGCCTGGCATGGGTATAAGGATCCCCTGATTAGCTAGGAAGACAATGGAGATAACTCTTCTAAGAATCTGGGCTACAACCACAAAAATCATAGTTACCAGGGCCACCTTCTTATCTACAGTGAATATGTTGTCTTCTTCATTTAGCTTTCCAGATGCATCTATAGACAAAAATGTCTGTGCTACTTCCCAAGCCATGCCCTCTCCCTGGTGATGGGGACAAAATGCAACAGTTTCCTGTAGTTGTGCATCTATGTGGTGGCTCACCAAGGAAGACAAGGAGGCAAGTTCGTAGGTGCATACCCTGCCAGACCACAGCAGAGGAAAACACCATCCGGCCCAGTGCCATATTGGACAGTGGAACCCTGAGCATCTGAGCTCAGGTGTTTTTGATTCAAAACTCCTCAGGTGTAGATCATAAGCAATCAAACATCCCCCACATGAATAAACACCTGCAGACAATACAAAACGCCAAGACCTGCAGCCTCTTACCCAACAGTGCACAAAACAATGTTTTAAACACAACTAAAAAAATAAGGTTTCATAACAGCTTACTGCAACTCCATTCTTGTATTAGGGTAGTCAGTTACCTGCAGAGGTATTCAGTCCGCTGAAGTATCTTGTTTCAAAGCTTTTGAAAAGCCATCCTTTGCTGTTTTCTGAACACACTCTCAAATCCTGCAATGCTGCGTATCTTTTACATAAGGCGGTGGCACCTAGCAAGAATCAGAGCTGTTGATGCACCCATGTACAAGGATGACCTCCACACCCAGACCAGGTAAGCAGGGATAAACACTGAAAGGCCCACACACTGGCTTAACGATAAGAGCAAAGATGATTCCGAGGGATTGTAGGCTGATACAATTTGCCTCTCAGGGAAGGTTTTAAGGCCAACCTAGTTTTCAAGGTCCAGCTTCAAGAAAGTAATTCAAGCAACGATTTGGGGGCTGGGGTGGAGCTCGGTATAGAACACGTGTTTAGCAGGCACAGGGCTCCAAGTTCCAGTCCCAGTGTCACACATATGCAACGTGAAAGTAAGTTTTCATAATGAGACATCGGTATAAAGTGAAGAAGTACTACTTAAATGATCTAAATGGCTTTGCATTTGCCTGAAAGAATAAACATTTCATGAGTTCCTTGCGAGTTTCTGAAAACTGAGTTAGCCAGAGCCCTGGCAAGGGAGAGCTCAGGCTCTCACCTGATCCCAACCAGCCCCTCAGGACCTTTAAGGTGAGAGTTCATTGCCTTGCAATGGAGAGCTGTGACCCAGTCGGCGCTGTGAGGCCGTCTGAGGATCACGAAGGTCTGACGAGCAGAAGTCAATGTGGTGGGAAGAAAGATGACGGTGGGGAGCTTTAGAGTGGGATTGAAGACATTAGTTTTCCTATTTCATGGTCTGGTGCTCTAGAATCATGCTAATTTCAAAGGAATCCTGAGAGATCAGAAAGTAAGTCAGCTGCCCCTGACCTGCATGCTCTTATAAAGGGTGCTCCTGCTCCTCCTGCAAAGCAGTTGTGGGAAAAGGTGCTCTGTTCGCCTGCACTCTCCCAGAGCGCTCCAAGTCCAAGTCTGCTTCGAGAGAGTCCGCTGTCATCCCACATTGTTTTGATCCACGAAGCTGTCATTTTCAGTGTCCTCACCCTTCACCCATAATTATTCACTCAGTTAACCCGCTGCTCAGTACACACAGCTGGTCTTCACTAGCCACAGGTGTATCTGCAGAGTCACGTCACTGCTGACAAAAAATATGAGCAAAAACTGCATCTGTGCAGAGTGTGTGAAGATTTTCCTATATTATCATTCCTTCTACAACAATCTACACATTTATACAGGGCACCGTAAGCAGTCCTTAGGTGATCTGACAGAATCTGGATAATGTGTGCAGGTTATACAGAAACAGTGCTATCACTTCCCATAAGGGAGCTTCGAATCTGTGGAATTTGAAATTCCATGGGTCCTGGGGGGGGGGGCTGTATACTGTACGTTGTGTCATAAACACATGTGATTCTGATATTCCATTTTCATTGCCCTGCTTTTTATTTTTTATTGTTGGATACGTTTTATACTGTAATTATTAAAATCAGTGCATGCAAACAAGTAGCCTCCAACCCAGATTCTGGTCCTAAGTTGCCTGTACTACTAGACGGAGTTCCACGATACTACAGGTGTGAAAGATTGTATGGCTAAATATGCGCTACTTAACTTCATTATAAAGTCAGTGCTGGGGACCGAGGGAATAATGCACCTTTAGGATTTCTGGTCTACCAAGGAGTCTGTGCCTGTGTTCCAGGGATGGACACAACTGGAATTCCCTACTTAGTAATGGGAGTTCTACATAATCAGAGGCTCCATAGGGCCCCCCTTTCTTCTTTAAGGACCCAAGTGAAGCATCATCCCTTCACAAGACCAACCCCAATCGCCAGGCAGCGGAGCCCCTCATCGGTGTTTGGGAGAAGTACCTACAATACTGGGAGCATCAGCTACACTGTGCATTCTATGCGCAGAGCCCAGCTTGACCCTGTCTCTTCCTCAGAAGGGAGCAGGCAGGATTTAGCTGCGTGTCAGTGCCCGGACCAGTTCATATGTTCCCATGAATGTGTAGTGAGCAAAGTAACCTAGGAGCTATTTTAAAGAACTCTCAAGTAACCTCAAATTGTACTTGATGAAATTATTAAAATTATTTGAATCTCTAATGCCAGGTCTATTTGATTACTTATTTACAAGCATAAGCAGTGTGTTAAAACTCATTGTTGGCATGGATATGCTGGAAATACTAAAGAGGGGAGAGTATCTGAAGTAACTGTGCTGTGTGTGTCCCTGTGTAAAGCGGAGAATCATGCAGACACGTGGCGAGTCCATCACGGAAGGACAAGGATGCTCCTCACGCGGTGACGGGAAAAGTAGAAGCAATGGGGAACACATCCTCGGAGCATCGCGGCCTGGCTGGCATTTCAGACACAACACGCTGGGAAAGGATAAGAACGGACTAGGGATCAGGCCTGGGCAACTGCAATGGAAGGGTAGGAGTAGGTGTCAGTGGTGCAGGGGAAGGAAGAGCGGGGCCTGAATGGCTGCACATGTGTAAAAATGAAGAGGAGATTTGGGAGGCCAAACGAGGTCGTCATCACCCTCGATGTTTAACGTGGTGGGTTGTATATGACGAACCCTTTAACTCCCCATTTCCACATACTTTCCCTGGCTGGGTCTCACCCATATGAATGGCTAAAACCACTACTGTGACACTCGTAAGGAGATTCTAGAAAAATTGGTTCTCAGCCTGTGGGTCACGACCCCTTTGGGGATCAAACGACCCTATCAGAGGGGTCACCTAAGACCACCTGCATATCAGATATTTACATCACAGTTCATAACGGTAGCAAATTACGGTTATGAAGTAGCAGTGACAGTAGGCTATGGTTGGGAGTCACCACACGAGGAACCATATTTAAGGACCACTGGAATAAATAAACGGCACGCTGCAGGATGCTTGGCTATCGAATAGGTAATGCACTCCCTCTCTCTGGTAGGAAGCAGATGAGAACGGGCAGAGAACCCCAGTGCCATCTCCCAGGCACTCTGCTTCTTTTCATGCAGGCCCACATTCACGAGTCGTCTTGACACAGCCGCTGTTATATGAATGGAAGGCCCCTTGTGAGCCAGGATGCCTACAGAGCTCAAGTGAGAAGTGAACCTGCTTTTTTAAGCATCTTTAAGGAGATGTGGAGGACACCCACAGCAGATTAGCTGCCTACTCTAAGTGCTGAACGTGGGGAAAAGAAGACCAGGTAGTTGACAAAGAGAGAGAGGATAAAGCTGGTTGTGTGTGTGTCGAATCTGCGGTACCTGGAAAAGAAGACTGTGCCTGATGGTAAGATGGAGAGAAGGTAGTAGGCCAGAAACTGAATGACTTTTTCTCTTGTTGAAATGTATCCTCTGTGATGCTAGGAGACTATTAGTGTGCTCCTGGTAGAGACTTGGCAGGGCAGAGTGGAATTCTGAACCTTGCTGGAAATCAACCACCTCTGCAATTAGTAACCTAATTTTCCACTACCTTGGATTGATAAATGGAGATATTAGTCATAGTCACAAAATCAGATAAGACTCAGCAGTTTTCAAGGATAAAGAGACAATACTTATACTTTAAAAATCTATAGCACATATCGCTTAGGTATCAGATATTACTTATTATTTACGTCTCATGGTGCTAAACCCAATACCTACACAAAGCAAGTCAATAATCGGGCAACACATTAAAATGGAACAAAGCTAAGGTTTCAATTTTTAACATTAAATGTTTGAAATGTCATCCGAGGTATTCTGATCCCATCGGCCCCTCACCCCTCTCTCAGGCTCCAAGCCTCCCAACTCTGAGTTCCTTTTTAAAAAGAAAAAACGCACTGTCTCTAATCTGTGTTGCCTGTATGCTCCTGGGTGGGGCATCCACTGCATGTGGTTGATCTACCAGGAGCCACACCTTTCAAAGGACTCCCCAACCAGATCCGTCAACCATCTCATTGCTCCATTAGGGGAAAGGCTCACGAAGCCCCTTCCCAGTCCATTAAACCTGCATGTTTAAACTTTAGGTTCATATCCATTAAAAAGTAATAAGCACTTCATTCATGTCAGCACAGAGGCAGAAGCATAATTATACGATTGCAGAAGTGGAAGAAAATGAGCATTTCCCCCAGCATGTCTTCTGTATTAAATTACAACCTTTAGCAGCCGCAGAGATGACATCAACCCTTACGCAGTGATTATTTCAGTATGGAACACTTCTTCCGGTTTCCAGCCCCATCTTAACTGAAACAGAATGCCCAAACAGAATGCTGGCAATACTTGCTCATGGTGCAAGGTTCATCTTCCCTCGACAGGGTAAGTGACACAAAACACTAAGCTAGTATGTTTGTATGTGACACTGATAACAAATCGTATAGACTGCTCTAGCACTGTTTCCAAGAGAAACTATAAAGCAACCTCATAAGTCACATTATACAAATGGTAAAGTACGGGCTCTATAGCAGGACTATTCCTGACATCTTCCTCCATGTATACACAGGCATAATTGTTCACCTGTGTAATTACTGCTTTTATATCCAAAATGATTTTCTCCTCTTTAAAAGAGGAAACTGCAAACCTAGACTTGCTTGCGTGGCGTACTACTAACATACGTATTATCTGGTTTATACTTGTCAAAAGGCCTAAACTTAACTAATGAAAACTGAAATAATAAAGTTTCAAATGAATTTCTTACGAAAAATGCTAAGACTCTGGTATGTATTTCCTCATAGGAATCATTATCAATTTGTTGGTAGTCTTCTGTGCTAGAGTTTTCATTAAAAAAAAAAAGAAAAAGAAAAGAAAGATAGAATTCTCCTACCACGTGTTAAGAGGTGGGATTTCCTTCACGCTAGAATTCATCAATGCAGGCAGGTTACAGCTGCACACATAATATTCTGATATTCCAGATAGCATGCACGTAATGTTATTTCCCCTGCTACCTTTAAGTTAAATGTACTGGGTAAGCTAATGCTTTCACTGCACAGTTCAGAGCTATAAAAGAAAAGCACATGTTCCCTTGCTCCCAGACCTCTGGAGCCAAGACTTTCAGTAATTGGCCATCAATCTATTATTACCAGCCCTAAGTAGAGTGATTTCACAAGTGTCTGAGGCCAGCAGATGCTGGACAGGGTACGTTAGTTTTTATTCTACATGGACTTCGGCTCCCTGGTGCCCAAGGCAAACAGCTGTCGTTTACTTCAGGTCCTTTGCTAACACTTTCTGCAATTCCTAAGGGGCTTCCCAGACTATAATTAGACTTCCCAGCTGCTGCCATGGACACAGCGGCGTGGCATGGAGAGGTCTTTGCTTTACAGCATTCCCTACAAAAATCCTCAATCACTGCAATCACACTGCTTGGGATTCAGCTTGGATAGAAAACATGAATTCTTTCAACCATTTGCTATGAACTAGTCTGTTCAACAAGCCGGGTCTGCTCTGCTTTGACACGAACTCTGTGTCAGCCACAAGGGAAAGGAACCAAGACTAAGCAGATAAAAATGGGAAGTAAAATGCAATGCCAGAAACCCCCTAATGTGAACTTGCAGACGGCATCAGGACTGTACAGGTTACAACAGTTCTCTTGGTGACTTATGTAATTCCCCCTTCCCAGACAGCCCCAGAACTAACTGAAATGACACAGCAAGAAGGAACCAAGCAGGGGCAGCCAAAATCTCACCCTATTTCCAAATCCTTCAGGCTCACAGTACCAGAAAGGCAGCATATGATTTAAAGATAGTTGCAAGTCAAAAAGCAAGAGGAAGAAGCTGGATTTAGATAGAGTAAGTCTATCAAATAAAATGCAATTGAAACATTTTTAAAACACAGCTTAGCCGCCCACCACTGCAGCCATTCAGCCTGAGTGTCCTAAGAAACAAATGCTCAAGGCAGATCTACCACATTCCTCTCATGCCACAGAAAAGAACTCACAGACCCTGTGCACTGCAGGAAGTAGCCTAGATATCAGGACCGTCTTCCACCTCAGAAGGCTACTGTTGCTCTGACTACAAAATCAGTTAAGAGACTGGGAATGGAGCTCATTGGTGTTGGGTTCAGTCCTTGACAGCAACAAAACAAAACAAAATCCCTGCCAGTGTTCTAAAAAATCAGATGCCATGACCCAATACAGATACAGAGTTATTTGAACAGTAAGATACTGTTACATGATGCCAAGTTCTTAGAGCTACAGACTTCTGTGATCTGAGGATCAGAATGAAGCAGGGATCCAGGGAAGGGTACTCCTGAGACCTGTTCTTCTTGTCGAGCAAGTTGTGTTCCTCTCAGGCAGGTGATACCTGTCCAGTACTGGAAACTCACTGAGCTGTTAGGTTCTTAAGTCCCAAAGGACAAGACAATTAAAACCAAGGTTCCATTTATTTTATGGGAAATGTCAAACCTAGTCAAACAGGAGAGGGCATTTTCGTTAGCCTCCTGTGATTATATCAAGTGCCCAAGAAGATCATCTATGCAGAGAGAAGCTTAATTTTGGCTCTGTTTTGGAGGTTCCCATCTATACCGTGTAGACCAGCTTTGAGGGCTCTATGCCCAGCATCTTGCAGCAGAGATGAGTGGTGGACAAAACTGCTTCAAGAAACTGAAGATGAGATGGGGCTGGGGGTCCCATTGTTCTTTAGGTCACACCTTCAAAGACAAGAAGACCTCAGATGAGTCTGGATCTCCTAAAGCTTCCACCACTGCCCTCCAGCACCAAGCTGGGTACCACACCTGCTACTACTGCCTTTACAACAGACCTCTGGGGTACACACAGCAGTGCCTTTTCTAAAACAGTAAGGTGTGGGTATGCTGTCCACAGAGTGCGCGCACCTCATGTCAGGTGCAGGAAGGATGCACTAGGGCATTCTCAAGCTGTGGGGCATGACCCCTTTGGAGGTCAGAATACCCTGTGGAGTGGTCACCTAAGACCATATGTATATCAGGTATTTACACTATGGTTCATAACAGTAGCAAAATTTACAGGTACAAAGTAGCAATGAAAATCAATTTGTGGTTGGGGGTCACCGTAACATGAGGAATTATATTAAAGGGTCTCAGCATTAGGAGGGGAGGAATAAGAGGAGGAGTGGGAATAGGAAGAAGAGGAGGAGGAGGAGGAGGACGAGGGGTGGGAGGGCAGAGCCAGCACAGAGCTCCTTGCCATGCTCTTCTCTTGGTCAGCACTTTCTCCCTCATTGGTCATTTCTTTCCTTGAGAACCTGGATGCTGGGCTTCTGGTTTCCCTCTACGTCACTGATGTGTTTCTGGTCTGTAGACTGGAGGACCACATCCCTATGGTGGTTTCTTCTCCTCCTCCTCTATGTACCTCCTTCTCACTCCCTTTCTCCACAGAGTACTCTACTGGCTTGCTAGAGGTTTCTGAAAACATAAGGTTGGGTGAGGGGATCCCTATTCCATCATCTTCCCATGATTCTCAGGGAGGTCATGGCCTTCCACTGGCAAGCACGACTCTTCCTTGTATGTTCTTATTTTGTCCACTATGTCAGCATTCCTCAGAGCCTCACCTGGAATGTTCCTTCAGACTTCATGGGCTCACTCGTGGGTCTCCCCTAAAGTATTCCCTAACTGCTCCACCCAGAATCCTAACAATGGTTCCTAGCCCTCTCCTCTGCCTTACCCTACTCCACAACACTTACCAGATCTCACTTGCTGTATTGATTTCCTATTTTCTGCACCCCACTTCTGTAGTATAAGCAATAAGATGGTGGGGATTTTTTTTTTATCTCCTTTGTCCTTTAGCTGTTCAGTTCCTAAAATAACACCCAGAACTCAGCAAATATAGGTAATCATTCACAATTTAAACATCTGAAATCCAAAATGTTCTAAAATCTAAAACCTTTTGAGCCCCTACACAATGCTACAAGTGGAAACTGTATAGCACATCTCATATGATGAGCCACATCAAATGTACTAGCTACGTCACACAAGATTACCTTCGGGATCTGTGCATTAGATACATGCCAAGCATAAGTGAATCAGTTTTCACATTTAAACATCCCCATTGCCAATATATCTCATTATATATAAACATTCCAGTGTCTGAGAGAAGAATGAGATGCAAAACCTTTCTGGTCCCAAGTATTGCACACAAGGGCTGATCAACCTGTATTTGTTAAATAAGCAGATAAACAAAGAACACACATTGAATGCCATTTCCTATCAATTTCTCTATCAAATGGCTGAGATGACATCCTCAAAGTGATCATAGGGCCAGTTGTACCCCTAACCCCAAGATGTGAGTATTTATGCCAACAGCCTCTCCTGGGCATCTGGGGCTCCCCCTCATTCATTGCTCAGGAACAGATACTATATTGCACACCCTTTCATCTGAAGAGACATTTGCAAAGAAGGAATGCTAAAATGCAAAATGTGGGCTTCCTCTTCTGAGATCTATATATATATATACATCTGAAATTTTAAGGTATATATATATATATATATATATACCTTAAAATTTAATAAGGATAAGCAGAAACTCATCAAAAAAGTGGGTAAGCATGTCTGTTGGCCAAGGAGCAGGCAAGCTATTCACGGGGCCATGATACAACTTGGATTGTGTCAAGTGACATCCCACAGTGGATTATTATGTTAAATTATAGGTTTGAGAAGAGAGAAAAATTACAGGGAAAACGACTGGTGTTACACTCCGAAGCAAGGAAAACAATGCAGGAAACAACAGCACACCCCCAACACTTGTTTTGGAGAAAGGCTGGATCACATTTCCAGAAAACAGTGCTCTTGTTTTCTGGCACTGTATGTGGCCTCTTCCAGGGAACCTGGCAGAAAGGGACAACTGCAGTGAGCAGGGAAACACTCAGGTCTGACTGTCAGGCAGGCAAGGGGACATCTGTCGCGACCCAACTGTCCCAGCCTCAGTGCTGTGAGAGACCACATTGAAGCTGCCTCCTGGCATGGCCGCACTGCTTCCAATTTTTCTCTTCATAAAAATCCTTGAAGCAGAGCTACTTGGTTATCTGCGACCACAAAGCAGCACCAGACATCCACAAAGCAAGCGCCAACTGTGTTTGTGGAACAGAAGTTGGTTCCCTGGAAGCGATCCACATTCTGTTTCCAGAAGGAGGTGAAGGCATAGATAGACTGTGCCCCACACACTGAGGTGCCTCCACATTGGCTCTGCAGAGCCACATGTCAGCCAGGGAGGACAGGGGCTTGTCCTACTTTCATGGTAATCACAGGCTCTTCTGACAGCATGAGTCCCCCAACCCCCTCCCTACATCTGAAGTAGCTGCAGCTGAGTAATCAGGGATGCATCTTCCTCCACTTGTCCTTACTCCAGAAGTGTCCTGTTCCATTTTCAAGGCAATCACACAAACAGGGACTGGTGTAAGCACGACACGAATCCCGATTCGCACAACACAAACTTAAAAAGTCTGTGTGATGCACAGGGGCAAATGATTCTCGGTTCCCAGTTTTGCTTTCTGAGGTGAACCCAGAGCTTTTGTCTATGGTACAGTGCTATACTTTCCAACTCCACTGCTGGGCCCAGGACAATGGCTAACAACAGCGCACATTAACCTACAACATCCACTTTCGAAGATGTCACATTAAGAGTTGGCTCCAAAAGAAATGCACCTCCAATCAAGGCCAACATAATCAAGGCCAAAAAATCTAGGTCACTGGATTTGCTTCTGAGTTCAGTGAGTCGGACAAGTGTCTGAATATTAATCTGCAAGAGCAATCACACCGCTTGCCTGCCTCATGTTATAGATGAAGGAGACAGGAACGAGGCAGAGGTGATTACATGCTTCTCTGTGAACTATATTGCTCTCTTCAGAAAATGCCACAGAACAATAATTTGTCTTCAGTGTGGTTTGTTGTTGCTGTTATTAAGCTTGTTAATAATCAAACGAATAGCAAAACTTCAAGCCAACATTTCATAAATTGTTACACAGATAATCACTTCCGAGAGAGACAACACTGACGTGGTGGTTTGAATGAAAATAAGACAGTTCCAGAATGCTTCAGATTTTTAAGAGTCTCAATCCTAAATAGGAACTTCATTTTGTTATTCAAACCTAAATATTTTCCACAAAATTGGAAATGACAATATAGAATGCACCAGGCAATGGTTTTCTTTTAAGCATTTTATCTAAATTATTAACTACTATTATATAAGCCTCATCAAGACACTCAGCTTAGAACACAGAAACAGCCTAGAATTCACTGTCAGCTTCCTTGGGTTTGGGATGAATGCATATTGGTGCCAACTGGAAGCATTTGGGTTGGGTCTGTACCTAGCTAACATCCAGCTCATCCAAATGATCTCAAGGACTACCTGGTTTAGTACCATATAGTAGAAGCTTGTCAGAACTACATGTGTTACTGATATGCAATCAGTTAATAGGTATCTATCACTACTAGGAACAGGGCTAGCTAACAAGTATGATTATTAAAAGCGTCAATGTTTGAAATTCACAATGATCACAGAATTTGTCAGCCACACTAAGAGTCGTCTCCAAACGAAACACATTTCTAAATCGAGGAAAAAAAAATAATCAAGGCCAAAAATTGTTTTGAAATTTGATAATTTCAAATTCAAGTTCTAAATCTGCATTTGTTATCCATATGTTGTTGGATGAATCATTTAACTCTTTCCAGTTCAGTTCGCTGCTGTGAAAGCCAAGGAGTTAACAGTTAACAGAATACTGTGGTTTTAGAAGTATCAAGATCCCATTAGATGTAAATTCCACAGAGGCAGACATATTTGTTTCTGGCCTACTGTTACTGACAAAAAATTTCTGGTACATAATAGAATATTATGTTCAATAGTTCAAGAGATATTGAGGGGAAATGGTGAATAATATAAAATTATCATCCCAAGGTACCAGTAAGAGGCTCAACAGGCAAATGCACCTGCCTCTAACCAAGCCTGAAGAACTGAGTTCAATCCCTGGGACCATATATTAGAAGATAACCAACTTTTCCATGTTGTCCTCTGTCACACACACGTGATGGTGGGTGAACACACAACACACACACACAGAATCACACAAACATACATACATATCACTAAAAATAAAACTTCAAACATAACCTCAATTATAACACATAACATTTGCCTTCTAAATTTGTAGCAAGAATGTAAACAATATAAACAATGCGCCTCATGAGGCTATTTGTACGTAAAAGTATTATCTTTGTCTAACAAGATAATCTCTCTTTGAAATGCCAAGTGCATTTCAGTTCAATTATAATACAATCGGTCCATAAACTGTGATCCAGATGAAAGTCAACACTTGTAATTTCAGGACCTGGAGGCTTCTGTTTTTCCTCCTTCCTTAGACAGAGTCCACAGTACACAGATGCTATCAACAGATGCTATGCTGTGAAATATCACAGAGCAGGTTTTTGTTTTGTTTTGTACCAGGGCCTACATATAATGAGCCAAAGGTGGGGGGAACTAGAGTTGCTTTTAAATACCATCTTAAAGCGGGTAGAGGAACCTTAAACAATGAAAAAAACATCAAAGAAACAGATGCAAAACAACAGATATGCTTTTCATTACAACTACCATACGTCAAATCATTTTAATATTGGAAGAGGAATAACAAAGACCTAGCTAGTATCAGGAACATATTAAGCTTTAGCAAACAGAGATTTGCAAAATGAGCAGGAACGATGATGAGAAAACACACTTCATCTGTTTATTGTAGGTTGGGGGTGGTAAGCTCATGGTATAGCTCTCCTGTGGAGGTCAGAGAACAACCTGTAGGAGTTGGTTCTTTTTCCAACATATAAGCCCAGGGATCAGACTCAGGACACTAAACCAAGCAGCCCTTGTGCCAGAAGGGCCATCTCACCAGCTCCAATTAAGATCTTTCCATGGACAGTGAGTGGCCTGACATTCCTAGCTCTCATGTATAGACTTCATAGACTGGTAATGCAACATCACATGACATCCATGGCATTAGAAATGGATGCTGAAGCAACACGTATCCATAGTAAATAAAGGCTTTCAAAGTGTTAATTCTTTTATTTTCTCAGATCTTCCTTTGACTCTGAGCCACCATGACATTATCAACCTTACCTCAACATTCAGAACTTATTTTATAACAAAAGGCTCCACCCTGATCATGAGATGCATAGTTATCAAACACATATACATATATGATTACTATCTATTGTCTGAAATACACTATAGCATAAAACCTATGTAGATTTCCAATATCTTTTTAGAATCCAGAAATTGGAAGAGGAGCAGGTGGAGCACTCTTCCCACATCTTCAGTTGCTGGAGAATGTCTCAATGAAGTCTCTTTGCTACTCAAACACCTCCATCATGATTACTGCCGAGGCCTCAGTATCATAGCTCCATCCAGAAGGATGCCTGTAACACGTTTAACACTCATGAGGACGGTGCGATGCTGCCCTTCTATTGAAAGAATCCCATCTTACCCTCCTCTCAAAACAGACAGTTCTATCAGCAAGTTCAATTTCACAAAAAGTCATAAAATAATTACATACTCATTGGAGACCCTAAGATCTTCTGTCATCAGATTTACTGGCCTAGGCTTGAGATCAAATTCTGCCTACCTATTTTGAAGTACAATAACTTCCAGTCCAGACATGATTATGAGACATCCTAAATTCAGGTAGGCCAATTTCAGATGGAGGCAAAGAGTTGGGGAAACTGTGGTTCTCCCGCAGACCTCCTTGATGGCTCAAACTGGCACAGTCCACAAGACTAAGCAGAGTCTGGGTCTCTCACCATCAGTAGAGAATATCCAGGTTGCTGTCTCTACTGCCTATTTCCCTTACAAGCCAGGTATATGTAAACCACTGCGTCAATCCTGGACCCTCATTCAAGAACAACTGATGTCAAGATCAACTTATGACCGAGTCGAAGAACGAACCAGAGCATTCAGTTTGACCAACATGTACTGAGCACCAGCATCCAAAGAGAAACTCCAGATTTGTGCCCTCCAGAGTCTACACATGATGTGAGATTCAAAGAAAATTTTAAGTTGCCAGAAAATAAAAATAAGGTAGTAGTGAAAATTTCCTTTTGGATGAGAAGTCATTTAAAACTAAATTTAAAATTATTTGCCGAAGAAGAAAACACCAGTGCACGTCTCTGTACTCTAGAGTCATGTTCTACAGAGGTCCAAACGAAAATGCATTCACTTTTCCTCAGAACTCACACCCGATCAAACTCTTGCTTACCTATGAAGTGCTTATCTAAGAAACTCATCAGTGGGAACCCACTGCATTTTGATTTTCTCAGCGCTGAACAGAGAAATGAACGTGAGAGGTATACAGTTTATTTTCAAAAATTCTAAGACAATGGAATAGGTGTTGGTAAGAAAAATGGTTGTTCCTGGGAAGGTGGAAAAACTGGAAGGATGTGAAAATGGACAGGCCAGATGGTACAAGAGAGAAAGCACTAGATTAGTCTTAGGGAGCAGAGTTTCTCTGACAGGCGCTGAGAATCCCAAGCCCTCGATAACTGAAAAAGACAGAAGACGGCCACTCTCACTGCTCTGTGGGGCCAAAGCCTTGCTCTCACACCCCCAACAACTTCTGGAAGCATCACCAAGAAGCCTTAATCAAATTGCTTTCAATGAAACCATTATTTTTCAATGAAAATGCCAAGGGTTGGTCAGGAATTTACCTTCATAAGTTTATCAGACTGTAACACATTTTGAACTCCTTTATTTAAATATCTACTGAAGGCTGGAGATGCAGAGCTCACTGGTAGAGTCTGTGCTTAGAATAAGCAAGGCCCTCCCTGATTCATATCCATTCTTTCTCTCTCATGCTATCTGCAAACCCCAAAATATATATGTCAAATTATATTAAAATAAAATTGTTCTGATTTTTTTTGAAGAGCAAGAGAGAGTAACTATGGCAATAAACAAGTATGTAATTCTAGAGACAAATAAGTGCAATCTGCATTAGCAGGAAGAAAAGCAAACAGAAGAGGAGGATAGGCTGGGTTGGTGACCAGCAGGAAGGAGGTAAGAAGCAAAAGGTCAGGAGAGATGAAAGAGCAGATTCTGCGAATGTGCTGGGGAGGAGGCTCCAGGCTGAGGAATTAGCATCCAGTCCTCCTGAGACAGACACATGCCACGGGTCCTTGGTTAATATCAACACCCTTTACTAATATGAAATATATGAGATCCTTCAGTAGTAACATATGAAAATCCTGATCATGCCAGCTGACATCTAACATAGAGACAAGGAAGAAGAGAAAGAAACTCCAGACCTCACAGAGTAAGTGGGGGTGGAAACAACAAACCACAAAGACTTTTCAGCCAAGCCACAGGTTCTTCCCACCAGCCCAGGAACCTCCTGCTGCTGTGGAAGCCTAGGCTCAGAGTAAAAAAGCTATATAGTTAAACTGCACAGTCTTTTTTTTTTCTTCTGCAAATCTGACTATAAGCAGCCTAGATACTGATGATCCTGATGAAAACTTCACCCAGGAGGGAGGGAACTCTTCCTGCAGACAAGGACCAGTTATTTTTCTCTATCTAAAAATTTGGAAAGTGTTTCCTTGGGTCAGCACACAGAAGCCGTCTTCTAGTACTAGCAGAGGTTGTATTTCATGCTGGCAGCTGAACTTGGTACTGTAAGAGTTACCCAGGTGTTACTGATTTTGAAGGATGAAAGGGTCATTGGAGAGCAGCTGAGGCTTGGCACTCTGAGAGCTCGGGAGAGGCCTTTGGTGAAGGTGCAGCCCAGTTGCAGCAGAAGACCTGTGTGTTTTGGAGATGCTGGTGCCATGGGACAACCACCAAGAACAGCAGCAACAGTGGAGATAACCCAGCCGTAACCTGGAAGACAAACTGTGTGTGCTGCAGAGGGGAGAGCTAGAGAAGTGATCTAACCTCTTTGGAGGAGCCCAGAAGATCATGAGTGAATTCCAGATAATTGGGCATTGATGTTTCTCTACTGTCCAAAGACGGTGTGAAAAGGTTGAAAGATGTTTGGTTTCATTTGGTCCTATGTACCAGTAACCCTTGTGATTGTACCTCTTGTAAAGAGTTTTGCTGGCGTGGTGTTAAATTGAGTTGTAGAAATAAAGCAATTTTTTTTCATCTTATAAAAAAAGAGGAAATGTTGTAGAAGTTTATTTTTAGTTATGTACAAAGCATTTTTTGTGCACTGTTGGGTTAGGGTCTGCCTAGGTCCTTGTGTTTTGTATTGTTTGCAGGTGTTGGATGCATGCGAGGGATGTTGATTGCTAATGATCTGCATATGTTAACATCCTAGGAGTTCTGGATCAATAAAAACACCTGAGCTCAGACGCTCAGGAGTCCACTGTCAGATATGGCACTGGCCAGGATAATGGTTCCCTCTGCTGAGGTCTGACAGGATTTGAAACAATGATTATGACTCCTTGTCTTGATAAGCCACCACAGCAACATACAGTTACATCCTCCAGTGCAGACTTTCCACTCTACCTTCTCTCTGCTGAGCTTGTTTTCCATGACTTTGGTTATCTTTCTATTCCAATGATTTTTGAGTTTCCATCTTGAGCTCGACCTCTCAGGATTCCAGACTGATGAGGCTCCTAGGCATCACTTCACAGACACTTTCCAGGAAATTCAAGATGACCCCTGACCCCTATGCACCATTACCCACCTCACCCTAGTAACTCCCCTGATAGATGCAAACTCTGGGAATAGTAGGTAGGGTGAGCCCACCCTTCACCTGCTATACTTAACATGGTGCTGGGCATTAAAATTCTCCATCCAAACAGAGTTCTGCATCTCTAAGTCACTCTCAATTTTCATCAATTTTAGTCCTTCCTGAAGAGTAACAGCGCTATCAATGACTGAGGACTCACATGAGGCCTCTCTTACGGTTGATGCATGATGACAAGGAATCTGATCATTTTGACTGCACAGGAAAATAATAAGAAGCATTTTAAATGAAGCATTTTGCATAACGTTACACTGTGGTGGAGTCAGGATGTGTTCGTGGGTTTACTGGTTGCTCGGTGACACTATCTACCATGGGTCCTCTAAAAGCTAACACGGCTCCCCTGGTAATCTAGGGGAGTTAATTTTTCTCAAAGACAGTATGAAATTGTGTCAATGTCCATTTTGGATTGGCACTTCAATGACCAAACACTAAGCAAACAAAAGAAAACAAAGCTTTGAAAAATCTGAGTCCCATCTCTGCCTAAATCTGTATGAATGTATGTTTTAGCAAACTTTGGTGAATTTTTAAGATTTTTTTTTCTATATGTGGTATATGCACATGCTAGTGTTTGTGTGTCTGTGTCTGTGTGTGTGTGTCCATGCATGTGTACATATGCATACGGAGCCCAGAGGTCAAAAGCTGGTGTCCTTCTCAATCATTCTCCATCATCTCTCTCACTGAATCTGGAGGTCACCAAGAGGTCAGACTGTCCCCCCAAGCACTGGGGTTACAGACATATACAACTACATCCAGCTTTTTATGTGGGTGATAGGGAACTGGATCCAGGCCCTCCTGCTTGAGGGAGCAGGTACTTGAACACCTGTGCTCTTTCCTCAGTCCCTGGTGACTTTTCTTTGTTTTTGTAGCCAAATGATCATCCTGCTGAGACAAATCACCATCTGAAAATGTTTGGTGCACGCCCAAGAGCTAAGAAGAAACATCTGTACTGAGCTTAAGAGGAATCGAATCCAAAGATGAATTGGGTTATTTTGTGTTGCCGTCTCTTTAGGTTGAGAGATACTTGAACTAGTCACCTAGAGATAGGATAATTCTGAAGCTGGCCCTGATTCCTCTTCAGGAACAGGAAAAAGTCCATTCAGATAAAAAACCTAGGGTGCTCTCTCTGATCAGTCCAGCAATACAGATACTTGACTACACTAATGTGACCAAATAAGACATTTTACAGTTCTATGCAGGAGAAGCCCCAGGCAAGAAAAACACCAAATTGAAATCCAACTCGCACATGGGAGTCTGCAGAAATAGGTCTGACAATAAGCCAATACAACTAAGATTTTTTTCCATAGAATATTTTACTGAAAGTTGAGTGGGAAAAAGATTATGAAGCTTAATTTACTACAATGTGTATGTATTGTATTCTTGACCATAGGTCCTTTCAAGCATCTTGCCCTTAATGTTAATTCATAGAGGCAGATTGCATTTTGCATGTGTGATGAAGTAAGAGAAAGAGGGAAAGGAAGAGGCCAATATCTGAAGGTGGGCAACAGCTCATTGATGTGACAGATCAGCAGCAGGCCAGGCCAGACTCTCAGAAAAATTTCAGCTCCTGTGGCCAGATAACAACTACAGCTCCAAAGATTGATGGTTTCCTGTGGATGCTACCTTGGATTCTAAGAACCCATGGGTGCAATCTGAATGTGGTATACGGCGACTCTAAGGGTCCCAGTGTATGACTCCCATTAGTAGGTGTGTCGTATTCCAGATATGAATAGAAGGGAAAATACTAACCACAGTGTAGCCTGCCCACTAAGCTCTGACCCCACTGAGTTCCACATATACAAGAGCTTTATAAGGTCTGAGAATATCTTCAAGACCCAAACAGCTCAGTGTGAGGTCCCCCACTTAGGGCCTCAAACACTCATGGCAACTGCTTTATCACTGAGTTACAGCCCAGACACGGTTTTGATCAAATGATCCTATCTACAGGCCTATTCTCTGCAGGATCACTTCACTTCACACAAAATTAATCCAAACTCCATCCTTTATTTTACTTCTTCATTCTTAAATTTTACAGAATTTCCCAGGGCAATAAGAATTACAAGTGGTAAGCCCATAGACCATCCATAATGAAACCCAGATATTCTGAGTCCAAGGCCAGGGCTCTTTGCTCAATGTTAAACTCTTTCTTAAACATCAATACTATTAATGAATGCATAGTGTACTATCTTCCTAGAGCAAATGCTTACCTAACAACAGCCAGTAAGCTGGAGAGTCACTGAACCGAGAGTTCCTAAGACAGTATCATCCAAATGTGCTCTAGATCTAGTTCTACCAGATGCCACAAAAGACTCTCTCAGATAATGGCTACCTAGACCCAATTCGTCATGGTCATGCTAAAAGTGAATTGATGAATGCCTTCTAGAATTTTCTTTCAGAAACTCCCCCAGGGTAATCCTGTTGCATTTGGATTAGTCTTTGCAAACCTGTATTGTCACCTGTAGTCTCATATGTAACAAAACTCTGTATTCTACTGAAGAACCATCATTTGGATTCCAGGAATTTTTACACGGAATATTACTAAACCCTATATTCTCTTTGAGAGTCATCTTTTGATCGAAATTCCTAATAATTGTCCCTATTTTAAAAAGTAGGAAAATAATACTTATTACCAAAAATGGTAAAGCATGTACAATGCCTACTCTCACCACACACCCACCTAGACATCTAGTCAACAGATCCCCTCTCACCTCACAGGCAGCATCACCACTTCAGAGCTGGGCAACTGTGCTACAGTGGTGAACTTTAGAGATAACCAGCTCTGGCGTGCAGATGCTTCCATTTGTGTCTTCTCTAAGTCAGCACTTTTCTTGGTTCAACAAGACAGCTGTTCCCCATGGGCTACTGTTATCTGCCTCTCAAGAATTTCAAATGTCTGAAGCTTAACAAATAGGTCCGTTCCATTTTCTAAGCCCTGTATTTAGCCCAAATATAAAGCTATGATCAGGCTGTTAAATATCCTCTAAAGGTCCACGTGTTAAAGCCTTGGTTAGCAGCCTGCACCATGATTGGAGGGTGGTAGAGCCTTTAGGAAGCGGGGCCTCAGTCAGCAAGGCCTGGCCTGAAAGGGCATGAGCTCTTTTCCATTTTCCAGTCTCCACTTGCCTTGACCACACACTCCTGCCATGATGTACTGCCTCACCACAGGGTAAAGCAGCATGCCCAAGCCACTCTGGACAGAGACTTTAAGTCATGAATCTGAATGGTCATGTCCTCCTAATGGTCATGTCGGGTATTTTGTAACAGTGACCGACAGAAGACTAACAAATGTATCAGGGTGGGAGAGGGATTCTCTGTAACCTGATTGTCTCCAACCGCATACCTCTGTGATATAGGTAACTCTAGGTATAACAACACCAAAGTAGACAACTCAGACAAGCATGCCTGTGACTTTACAAATTCTCTAACATGGTTTAGCAGAAACCTAGATCACCATTCCTACGAGTGCCACTTCAAGTGACTAGGAAGTCACGGGTCTGTGTGAACCAGAGACCGCAGACTCATGAATGGCAGAGTGGCCTGAGCCTGTAAGAGAGACCTGTGCACCCAGGCTGACACCTGTTCACTTTACTGCA
The DNA here is from genome assembly GCA_026225945.1 of Cricetomys ansorgei. Classification (NCBI taxonomy): domain Eukaryota; kingdom Metazoa; phylum Chordata; class Mammalia; order Rodentia; family Nesomyidae; genus Cricetomys; species Cricetomys ansorgei. The sequence goes on along the minus strand of JAMJFZ010001203.1, from coordinate 20,244,275 downwards.
GAAGACAAGAGGAGGAAGGATTCAGAACTCAAGACAACAGAAAGCAATAGGGAGGCATAAGTCTTTGTCTCTGGAACCCAGGGTCTCTCTCTACACACAGGCACAGCTAAAAAACTACCCAGACGCGAATGCCTTGACTGTAAGATGTCTAGTTCCAGGGCAGGCTTTAGGTCTGCTGGTCCTTGGGCATGCCAGGAGGCACAGGGTGGGGGTGGAGGGCGGGACAGTGCGCACCTAGGAACCCAGGGTTAGAGTGCACAGGGTGACATCCACCCCCTATGAAGAGACATTAAAATTGAAGGAAAAAATTGGGAAACATACAGTGGAAGTCTGGTTGTTTTCACTAGTTAAAAATAATGTTCACACACAGCAAAGAGGTATATATAATTACTCTTAGAGATTTTAATTGTGCTTACTGTCATGGTTCAGGAAGAGCCTTCTGCTGTGCAGACTGGAAGTGAATGAAGACAAATAGATATCAAGAAGCAGAGGGAGACAGAGCTGGACAACACGGCTTCAAATAATCATCATCATTAAGGTAATGATATTTCACTAGCATTGTGTAGGACTGAGAGAAAATATTTATCATTAAAGGCAACAATGTAACAAAAACTTGTATACATGAATCCTCTCCAGAAGGACTGCTATATAAAGAAAGGAATGGCTGTGTAGTAGCATTGAAGGTAGAAGTCTGTTGACATAAAATGTTATTATTTACATATATGCTGAGTTTACACGTATGAAAGATAATAGTACTGCTCTGTCAGGCACTTACGAAACACCATGCATCACGTATAGTGTTTGCATCTGTTGTATATTTAACCCTCATGGACATCACCAACATTTTATAAATGAGTAAAGAGACTAGGGAGGGAAGGCAACTGGCCAATATTGTAGTTAGTAAACAGAAAGAGCCCGCACAGGTGTCTGAGTTTTGAGATATACTGTGAAGGATTCAGGAAGAAGATGCTTGTCTGGGACGCATCTCCACATGGTGAGATGTCCTTGTTTTCAGTACGGGCAGAGCACGTTTAAAAGTGAGTGTTCGTTATGAATATATTAAATGAGGATGTTTTAATCATATGATAAAAAGGAAATTTTTCTCATCTTCTGTCGAGCTCATTTCCATACCTAATGTCCAGAAGTAATACTTACTCTCCAACTACATATGCCCACTATATATACATGGAGTTAATTGACAAAATATCAATCATTGAGAAGAAAAACTGTTACTCTCAATTTCTTAAAAAAAATAAATAAATAAAAGATTTCAATAAGAAGAACTGTTTCTAGATCCTCAGTCTTCCAGTCCATCACTCAATGAAGCCATCCTTCCTACTCAAACACTTTCAATGGCTCCTCCCTGCGGTGCCCTTGTGAAGTCTCACAGTTACAGGTGCAGAAGGTGCTTGTGCAAGAGCTGGTGGGAATTTGGCCCCACCCCTCTGTGCTGACAGACCACAACCTACAGCAAAACTCCACCCTCTTCAAGGCGAGGGCTACGATTGGCAGAATTGTTTACCTGTTTTAACCAATGCATTACCCCTGAATACCAACAGATGCCCCCTCACCTCCAACCTGATAAATGTATGACCCCTACAGGAGAGTCTCTCTTTTCTCTGCTCTCTTGTTGGCTCCCGGCTCCAATAGAAGGCAGATGGTTGTGTGGTAAGACCACCCCACCCCACAACGTGTTGCCCACATGGCTTCCCACCTGGGAGCTGCCTCAATCACCTGCCAGCTGTGGCTGCTTTGTGGGAAAAGGGAAGCCACGGGTGGGGACACACGTGGGTGAGATTCGTTCCAACCCCTTACTACAGAGCAAATCCAGAACCTTCCACAATGAGGCCACACGCTCCACCCCGAGATTCGCTTTTCACTACTACACTTCCTGGTATGAAGGGTACATTTTACTAGACTTAGGCTCCTGACTTCTGGAATGTCTTTGCAATGCCTAATCTTAATCAAAATCAAACTGTCTACCAGGGCCAAAATGCAAAATTCAAAACTGGAAAATGAAGAGGACCAAAAGACGGCAACTCTAAGAAGCACGGTCACCTGACACACACAGAAATGTAAATACTACTACAAGGTATTAGAAATATATAGGCTGGATCTGGAGAGATGGTTCTGCATTTAAAGCACTTGTTGCTCTTCCAAAGGACCAGAGTTCGATTCCCATCACCCACATGGAGGCTCATAACCATCTCACTCCAGTTCCAGTGGTCCCAAAACCCCATTCTAGCCTGCTTTGGCACAAAGCATTCATGTTGTACACAGACATATATGCAGGCAAAATACTCATACATATAAAAATAAATAAAGTTTTTTTGGTTTTTTTTAATATGGAGGCTATGGTTCAGAGATGGAATGTTCCTCAAAGGCCCAGTCTTGAGGCACCGGTCCCCAGCCTGTGCCATGATTGAACCTTGAAGAAGTGAAGCCTAACCTGAAGGAGCTGGGCTGAGGGGAGCGTCCCTCTGAAGGTGATGTTAGGATACTTTCTCTTCTCTCTCTTTTTACTTGCTATGACCATGAGGTGAGCAACTTACTCCATCAGCCATGATGGGCGCTGCCTTACCACAGGCCCACGGGCCAAAACCCAGGGACTGAATCCTCTAAAGCCAGGGATCAAAATAAGTACTTCATCTTTTTTAAGCTGATTGTCTCAGCTCTTTGTTACAGTAAGAGAACACTGTCATAGCTCATAAAAGTGACAAAACATATTTACGTAAGTTGTGACATCATCAGTATGAGACAACATTAAGTCGCGTAGCACTCAGCCAATTAAGCGATGACTCACGCATTTTTACAAACCAGATTTTTACTTTTCCATCGGTTTAAAGAACTTTGGGGCTTATCTGGGTATCGAATGCATAAATTACCTATGTATTCACAAACTCGCTAACTCGCGCTCAGCCGTCACTGCCCAGGCCTTACCACATGATATCATCCGTGTGTTGCCAGGAGCGCTGGATGCATGCTCTGGTGCATTCTCTAGAGCTTTCATAAAAGTTTCCAACCTCCAATTTTTAACACACAGTCCTAACCTATGAATGCGTTTCAGCATTCTCTCTGCCACACAACAGACATTGTAAAACATAACCCAGTGGTTGAGACTTTAAATGTGGGGAGACTGGCTTTAGAAAAGATGAAATTTGGGCTAATTGGGTTAAATAGAGACACATACTACTTGAGAATACAAGTAATATATATTTTAATATATAAACATATATGTATATAAGTAATATACAAATATATGTATAATATACACACACAAATAATATATACACACATACATATATATGTATATATGCATATCTTATATACACATAATACATTACATATATATATATATATACACACACACACATATATATATGTGTGTATCTGTATTATGTATTGTGCTTTTCTCCTTTTGCATCAAAAGCAGATCAAGACCATTGCCCAGCGCTGAGCCACCCCCAGCATTTGCAACCTCACATCCAGTTTCTCTCTTCTGCGTGAGCATCCCCCTACACTGGCTCTCCCCGACACCAATTAGAGTTGGTGGGAGAGGAAGCAAACCCCCGCCGTTCTCCCCTCAAAGATACAATTATCCTTTTCACTCAGTGCCTTGCAGCATGCTCCCCTCTGACAGGGCGGACCCCTGGAACCTCCACGGTTTACGCTACAGATGAGCAGCAAGGTGAATGACCAAGGGGTCTTTCTATTAAACGCAATGGTTGCACATACAACCTGGTCCTCCAGCGCGTTGTACTCAGGACCTGCACTTCTCTTCTTTTTAAGTAATATGTCAAAACTAGCCTTATTTCTTATTTATTTCTATAAATACTTGCTGAATGCTTTAGTGGTTTGAATTGTTTGGCTCAGGGCTAAAACTCCGGGAAAAGTTAAGTCCTTACCCATACCATGCACTCAACCAAGTATGATTGGAGGGAAACCAATAAAGACAGGGGAAAAAGTTAAACAGTGCATTTGTTGTCTAGGTCTAAAACAAGGCTATCTCTGTGTGTGTGTGTGTGTGTGTGTGTGTGTACACTCATGTGCACGTGCCTGTGTGCATGCGTCCTTGTGCACGCATATGGTTGTGAATGCACATATGTGTGGTTTGTAAGAAAGTCTATAAGAACAATGTATCAAAATGTCAGCGATCTAAAAATTAAGTTGTCAGCCTTTCTTCCATACTGCAAATTACAAAAGAATTAGGGGGTTGGAGCTAATAGAAGCTTTCAGTCCTACAGTGTGCAATTTAACCAATCATTGTAAGGTCTTAAACCACAGCACCAAAGACATTTCACGAGTGATCTGCAGTCCTAGCGCCTAATTTAGACTGTTCCAACCTCCACTGCTCTCATCTTTTTCCTCTCCTTGCTTCAGAAGTGTGTCCTGGAATAGCTGTACCATTTAATGAGAACCCTTTGACTTCCCACACCGAACACATGCAAGGTAAAACATGGCAGTCATCTTTGCAAAGACCCACACAGAACACATCTGGAGCTCATTTCTGGTTCCTCCCTTTTCCTGCTGACAATCACACTAAGTCGTAATCAAAATAGCAAACGTACTTTATAAGTTCTGAACTTGAGTGTTCCTCTTAACACTTATTAGGCACTAATTTGGATGAGACATGTCTCCGCACTAGAATTCTACAAGGATTAAAATGTCAAATTATAAAATAATATTGGCAAATAAAGCAAAGTTATGTTGGAAATATTATCCCTAAGTCATGGCAAGTATTTCCTACAACTGTGAAATCACTAGTTTTTCTATTTTTCCCCTCAGTTGCCAACAGCAAGCATAAACATAAAAACACATAACAATGCCGACTCAGAGAGTAAGAGATACTATATATTTTTAAGACAACCCCAATAATCTAACCCCAAAACCTGAAGTAGAACGTTATTAGTACAACAGGATGAACTATTGACTTAATAAATTAAAATACCGACCAGCTGGTTCTTTAATTTTTTAGGTTGCCATTTAAAATTACAGTATTTTCTTATTTAAGAGGGATATTCAATGATTTTTAGCATTTCATCAAAATACCTGTCCTCTTTGAGACGCGCTTTCTTACGCCCAGACGATACCTTGCTGTGCAGTTCAATTGTGTGTGTCCATTCACCATGCAAAGGGGGAAGACAGCAAGAGGCTTCAGATGGCTTTGCCTGCCCCACCCTTCCTTCCTCTGAGCTATAGTGATGTCACAGCCCCAGCCAGAGCAATGACTTCACTGCTCCAGTCCCTGCTTCTGAGGACACAATCCTTGACAGCCAGGACAAATGAAAAGACTGCAGAGCCTCCACGGGCCCTGAGTGTCTGATGGATTCCCAACAAATTAGCAGCCAGTGAGCCTTTTGAAAGAGAGAGACCCTGCAAGCGCGCCATTAAGGATCTCTCTAAATGAAGTGGTGCTGAAGATAAATTTGATTCATGGGTTTCAATGGGGAGTCTATGTTCCATAATAAAGCTGACATTCAAAGAGGAAAACCGTGATGGGGTACTTGGAAGAGACTATGAGAACAGAATTAAAGATGACTCGGATATTCTACTTACGCTTCTCTTCCTTATACTTCGATTCTCAGCCAAATGAAACATTTCTCAAAATAATTTTTTTTTACATTTATTAAATATAATCATTAAATATTTATTAAAATATCTCTCAAAATAAAACTCTACTTCTGGAGTACGTTTGCACTGTCCTATAAGGCAAGAGATGCTCACTGATCCACTGTAGAACTGTTAAAGCACTAGCTTTAAGAGGTGGAGCACATCCCACAAGAGAAGAAAAACCTGCTATGATCAGCCCTCTACACTTCCTCCAACACAGTCGGAAAACCACAGCAGCAACATCTCCCCCAGGACACAGGTGGTCATTGCTCATCTACTCCAGAGCATCCTTAGCGTGCTTTACTAGTGGACTTTTTACAAATATATATATATTATATATCATCTGATTCAGTTAAAAAAAATCCTCTCTTGTATTTCCACACAAATCAAAGTTGGCCTCCGTCCAAGCACCCAACGAGAACTGACAAATACATCTTCTAACCTAAACCTTACGCTCATGCATAAGAAAATTCTTAAAAAATTAAATGTAAATATGCCATTGGGATACTGACCTTTGACCTTCAGCTCCTCAATCTTTGGCCTAAAAGGGGTTAACAAACTACAGTGGCCACTCATCTGGTTTCAGATAAGCCACCTAGTACACATGTTGTCTTGTGAGAACTTGCTGTGTGCGGTGTCTTGTGCTTCTAGTCATCTAGCTCTTCTAAACCATCGGAAAATCGTAATGTAAATAATTCAGTACTGGGCATTCGGCTTATTTCATCAGTGTTCTGGAAATTAGCAAATGAAAGGCACGCTTCTTCAATTTAGAATGTATTTCCTCTCACAATAACTTGGTTACTCCAATTAAAGTTTTAAAAGTTGACACCACAATGAGCATGCAATTAAAAGACTACAGTAAGCCATCATTGCTGAGTCAAGATAGAGATCTTCACATCGCCTCCTTGTCCTAAGGGGTCACTCCGGTTTGATGTCAGGGTTTGCTGTAATGGGTGCTACATCCATGGCTTCCAGACAAAGGTGGAGTTCCATCATTTTTGCTTCATTGAGGCTTTAAAGGGCAGTGTAAGATGCAGAAATGAAATTTCTTTACAGCACCAGATATGATGACTCCTTTATTTGGGTAAGTTATGCTACCAAGACTAACCTCAGAAACATCTGATGGCTCCACAGAACCCCCAAATGGGCCCCTGAAAACCACAGCCAGAGATGTCTGCAAAAGCAGTTCCGCCAAAGTAATGTAAAAAAGCTGAAACGCCAACTTAAACACGTAATGGAAGCATTGCGTATTAGCAATGCTGCCCAGCCTCCATGCCTAATTAATACCACATGTCCCCTTTATCATTTGATGCGTTCTGCAGCACTCTGCTTAACTCGAACCCCGGTCCGCAAGGACAGTGGGGGAAATCCACCCCAAAAACTTCAGATCGGTCAATCTAAAAAAAGAAGGGCAGGAATGCTCCCCCACCTCAAGGACCACACTTAACAATCCGCGAGGTAACCACACCCACCGCATTGCAGAAGCGGTGAACTTGGCGCCGGGTGGGGGCGGGGGGAGGGGGGCGAGAAGTAGGGTGCGATCAGAGGGGAACCCGGGGAAGCAAGCCCCGGGGCAGGAGCCTGGGCGCTACCCCAGTGACGTGCACGACCCTCCCGGCGCCCCCTCCCCTCCCCGGGGGCCGCGGCCCGAAGCCACCAGGTGAGCCTCCCTTGCCGGTACGGTGCATGGGTCCGCAGGCCGCGCGTTCCCGCCCCGCGTCCCCCCGGGCGCGCGACCCGCAGGTGCCCGGGCCCGGAGCAAGCTAGCCGGCCCGTGGACGCTGCCAGCCCGGGGACGGAGGCAAGTTACGTAAAAGCGGTCAGCCCCATCGCGGAGCTGGGATGCTCCGAGCCCCGCCGCGCCCTCGCCCCGCACGAGCGCGGCCGCCGCAGCCCCGGGGCGCCCGGCCCCTCCCGCGCACGGTGCCCGGCCTGGCCCGCGGGGTCCAGAGCCCCGCACGCTCAGAACATGGCGTCCCGACCCGGCATCCGTGCCGAGTGCCGAGGGGCCCTGTCGCCCCGGGGCCGGGAGCCGCGGGAGTCCCGGGCCGAGGCCGAGCGCGGTGCACCGACCCCCCCGCCCCTGCGGAACCCCACCGGCCGCCGAGGATGGAAAAGTTACCTGGGGGCGGCGGAAGGCCGGCGGCGTGGGGACCAGGCTAGCGCCCGCCCGCGTCCTGCTCGGTGCGCAGCGCACTCGCTCGGCTCCCCCGCCCCCCTGCAGGAGGCACGGAGGCTCCGCGGAGCTGCGGCGGGGCCCACGCCCAGACACGAGCGAGGGCCGGGCCCGGGGCGGGGGGAGGCGGCCGCTGCGGCTCGTCAGGACACCTGGGTGGAGCAGCCCTCGGTCCTGCTCTGCGGACCGCGAGGGAGACAGCGGCGGACTGCAAAGCAGCCTCGGGGTTTACTCTTGGACCATCGCTGTGCCTCCGGGGTCCCTTCCTCTCTCTCACAGACGCACGAGATGAGAGCGAACCACGGTTGGTTTTTTTTTTTTTTTTTTTTTTTTTTTTTTTTTTTTACTTTTGACCTTCCGGCGAGTTCTCTATTGGCTTAGGAACTGCGGTATTCCTCTGCCCCCCCTCCCCCCGCCCCGGTTTTGAAATTGGAAGTGTCTTACATAGGTTTGGTACTCCAGATATTTAAGTTCATAGAGAAGACCCGAGTTAAGTAGGATGATGACTAGGTTTTATGCCGATCAGCAAACTCCCTCCATCACAGCCTTGGAAGCTGAAGTGGAGAGAGGCAGACAAGCATCCTGACTTGCAGAAGAAAGAGATCATTTGGTTCTCTGGCCTTCTTACACTCTCTGGGCTCTAGACAAGTAACCCTGGCATATTTCTTTAAGACTTTTCAGACCTTTCTCAAATCACCTAGTCACTGGTCTGATGCTAAAACTCACCAAGAGAGGGAAAGATAGATTCACAAACTATCGAATTTACCAATGGATGGCATAGATACAAAGCAAGATAAATGTCTCCTGCAGAGGTGAGTGGCTTGCTCTAGAAGCAGGCCTGAGGACCTGAGGAGACTTGGCCTGGGCCTCTAGAACGGGGGCAACTTCAGTGAGAAAGGGAGGTGGCATCTGGTTGCGCTGGCTGGAGAGGAGGGGCTTTGTTACCTCATATTGGAAAGAAGGTTAGAAAATTGTGTTACTCCATCTGCTGTGATTTTAGGAGACCGTTTTGTAGAAGATATGCAGCTCAGGGAATTAAAATTTTGAGAAAGATACTCTGATTTAAGCCATGCTGGGGGGTTAAGTGGGGGAGATTGGTGGCACCGCATAGACCACAGAGTAGATGGGCAGATTCCAGGCTGCAGAAAGGAGGAGCCTGTGGCCCTGATCCAAGAGCTGAAGTAATCAGGACCTGGAGTTCCTTACAAGTGACTTGTAAAGGTCCAAATATTGACTGTGTTTGGGGGCTACCTAGGTTAGTTTTCAGACATGTAGACATATCACATGTGCACATCTGTGGCTATGTTCCATAGATTCATGAAGGAAGGCCGGATTGTGTGTGTGTGTGTGTGTGTGTGTGTGTGTGTGTGTGTACCATGAAGCCCCGTCTTTGAAAGTGGACATGAACAAATTGTATTATTTACAACAACCACAAACTTAGTGTTAACACGGATGGCTTCATGCTCTCATTCATTTTGTTGTAGTGCTTTTGTGATTTAGAAAAAAAAATAATAATTGAATGCAAACTGTTCTCTCCATGACTCATGACTCTGAATCCCTGTGGATAAAATCAGTGGTGGCATGTGAGCCGCTATTTTCTAGAATACTAAGTATTCCATTTGAAACGTCAGGAATCTCTAGCTAATTAATCTTAGCAAAGCACATATCCAGGGGTGTGGCTCAGTTTGCAGAGTACTTGCCTACAACCCAGAGAGCCACAGGATGGATCCTCGCACTGCATACACGGGCGTGGCAGTGCATGCTGGTAATCTCACCCCTCAAGCCACAATAGAAGCAAGAGGGTCAGAAGTTCAAAGTCTCCCTCAGATACAGAGCAAATTTTAGGCCAGCTTGACCTACACGAGACACCCCCCGCCCCCACACACGCACACAAAGACACACAAAGAATTGGAGTAAAAGCAGAATTCATTGCCTGGTTGAATAGTAAAGCTGGGCAGCAATTGTTCTAACTCCCTTTGGGCACAACCAAGACTTTATCTATTCCTTTTATTTATTTATTTATTTATTTATTTATTTTTTACCATAGCACAGATATGGAAAGAAAGGAATAAAAGAAAAAAGAAAAGCCAAAGCGCCAACTCACAAGCAGGGCCCTGCTCCTTACTCAAGTTAAGCCACCGAACATTCTTCATCTTACCTTCTTACTATCTTGCAAGAGCCCCTGGTAATCCTCTCTGTCTCCCCACAGTGCCTCACTGGGAACATTGCAAGCCTGAATTTAGTTTTCAGTAAAGGAACAGTAGATGTTGAGTAATAGACTAAGCTGCCTCTTTCCAAGGAGGATTCAGTCTTCTTACATAGAAAATAGCAGGCTATTTTCAAAATTCCTTATGCTTCCATAATTCTAGGATTCTATAAAATCCAAAAGATATCGTAGAACTAAGGAGATAGCCCAGCGCTTGCCTTGTAAGCTTGAGGACCTGAGTTTGATCACTCAGAACCCACATCGAAGAGCCAGGGGTGGGGCCAGGTGCTTGTAATATCAGCACTTTGAAGGTGGAGCTGGGTGGATCCCTAGGGCTTGCTGTACAGACAGCCTAGAATAATGTGTGAGTCCCGGGCCTATGTAAAGATCCTATCTCAAAAACAAGGCAGATGGCAGCACCAAGGAACGACACCCAAAGTTGACCTCTGGCCCCCATAAGCATGTGCATATACACACAAGTGCATGTGAACCTACACACACACACACCCTCTGAAATAACATACCACATCTTAATACCTACTGAGTAAAAGTAATATATAAAAAGCCCATCTAACTCTCATTGGGAAATAAAATGGGGGAAACGGTGCAAAATAAAGTTTTGGGTAAAGCGATGCTAACAATCATAGCTGGATTTGCGCTCTTCTGCTCAGCTTCCTCACACACCCATTTCACTTCTACAGACAAAGTGACTTAGACCTCAGACAGGTCTTCACAAATGCAAAGACTCATGATGCTTTCCCAACACGTTACAGAAAAGTAGTCTTGTGGTCTATTTTCTAACTGAGATGTATAACAAACCACCAGGTAGAAGCCTTTCACACTCCCCAGAGTCAGTGGCCATGTTACACTAGAATTCAAGTTTGTATAGGTGGCATTACACAGAACATTATGCAAATGCAAAAATCCACAATACATGGGGGAAAGTTCCATCTCTCCAGCTTAGATCTGAGATACCCATTCTGCTCCCCTACACACTCAGGCTTACTCTATAGCACTAATGCTATTTCTATGCTTCCTGTAATTGTTTTACTGCACATAAGATGTATCACCGAAGGCCAACAACCATGCACAATTCTATCCATGGTATGACATTAGGAATGCAGCTTATTTCAGATACAATATGAAGAGACAGGATCCCCCGTGAAGCTCCATCCACATACGAGCCGAGGTATAAGGCTGATTCATTGGTACTCACAGCCCTCTGCCACCTGAACAACAGTGATCCCTCTAACTTGATAACCAAGGCAAGGACAGAGTGAATTTTCAGGCTGCCTTGACAGCAATATTTGTCAGCTTCGTGGGCAAGATACCAGAAGAAACTATGGGCATCTGACTGTCCCAAGCATGAAGACTGAAGAAATACTAAAGTTGGACTGAACCCTTGACATACTATTCCATTAGGCATGCACATCATTTGTTCTCATTTATCCAATCTGAGCAGCAGGCTTAGTAACATTGTTAACAGCCTTTGCAGTAACCAGTTGAGGCCTGTTTTATGCTCAGAGGAATGCCAGGCACCTGAATTGCATATCAAATCCCTAAAATCAGGACCTGTCTTTAGCCACAGCATTTCTGAAAACTGTAAACAAGAAATATGGGGATGAATGCATAATTCAAAAGTAACTAGCATCTCCTGAAATAAGAATTCCTGTAAGGGTTGCTAGATTCTCAGAATGGTGTTAAGCTTATAGCTCATTAAGGCTTCCAGATGTTGTCTCCATCCTGCGTGTGCATTCGTCATTTCAGGAGACTGAATAGATGCATGGCACAGATGTAAGATACAACTTAAAAACCACCAAAACTACAAATGCAAACAAAGTGTACAAAAAATGTGAACATTTGCAAAGGAGCGAGTTTTGACATGTCAACACATCATTAAGGGGAATCATTCCTGCTCGGTAGAATTTAAATTTGTCTCCTTTTCTTCCATACTCTTACAGAAGCCAAAAGTCGGGCCTGTACATGTTTATTAAACTCACTTTATTAAAACATACCCTTGCAAAACTTTATTTCTGCTAAATCTTAGAGCTAGGCCTTGCTATCTTTAAATAAAATAATTTCTAACAATACAATTGTAACAGTTATTCTAATGCTCAGTTCTTTGTGGAGTTGAAATACTCAATTATTTTATTCTTCCCTTAAAAAAATAGGAATCCATTAAGAATGTTTCCTATCTGGAAGTCTTGTATATAATATAAAGAATGAAACTGTAAACTATAAATCACGGGAGTTGGAAATGCGCAATTTCATTCGATTTCCAAATAAAATACACACAAGAGTGTTTTATCCTTGGAATTCTCTATTCAGAAGTGAAACTATTAAGAATGGAAGGTGGTGATGTGTAATATTACTACATTTTACTCCAAAACAAATGACCTCCATGAAGCTATTCTGAGATGTTTAACATTTTTATCACTTTCCACCCTACTCCCAAAGACATACAATAAACACCAAGCCTCTCCATCAAGTTGCCGATAATCCTAATCACCAATTGTATTTCTTTCCAGTGGCTATCAAGAATTAACCAAGGAGGGAGCAGTGAGGGGCATTCAGAAGCCAGCTTGCTGACTTGCCAGCTGTCTCCAGGTTTCTGTTGCTCTCTCTAGGCAAGCCGGTACTGCTGGCTCAAAGGAGACACAGTCAGCTTAGTTTCTTAATTGATTCCTGTTGCCCATCACTTTTCAACTTCCACTGCTCAATGAACTTTCTTGTCCAGTATGTCCTGTATGGGCCCACCCTGAAAACGTGATTTCATTATAGTCCACAGCTTCTAGAACAAGCTACAAACCAATGAAGATGGCATGCAGAATGTCTGTGTCACTTCAAATCAATTTAATAGTTCAAAGGCATTCGAAAACAGCCCTAGCCATTGCCTCTGCCCTGATCAAGATGTGTACTAGGGATATGCCTAAATATTCAAGGCTGACTCATTTGCACATGGTACAAATTGGAAAGATTTATACTGGAGTTTCCCAAACTAGATTGTGTACAAACTGCTTTCTAAGCTTTTTCTGTCTCAGCAACAAACATACTTACACCATTTATGTCAGAATCACCTCAAGTGCTCATTTATAATGAAATTTTTCTGGGTGGAGGTCCAGACTAAGCAAATCAGAAGACATGGAGTAACAATTTCTCAAGTGATTACAACTCACTTAATCTTAACAGCCACTGATCTAGGTGACCAGTTGATGTCAGTGGTCCCCATGGGTGACAGATGATTCATAGTAATATAAAAGAAAACAAAAGTGTGAGAAGAGCTTTAAACACACACACACACACACACACACACACACACACACACACACACACGAGCCAGGCTGGAACATTACCTCATTAAGACCCAGAGGTAAGCTATGCCCAAGCACACACCATACTGGTCAGTTTACATTTTCAGAAGAGCTATTGCTTGGATTCTGTCCACAGATGCATCAGCCTGCAACAGCAGTTCATTAGCAGTAAGTGCAGCAATAAATAACAGTGAAAGATTGTTCTGTTCCTAGCTCCAGCAATAATTGCATTAGAAGGTCATTTTTTGAAGATTGAAGTAATGGCACATCCCTGACCTTAATTTCCAAGCACACAAAACATCTTTACAATATTGCCAAGGGTGCCACTTTGAGATGGGAAACTGAAGACTCATTTCTAGCAGTTTGGGTTAAAACTGACATCTGACCAATTTAAACCCAAGAGGTGGAATTACCAGGATTCATACATTTTAGGTTAGTGTACCCAAAGAAGCATTTCCCATGCTAACTAGTAACCAAATAGTAAAGCAACTTTCTCTCCAAATGCATAGCACACAGAACTTTCACAGAACATTAATGCTTTTAAACCTACACGCTGTTAATTCTTTTGTACATCAATTTAAAGCACTATTTTGGTTTTATGGAAGGACCTGTAAGCGTTACAAATTGAGGCCTAATTTTATGTGTGTATGTATCAAGACAACAAGGTAGGTGCCTGGTAATCGTTTTCCTTATTAGGACTCGGCTTAGTACATGAGGATCACTGTTGTAATGTGACAGGCTGTAAAAGAACTGCATTCTGTGGCTCTTAGCCATTCAAGGTGACGCCAGACAGCACCCGTCAATACTCCAGAAGGGACTCTTCTGTCTATAGGGTACTTGGGCAAAATCACCTATAAAGTGCTATCCAATTCAGAGATGAAACTGCTCTTCAATCGTTTGTCACCCAGGAACGGGGCTTTGCCTGTGTTCTTTCTCCATTTGCAGTAGCAACTGGATCCTGAGTTCATAGAGATAAACACACACATCGTTTGGTGAAAACTCTGCAAACTCCATCTATTATAGATCGCAATGCATTTGACAGTGCGGCAGTGCTTGCCTCTGTGAGTCTCGTGATGGTTTCCACCTCCTTCCCTAAGACCTCTCATGCCTCAACTGATCTGCTCTGCTCAGCTCAGCCTACTGTCCCTCAGAAGACCTATTTTTATCTCTAAGCCAGGATTTACCAAGGTAATTTAGGTGGCTGGGTGTGATACTATTTCTTAAGTCAAGGTATAAATACTCAGAACGGGAAACCAGGAAGGCTTTTCACCGAATCCCAAGGCATAACAATGTATGTCATAAACTGTAAGACTTCAACTAAAACAAGGGTACACATACCATATTACATGATCATGAATGACATTATGATTGATGGGCAGAATATTAGATAATGTTTAGGATATGTGGGCTTCGGATTTCAACTTTTATCAATATCATTATCTCTTGAACCATTCTTTACATTTTCTGTTTAATTAGAATAGAGTGGTGGTTCTTAATTGGGGCTCTGCAGTAGTCATGTGTGTCATTGCCTACGGCAGCTGAAGTTAATTGTGGCTAGAGGATGCACCTGTGTGGTTTATGGGACCATTCTCACTACGTGGTGCACACTTTAAATATTTCACAACGGTTTCAATGAGGAAAAATGTGATACAATGTGGATATGTGATATCTAACCTTAATCACCAACTCCAGTGGATTTACACCGAGGGTGAAAACACACATCTCTATGGGTACATGTAACGTCTCTAAAGGCGTTTCCAAAAAGACTTAACTGAAGAAAAAAGGCCCACTCTGAATATGGGTGCCACCATCCCATGTACTGGGGCCCTAGACTCAAGAAAAAGAAGAAGACAAGCTTAGCAGAGCATTCATCTCTCTGCTTCGAATCTTGAGATGCAGTGCATCCAGCTATGTCACAATCTGCCACCATGCCTTCCCCCACAATGCACTGTGCCCGCAGTAAGCCAAAGCCAACCCCCCAACTCCCTACATGATGCACTGTGCCCTTAGTAAACCAAAGCCAGCCCTTCCTTCTTTGAGTTACTTTTGTTAGGTATTTTGTCATTGCAATGATAAAAGTAATGGACAGGAAACTTTTTTTTTTTTAAACAAGGTCTTACTCTTTAGCCCTGGCTGTCCTGGAACTCACTCTGTAGACCAGATTGACCTCAAACTCACAAAGATCCATCTTCATCTGCCTCTGGAGTGCTGGGATTAAAGGTGTATACCACCATGCCTGGATAATAAATGAAACTTGATGCATGCTAACTACACTGGGTGAAAACCTCCAAGTAAAGGTGCCCAGGTATTACTCATTTCTCAATGTTACATGTAATATTTTATAACTAATTTTTATATGGAGACAGAGTTAAGAAACAAGAGAAAAATGCTAAATCACAACATTAAGAATCCTAAAATATATCGAAGAGATGCCTATGCCTTTCTCAGTAGCCAAGATATGGTATCAACCAAAGCTAATAGCTTGAGTAGATAAATGTGTGTGTGTGTGTGTGTGTACATATATATGCACATATATGTTTGTATATATGTGTACATATATATGTGTGTACATATACATGCATATACATGTTTGGATATATGTATACATATATATGCGTATATACGTCTGTACACACACACACACACACATACACACACGTACACAAACACCATGGAATCTTATGCAGCCATAAAAAAAAAATGAGACCCTGTTACAACAATATAGGTTAAACTGAGATTATATAAGTCAGGCTGAGACACACAAGTCCTACCTGTTGTATATGGAAGCCAAAACCAAAGTTTAACTTACGGGGGACAAAAGCATAGAATGGAGGTAATTAGAGGCTAAAAGGTGGAGGAGGGAGAGAAAGACTGGTGAAGAAGAATCAGATATGGCTAAATGGGAGCTGGTTCTGTTATTCCATAGTGCAGTAGCCTGACCACGGGCTGCAGTTATTTGTTGTGTTTAAAATACTAGAAGAACATAAAGGTACCAATGTGTAGAGATGATATGGTCTGAAGAGAGCAGATGCTGATTAGCTAACGATGTGCATGCTCTGAGTCACTGAGCTCTGCTTCATGCATATGAACAGTTACATATGCCAGCTACAAGTGTGGATGGACAAAAAGAGCTCCTCAAAAAACAAATGTTGTAAAAGTAAACAATCATAAGAAATGCTAATTTATATGCTTAAAAGATTACTTGTAGTACTTGAGACAAAGCCACTGGATTAAACACACACATGGACTTAATCTTCTATGAACAAGTCAGTTTTTAATACACACTGAAGTCTCCTGGGGCCGGCTTTCAAATCTGTTGGTATTCACACTTGGGAAAACCTACCTGTTGCTGGTTGTCCATTTCATAATAAGATGTCAATAAAATGCTGGCTTATTTTACCACAGACATAAATAATCCATAACACATGAACTATCATGATTAGAATTTAAAAACTCTTCAAACAGCCAAAGGAAAATGTACCCTTTATGGCTTTACTCCACGTTACTTTGGGATGGCAGAAGATGCTCATGAACACCCAAATTATCTTAGGTGGTGAATGCTAGAAAGTCAGAGTAAGGACATTGTGTCAAAAACAGGTAAAAATATTGCAAAGTGAGAGTTTGTAGGACATTGGGTAAATCTTCCTGACTCTTATAAATCAGCTCTAGGGAATTTCCCTAGTGGTTTTCAGGCAATGCTAACCATATTCAGTTTGTTCATCTCTACTGCTGTCCTGGGACACCAAGTACAAGATACTGTGACCCTTGTGAAACATAAAACAAAATCCAGACCACGCCATTCATTTGTTCCAAGTCCCCCAAAGCATCCAAGACAAGCATGTGCTTTCAACACATCCAGCTCTGCTCTGCACCATTTCCATCCACCACACTCCTGTCTCACCGTGGCAACTGCTGCCTTTCAGTCCCTGGGAAGTCAGGTCTCTGTTTATTTATCAACCATTCTCTCTGATAGACCAGGGCCCTTACTTACTTCTAGTCTTTCAACAAGAAATGAGCAACAAGACACTGTTAGCATCGTGTCACACCATGCTTTTCAGCTTGGCAGAGTCCTTAAGAAGTAGGGCCTGATGGATATTGTCAGCTCACTGGGTATTGTCTTTAAAGGGATTTCAATTCTTTCTCTTCTTTTCAGGCTGGCTTTGCTACAGGCTCCTTCCATAATGTGCTGCTTCCCCACAGGTACAAAAGCAACAGAGTAACTATGAGCCACCACATACCTTATTACCTCAGCTGTAGTGATGGAACACTGAATGAACAGGCTCTCATATTTATTTGTCATGTTCTCTCTCCCTCTGTCTCTGTCTCTGTCTCTCTCTCTCCTCTCTTCCCTCCACCCCAGGCATATGTGTAAGTCTCACCAAGGTGAGGGCCTCCTATTTCCAGGTGGGCCTGACACCTATAAGAATGAGGGAAGGTCCAGGGCTTGAATCTTGTATCCCCCAAGGCTCCTGTGTTAAAGGCTTCATTGCTAGCTTTTCTGGCATCACTATTATTTGGAGGTTGTAGAAGCTTTTAAGATGTGGGGCCTGGTAAAGGGAAGGTAAGTCATTAGGGGCAGGTATGCCTTTGAAGGGGCTATTGAGGTTCTGGCCATTTGTTTTTTCTTGCTACTCTCTGACCATGGTGAATGAGTAGCTTGTTCTACTACCCTACGCTCTACACAACACACACACGCACGCACGCACGCACGCACGCAGAATGATGTTCGTTTTATCCTCGCAGGTCTGAAGCAGTACAGCTAGCTGACACAAACTGGAACCTCTGATACCTGGGGCCAAAACAAACCTTTCTTCCTTTGTTTGCCTTGGGTGTTTTGTAATGGTGAAGAAAGTCTCACTAACACACAGGTATTCAGTACAGTTGTTGACCTAAGGGATGAATGCATGAGTGAAAGAATGAAGAGGGCACAGGGATTATAAAATATGAAACTCTATGAGCAAGGGGATGATAGGAATAGAAAATACATACTTGAGGAGATGTGATGTCCGGGATTGCTATCAGACACAAGAAGAGCTGAAAGGACGAAATTAAATATAATGGTAATGGTTATTGTATGATAACATGTATACACAGCTATATGGGACATATACGAAGTGTCTATTTAGTTGTGGGAAATACATATGATGCTCACTGAAACCGGGACCAGTGCTGAACCCAATAAATGCTATTTTTCCTGTAGATACAATTATGATAAAATTTAATTTACACATTAGATCTAGTAAGAGATTAGTAATACTAAAATTAAAGTATTAGAATATACTGTAATAAAAGCAGCGATGGGGTCTGTCCACCTCTCTTAAGATTGTCCTCTATTCATCCTTTCCATATTAACTAGGGGTGACCAAAACCTTGCAAGAGAAGTTGAGGATAAAGGGGGGCTACTATACATTGCTTCCATCCAGTCACCCCAAGAAGTACCCCATCCTCATTCCAAAGCCAACTCACAGGACACCAGCAGGTCCTACACTGTGCTCCCAGAAACTAGCAGCTCTGACTGATATCACCGAATGATACATGCCACTGAGCCATTCTGCAACACCAGGGGCGTTTGACAAACACTTATCTCCTCGGAAGGAAAGATGGCAGCGTGACAGGGTCTGAGAGGAGCCTCTTTACTCATGTGCACAGACCATGCAGATGACCACAGAAGTGGAAAATATCAGATCATCCGAGGCAGAAGTGTCCAGCTGAACGAATGTTAGCTTTCATATCAGTGGTTGCCATGGTGAGGCCTATAAAGATTTAGCAATGATCAAGCAGTTCACGTTTTTAAGGGGGGGCTGCTGAAGTAGAAGAAATCACTACCCACCGTTTGCCCCCACAGGTCGCTCATTCCCCAGGCTCCCATAAAGCGGCTCACCATGATAGATCATGGTAGATCCGGCTATTCCAGGCTGGAAAGCCATGTTCTCTTTCCATGTTTTCTATTAAGGTTGGGCTCAGTGATGGTGAGAGTTCTTCCAAACTCCACCAGGCCATCCCTGCATCTGTGTCCTGACCCCCAGGCTTGTCTTCTAAAAGGACACCCAAGTTTTAGGTCTTCTCACCCTCTCATCACCCCCTAGAGGTAGACATGTGTAGTGACTTTTTACTACTTAACAAACACCATGCTTCAAACATGTTGGCAGACAGTAGCTTAGTGTCACGTATCTTAATTACTGAATCCCCACCGATAGACCAACAGCTCTGTAAGGGCTTGCTCATATGAATGTTTTTCTAGTATGCTGACATAGTATATTGATGATAAAAGAGAAAGCTTCAAACTAGGTGCTAGAAAGGATGAGAGTTGATAAGTAAAGTAAATCACTGGTCCTGGGTCATGCAAATTCGAAACTCAGTGTCGTGCCGGCTAGCTTTTCACCTAGAGTCATTTGGAAAGAGGAACTCTGAGTTCAGAAAAGATCTCCATAAGATCTGGCTGTAGGCAAGCCTGTAAGGCATCTTTGTAAACTGGTGTTGGTGTGGGAGGACCCAGCTCATTGTGAATGGAGCCCCTTCTGGGCTGGTGGTCCTGCATGCAATATTGAGATTGAGAAAAACATGAGCAGTAAGCCAGTGAGTGCCCCAAACCCCTCCCCCACCTGACACACATACACACACACACACACACACACACACACACATACACTTATAGTTTATTGAGCTACTTTCAGAGGAAACTCAAAAGTTAATATCAGAAAAGGTTTTGAGTAACAGGGCCATCTGCCTCAAAATAACCACTGTCTTTTGTGAAACACTTAGTAGGTGACAGGAGCCCAGAGAGCACTTTACATCCTTTCTATCATTTAAAAGTCAGAAAAACTTCAGGGGCACATGCCTCTAATTCCAGGGCTTGGGAGGCAGAGGCCTCCCAGGTGGATCCAGAGGTGGATCTCTGGGTAGGCCAGCCTGGTCTACAGAGTGAGTTCCAGGACAGCCAGAGTTACCACAGAAAAACCCTGTCTGGGGGGAAAAAAAAACCTCCCAAACCCATCCCCCTCACTTCACAGATGAGCAGTTAACCAAGTGGGCTGCAGTTGCAGTGGGGAAATGCCTTTATGTGCATAGGTGTGCTTCCTTCTCTGCAATTGTGAGACACAAGAAGCCTTTCCTCCCTGAGAGTACCTCTGTCAGTCAGTTGTTTGACTGTGAAGTGCACCCCAGTTCTCCCCCGTGTTTTGAATACACAGTCTCTAGCTGGTACTTAGGGAGGTTTTAGAATTGTTGGGCATGGGGCTAGCAGATGATAGGCCACTGGGGTGGGCCTTTGCTGTTATATCTTGTCTTGCTTCCCACCCGGCAGTCTCCTTCCTGGTCAATACCCTACCACATGCGAACTCATGGGTTCATTCTGGACTCTGTGCCATCCCTGCTGTGATGGATTGTACTGTCTGAAATTGTAAGCCAAAATAACTTCTCCTCCCTGAAGGTGCTTCTGTTATCTATCTGGTCACAGTAATAAGAAGAGTGACTAATATCAGTATGTCTGAGTTTTCCAACTGCACATTCACCAATCACAGATCAGAAATACTCGGAAAAATAGAAGTGTCTTTCCTGAAAGTATCTAGACTTTTCCCATGTCGTTATTCCTTAACTACACAATAAGTCAACTATTTACACAAGAATTACATTGAATTGGTATTATAAGTAGTCTAGAGCTGATTTAAAATATATGGAAGGATGCATGTTGGTTACATGAAAATTCTGTGCCATCTTAAAGATGAAGGTTGAGTGTGAAGGATGAGGCCCATGGAGTGGCCTCAGAACAGTCCCCCTGGATACCAAGGAAACAAGTGTACTTAAATGCCTTCCTCCCCAAGAAGACAACATCCCTTTGAATAAAGACAACTGGCTTTGTTTTGGTTTTTTAACAACCTTTTCTCATTTACTAACTGGGCTTTCACTGAGTCAAATACTCAAGGTTCTGTGAGTCTGTGAGCTTCAGAAATGTACAGAAATTTCTAACACTTAGAGGAACAGTAATGAGACCCTTCTAAGGGGAGGCAGAAATGAGCCTAATAAAAACTTGGTAGTGGTGAGAAGGCATCTGTATCATCATCATGCTTTTGTGGATAAATTAAGCACATCATATTTATAAACATTATATGTGTATTAGATTATTCCGTTACATTGTTGTTACACAACACTCAGTGGTACAGTTTGGATATGAACAGTGCTGAGACTTGAAGTTACTGGCTGTGAAGAACTTTACGGAGCCTTAAAAACTCAGTGTCTTCACTGGACAGTAAGGACGACCACGTATCCTTCTCATGGGATTGCCTGGTAATCAAGTTCGTTGAGTGTATCCAGTTGTGCCTAACTTACAGTGGCAAGCATACTGCAGTGATCTGAATGAGAATAACCCTCATAGGCTCATATATTTGAATGCTAGGCCCCAAGTTGGTGGAACTGATTGAGAAGGATTGGGAGGTGTGGCTTTGACGGAGGAGGCATGTCACTGGGGTGGGCTTTGTGGTTTCAAAAGCCCATGCCATTTCCACTCTCTTCTCTGCCTTCAACTTGCAGATCGGGATGTAAGCTCTTAGTTACTGCTGCAGCACCATGCCTGCCTGTCTGCTGCCATGCTCCTTGCCCTGACAGTCATGGACTTACCCTCTGAAACTATAAGCAAACCCCCAATTAAATGCTTCCTTTTATAAATGGCCTTGGTCACGGAGTCCCTTCATAGCAATAGAAAAGTAATTAAGACACAAATATAAGTTAACTGCTGTTAATAATATCTATGTAAATACATAAACTTTTGTCCACAGTCATTATCAATATGAGGTTCAAACAGGGCATTTGTACTTCACAAAGTAACTAGGTCTTTGACATTGGTAGTGTAATTTATTTTAATTAGACTATATTAAGTATGATGGGTTTTGGTTTGTTTGCTTAAGATTAAGAGTGCTTTCTTTGCCAATATTACTGTGTCTGAGATAAGTGAAAATATTCTAGGACAGTTCCTGCATAAAGCCTGGGAATGAAATCATCTGTCCTGTGCTCTTCATGAATAAACACTCTCAGTTTCCCATGGAATATTTTGTCAACTTTAGAATGCATGGCCACAGTATTATAACATTTTACAACAAACTTGCAGGCCAAGAAAATAGAGGGAATGTTTTCTTGTATCATTAAACTTGATCTCATTAGAAGCCCCAACTACAAATGAGAAGAAAATTTCCCTCATCAAGAACATTCATGTTGTGCAAAGAAAGAAATGTGGATTCTAGAGTGCCTTTTCTAAGTACAACAGCCGCTGAGGAAAGCTGGCGTTGAGGCTGTGAGGGTGCAGCTAACCCAACAGCCACCAGACAGAACTGTGAAGGCAGAACTTATAATTGCAGAAAGAAAGGGGTCTTGGTGTGACTGATGTTATGCCTTTTGCCCATACTTCAAGCATGTCATGGATTTAAAAGGCTTTTATCCAGTTATCTTTGATGCCAACTACTAAAGCAGCCTTTTAAAGGGAGAATGTCATCTTAGTTACAGATGATCAGTCTACGAACAAACGTGTGGACATGGAAGCCTATAAAGCCACAGCCATTTGGTATAAGGAAACTTTCTTTCAGCCAATGTCAATCATACAGGACTTTCTTTGACTTCCCTAAAGACGTTTATGGAGTTTCGATAAACAGCTTGAAGGTTTAATTGCTGTCTCAGATTCTTTGTATAGGATTCAAGTAAAAATTTTTTTTTCAGGTTTTGTTATATTTTGTTTCTTTTCACTATTTTCTTTTTGGAGATTGGGCATGCTGCGTAGCGCTTGCTAACCTGGCACTCAGTATGTGGCCTCAAAGTCATGGCAGTCCTCCTGCCTAAGCCTCCATAGTTACTAAAATTACAGACAAACACCATCATGCCTAACCAAACAAAATACTCTTATCCCTTACATAAGCACTAATAAGACTGCAGAAAATGTCTGTCTATCTATCGTCTATCTATCTGTCTGTCTGTCTATCTATCTATCATCTATCTATCTGTCTATCTATCCATCTATCTATCTATGTATCTATCTACTACCACTCATTCATCTATCATCTCTCTCTCTTTATCTACCTAACATCTATATTATGACCTCAGTTATTATATTTAGCATTTTGGTTATGCACTCTACAACAATAGCCCATTACCTAGCATCATTTTATGTGATGCTTCTCTTCATCTTCTCTTGGTCATTAGCTCAAATGTGGAAGACAGGCAGATTTGAAAATAAAGGCCTCTCCCTTGATCTTGTCCAAAATGAACTTTCTTAATAAAGTCTCAATTTTCACGAGTTTTATTTGAATTCTTTTGCAACCCACTGAGGGTAATTTAAGGCGTTTTTATAGAAAGATGATATAAAAATGGAAATAGCGCAAGAGCCTATTAAAGTGAAACCTAATATTAGATGGGTTCTCTTGATTGATGGCACAGCAACAGCCTGAAGAGCGACGGATGGATAACAGCCCTTGACTGCTCCTCTACACAGCCCTGCTCTAGACTTACTTGCTCAGGAGGGAAGAGCTTGGGGCCTCTCTTTCAAGTTAATTTCAAAGAAGAACCTCCCTCCTGAGACGCAGATGCTGCCTGAACAATTTTGGCAGCGCTATCAACTTGATTGTTGTTTTAACTTTTCAAACTTAATTCACTTTGAAGGAACAGGCAACTGACTGCTGAGCTCAGTCGAAGCCTCGGGTGGAGAATAGAGTTCATCTACATAGGAGCATTATGCTCACAGACCCTACAAGTTGTACAGATCTATACATCCTGCCGTAGCCTTCTGTACCATTCCAAACCCTGCATTTGTTCAGGTTCGTCGAACAGGAAGGAGAACACTTGAACAGTTATTGAAAGGAAATTAAATGGCAGACATTGAAACATGATTGGAATGTGCCACACTCCACAATTTACAAGGTAATTGCCAAGATTTTATGTTAGGGGTGGAGCAGGGATGGGAACAAACTATCTTCTATGGCCCTGTGATACAAATCCTTCACAAGAGATCCAACTTCTAAAAGGGCAACAGCAGACCATATGAGACATCCTATGAGCACTCTTTGGAGACAAGGATTTGCTATATATCCTGGGATGACTTCAAATTTGCAGCAATTCTCCTGCCTCAGCCTTCCAATTTTCACAATTACTGGCATTCACCACTGTGCCTGGCTTCCTGATAAGAAACTGTAATGTCTAGGCATGATATGAAGGTGCAATTAAATTTTTCTTTATTTGCTGGGCACCATTAAGTGCCATAAGTAAGAAAGCTCTCTTTAAAACTTTTTTTTTTTAAGGACAAAAGAACAGTTTATTGGAAGGGACTCTAGAGTTAACCTAAAGAGTTCCTGCTGGCAAAGGTCAAGTCATCTTTACATCATTACATTGTCCAAGTGTCTCCTCCATTCAGATGTCTCTTAACTGCAAGGGCAAGCGTGTCCACAGTACAGCGGAGACATTCAGCATCCAACACCTTATCCCAGTGGTCAAAGGTTTCACACTGTCTCAGTATTCAGATGCAAGGATGCCTCTTCCTGGATGAGATACTTGGGGGCCAGAGACATCATCTCTGTAGACTCTTTCCAAATACGTATGTCTGCAATCTATCATTCAACAACAACACAGAGCAAATCCTAACCGAAGGACATGCTGTAAAATGCCTAAGTGAGTTACAATTCAAAGATGACAAGGTCATAAAAGACAACGAGAGACCGAGAACTGCCCTTGAGTGGAGAGGAACAGATCCCACATGCAAGGTGGAGCAAGCGGAACATAAAATGGAGACCAGTAGGGAAAAGTGTGAAATATGGATAAAATCTGTTTTTAGTTATTAATGCTATACCAATTTCAACCTCGTGGCATTGTGTTTACAAACGCTGTTTACATCAGGCTGATGGTGTGAGTTTTATAACAGTTCTCAGTGCTGCTTTGATTATTCCTCCTATGTCATTTCAGAATAAACAGAATGATGTACCTGGCACATTGGATCCTACTCAGTGGCAAACACACCAAGGCAGTGATACGGAAATGCACGCCCCCTGTGAATATGATTGGCTATTGACAGAGATCTTCTCCTGTGAAGCTCCCGATAACACATCCGGTCTCTGACAGTGATGATTTGCTCAGAGCTATCTTCCCAGCTGGTTTTATTCAAACACCTCTCAGTGCCTGCTGTGTGACAGAATATTTTATTAAGGTAACAGGAGCACAGAGATAGGAGACTGGGTATCTAAAGTTGTATTCTGTTGCTATAACAAAAATCCTGAGACTGGGTTAATTTAGGAAGGGGAGAATAATTATGGCTCATAGTTCTGGAGGCTTAGAAGTCTAAAAGCCTAATGAAGGCAGCTCATGACCAAACAGTTAAAGAGTGCAGAGACTGAAACAACAAAAGGAGTGTTCCTTGCTCCATAACAACCCACTTGTGGGGTGGTTAATGTAGTCCTGAAAGAATAAGAAACTTGCCTCCAGGAGACAGGAAGTAATGCCCCTTAACAACCTAGTAACCTCTTGAACCCATCTCCTCTCAATAACATTACACTGAGGATCAAATTTCAAAATCAAGGAAAGGCATAGCAATGGGCCTCTGTGCTGGAGACAAGCCCTAGCCTGGCTACACTGTGCTGTGGGAGAAGAGGAGCTTGGACAGCACAAAAGAGTGGGGAGATAGCAGCAGAAAGCTCCCAGAGTCCCTGAACTATCTAGAAATGTGGGGAAACCTGTAAGAGAGAGGGTGGGAAATGTCTGAACAGGAGCATACAAGGCCCAGGTGACGAGGGTGTATTTCAGGGTCAGCTTTTGACTTGTGCCCGTATGTGGTGAGTTGTCTACACTGAGACACCAGTATATGTGTACCTCGGAAAAACCATCTGAGTGTGTTTAGGAGAAGTAACGGATAGTTCACGGGCAGGAAGACAAAAGGAACTTTTTGCTACTACTGAAGCCACAAGTATTACCAATATTAATATTAAAAAGCAGTTATGACAATTTTAACGTCACTAAGCTATTATTCAGGCACCAATAGTAGGGATGGAAGGAAGCAAGATAGATTAAGAAACATGCCAGAGGGAAAACACTCATCAGGATTTAATGTGCCATTTATTTTCCTTCTTTTGTAATCGGCAACTTAAATTTTTGATTGACACATATAGCTATAATTCTTGTGCGAAATATATATATATATATATATATATATATATATATATATATATATATATATGGCAAAGGTTTGATCAGGGTAATTACCCTTTCTACCTCATTGAACATTTGTCATTTCTTTGTACTAAAATCCACAAGTCTTCTCTTCGTTGAAAATATATAAGCTATTATATAACTTGTGTGCCACACAGCATTAGACCATGTGCCCCTTTCTCCTTTTAATTGTATGTCTGACTCTCTAGCTCTCTTCCTTCTGATGTCAGGTCCTTTTTGCACAGTATTGTCTGTGTCTATCTCTGACTCTGGAAGGAGGGGCCTGCTTTGCACTACAATGTTTCTAGCCAGGGTATTTAGGCTTACTTTGTCAACGAAAGAGAAAGAGTAAATTAAGAAATTCTTGGAAGGAGAGTGGAAAGAGTCACAGACAAACTAATGAAATCTACGGGGTGCACATCAAGTCTAAGTTATCCATGCAATAATTAATTTGTACTTTTAATAATCAATAAAATGTGCACTTGCCACTCACAGGAGACTGGGATTAGGTAAAAGCTAAGCCAAGGAGAATGGGAAAATGTCACTGAGAGGCAGCATGGGAAAAATAACTCAGCTGAGGATGGGTTCCCCATGTACAGTAGTAGTCCAGGACCAGTCAGGGAGAAAGAAATCAAGAAATAGTCAAGTCATCCAAAAGAATGAGTGAAGGAACATTCACTGGATTTAAAACATAAAAGTCATGAGTGAGCACATCAGAGTTTGAGTTAGGGGTGAGTAACCCAGTGGATTGAAGGGTGAATGTGAGTTAGGGAAACTGAGGCTCCAGAACTGGTGGGAAAGGTCTATAATCCTAGCTGTTCCAAAGACTAATGCAGGAAGACGACAAGTTCAGGGCTATCCTGGGCTACAGCATGAGTTCACATCTGGATTTGGTAGCTTGCTGAGTCCCTGTTTCTAAATTAAACTCAGAGCCTGCTCTTGGTGAAACATTTCCTCTAGCAGGGCCACACCTCCTAAATCTACACTAACATGAACTAGGGATCAAGCTTTCAAATGCCCAAGAATCTGGGACACCTCATTCAAATACCACAGAGGAGGAGGGAAAGGCACCCACTTACGACTTATAAAGAATGGAGAAAAAGTCAACCTTTTATCTTAACTTCCAAAGAAATCAAATTGCTCACCTCAGGTCCCTACCCACTTACTTCCTGCTTTCACTGGCTCTCCAGCTCCCTGTGGCCACAGCCTCCCTGAGAACATCTTTGTCACGAAGCTGATCAGTGGGGTGGTACACGGATATCAGAATTCTGCCTAAAAGCATACTACGTTCATAATCAAGAACTTTTCTCAAAGAACAAGCAGCCACAGTGTACTGTTTATCATCCACAATTGGAGAGTATGTTTGCTGGAACCACATATAGATTGCTCAGACAAGCTTGTCTAAGCTTCTTCTTAGTCTTAATTTGCTTAGTTTGCTTTTATTTGCAATGCTGGGAATTGAACCCAGGACCTTATCTGTGCTGAGCAAGGGCTTCCAGGAGGACTTCCTTTCTTACCTTCTATTCAAAACCTTCCTCTTCACACCACACAGAACAGAGGCAAGCCAGCCTCTGCCCCACCCACACAGGGCACTGTCTCAGGAAGAAACTTGCAGTGGGCAGAAAAAGGGAAAATGCATTTCTTCAATTATCTGAATTACTTTCACCGCTAATCAACAAATCCTCCACACCTGACTACATTCTTTTTTTGAAAGAGGAAATGAAGTAGGTAATAGAGAGATTCAGACACTTGGAAGGCAGAAGGATAATGTAGCTCTTCAACGACAGCTGGTTTCATACCTCAATTGTGTTATTTGTGCTTATGAAAATTAAAGAGGGTGAGATGGAGCGGGGAATGGAAGAAGGAAGGAAGGAAGGAAAGAAGGAAGGAAGGAAGGAAGGAAAGAAGGAAGGAAGGAAGGAAGAAAAGGAAGGAAGGAAGGAAGGAAAGGAGGGAGGGAGGGAGAGAGGGAGGGAGGGAGGGAGAAGCGAGCAGGGAGGAAAAGAAGAGAAACTTTCTGAAGCCTGTCTCATTTTAGCGGCAGGGCAGTTTCCTATACATGCATCAGATAATAGAATACTCTCTTCTTGTATTGATACTGTTTACCACTTTGCTTTTTTGTATAGAATAAGTATCAGTTTGTAATACATTTTGTGTTATTTATATCTAAGTATACATCACTAATAATTATAATTATTACATAATTCAGAAGTTATTTTAAAATACAGTATGTTTATTCACATACAATGGCAGTTAAAGTTACTATATATATATATATATATATATATATATATATATATTCATTTTATTGCACTAAGTTATAAGGTAATTAGAAAAATGTTTTCCAAGACAAAAAACAATTATTACTTCAGGTAACATTCTGTAGAGGAAGTAGAATGCAAATAAAAACTACGGAGGTGAAAACATATGCATAACATCTTTTAAAAATATCCTTCTGTGTTTGTGGAGTAGATGGTGGGCGATGATAGATTGCTGCGGCATTTAAGAGACACATGAAATGTGAGGTGTGCATTTGGTTATAAAAACTAATATACGATGTCTGAAATTATATGCTGTGTGACTATTTAAGATAAAGGATGTAGTTGTGAAGTTTGAAGTGTGTAAGGAGTACGTGGTTTCATCAAAGTGGTGCTAGGTGGTCCCCAAGAACCAAATGGATGGCTAGGGTAGGGCAACCCCTCCATCGCCACCCAATCTTCCCTCCACATCTGCACTGTGATTTCTCCCAATTCCCCAGGATGGTTTAGAAAAGGAGGATGGAGAAGGTAAGAGAAAAGGCGAAGGCTGTGTTGATGTATCCGAGGATGCTTTGGAACCGTAAATGTAAAGCACGGTTCTCTCTAGAGTTCCCAGGGGGATACCCACATTTGCCAGGGGGCCCCCACAAGGCACACACAGTTCTTGATTAGTTGCACAACATCTGTGAATGGTGCTGATTATTTGTCAACAAGAGGAGAGTCTAAGGAGTTGCAGAATGCTCCCCGAGGCATCTCCACAGCACTGTGTATTCAAAACATTCACAGGCTCTCTGACGGAAGAAGCACGTTAAATATTTTGTTCTTAGACATCATAGTTTTAGACAACTGATTTTCGAAATTAAGAAGTTATGTATAAAGTGTGCTGGCCATTTTACACCAGAATCTTTCAAAAGCCTTGGCATGACCCAAACATGCTGTAAGTTTAGGGACTTTTGTAAGAAACTGAAGTAGAAAGCAGCATGGCAGTATACATCTCTCTGTCATTCGGGAGGCTGAGGCAGGAGTGTTAGGAGTTTGTGGGGGCAGCCAAGGCTACATGACAAGACCAGTCTTCAACAAAATAAAACACAAATGAAAAAAACACAACAACAACAAAAGAGACACAGATCAAACAACTAGGAAAACAAACAAACAAACAATGTTCAAAACATATAATGATTAAAAAAAAAAAAAACACCTGCGGAAGTTGACTGGAGAGGAAGCTCAGTGGGTAGAATACTTTCCTACTGCGCACGAATCCCCGAATTTGATGCCCAGAGCTGTATAACCTGGCACAATACTTCATATCAGCAATCCCAGTGTGCAGAGGTAGAACCAGGAGGATAAAGACTCAGGGAGATAGTAGATTTGGGGCCAGGGTGGGGTAGATGAGACTTTCAAACAACACTAAACAAAGCACTGCAGAGTCAAAAAAAAAAAAAACATGCAAAGCTTGATTTGGTACTGCTTATGCAGCAGTTCTCAACCTGCGGGTCACAACTCCTTTGGGAATCAAATGACCCTTTCACAGGGGTCACCTAAGACCATTTGCATATCAGATATTTACATTACAATTCATAACAGTAACAAAATTACAGCTATGAAGTATAACGAAGAGAATTTTATGGTTGGAAGTCCCCACAACATGAGAAACTCTACTAAAGGGTTGCAGCATTAGGTAGACTTCGGTAAGTCCAAGTTTACGAAATGTATCTTGAATATAGCCCACAGGTGTGACCGTACAGTGTTCCCTGCAACAGGACTGCACAGTATTCTGAAAGGATTTGCACATCTGGAAATATGCAGGCTGGTCCTTCTGATATGGGGGCAATCTACAAGACTAAGTGAGATTAAATGGTGACAGCAGCCTGGTTATTTTCGGTCCCGTGCTTGCAGACTAAGGCGGTTTGGGCCGCCAAGCGTATTTTCAGAATGTACTGGTACACACCATATAGAGTTAAATGAAATTCTTAGTACCAATCACTCACCTTTTAATTTGAAATTACGATCACTGCTGTGCTCATGACAAAAACAGTAATTATGAGTCTGCAGGGTTCATGAACAATCAGATTAAAGTGTTTCTGAGGCATAGTATATGAAGTATTCTCCCTAATTGGAGATATCCCTTGTGAATGAGTAGCCATGTGAACCAGCACTTGAGGGACAAAGGGGGGGAAAAAGAGGGATGTGTACAGTCTTGGCTTCCTTGGTGACAAATGGCCTTACAACAGATTTTAACACCTTAGAGGCTCATCAAGAGGCAGGGATTTCTCTTCTGTAGAGGTGAAAACATCTCTCTGAATTCCCTAAGAGCAGGCGGGTTTCTATGGCTAGCAGTCAATACCTGTAAGTGGGGGGTACATATGTGACATCTCTAACTGTAATAAATTTCTTTGAAAATCTTATGTTACAAGTATAATTAAATTATATTTATGTAGAAAACGCCAACCTATTGTGCATTTTAAATTAATTCTTAGGTTACCATACAAAACGATAAGTTCTATTATGATTTTCTCATACATATATGTCATGCATATATAATACGGATGATCGGAGGCTGGGGTAAGGAAGAGAGTCAGCCCAGAGGTGGGCAGAAGGCATGCAGGAGCATGACAGGGAAGGGGACCGGGTAAGAGAGAAGCTCACCTCTGCAAACTCTTGAATTTTGTCATCTAAATAGAAGAGTTTGTGATCAATGCTATTTTCAATGCTAACTATCAACAATGGAAGCTTTCCAAAGTTCACAATTGTGAATCTTAAAGTGGAATATAATTTTGTTGGTTATGTTTTTTTTCTTGTTTTGTTTTTTTAAATAATAGTGTCTTACAAGACCACCCAGGCTGGTCTCCAATTCACCAAATAATCAAGTCAGCTTAAAACATTTAGTCCTCCTGCCTCATTATCCTGAGTATTAGGGTTACCACCCCTCCTCCTGTCTGTTTATGATTGTGTGTGTGTGTGTGTGTTTGCAAACACGCTCCTGTGCACTCATGCACACACACACACACGCGAGTGTACAATACACCACATGTGTGCACAGACTAGAGGACAACCTGTGGAGTCAGTATCTCTGCCTACCATGTGGGTTCTGCAGATGGATCACAGGTTTTCAGCCTTGGTAACAGCTACCTTGACCCACTGAGACACAGGCATAATGATGATTCTTGCATGTGTGGACCATACATGAAGCTTTCAGGAGTTTGGAAGGCAAGACTATCTATCTACATTTGTAAAAGGCAATAAAAGGCTGTGCTTTGATTCTTAAAGACCGTCCGTGCTCCCTCCTGCCTCGTCTGTTAGAGATCACTTCTTAATTTTGTTGTGTGGTTCCCTTTGTCACCATATCCTCAACCTTTAAATCCAAGAGTAAGACTTTTAAAAATGTACTGAGTAAGAATATGTAGGCTTTGACTTCATCTAGCTTTTTCCATAACTGAGAAGGTATGCTCTATACATATCTCTTGGTTGGTCAGTGGTATTTCTAATTTCCTAGAATTTGGTATTTGGAATAATCATTTTTTTTTCTAGATAGTAAAGGTATTTCTTTTCAGTGCATTGTACAGGCTTACAGTAGATTAAGAACATAAAGAAAGGCGCTTTTAAATTCTTAAAACCCTGCTTGCCAGCTTCCAGAATGTAGTCTGTTCTAATGCTGGGAACTTCTGTTAACACAGGTTTTATTTCTCTGCTGTTGCCTGGCAACAAGATGTGGCTAGAGATGTCAGAGGTTAAGGAGCAAACCAATGTCACAGAAAGTAACCCTATCAGCATTTTCCATCAAACTTTGTAATCTTTGAAATAGAATAGGTTTCATTGTATTAGATGGCTGTAATTTCTTTTTATCAAATGCCAAGTTTTTAGAGACAATTTCCCTTCCTGAATATGAGTCCATTATACATAGGAAATTATAATTATGTGCATAGCTTTGTAACAGGCTTCTCCATTACACCAGACGACTTTGAAGGTTAGCGTGAACAGTGTGTGACATTATGAAGCCGTAGAGATAAGAAAAGTGGTTGTGGACCTTTCTGAAAATATTCCAAATATTAGAAATCATCATTGGCTCTAAATGCCCTCACTGGGAAGCATCAGTTCCTATCATGTTAAATTCTGTGTTAAAGTGCAGCTGTCTGCTTACTAGAAAATGTAATGTAAAACAATCTAGAGCTTTCCTTGTGTCTGTTTCAAATGGGAAAAGTAGTGGATCACAATTTAAACAGTATCCCTAGTTCATATTTTTCAATCTGTTCTGCACCAAACTCCTAAGGATTCATTGCTTGGAGTAATAAATGGCATTTTGGTATTATGCATCTTAAGGATTATTTTACAATCAGGATAACACACTAGGCTTTAGTGACAATTCGTTCTAAAGAATGTCCATTTGAGCCCTAGATCAAATATTTAAGTTTTCAGAATTAACTTCAATATAAGTAAGACAGCTTGCATTAGACTCACATTCCTTATTGGCTTGAAAGAGATCATTGATGGCTGGTCCTCCCTTTCTAGGTGAAGCAACAGCTACCAGCCCATTAAGAATGTGCCCCTGAATTTAGCACTAAAACATGGCCGTGTCCTTCCTTCTCCCGCAGATGCTCTGGAAATACTGACCCTTAAGTTCCAACTACATTAGTTCTAAACTAAGACCCTACATTGATTGATTCTTATCAATTATAAACAATCCCTATCCACAGGAAAGGATGTTCATGAATATAATTACCCAAGGGGATCTGTCTATTCTTCCCAATTTCATCATTTTGCCCTTGTACCAACCAGTGTCCTTGGAGTCACTGGCCCTTTCTGAGCTGTTTGTGCTCAGACTCCTGCAGAGATAAGCAGATGCCATCATGCCAGATATCTACTTCCTGTCTCTGTCAGTCTCCTCATTGGAGGACACGGGGCTTCTCTAGTGTACAGGCATCCTTTGGAGGTCAGAGTTAATGTGTGATATCATGAAGTCATGCTGTATGTGAAGTAATAGCAGTTCTCTAAGAAGTAACAAGAGTGGGTGGGAGCTACACTCAAGAAAAACAGGAAATCTGATTCTGTGACAGCAAAGAACATGTCTGTGACTACAGGGTCACCTCCAAGGAAAGGCAGGAAAATGCAAGCTAGGAGCTTCTTGCAGTAAATTCAAAAATGACATTTGATCCTGACGCATATAATTTGAATGACACAACACAGGAGAATGTCACCTGTGCAATACGTATTTACCACGCAGTTGTGTTGCCTGCAACACAAAATGACCATCATCACCATTTGTCCCTTGCCTACACACAATTCTGAAATTTACTCTTGGTCAGTTATGATGTTTTCCGACCAAGTAAGAGAGCACCTCATCAAAATAAAAATGATGCAAATCATACAGGTCCGGGCGTGCAGCTCTGTGGAGCACACTCACCCAGCATTTGAAAGCTCTGGGTTTCATCCCTAGCTTGGAAAGAAAACAAAAAGCAAGCAAGCAAAACCACAAAGAATAAAGAGAAACTGCTTTGGCCAAGTAAAATGACCCTCATGTATCTCTAATAAATGGGCCTTGGATATTTTATTTAGTAACCATAGCAATGAAATATAATGAGAAATATGGGTTCTCAGAAGCTACCATGACTGAAGATGAGGTATGGATGTACTCTTGCAGGCGAAATTTGCCTCGATGCTGTAGCTCATTAGAGGAAAGGGGTTTTACATTAGGATGTGTAGAAACTGGTGAACATAATGTTTTTTGTGGTGTGGTTCAAAGATTATCAGGAGCCTCAGTACTTTCCGTGCCCCCAGCATACAATTTTTCTTTTTTTCATGTGTATTCTAATTCTATACCTGTTGGGATACTCAACTCGAGTAGGAAGTAAACCTGTAGAGAATTGTATTTATGTGTTTGTATTTTTTCATATTATAGTTACAAATAAGAAAAAAAAATTATTAACAACAACAGCAAAATAATTCATACCTGTTATTTTAGCCCCTAGGAGGCTGAGGGAGGAAGATCTCAAGTTCAAAGCCAGACTTGGCTAACTAACAGACCTTATCTCAAAAACGAAAACAAAAAACCAAAAGAAACAAACAAACAAAAAAAAAAAAAAAAAAAAAAAAAAAAAACAAAGTTATACAACTGGTGAAGAATTACCTAATTCCAGTAAGTGAACAGAATACTATGCTAATTTTAGGCCCTCGGAAAACTTAATATATAGGCATATAGGCATTTGAATAACATTAATAATTTTTAAATGTTAAGAATGACTCCTGTCAATAGTATGTCCTTTACAACTAATTCTAGGTCAGATTTCCTCTTATTTGAACTTCTCTAATTATGTGACTCACTCTATCTAATCATGACACAAAAGATGGACAGGACATAAGGACTGCATATCAGAACCACATTTGTTTTAGACAATCTGCCAAAATCTTGAATCATAGTTCTTAGAAGAAAGGCTTAATTTCCCCCCCTCCCCCACAAAAAACTTCTAACTTCTAGTTTGGAAAGGTTTTAAATGATCCCACAGAAAGAAAATCTGGATGCATTGAAAACGTATCAAAAATACTTCAGAGTTAGGGAAAATGAAAATTACAAATATAGGAATATTCAAATACTTAAAATATCACACCGTATATTTTAGAAAGTCATGGCCAGTGGGGGAGGGGGGGAGCCAGAGAGAGAGAGCTCCAACTGAGTAGTTGGTAGAAATGAGTTGGGTCCTATGCATCCACTGTCCTGTGCCTCTCAGGATGAGGCACATAAAGGCGATAGTAAATGCTTTGTGAAATAGATGGAAAGACTCGTTTTCACCAAGACAAGCTTCTGAGTTGCCTAAATTTCTGCTGCTTTTCTATAAAACTCTGTTCACCAGTTATTTCTAATCCCAGTCACTATTGACATCCCCTGTGTTAAGGACCACATAAAGACCAACATACCCCTAAGAGACCCAGGCAGAAGGCTCTCTCTCCTGAAAGAGCTGAATCGGATTTAAAGACAGACCTGTCCTTTGATGCTTAGGGAATTAATATCCATGCATCGATAAAATTGGGTTACCAGTTGTTTTCTGCAATTACTTACAAAGCAAACTTAAATTCCATTGCACTATTCTTCTGTGTAATTCTTGGCACAGAATAAAAAGAATCACAACTTGTGAACTGCAGAGATGAAGCCCAAGTAAACAACACTCTTGTCTTTGGGGAGCATTCAAACTTCCCTCTTAATGACTTCCTAAACTATAAGTTGCCATCACAACTAAAAGCTGTTTCCAGACTGTTCAATGATGTTTCCCCAGAGCATAGAATTCCTAACAAATGGATCAGACTGCTGTGTACAAACCAGGACAAATATACCAGGTGAGATAACACTGTGGCTACGCTATGTCCCTTTATCTCCAAACTTCCCTGCTAAACACTAACAAGCACAGCTTCCACAGGAGAGTACAGTTTACCGGAGCAAAATCATGAGCAAACAAACGTTTTATGAGTATTATATATTAAGAATGATTTCCATATTTCCTTTGTAGAACTCCTGTGTTCTTTGCTTAATCGTTTATCATATTCAGATGCTAATTGCAATTATAATTCCTAACCGCCGTCCCCTTGCAAAGATACACATTCATGTTAGCAACAGAAGAACTTTACCTCCAGATCCTAAGAGAGATTTTGAGCACAGATAGAGACACATGAGGGAAGGCATACTGCAATGCAGCAAAGTCAGTGTTACAGCGGCATCCGCGCGCAGTCCCCACGCCTCCTCCAGGGATACCCTCCAGGAAGCGCAGACAGCTCCGGCTGTGAACAGCGATGTTTTACTGTGCCTTCTAAATTCTCCCCTTGAATGAAACTCTCAGAAATCAAGCCAAGAGCCAGAAACGGTTAGTAACTGTATCGCATTTTGGGATGTCCTTGGGATTCTGACTCCAGTATTTTCCTGGTTTCCAGTGTACCGGCTCTGCATGACTGTGCAGTGCTCTCCTAAAGGCTGTGGAAGCAGATTCTAGGGCCCGAGATACAGGAAATCTGAAGCATCTCAGTCTCCTTGTGATCCGTGGCTTTTAGATATCAACATGGAATCGGCTGTTTGGTATCAGTTCTTCAATTTTCTTTCAAAATCCGTATATCTCTCAACTGTCATATTAAGATACACACCACAGTGTACAGCAGACTGTTAAGATCAACAGAATAATTACGTCAATTTTGCCCTTTATTTTTAGTCAAAAACCTCACTGAATCTCTTCCTTTCAACTTTGTTTCCTCATAGGTCTCAGTGCATCTAATTTGCTTTAGTCCTAAAGTATAATACTAGCAGAAATACACTGGTCACACCAAACAGCAGAGTGTCTCCACTAAGAAGGTGGGGCCAACTTCCAACAGAACCAGTCCACTGATGGGTAGTTCCTGTAGGAGGGTCCACCCAAGAAGGAAGAAGTAATCTGTTTCAGTGATCTAGAATGCTCTATGGAAGAAACTGAAGTATCATACACAAACACTGATTTAATTTTAAGTCAACCCGTTGAACATTATATTATCATTCCATCTTTAACTGATGAAGAAAATATCTCAAAATACTCAAGTGATGTGTCCCATAAGGAACCAGCAAGGAAAACACAACTCAGCTGCAAAGCAATGAAAAGCAGGACTAGGTATCTCATTACAGTGGCAGGACATGATCACATGTGTGACAAGAGGTGTTCAGAACCACCAGTCACCAATAATATAAATTCCAATTCCAATTCACATACATCAAATAATAAACACTAGAGAACTGTAACAATTCCAAGGCCTGAGAGGAATGTAGACCTACACTCTAATGATGATCTAATTAAGGCAGCAAAACAAAGCTGAGCATTTGGCACTCTATGATCCAGCGGTTCTATTGGATCCAAGACACATTCTCAGTTATATCCAACAATGCTCAAACAGCTCTCTCCACAACAACACAATCCTCAAAACACCCACCACAGAAAGAGAATGTCCATAACCAATCTATATTTCATTCACAGCAATATTAAATATAAGAACAAACACATTTACTACATGTACCACAATACAGGTGAAATTTCACACCAGAAAGTATACAAGGGTTATAAACCACAAGGTGCCTTTTTTAAAGGGTTTTAAATAAATTAGACTTTAAAATTCCATTTGCAGAATAGTCATGAATGTTGTTAGAGTGTAAAAATGAAATATAGGTTTGACAAATGTGGACCTAAAGATTCTGTCAGGTGGAGGCAAAGAATGGGATGAGGGTTTGGCCAAATGGTAGGCAAAGTTTATTGTCAATATTCTAAGTTCTGTTTGGGGAGATATTTTCAGTTCTTCTTACATTATTTAAACTGTCTAATTAATAATGACATAAAACATAAGGAGGAAACACTGATGAGAGTCCAGACTTCAGACCCCAAGCCCTTGGCTGCCTCCAGGGCAGGGGGGACCAGACTCCCTTTCTCAACATCTCATGCAAGAGCAGTATGCAATATTCCATCCTTCCGTGATGCTGAGTGTGTGCCTGTGAGACATACTCTGAACTGAGGACAAGTCTAAACAGATACTGCTGGGCAATAGAAAGACTAGGCTAGGCCAGGATCCTTGGACCAATGACTCACACCAACACCACTCAAGGGGCCATTGCGGCCACCTGTCTCGCCGGTCTCCCTATCTTCAGATGTGAGGGTTAGATGTGTTGCTAAAACGATGATCGTGACTAGCGCTTTTTGTTGCTTATAAACCATATTTACTAGTAACGTTGAATACAATCTTCACTAGAAGTATCTATAGCGAGTGAATTATTCTTATGTGCAATTGGAAGATGACGCGATTGAAAGCGAAAGAGGTCAGGACATTTTCCCAAAGCCATGCAGTTATGAAAAAAGATGGAAGAGTTTTCATCCTGCCCTTCCCCCTGCTCTACTGTTCATGCTCTTAACATCTCATATGTACAGATATACAACCCACACATGGGTAGTAGACACATGTATAGATATGCAAAGATATGCCCACATGTACAGATACACAAGTGGCACATACAGGCACTAATATATACAAGCGAGTATAGGCTCCTGAGGATAGATGCATATATGCGCTGACATATAATCACACATATATTTAAAGACACATAAAGCAGTTACTTTTTAATCACTGTGAAAAAAATACCTAAAACTATCAATTTAAAGGAGGAAAGCTTTATTTATCTGGTGTGCGTCTGCCTTTGCGCGTGCTTGCGTGTGTCTCTGTGTGTGTCTCTGTGTGTGTTTGTCTCATGCACTTGAGTGTGGAGAGATCAGAGGACAACTTTTGAGAGTCGGACCTCTCCTTCCACCGTATGGGTTTCTCCAGAGACCATCTGGCTTTGTACCAAGTGCCTTTACTAGCTGAGCCATGTGACCAACCTGAGAAAGACTTATTTTGACTCTTGGTTTCAGAGATCTGCATTACGGTCCTTGGCTTTATTGATTCTGGGTTTATGTGGAGGCAGAACACCACAGAAATGGAAGCACGTGGTGGAGGAAACTGTTCACCTTTTTATGAACAGGAAGCAGAGAGTGAAGAAGAGACTGGGGTCTGGGTGTGACTTTCAAGGCTTGCTTTTAGTGATTGCTTCCACAAATATAGATCCTATGGTTTGCATGGTCTTCCAAAATAGCACCACCTTATGGTAACATAATGTTCAAAAATTATTCTATGGGTAATATACATTCATACACACATATAGATACACAATCATGCACCTGCCTGGGGAGCACACACATACACATATGTATAGACATACAGGTATATCTACACACACATATGTATGTAGACATATTGCATTGATACATGCTTGTATACACACTAATACATATACATACAGGTGTATGCACATTCATATGTGTGCATACAGATACATGTATATAAACATTTAGATGATGGAGATGGAAGAACAGCTTGGAAGTTAAGAGAATTACTCTTTCTGAGGACTGGAGTTTGGTTGTAAGTCCCCACTTTGGGTAGCTCATAACTGCCTGTAACTCTAGCTCTAGGGCATTTGACATCCTGTTCTGGTCTCACACCATTATGGGCACTCACACATAAATGCACACAGATATGTATACATACACACAAAGAGGAAGGAAAATCTTAAATACTCACACATACTCATGCACAAGTGTGAATGTCTATATACTTCCATAAGTACTGACAGTATTCATACACATGTGTGTTTAGATGTGTATACCTATAGCTATATATGCAGACATACGTAGGTGTACATAGATGCACAAATACATAGAAAGATTTGTCCATGCACACAGAGGTGGAGGTTACACCTCACACATGCACACACTAACTTGTCTGACTTTTTCAGTATTACGCAGGAGATTCGGTGACTGCTGTTGAAATTTCCTACTCCATCTCCATCCAGCACATATTTCACAGAGTTAGACTGGTGAAAGCAAAATCAGTGTGATTCCATGGAGCATTCAGCCCCATGGCTTCCATTAGGGAACTCCTACTTAGAAAATTCAGTGTGATTCCATGGAACATTCATCCCCGTGACTTCCATTAGGGGACTCTTACTTAAAACCACCATGCTTTTGTGACACACGGGCCTCAGCATGGCTTGGCCCTTGACGTCAGAGACCACAGGGGTCTCTGGCTGTTCCCCAGTGTCCAGCTCTGTGGAGAATAAATGCCAAATCTGGCAGTGGATATACAAGATAAACTCAGAAGAAGCTAAAGAGCCAATATTTGAAACCACGTGTTTGTACTCTAAGGAAAAGGTATGAAGTGTCCACAGAAATTTATTTATATCCATATATGGTAGACAGAAACTAGATTAAAACTGGAATGAGTATTGGCAATTTTCATCATTAAAATAATAAAACACTATTATTATCATTATTATTTATATAGGAAATTGCATTTGGCTTTTGCTATCTCTCCCTTAAAAAAAGATTAATTATGAGGGGTTTACACTTAGTGTATCTAAATTTGAAGTTTTCCAATGGGTTTAAAACCAGTGTCATAATTTTTACCTTAAATGTCCCTTCATACATTGAAAGATGGTCCCCACTGATGGTGTTATTGGGACATAATGGGCCCTGTGGGAGCCACAGCCTAGAGTAAGTTTGGTCACTGGATGAGTAGCCACAAGGGGGTAATGGATCCCAGGCTGCACTTCTCTTTGATTTCCTGACTAAGGTGAGCAGTTTCCTCCACGATGCACTCCCATTATGATGCCCTTCTCCACAGGCCCAAGGGTCATCGGCCAACTACAGCCTCTGAAGCCACCAGCCAAAACAAGCCTTTCCAACTTAAGCTGGCTTTCTCAGATATTCTGTCACACTGATGGAAAGTCAAGGAGAAAAGGGGACGAGTGAGAAAAAGAAGGGCAAATATGACACCCTTTTGGCATTATGCTGACATCGCTAGTGAGATGGGTTAGAGCAGAAATGTAAGAATGCAGGTGACCCAGAGGGAACCTCCTCAAGTGCTGTGTATGGAAAGTCGTGAGAGCCCATGTAGTTAGTACAGGAGAAAAGTGAATAGATGACATATAATACATGCACACACATACATGCACACACACATGCACACATACACATGCACACACATGCACATGTACACACACACATGCACACACACACACGCATACACATGCACATGTACACACACACACATGCATGCACACACACACACACACACACACACACACACATGCCATAGTGTATTTTGTCACATCTATCCAATATCATGTAGGTCTTACAGCATAGCAATCTAATCTCCCAAAGATGAAGATGCTGAATCTCCGACCTTTAACATAAAAGGCAGGAAAGGGAAAAAGAAAGAAAATACAGATGTGACATTTTATCTCAAACTAGAAATTTTGGCTTTCTGGTATTTTCATAGAAAATCCATGGAGATTTCAAATTTAAAGACCAAAGAGTATTCTGTTAAACTGAGTCTCAAGGCCAGGCACCCCATGTTCCCTCAGCTTTTCTCATCATGAAAGAAATCAGCAGACGGTCAAGGACTCTCACTCACATGATGCCTGCTGGACCAGCAGGCAGCAGAGAGAGGTACACGGAGCTGGTGCTTCACACATCCCCATCTCAGATGGAGGAAACAGGCAGAGGACTCGAAACTTGGTAGCTGCCTTGGGGCTTGTTAGAAAGCTGTGATTTAAATACATATTGCCACCGAGAATCGAACTACATCTGGAGTCTACAGTTTTATTTCTCTCAGCATTAAACAGATGCTTACTTTTTAAATATTAAACAGTATATGTTTAAGGGTATTTTAAAACTAATGTTTGCTAAATACTGTAGCAAAAAAACTTGGTATTTTCATGCAGCTCAGGATAACTGTCCTACAACAGTACAAGGTGATGAGCTATCAGACCCTCCATTCCGAGTGGAGGAAGCTGAGCCTCTGAGGGTTAAGGACTGAGTCTGGACAATTGTTTTGTGACTGAGCTGCAAGTAGGACCTGAGTGGCACTGTTCTCTTTAAATGTTTAAATTCTAAAAATTTAAATGCCTCATAGGATTTAAAAGTATACATCATAAATGTAAATACAAAGTAAGACTACGTCCCAGAGATCTGAGAGGCACCATGAGACTTATCGGCATGCAGTATGAAGCTGGAGTCTCCACAAGGGCAAGGAAGGGTGGCAGAGAGAAGCAGCTAGTCCTAGCAGTCATGGCAGGCCTCTTGGCAGAGAGCCACAGAAAGTAAGGAAGCCAGGGAACCCAAAGGTCTAGGCGGTTCGATTGCCCTGGTGGACTGGGCAGGGAAACCTGCTGGAAACAGATAGGAGAAACTTGAAAAGATTCTAGAATTCTTGAGCTGCAGACAGAGAGGTAACTCAGGCAAGTGATCGTTTCCACTGTTTTTAGCAGACCAGTTGAATTCCCAGGTAAGTAAAGGTGGCTGAAACCTGTAGGCCACAGAGTCAGTGCAGAACTCTGGCTCAGTTCCTACCGGTGTATGCCAGCCCCACCCCAAACCCAAGCCCAGCAGAGGTCTCAGTGCTAAGCCACTGTATGATTTCTCCATCAATGTAATAACAGTTTTTTAGAACAGGTGGGGGGGGGCGGGATTCGGGAAGCAGGCAATCACTTTCCCACTGTGACAATGAGGCCTGGGGAGGCTGAGTGACTGAGTCGTGATTTTGTACCCTGTCTGCCAAACCGAGGCCTTCCTCCCACCCACTCGCACACTGCCAGCCCTCTGACCCTCACTGCCATTCTCTGGGGTCACATGTAAATCTCGAGAGAGCCACACAGTTCTAAAATAACAGGCTTTGCTCTATCTGTCTGCTTTCATAATGTGATCCGGGGCAGCTGACCACAAGTAGGAGACATTTAGCTCCAGAAAATCTTGGCAGAAGCAATTCTCTACTTCCTCATTTTTCACTGTCCCCTTTGTCCAGGTTCTTCAGCGTGTCTGCAATCAGGACATGAAGCCAACTCAGAGTGTCTTGCTGCAGTGATCCCACCAGTGCCAGCCCTAATCACAGGGCATCTTAGAATAGATGTCATATTATCTTTTGCCAGACAATAAATACCTTTGAAACTTGCAGAATGAGCGTTTTAAGAGACACAGTTCTACACAACAATTCTCACGAGTTTACCCAGAATGTTTCTGATCTTGACCAAATCTTATATATAAGCTCTTTACCTATAAGGCCACTGAAAATGAAGGCACAGAAGAAACAGGCTAATCACCAAACTGTATTTCCTATATACACTCCATAAGGAGTATACGTGACCTGTTAGGCAGATCCACAATTCTTTTAACAGATATACCATGATGGGCCATATTTTTTTTTTAGATTAAATAATCACATTCCCACAGCACTCACAGATCTGACCATTTCATTGTTTCATTAGCAAATCATTTAATTTTTATTGGCTTTCATTTAAATGTGTGGGTCTGACATAGCTTGACGAAGTTATTCAATTCTCCAACCTTTCTTTTCTTCATCCACAGACAGAAATGAATAGATCTTCTAGTGTTTTAAGAGTTAACAAAAACCATTCCAGAATTCTTTCTAGAAGAAAATGAGATTCTAGGACAAGACTAAACAAAAAGATGAGGAGATCATGACAGGTGGTAGGTATCCAGAAAGCGTTCCGTGTTTTATACAAAAGGAAACAAAAGGAAATTCTTACCAGAGCGATTAATAAGCATTTGAAAACAGCTTAGAACCGTCAGTGGTGAGATAGCCCAATGTATCAAATTATTCCATCTGATTCGAAATGAGAATCTGCACTCAATTGAAACCAAAGGCAGAGCGCTTCGGAGAGGAGACTGACTTGAATAAAAACTAAATATGCTAAGTGCCGAGTAAGATGATGACTCAGGGAGTTGTACTGCAGGCCTGTGCGGCTCTTACTGTGTCAGTCAATGTCTGCCTTGTTTCCAGCAGCATGCAGTTTCCCCCAAAATGACCTTGTATCCTTCAGTGTTTGTCTGATACTGTTTTAAAAAGAAGATACAGAACTAGAATCACTGCTTTGGTTACATTTTAACTGTTTTTTTTTTTTAAGCTTCCTATAGACTAGCTGTTGAAAAACTATTGCCAGCACCCATACATCACTGACTAGAAAGATTGTAAATACTTATCCTTGAAACAAGGTGTGAAAAGGGAGATCCGTTTAAAAGGAAACAGAATTTATTGCACATTACTCTAAATGAATTCACCTCTGCTCCTCAAAGGGAATCTCAAAAGTATGTCATGTGACTTACTCTTTGTTAGGACCTGAGATCCATTTTCTGTCCCTCCCTGAACTTCTCTGTAGTGGGGAAGTTGGGGAGGTGCTCCTGCATATTGTCACTCTAGTTCGCAGACACTCCTGCTTTCGTTGACTTTGGCTA
This sequence comes from Cricetomys ansorgei, assembly GCA_026225945.1. Classification (NCBI taxonomy): domain Eukaryota; kingdom Metazoa; phylum Chordata; class Mammalia; order Rodentia; family Nesomyidae; genus Cricetomys; species Cricetomys ansorgei. Next base: position 20,199,720 of record JAMJFZ010001203.1, on the reverse strand, counting down.
ATGGTCGGAGACACCATCGGGAATGAAAGGGAAGGGTTAAGAACATGATGTATCAAAACACGACAAATTGGTGCATTGATTATTTCAGGCTGAAATCATTGGTGACCTGTGGCTTCAGAAAGGGTCATTTGGCTGTCTTATGTACTGAAAGCTGTAAAGATCCTCCTGAGAAGAATAACCTTCATCTACCATGGCTAGAAAATAGCCCTGATCATCAAAACTTGGTTATCAGGGCTGCAATAAACCTGAACAAACTGTGTGGTACCTCATATATTCATTCTCCCTCCCCCTCTCTTTCTCTCTCTCTCTCTCACACACACACCTCTCCCATTTATCTCTGCTAGAATTTGGCTGAGGTGTTGAACACTTGGTCCCAACTGGTAGGTCTGTTTTGGGAGATTGTGGAAACTCTAGGCACCCCAGCCTTACTGAAAGAAGTGGTTCTCAGAGGGGTGGATCTTGCTGACTCACTTCCTGTCCTCTCTCTGCTTCTTGTCCAATGGCATGAGATATGCAGAGTTGGGAATCCCAGGCACACAGTCTAGCTGCCATGGAGCCATCTACACTAGGCCCTCTCTGGGTGGTGCACTGTGTCTGTGTAAACTGTGAGCCAACATAAATCTTTCCCCTTAAATTGCTTTTTACAGGTGTTTTAGTACAATGAGAAATGTAATTAATTGTAATCTCTTAGTAGCATCCTAGAACCCTAGCCTAGAGACCCATTTTGATTTGCCTGGAAAGTATAAACACATCATGTTTTATTACTCTCGTGAAGATCCTAGTGTACATATAAAACATAAAATTTTATGATTTGATTTCTTTTTCTTTGGCTGGATATACAGCCAAAAAAATACAAATAAGAATTAGGGGAGGAACTGGTGACAGTGTCACACACCTATAATCCAGCACTTGGGAGGCTGGAACAGGGGGATTGTGCTGAGTTTGAGTTCAGCCTGGATTACAGATGTGCAGATGTCAGAGACACTCCTTGAACAGAAAATCAAAATAACCCAGAACCTTACTGTCAACTACAAGATTTAAGGGGTGGGGTGTTCTGCCAGACTTCCTCCACACTCTGGTGCATTTTCCTGTCTGGGCCATATCCCTGTACGGGACAACTGTGGTAAGATGGCCTCTTTCTTGCCTCTTTAGCGCTCAGTGGGTCCTGCTTACACCGTGTAATTCATGTCCTTACCTTTCAGGCATAGGGGTGGTAACAGCTTCTCCTAGAACTAGTCTCACAGGTGCTTCAACGACCACATTGGTTTCTTTTTTTTTTATACCCTTCTATGTGACTCCATTACATTCCCAACCACTCACAGCTGAACGAGCACCTTGCTTCCAGTCATCAGCATGGTGTATCCAGAAATCACGCTAACCGAAAGAAAAAGTCTGTCCCTTAAATAGTTCTGTTGGAACAAAATTACAGACTTTTGGCATTCAGAGGGCATGTATGTTTACGCCTTCGTGTGTACATGTCCGTGTGAGTACACAAGTGTGCGCATCCAAATGGAGCCCGGGTTGGCACTAGGTGTTTTACTTACTCATTCCACAACCAAACTTTGTGAGAGCGGTCTCTCACTGCCTCTGAAGCTTTCCAGTTCAGCTAGTCTGTCTGGCCAGTGAGTCCCAGCATCCTGTCTCTGGTTCTCTGAGGATCACAGCTGTGTTCATCCCATCCAGTATTTTACATGGGTTCTGGGGATCAAGTATACATGCATGAACATGTATGTATAGCCAGCATGCCATTGATTACGCCATCTTCTAACCCTGTATGCATATTTTTAAAGGCATTTTCTTGCCAAGGCTCCACTACATAGGGAACTGCTTGTTATGTTAACATAACTAGTTGTGTTATGAGCAACTAGTCGAAAAGACTTTAAGGAACTCATGAATTTTATTATTTTGTGACTGTGTGTGGTGTTATTTGAAATAAATAGAATTTCATGTATGGTAACTTAAGCGCTTCCTAAAGATAATTATTTGGCAGCTTGGTTATTCAGTCCGCTCCATAAAGCCTGACATCAGGGCACATTTACAGGCAGGTGTAAGAAACACAGACTTTTTGTCTTTGAATCCTTAGTGTCCCGTGTAATTAGAGTTATTAGGTTTCAATCTGCTCGGAAAATATCACAGTTCGTTAGCCATGTACATGTGTAACTAGGTAGCAAGATGTTAATATATTAAAGTAGCCTGAGAAATTAGAGTAAGTTATGTATTTTGGTTTAGAGCATTTACGAAGTTCCCTTAAATAGATATGAATGTATATCTTGAATACAAATATATATATATTACTATCTCTGCCAGAAATCAGTTTGCTAGGATTATAATCATGCAACTGTGTGGGAATAGAAGTGGCTGGGGGAAGGTAGGAAAGGGTGGAGGTTACTCTGGTGATTGTGGATCTTAAGACTGGGGGAAGGTAATTCAGAGGAAGATGTGTGCCAGTGTGGATAAGAAGCAGCCAAGGAGATTGTCTCCATTCCTGCCTTATAGAAATTTCCAAATAGCATAAAAAGAACCTACAAAAGTTAGTTTATAAAAAAGATTTATTTTATTTATTTGTGTGTGTGTGTGTGCGCGCACGCACACACACATTTATGGGCACCACATGCATGAAGGTGCCTGCAGAGGCCAGAAGGCACTGGATCTCCTGGAACTGGAGTTCCAGCTGGTTGTCAGTCACTGGACATTGAGCCTGGGTTCTCTATAAGAACAGAAAGTGCTCTTAACTGCTGAGCCACCTCTCTAGAACAAATTGTAGGGAGTCGACCAATTTTTTAATGGGGTCGCTTACAAGCTTTTAATGAAATGATATCATTCTATATGATGCGAAAATGAGAACTAAGGTGAGGATAAAAACAGATGTAACCTTCACAAGGCTTCCCATGTTACGGATGCAAACCTATCAGAAATAAGGACTTAAGCCTCCCAGGCAACACCTAAACTCCGCTTAACAGGAGTTTCGATTTAGTTCACCCAAAAACACACTAAAAGAGCTCACTGGAAAGCCACACTCAGTACCGCAGACAGTGATGGCGACACAGAATGGAGCAAGTTCAAGGCACTATTGTACAACCACTGAACTAGGAAATGCAAATTAAAACAGCATTTCTCACATTGGCAGGAGTTCCAAGGACTAGCTGTGAGTGAGTGCAGTAAACTCGGAGAACAGCTGTGGTAGGCGATAAGAACATTAAGGCCAATCACATGCCAAGACAGAAAGTTAAGACTAGTTTTTAAAATGATGTTTTCAACATTTAGGTATGAAGTATACACCCTATATAAATGTTAAAAATAATGTGTGTGTATATATACACTCATGTGCATATCTTGAGGCCTACAAAGTAGGATTCATTAATAAATACGACTTTAATTTTGGAAGAAAATAACAGGCATTGCCAGTTGTCCCAAGATGTATATTTAGGAACTTAAGTATTTATGACTTCTTAGTGTAACTTATTCTGCAGATGGGAAAATGTCTGTTATTTGGAAATTTGACTATCTGTGCTACGTTGTACACAGCAGGATGCAGGCACACGATGTTCCCATAAATATTTAAGTGATTGGGCAGATGACACTAGCAATTCATAACAGACAAAGCCATAATAATACAGTAGCAATCAATCAAAAAAAGTCTCCTCTTCTCATTGATGAGAATTCAAAGTTAATTTTATGATGTCTGCTCATCACACATTGTAATGCTAATGGTTACAGGAAACCACGAAAGTGCTCAGCAAACCTTAGCAGACTTCTTTCCCTGTCCACTCCTCCTGCCAAAAAGTATTAGTGGAATTACTCGAATCTCTCTGAGAGAGGAGTAAGGGTGACGATGATGAAGGGTCACCTCTTAACTCAAGGTGGCCATGACTGGACAGTGTGATGCACTACCAAGGCAGATCACTTCTGTGTGCATGTGTGCATGTGTGTGCATGTGTGTGTGTGTGCATGCAAGCATGTGTGAGCATGTGTGTGCATGTGTGCAAATGTGTGCGTGGATGCCTGTGTGTGCGTGTGTGCTTGTGTGTGCATGCATATGTGTGCGCATGTGTGCAAATGTGTGTGTATGCCTGTGTGTGCATGTGTGTGTGCATGTGTGTGTGCATGTGTGCACATGTGTGCATGTGTATGCGTGCATGTGTGCACATGTGTGTGTGTGCATGTGTGTGCATGTTTGCAAATGTGTGTGTGGGTGCCTGTGTGTGCATGTGTGTGTGCGTGCATGTGTGTGTGCATGTGTGCACGTGTATGTGTGCATGTGTGCACATGTGTGTGTTCATGTGTGTGTGCGCATGTGTGTGCGTGCGTGTGTGTGTTCATGTGTGCGCATGTGTGCACATGTGTGTGCATGTGTGCGTGTGTGTGCGTGCATGTGTGTGTTCATGTGTGTGTGCATGTGTGCGTATGTGTGCGCATGTGCATGTGTGTGTGCACACATGTGTGTGCGTGTGTGCACATATGTGTGTGTGCATGTGTGTGCATGTTTGCAAATGCGTGTGTGGATGCCTGTGTGTGCATGTGTGTGTGTGTGTGCATGTGTGCACATGTGTGTGTGTTCATGTGTGTGTGTGCATGTGTGTGTGGATGCCTGTGTGTGCATGTGCATGCGTGTGTGTGCGTGTGTGTGGTGTTTGTAACAATATACTCAACTATTTTTTCATTTTTTATGATTTTTTTATCTTGTATCCCATCTTCCCCTGCCTCCACTCCTCCCAGCTCCCCTCTTCTCCTCTCTCCCCTAAATTCATCCCTATTGCTTTTATCATATGACTGTGACACATACAAAGATGAGAAGCACCATCAGGCACATTTTAATTATGCTTATGTGATCAGGCCTGTGACATTTCTCCCATACAAACTTGTATGAAGGCAAATGTACAAACATAATAGTAGCCCTGTGGTAGTGTATTTGCTCCAGACAGACACATCAGGTTCGTGCTTCGGTGATCATTTCCCAAATCCTACCTTTTGCCAATATTTTCCTTCCATGATTAATTAAATAAATAAAAAGGCATATCACTCATCAGAATCATATTCCCAGGAGGGGTTGCCATTGCTGTGCTAATGAGGACTCCTGCCAGGAGAGTGACTCTGATGACTCAAGGACATTGATCAGAGAGTCTCATCTGGTGACACTGTGATCTATGCAAAAAATAGATTATTTGATTATTTCGGCTATTGTGTTTCTGTAACTTTTTTTTCCTTTCATCGCTGTTCAGTGGAGTAAAGGGAGATTTGTGCTCCTTAAAAAGTAATTTGAAGTAAAAGGAGCAACTTTTAAATTCGAGATAACATAAGGAGCATCCCATTTACTTTCTACTGAAAAGAAAGGAAGAAGGGGAACGTGAAGAAAGGGGCACGAGGCTGTAAATTACCCCATCCTTTCCCAGCTGCCTTTGGTTATATCCATTCTCTTCCCAGGCCCCTTCCTCCTGGGCTTTCAAAGCTAAGGCAAGGGGCAAGAGCATAGTACAGCCTCCTAGTGCCCAAGTTGGCATTTTGGAGGGCAAAATTCCCTATAAACATCTGTTTGAAGTTTCAAAGTATCCCTAACTCTCTAGAATGAAAAATAAACTAAAAATAGTAGGAAGAGCCTTTTCTTCTCTCAGTTAAAACCCAAGTCCAGTGCTGGAAATACAGCTCAGCTATAGAGTAGAGGGCTTGCCTGACACATGTAAGGCTCTGAGTTCAGTTTCTAGCACTAAAGAAACAAATGCCAAACAAACACAAAGCATCCTAGCTTTGGTTACCATACACCTGTGAGAATGGTTCCAATAAAATATACTGACAACGCCAAGTGCTGTTGAGGACACAGACCACCCGGGCTCTGCAGAACATGAACGAGGAGAGCTGCTCTGCAAGCTCAGCAGGCCCTTAAGAGTCTCTTACCACATTAAGACCATAAAAATGTCTACATTACTAGACATTGCCCCCAGAGATGTAGACATTTACATTTACACACACACACACACACACACACACACACACACACACACGTGAATGCACACATACCCCCCAAAGCAACCCAAACAAAGCCCCTGAACATTGATTATCATGGCGAGAATTCATAATTTCCCACAGATGGAAATAGTTTTCGCCAAGGGAGTAGGCAAACACACTGTAGAATGTCCATATAAAGAAGCAATGACTGACACATATAACATTTTGCATGGATCTCAAAGACACTGTGCTGAGTGAAGGAGCCAGCCACACAAGGTCACAATAGCATCATGAACAAGACTCTGGTCCTATAATTCTGTAGAAAATATAAAACCATAGCAATGGAGAAGAGATCAGTGGTCTCCACGAGGCAGAGCTAATAGCTAGGTGTAACTACAATGGAGCAGTGCAAGGGGAAGATGTGGTAACAACAGGGTTGCTTTATATCCTCAGTGTTACATGAATCCATTGTGCCAAAAATATGTACAAAAGATGACATGTTTTGTATGATAATTTGTAATAGATAAAATAAAAAATACAAAAATGTTTAGAAATAGAGACAAAAACAAGCTTGGAGTTAATGAAATATCCAAAATGGAAACACCATCCATCCATCCACCCATCCATCTTCTATCTTTATCTTTCATATTCTCTTTACTCCTTCCAATTAAAATTATTGATAGACCCATACACTCATAATGTCTCATTTTTCAAGTTTATAAAGTGTGTTTGGGCTGTTAAAAAATATTATAAATTGGGTAGCTGATGAACGAGAGGCAACAGGCATTGATTTCTCAGGGTCTGAGACCCTGAGAATGCCAAGATAAAGATACCAATAGACTTGGTAAAGTCTGGTGAAGATTCATTTTCTGGTTCATGAACGTGGCTTTTGTCTACCTCATACGGTACATGAAGTGAGTGACCTCCCTCGGGCCTCTTTTTCAAGGTTGCTGATATTGGCCATCTTGAGGATCTCAAAATTTATGACTTAATCATCTCATCTCCAGGAAGGTCCCTCTACCTGACACCATTGCCAAGGGGTTTTGGATTTCAGCACAAGAACACGGAGGAGTTTGATGATAGACATAACATTCAGACTACAGCAAAGACAAGAAATAACACTACACAGCAACAATCAATAGGATTTGGGATGTGCCGTTTTTCTTTTGTACAATTTTTATGCAACTGTCTCTTTACTTTGACCCCTACGTAAAAGGCAAAATAGAAGTGTCAAGAAGAAGAGAAAGATGAAATAAACACTCAAACTATTTTAATCCATCTTTTTTTTTTCCAAAAAGGAGGAACACCAAATTAAAGATGCATGATGTAATCCTTTCTAACTGTTCTTTATTCCAGAAAAAAGGGGAAACTGCCCAAACACTGCCAAGACAGTCATTGTCTGAGGGACATCTTCAATCTGTCCACCATGAAAGGATATTAAGCTAAGCAAAGTTCCTATTTATGCAAAATTACTTTAGATAATGGAAGATTCCCTCCATATTTTACCTTTAAAAATAGAGAAACAAGCTAATCAACAACAGTTTAGCTAAAAGGTTGTTATAAATAAAGCCTTACTAGAAAAAATTTTTTCCATTTTCGTTATTTTTTTAATGAAAATTCCAATCAGGGTACCGGTCTTCCATGTCGCCAAAACACTTCAACAACTGGGTTTTGTTACAACAATTAGTATAAAAATTAACTACCGTGTATTTAAGAACCAAATCTGTATGCTGCCCATTTTGTAAAGTTGTTTTGTTTTTTTGCTTGCCAATTATGCAACCTGTAGTGCAGAGCTGTAAAGTCAAAGGATTGGGAAATAAAAATTATAACACCGAAGAATAAAAAGAAAAAAAAAAGTCACTTGAATCTTTAAAATGCAAGTCCAGTGGAGTGCTGAGAGTCCTGGGGCAGCTGGGAGTCCTGGTGGGCTGGCAGGATGCTGGCAGCATCCCTCCTGAGCTGCCCAGCTCAGCCAGGGAAGTGATAAAGGAGGGAGGGTCATGTACCACTTGTTCCATGTAAGCAGCCCACCTGGAGCCTGCCTTCCCACAACAGAGATGCAAAGGGTAAAATCAGGTAGCAAGAGCTCACGTCAGAGGGACAAGTGGGGCCACCTACTCAGGGGGTCCTCCGTCTACAGCATATTGTCAGCCATAGCTTTTCATCATTACAGGGATCTATGGGTAACCCGGGGACTTCTGGGAATGTGTTATGCTGTCTCTGGCTTTGTCTACTGTCTACTTCCAAATCAATTGCCATTATAAACCAATCTGCCTCTTGGCCATGTCCTTTGGCATCATTCCATTAGTCACATCATACGTAAACATAGACCATGTAATTATCAGACAGGCTAATGTAGCTGCACCAAGACTCACCAGGCCCTTTAGGAGAAGAAGTCCTAGTGCCCAGTCTCCAGAGACCGGGACTTAGTCAGATATGGACTTAAATCACTAAGTGAGTTGAGAGGATCAGGGCGGCTGACAAACCATAAGCTTTTTCTTTTGCTGTTTGATTGTTTTGTGGACTGACTTCCTAATTGCATGTAATGCACAAAGCTAGGATATTGAACTCCAATTCTATGTGACTCAGTATGAACAGGTAGGTGGGAAAAGACCTTTTCTTGTAGGGTCTTGGACTGAAATAAAGTACACAAAAGGGTATAACATATTTTTTTATAAAATCTTAACTTTCAATGATATCAGCCTCCATTCTGATAGCAGAGTATATGTCTTCTAGTTTCAGGGTAGACAACCACGGTATTTTTGCTTCGAGGTGTTGCTGGAGACTGAACCTGGGCGGGTGTGCATGGTAGGTAAGCACTCTACCACTGAGCGGCATACAGCTCTGTTTCTACTTTTTATTCTCAGCTGGGCTCTCACCAAGCTGCCCAGGCTGACTTAGAACACAGTCTGTAGCCCAGGCAAGCCTTAAAACTGCAACGTTCCTGCTTTGGGCTCCTAAGCTGCAGAGAGCACAGGCCTGTGCCCGCCAGGCCCAGCACAACAAACTGTTTCGAAGACAGCCAGAAGAACCAGCTTTTTAAATGGCTTGCTGCCCTCACACGGAAGCAGGCTCTCCCAGCAGCGAAGCCCTAATGTCGTCTAGCCGTGAAAATTAAGGCTGAACAATTAACCAAATCATAAAAACACTTTCTTGCAGCCCTTATTTCTTCCAGAATTGAGTAGTCAAGAAACAACGTTGGGTGGCATGAGGTCATCAAGACAAGACTATCATATTATAATTGGAAAGGTCTAGAAATTAATGAGAAAATTATCTTCCTTGCAAGAATTAATTAAAATCTTGTTAGAAGATTGTAAAGCAGTACCTTACGGACACTTATTACGTATGTAGAATGAGGGAATTCACATCGGGCACCTTACTTGCCACTAAGCTCTCAGAAAGAACTCATCTGTTCCCTTCTTCTGTGCTGGAATACAACTATAGCTTCAAATGCTAGGTGATATCTTCTGGGGAGGGCAGCCTAATTGTTGAAGACCCAATACCTTCAGTTGGGAGCTATTCTCATCTGTAAGAAAGGCTCAACTGTATCTCCTTTTAGCGATGTATATGCAGCCTGGCAGGAGTCATGGGTTCACACTGAATCGCTCCATTGATTCACATTATAACCTCTCTCCAGAAGGCCAACCCAGCTTCTAAATAGCTTTCTACTTTCTGGCCATGGCTCTGGCCATCTTCTTAGTATGCAGAGGGTCCTTCTCCTATCCACCTTGAAAGCCACCAGAAGAGCAATTCCTGGGCTTTATCTGTTAAGAATCACCTCCCTGATTGGTGTCTAGCCCATTCTTCATGGGCTAGAAAAAGAGGCTTTCTTTGGCAGCTGATGAGGGCAGAGGCAGAAGCCCAGGGCTAAACATCGTGAAGACCTTGGGGAACCATGCAGAAGACAGGGAGGAGGGATTGTGGGGACCAGAGGTGTCGAGGATACCAGGAGAACAAGCCCATAGAATCAACTGACTAGCACTCTTGGGGTTCACAGAGCCTGAAGTGGCAGACTTCAGACTACAGGGTCCCCTAGATATAGTCTTTGTGGTTGTCTGGCTTGGTGTTCTTGCTGAGATCCTACAGACTGGAATGGAGGGTGGTCTTTGACCCTTTTGCCTGCCCTTGGGACCCTTTTCCTCCTGCTGGTTTGCCTAATCCACCTTTGATGGAGCGATTAGTGCCCAGCCTTATTCCATCTTGTCCTGCCCTGTATTAACAATAACCCTAGGAGGACTGCTCTTATTTGGGGAGAGGCTGGAGGGGTAGATCTGGGGGAGATGGTAGAGCTGGGATGACTGGAGGCAGGGAGTGGGAGGAAGAGGTTCAGATATATTATATGAGAGAAGAAAAAATAAATATAAAAAAGGATCCCCTCTCTTTAGAAGAAGAGATCTGTTTTTCATCTGGTATCTGTCCTGTTTTATTTTCATGACCATAATGTGAAAGTTTACACAGAATGGGGAGAGAACCATCCCCAGGACCAAAACTGTGCCTTCCCTATCAGTAAGAGCTTGGTGCATATTCTATAAACAAATAGAAACTGGAGGGAATTTATAGAATGGAATTCTGCTTCGTAATTCCTGTGTTTATTTCCCTTAATTCGTGTGTTTATTTCCCTCAATGTACCAAAACATTTTCTAAGTCTTATGCTATTTAACCATGACCCCAAGGACCAGGGCTGGCCAAAGAGAAGGCTGTAAACTCCCAGAAATTATGAACAGCTGGCCCTCCCTATTCACAGATTCCACATCTGAGGGCTCAACCAACTGTGGATTTAACACATTCAGAAAATCTTGTGTCTGTTATTGAACATACACAGACATATTCCCTCTTTACTGTTCCCTAAACAAGACAGCATTGCAAACTCTTGGATACTGTGTGACAGGTATAACTATTTAAAAAAATAAAATCACGTCTCTATAATTTATATTTCAGTCGGCAGCCATAAGAACCAGCTCTTTAAGTGGCTTTCCGCCCTCACGCAGAGCTTAAGTCACATGTAGATGCTTTAACAGGTATGGGATGATGTGAATGGGATACATGCAAATGTTATTTTATCTGAGGGATTTAAACCGTGGCAGATTGGGGTATCTAAAAATTTCCTGGAACATATTGTCCATCAATTTTGAGGAAATATATTTTATTCAATGGTAAACATGACCTACTTTCTAAAATGTGATTCTCTCTCTGGAAAATTTTAGTTTTTCTTTTTATTCTTAAAGATACTATAATCCTAAAACGATTTAGAAATCACTACTCTAATTGTATTTTTGACAGTTATTTTCATTCTTTCTTTCTTTTTCTTTTGTTTTTGTTTCTAGGACAGGATCTCACTATGTAGCTTTGGCTATCCTGGAACTCACTCTGTAGACCAGGCTGGCCTAGAACTCACAGAGATCTGCCTGCCTCTGCCTCCCCAGTGCTGGGATTATGGACTATGCACACACTAAGGTCTGTGCCACTATGGTTGACTGACGGTTATTTTCTTTTTTATTAATATATTTTTAAATGAAACAGAATGGAATTTTGTCCTTCCCTTTTCCCCTTTTAACCTCTCCCGGGTCCCCCTACTCTCAAGTTGATGGCCTTTTTTTTCTTTGAATGATTATGGTTACATATGTATATGTATGTATTGCATAAATATATAAATATAACCTACTGAGTCCATTTTTGTCTAACTATAATTTTGTATAAGCAGTCCTGCCTGGGTGCTTTATGAGATGACTCAGCAATGAGATGAGACATCCAAGACAATCCCCATCTTCTGGATATTGTTCCAGACAGCCACATCCCTTGTCTTAGTTACTGTTTTTTTCCATTGCTGAAGGAGACACCATTACCAAGGCAACTCACACACGAGAAAAGCCATTTAATTGGGGGCTTGCTTGCAGTTTTACAGAGCTAGTCCATGATCACCATAGTGGGAAGGACACAGACTAGGTGCTAAAGAGTAGCAGAGAGCTTTACATCCTGATCCACAGACAGCAAGCAGATAGGAGGAGAGAGAGAGAGAGAGAAAGAGAGAGAGAGAGAGAGAGAGAGAGAGAGAGAGAGAGGACTAATCCTGACTTGCACTTTTGAAATCTCACAGCCCAGGTTCAGTGACACACCTCCTCCAACACACCTACAGTAACAAGGCTGTACCTCCTAATCTTTCCAAACAGTTCAACTGAGGGTAGAGCATACACATATTTGAGTCACTGGTGGGTATTGGAATTCTCATTCAAACCTTCCCATCCCTTAAGGCCAGATTAAAGCATGCTACCTCTTAGAATCTTAGGCTGGGAGTTACAAAGAACCACAGAAAGCACCTCACAAGTATAGCATGCCTCACAGTGCCTCACGAGCTAGAGCATGCACGGAATAAACTGAAAAGCACATCAGAGCATTGCCTACCACACCCCACTTCTATAATCTATATTTTGGAAGGTAAGAGCCCAGGAATGAATGTCCAACAAATTTTAGAAGACACTGATGTGCACCCCATGGAACATCTTTTGAGAAATGCTGATCTAATCTTGCTTTCTATATTACCAACCAGCAAATGGAGACCTTCAATATTGGAATATGACCTCTCAAAGTAGCACAGCCAAATGTGAGACGAGAGGTTTAACCACATTCTGATTAGCGTGGTCTTCAAAAGTAAGGCAGCCAAGTTCTGGAGCTTGAGACAGATGACAACAGACATTCAAACTTGTTGGCAATGTCAACTTCATATGGCTCCACTGAGAGTGTATAGAGAAAGGAATCCCTTAACCCATCCAAGAGTCTGCAAGAACCCAGTCCCTTTTCTCTCTCCCTCCCTCCCCTATTTCTTCTTCTTCTCTCTGTCTCCTCCTCTCCCTCCCCCCTCCCTGATTGCTTCATAAAGATGAACTATTTGAGGTAATTTTATTGCCAGGGCTAATGTGTTCTTTCAAAATAAAAGCATTATGCCATCCTTCTGATAAAGCAATAAGAGAACTTTTCATAGGTCACTTGGATTCAGCTTCAATAATTAAATATTTTTCCATATGCCTTCTGAGTACATTTTAAAAATGACTTTTAGGGGAATATATTTCCAAACAGTTTGAAGTCTTTTTTTTTTTTTCCAAACACTTGACACAATGAATAAGACCAGAGATGGAAGAATGTTCTACAACATTCGGCTTGGACTGAATTCTTTCACATCCAGGCCAACCTTTCCCAGGATGGTTTGCTGGGGGTATAACTCAGTCTGTTCTTTGTGCTGCCCTGTGATGTCATTGGGTCCATTCAATCCCTGTTTGCTTTTTGTATCCTGGTTCTTCACTGACCTAATTTATCTGGACCTGACTCATGATCCTGGTACTTTCCAACCCAGAGCACTCACACTCGTGCCCTTGTGCTAGGACTCGGACTCAGCTGTGGCCTTCAGTGGCCTGCTCAGTTCTGTGGACATCCCTTTAATATCACTTGTCAGATGCTCGGGGCTCCTACTTGTGAAAGCCAGTGCTAGAGCCACCTGTGCTCCCCAGTGTCCGCTGTATGAAGCCATTGCCATGCCTTTTAAAAGCCCTCCCACGATTGTTTCTATTCCCATGGTGTTTGTTTTCTACTCGTCATTCCATCATTTGTTAAATATTGAGTTCCACATGCAATATGAGTATACAATACAAAATCCATCTTTGTTATATTTCGTTCCAATAATAACGACTAGAATCAGTTTTCTACAGGTATTCAGAGTTTGGGAAAGTCACGCAGACCTTACAGTTCAGCCTCATTCCGGAGGAAAGACAAGGACTGACAGAAGAAGCCCCAGAGCCCAGGAAAGGTGGTCCTTGTCCAGTCAGTAGTAACACTGTCCTCCCAGTCCCTTCCCCAAGCTGAGTGGACTCCACTCACTGGCTCTGGATACTGGGCACCAGAGAAGAGAGAAGCCACACGGCCTTGTCAGCACCAACACACCACTGGTGTCAGACTTTTCTCTCTCTGAGTGCCACTTCTGTGCTACGTCCTGTTGTCGGTGTTGGCCTGGAATCCCATGGGATCTTCACTAAGTCCAAAGGATTATCTAGGAAGACGAAGTACTTTCTTGTTTTCCAGCTACATTCCAACACGAAGCTGGATTTTCTTATGGCACTTAAAGCAATGTATTGTGGGGCTGGGTAGATAAGAGTACGTATTATGCAAGCATGCAGACCTGATCCTGGTACCCATGTAAGAAGCCAGGCATGTCAGCATGTGCCTGGAATCCCAGAGTTGTGGGGGTGGGTTGGGGGCAGGGATGGGAAGATTACTGTGTCTTGTTAGCCACCAGCTTAACTCCAGATTTAGCAAGAGTACCTGTCTCGAAGGAACAAAGTGGAAAGTGATATGTCAGGACACCCAGTCTAGCCTCCATGTGAACACATAGGCTCATACACCACATACACAGGCACACAAATGCACACGTGTGTGCACAGGCACAGGCACATGCATATATGCACACATGCACACACATTGTAACATTAAATGTCCAAACATATGAGAATCGAATTGTCATTCAGTTGACTTCTGTTAAGATAAACAGATGGCTAAGCAGTTAAGAGCACATATTACTCTTGCAGAGGAGCCAGGATCAGTTTCCTGCATCCACATCAGGTGTCTCACAAACCATCTATAATCCCAGTTCCAAGGGATCAGACACCCTCCTCTGGCTTCTTTGGGCAGGTGCTGCACAAATACCCACTCTAGTTTACAGCACTTTAGAGTCATAAATACGAACATTTATGCCATCAATGAGTCACATGTAATGGTGATTCCATATCATCTAGGTAAATCATCATTGAAACTATCTCAATGTATGCTCTATAGTATTCACTCAAAAGCAAAATCACCTAGATTTCTCAGGAAGTGTCTCCTCATTAAACGATTGTGTTTACACTCTCTTCTTGGAACTCACTGACTGTCTTGGTTACTTTTCTATTACTGTGGAAAGACACCATGCCCAAGGCAACATATAAATGAAAGCATTTAGTTGTGGGGCTCATGGTTCCAGAGAGTTAGAGTCCATAACCCTCATGGTGGGGAACATGACAGTAGGCAGACATGCAGCTGGAGCAATTGCTGAGAGCTTACATCTGATCTATAAACCTACACACACGCGCATGCACACACGCGCAAACACACACACAGAGACAGAGAGACACACAGAGAGCATTAAATTGGAATCAGGAATTGAACGGGCTTTTGAAACCTCAAAACCCAGCCCCACTGACACATTTCCTCCAAGAAGATCATGCCTCCTAATTTTTCTCAAATAGTTCCACCAACTAAAGATCAAACATTCAAATATATGAGCCTCTGGGAGCCATTCTTGTCCAAACCTCCACACTGGAAAAAAAACAAATAAAAACAAACAAACAAACAAACAAAAACCCAAACAAACCACAAGCCCTGGAAATTCCCCTCTATGAGAGGAAAATAGGAAAGGAATTGGAATCTATTTTCAAAATTAAAGAAGTTACCATGTCAACTGTAGGATAATTCCATTTGGTAACTAAGTAAATATATAAATCATAAAGCTGGATATAACATAGCAGCTTTCCAAATATAATTTGATGGCATTATTAAAATTTTAACTAAATTGTCCATCAAAACACAATCCCCAGTTTACAACAACCTCAAAACAAATCGGACGGTAGCTATAAGTCAACGGCAGTGCCACTTCAGAGCTGTTTAATTTCAAGAGACTCTTCTTGTTTTAGCACCAGAAAATTACAACTAAATCCATTCACCACGGGCAGAGGTAACAATTACAACCTAAAATTGAAACTGGAATCATAAATGATCCAATTATTGCCTTTAAAAATGTATATGAAATAAGAATTTGCAGAGAAATGAGAGACTAACTGAGAATTTTTCTGTAGGCCAGTGAGTTGGCTCAGTAGGGGAATGTGCTTGCTACCAAGTCCCAGCATCTGAATTCTATCTTTGGGACCAAATGATGGAAGGAGAGAGATGTCTCCTCCACCCCCAGGCATACGCACAAAGTAAATATAAGCAACAATGCTTTTTTAAAGAGAATGTCTCTATTATCCAAATCTCCTTAATCCCAAGAACTCTAAAAGCACCTTATGAAATAGAAATAGCAATGTCCTTTGTTTTACAATTTTGTAACGGAGCACGGTCAAACTAAATTTGTCCCTTTGAAAAACCCGCATGATTTTCTTAACATGAAACCTACACTAGGTGGCGCTCCCAGCACAAGGTTTGGCTAGATTAAAGCAAAACAAAACAAAAGGAAAGCAAAAAAAGATACTCATGCAACATATCCTCAAACTCTACAGTTCTACTAAAAATAAATAAAGAAAAATTAAAAATAAGAAAGAAAAAAAGGAAGAAATCATCCATCTAATCATTGGAAGGATTAAAATGAATATCCCCACCATGTTTACTACAGAGATGGCACTAGTTGCAAATTTGCTGTGGGCAGAGCTGACCCTAGGTTCCCATGCAAGGACTGATTTGGGGACCAGACACTGAGGGTGCACAGGATAAAGCCTTTGTGGATACCCAAAGCACAGTTTAACATTGTTAACTCTTTCCCGCATGCAAAACGACTTGCGTTCAGGAAATGCATAACATTCTCATGTTGCTGAAGAAAGAAAAAAAAAAAAAAACTAAAACAGAAACTCAGAGAAATAATATATGGCCAAACAACAAGCAAACCAACAAAAACGAAAACTCAGAGAAGTAACAAAACGCAAAGAAAACAAACAAACAAAAAATAACCCAACTTCTAAAACTACACTCAAATCTCTGCTTTTACTCAGACCTTTTGAGGACCTATGAGGAAGGAGAGGCTTCTGGGGTACAAAGCATAGGTTCTATGAAGAGTAAGCAGGTTTTGCACTTTAAAAGAGGCTCTACCAGCACTCCGGAACCTACAGTCGGCTCCAGTTAGCGCAGGAGACAAAAGATGCAGGCCATCTCCCTCTGATGCCTCTAAGTCGGACCCATGAGCTATCTTGGGCTACCATTCTCAATCACCCACCCTGCTGGAAATGCGCAGACGAGAAGGGCAGCCTCAGCCTCCTTCCGTCCCAGCGCTTCTGCTGACACAGCCCCACGACCTGACAGTTTACCAGGCAATAAAATGTTGCCGAGTCACTTGTTTCCTTCCTGTTTAGATTTCTACAGAATCTTGGGCCCGGCAAGATGTTCTGCTGACAGCTGAACTATGTGGCTGGCTAACCTTTGAACAAAGATGAGTCTTTGACCTCGCATGAATTCTTCCCAGAAGTCCAAGAAACAGGTTGGATCTGGGTCAGAGAAGCACGAAGACAGTGAGAGCTCTCCTAGAAATTCCATTGTGTGTGTGACCCAATATTTATTCCTGCTGTAGGCAATCAACCATCGTGTTTGCCTCACAATTTGCAGGTGCAACCTGATCTTTTTTGTTTTTTTCCTTTTGTAAACTGTTGCTAAATTCAAGAATGCAAGAATCTGTTGCCAGAAATGATTGACAAAAGCACATTGACAGCAATAAACAAGAATAGTGCTTTGGAGTATATCATCTTCTGTGATAACAGGGATAATTTTTTTTTCTTTATATATATGTGGGGCGTGTGTACATAAACCTGTGCTCATGTATAGAGGCCAGAGGAGAACATCTGGTGTCTAGATCTGTCATTCTCTACCTTAGTCTCTTGAAACACGGCTATTCACTGAACTTGGAGCTTGCTATTTTCACCTAGGGTCACTGACCAGTGAGCCTAACTATTGTCCTGCTGCCCTAACCCTGCACCTCAGTGCTGTAGTCACAGGTGCGTGAGGCCACACCAGCTCTGTACGTGCGTCCTGTGGATCTGAAGCCAGGTCCTCACATTTGGGAAGGCGGTGTTCTTACCACTGAGCCAACTTTCCAGCCACAGAGGTGATCCATGAATGAATGAATGAATGAATAAAACAGCCCATATGAAGGGGCCTACAGCTTTGAACTTTCAAGCTACTTGTTGGCTAAAATAGAGATGAAACGAATTGGGTAAGTTATTTTAAATGGTCCTTTTCGATAGCTTTATAACTGAGAGAAGCTTTCACGTAAAACTAGCCATTAAGATGTGTATATCTTCACACCGGTTCTCATATTGACAGCAAAGCTATTTTACCTACAACGTAATGGGATTTTCTAATTAGGGTTTCAAATGGAGTGTTGGGGAGCTGGCAGCATGTCCTGTGAGAGAAAGCTGATATTTCCAAGTTTTCCCTTAACACTGGAACCTTTCCACCCATCTTCCTGTCAGTATCTAAGCTGGTGTCAATAACAGAATAACAGACCCTTCCAAGGAAAGTTATAGGTGATCCAGAGAAGGTGATATTAAATTGATAGCAATGCAAAAATTGGCAGTCCTCTGCCTTCTGTCTTTATCCCTTGAGCAAAGGCTGTGGAGAAGGACAAATACCTGACGAACAATTTTTAAATATAGGATTTTAGGAATGATAGGAAAATGGCTGATAAAGAAAGCTACATACACTGGAATCGATTTGAAAGTCTTGTGGCTAGTAAGGCCGTTCTCTGTCTTGCTGGGTGGAAGGACCTGATGCATCAATTGTTTCTCATGTTGCTGATACTCACTATTGGTCCCGAGGACAATTACTTTCTAAGCAAAGTAGTGTTTAACTACTTTCTTATCATCCAAACTGTCTCATAAGCATAATTTAGTACTTTGCTTTTGTAATCCAGGATGCTGGCATCTTTTTCCTTTCTACTAAACCTTTTAGAGAGACACGCAATACTGTACTCATCAGCACCCTTGTTATCTGAACAATAATTAAAGACACAGGCAGAGAAAACAAAGGATAATATACCCAGTGAAACCAGTAACAGGAGAAGAGCCTCCGGCAAATAAAAGGGAGTGAACACATGCAGTTTCTTCTAGAACATGGTAGAAAAGATCTGAGGCCCTTCCATGTTGTGCAGCTCTGAGTCACAGAAGGCCAAGGCACTGGTGAGTCTAGGGGTCAGAACCGGAAGGCTAGACCTGAGTACAGAGACCGAAGACCCAAGCCTGGGGATTGAAAGGTGTTTGCAGATCTAGGAACCTTGTGAATTTACACAGTGGATCTCAACCTTCCTAATGCTGCAACAGTTCCTCATGTTCTCATGACCCCCGACCATAAAATTATTTTTGTTGCTCTTCATAGCTATAATTTTGCTACTGTTATGAATTATAATATAAATACCTGATATGCAGATGGTCTTAGGGCAACCCCTATGAAAGGGTGGTTCAACTCCCAAAGGGGTTGAGAACCGTAGGTTGAGAACTGCTGATTTGCAGGAATCATGAGTGAACAGTCATTTTATAGGAGTGATCAGGAAAGCGATGATGCTGATGTCAGCGTTAGGTGAGACCCGTGCTGTCCTGTGTCTCTCCTTCTGTCACACAGGTCTGAACAGTTGCAGGAGTTATAAAGGCAGAACAAGAGTATTTTAAGAGGAAAAAAAGTGAAAGCTAATATTTCCTGGTGAAGCCAAACTGAAGACTCTATAGGCTCAAGGCTTAGCTTGGATAACATCTCATTCTGAAGGTGTCCAAGCACACATACAAACGCATATATACAACACAGCCACGCACACACACATATCCATGTACATTTGTGCATGCGTGCAGATCACGCCACATGACCCCCACTCCCATCTTTATGATTTAGTGTATTTATTCTCTGGTTTGCTCTGTGTATAGTAATATTAAAATTATTCTTCCATTTCCTTATTCTATGGCCATATGTTCAATAACATCCTTCTTGACCAATTGTTTAAAATATCTTTAACTCCCTGGTATTTGACTTATCTTTTTAATGAATCCAGAAACTTGAGTAATTGATAAATGCTTACAGAATGGGTGAAAGGTTTGTTTGTTTGTTTATTTATTTATTTATTAGGATAGTGGGATCTGTGTGTGTGTGTGTGTGTGTGTGTGTGTGTGTGTGTGTTATTGGGATTAAACCCGAAGCTTTTTATGTTAGGCAAATGTTCTATCAGAGCTATATTTTCAGCCCAGAAGTTTTAATATTTGAAAATCTAAAAGCTATTAATTCCTGCTTTTGGAGCTACAATGCTTAATTAAATCTTTTTTCTGTGTGTGTTTGTGTGTGCATACATGTGTGTATATTCATATGTGTAGTATATATGTCTGTGTGTATATGTATGTATTTGTGTGTGTGTGTTGCTAAAGACAGAACACAAGGGCTTACACATGCAAAGCAGGCACTTTGGAACTGAGCTAACATTCCTAACTCTTGATTAAGCCTCAAGCAGTGTCTGAGAATCATATCTTCTCATTCCGAGAAAAACCCATTTTACTAAAATCCTTATCTATTTAAAATTGAAATTGCCTAATTGTTTCATTTCTTACTTTTCTATAGGCATTTTTTCCTCTTAAGTTAATTTCACAAAAAGCCACATGTAAGTTTAGGAACTATGATATATTTCTCAGGTCCCCTTACAGAAAAGAAGGATTCATACTTCTTTAGCTGCTGGAAGTGCCACAAACAAGTGGCTGTTGGCTACGAATCTCCCTTTAGAAACTGCCCCTACTGAAGGCAGACAGCTCTAGAACATACTTCCTCTAGGGGCAGCCAACCTCTTAAAACACCAGTCAATGCTGGCGTGGAAGTATCCAGGGCTTCCTTGATTAGAAATGACTGGGACTCGACCCAGTTCCCCATCAGACTGATTGAGGTTGGGATCAAAATGAAACCTGGCTCTCCCTCTGCTCATCCCTGCCTTTTTCATTTGACGTTTCCAGCCACACTGGCTAATAGGAACCCTAGTCCTCAATGTCTACTTGAAGGCCTACTTCTCAAGAAACGGCTGTGACAGGCTACCAGATGGAAGGTATCAGGCACAGGAGTCAGTACAGATGCAGCCTGTTCTGAATTTCAGAAACCAGCATTGGGTGAGGAAGATGTACAAAGTTGGGTGAGAAAGACACAGAGCAGACCAGGCACTTGGAGGGTCGGGGTGTGGATCTGGGAAGAGTTGGGGAAGGGTATGTAGAGGAATATTTGGAAGAAGTTTTTTGTTATTTTAGTTTCTTTAAAAACACAAAATGGTGTTCAGATTAGGTTTGTGTTCCCAGCTGTGGTACAGTTGTTTACGAGTTGGGTTTGGAACGCTTGATACAGGTGGCTACAATTTGGTTAGGTGCAGTCGTTCTGGCACCTGTAGCTTATTTTGGGGATTGGGTGCTGCGTGGATATATGGGAAAATTTGGCTTAGGGCATCTTTGGTTGGGTTGCTGTCGTTAGTGTGATAATTCCTAAAAGAACAAAAGTTGGAGAGATTGAGTTTACAGATCATAAGCTGAGACACTAGTCTGACTCGTTGTCAGCTAGTCCTCTTCAAGCTTAGGACAGCCTAAAAAGAGGCTGTGAAGATTGCTACCTTTCTCTCATGCTATATCAAGGCCGCTTGTAAAAGCAGCAAAGATTTCTTTCTATCCTTCCTTCCTCTATCCCTAAATTGAGGGTAAAAAATTGTAGCGTTCTGCTACAGGAAGGTGAATATGATCAAGATACGTTCGAAGTTCTCAAAGAAGTAATTTGAAAAATAAAAGTCTGAGGGAGTCTTAATCCAGGAGGGGTGGAGAACGGAAGGTTATCAGACCTCCGGCAGGAAGGAACTATAACCAACAGCAGCAGCTATTAGGTAAAGAGAGGTAAAGGAAAGAAGACAAGGAAAGTCAGAGATACTCCAGGCATCCTAGGATGGTCAAGGCCAGATGGATGAGTGGTCACGTAGGAGTGACAGGCAGAAAGAACAGCAACCCAGAAAAGATGACAAGTGAATCAGGTACGCATAATGGGATTGGAGAAAACAGGAGTGTGTGTGGGGAGGGCGGGGGGTCATCCTAAAGAGCCTGAAACTTATTTCACTCTGAGATAAAGGACCAGTGACTTTTCCATGGGAGAGAATACATTCCTGAACTTTCCACCTTCCGACCACCACTGAAATTATTTGGGAAAAACAAAGCAAGGAGAAGCAGCATTGACGTTTTAGCATCTTTTATAAACATGGACACAGTAACACCTTCTATTCACCAAGAAAAATTCCCAGCGCAGATGATTATTTTTTCTCAAAAAGTCTTGTTTTATTCTGGAAAAAGAACCCTATGCTTTTATTCCACTCCTCCGCTGAACGGTGAGCACGAAAAGCAAACAAGTGCCACTGATAAACACATATTGTAACGGAAACACAGGAAATGGACCGGTCTTCACCTTTTCATTGCAGCGCTTACTTTCTTATTTGCCTGTTTTACTTGTGTTTCCTCTCTGCCACTTCCGACAATAACAATTACTGTCCTCTGAGGTAAGGATGTGGATGCATCACGCCGCGTGATGCAAACGTTTGAGCTCCCTTCACCCAGTGGAGCCTTTATGTCTACCTGCAGATTATCCATGAATAAAACTACACAGATGATAAGCATAAATTCATGACACACAGCACTAAAGAAACACTTAGTGACCTGAATTATTGTCTGTGTACTATGAACTTAGGCAATAGGGCAGATACCAATTCTGATAACAGGACGCAATCTCTGGTGCCTTGCTAGCCTTGGTTCATTTTATCGTGCATCCTCTCTCTCTCTCTCTCTCTCTCTCTCTCTCTCTTCCCTACCTCCCTCTTTTCTGGCTCTCTCTTTCCCTTCCCCACCACACACTACTATAGGAATAAAGGTCAACGTTGATAATGTTGCCTTGGTTGGTGACGTCCATTCTCTCCTGGGCTTGTGAGGCAGCTCAGCTGCTAAAGCGCTTGCCAGTGAAGCATGGGGATCTCAGTTGAATCCTTAGAACCCAGGTAAAAAGCCAGACAGGGAGCTGGAGAGATGGCTCAGTAGTTATGTGCACTAGCTGTTCAATTCCCAGCACCCATGTGATGGCCTACAACCATGTATTAACTCCAATTTAGGGAATAAGATGTCCTTTTCTGGCCTCTGAGGGCACTAGGTATATGGTATATAGACATATATTCACTTAACTTACACTTAAAATAGAGCAATTAAATTGATGATGGTGATGATGATGATGATAATGACAACAGAGCCAGACATAAAATGCTTGCCACCCAAGCATAAAGACCTTGGTTTAATCTGCAGAACCCATGTAAAAGGCAGCCAGGATGGTGCCCACTTGTAATACACTGCTGGGAAGGAAGAGCCAAGGGAGCCGTGGGATGTGCTGATCAGCCAGCCTAGACTACTTGGTGAGCACCAGGCCAGTGAGAGACTCTGTCTCAAAGAACAATGTAGACATCATCTGAAGAATCACACCTGAGGTTGATCTCTCGATTCCATATGCACATGTACACATGCATACTCAGTACATATATGTTCACACACACACGCCCACTTCCTTTTTAAAAATTAGCATTCATTTTATTAGTGATACCTTGCTGTGACAGCCCTACACAGGGTCTACCCTTTTCCAGGTTGCTGTAGTTCTGTACTAGAAAAACACTTCCAAAGTCAATGTATATACTGGGATACTTATAATGGGAGAGCATTATGATTTGGACATGACTCTCTGGAGTCAGATGGAAGGTGTATTAAAAGTGATATGAAGACTGTAGGAGCTATCACAAACCACAGAAGAGATGTCGACTACCACACATGCAGGGCAAGTGACTAGAAATGCTGGTGCACTGGCCAAGCCATTCTTAGCTGGGCTAGGCTCATTCTTGCGCTCGATGACAAGGATTCTTGAACATGAGGGGCAATCGACCAAGATAACGTTCCACTTATCATGTCTCTCTGATTTTGAGAAGGGCCTTATTATCCTGCCTAATAAAGCAGAAAATTAGCCATTAGAGAAGAACTCATGATTAGACTTAGAAGCCTTAACACTCAATAGCAAGAGTCAAAAATCCAAATGGAATTTGTAGGTGCAAGATTTGATTGGAACCTAGAAAAAAAGGTTAGATTCTGTTTTCTTTTTGCTCCTAGACCGTGTGTAGTTGCATCAAAATGTGAATATACGGTCCGATGCAAAGGCATCTGTTTATCTAAGAACAGAAACATTGTAGGCCATGTCACTTCCTAATATGCTCTATAATATCTGCTGTTAGCCATGCTCTGCCACTGAGGGATGGCCACTTTTGTCTCGTGGAAGAACTTTAGCTAAATGCCAGATACAAGTCAGAGTGAGATGAACATCCTCTGGAATCCAGTAGGATACACCAAAAGCCTGTCTTCGTTGGTGCAGAGGGTCAAGAGGCATATGAGGCTGGTTAAGATGTTATGAATTTAACACTAGGCTTCACCTGCCCCAGATTAAATCCAGGTTCCTCAATCTGCTCCTCCACTGCCTTTGGTATGCTAATCTCCGATCCTCTGTAAAGTAGGATGGTGGCAGTTCCAGTAACCAGGTTGAACAAACATAAGATCATATCCAGTCTATAACCTGGGTCTTAGGAGCCAATAAGAAAGTGACATTGACTGTGCATATCATAGCAGACACATTATGTCCCTGTGACACATCCATTCATCGGTTCTTAAAGAACAGGACCCCTTGCTGCCCAACCACTTCTTCCTCTATGCATGGTAGAAGAATAAGCAAGAAACCCAGACAACCTCAAAATCCAAAGATTACCCAGAAAATAGGGGCAACAAGGACTCATGTACATTGCAACAAATCCCTGGAGAAAATAACACAGGAAAACAGCATTGCTTGTGCTTTGCGATTTTAGAATCTGAGATCTCTGAGGATTTCCTGAGTATTACACATGCAAAGTATTATCCTCAGAAAGCACTCAAGTCCCAGACAGATGGAGAATTCACAGACACAGCTCTTGATCAGTTCAAAGGAAGAAGAGTCTGGCTACTGATTGCTACTGGAATGGAACAGGACATCTCCCCAGCTGGTTATCACTGCCTATGAGGAAAAGGGAGATGAAAAGCCCCAAAGGACTTACAGGGTGAACCTCAAAAGATTTTTGGATGTTGGGTGAATGGAAGAATCACCACATAATGTCACAGGCAAATAGCTGATTAGGTGGTAATTGAGTCAAATCAGCTCCTCACAGCTCAACAGATTAAACCTAATGACATACACTCTTAAGGATATTCATGGGCAACTAAATCATCCAAGATAAAGATTCCTAAATTACTCACACCAAAATAGAAAGTCTTACAAATGCCAAATCCCATGCTAACCTTCAGATAGTTTTAGAAATTTCAAATATAACAGATTGCCACTACAAATGCCTTTGCTGCCACCGCGTGTCATCCTGCACCTCACCCAGCTCAGGCTGCGACCTGGCAGCAGGAAGTGCATAGAGAGGGAGACTCAGAGGAGGGTAGATCTGATAATCAAGACAAAGAGCCTCCGGTGGCAGTTAGTCTCAACCAGATTGGTTTTGCAATTCGCCATTCTACATCCTTTAATTAAAGCATAGAAGATACTGGACTATTCCCTTCTCTAGTATCATTCCAACCAAAGACATCCTCCAGCTTCCATCATCCTTGACGCTGGGAAACTGCATTTAAAATATATATGTGTGTACCTATGCGGAACATATACGCACGTTATATGTATAGATGCCCCTCTCCCCTTTCCACCCCGCACACAGGTCAGCAGTGGGTTTGCACTGCACCCCTGCTCAGGTTTGGAAGGACAAAGCTACATGCATATTCAACAGGTTTTCTACTATGGAGTTTAAATCCCATCTCCTATGAGAAAATCGAGACTAACTGCCACAGGCAGGTGCCTACCATGTTTGATATAATGGCACCAACAAGGTGCCACAACCCACCACACAGTCATCACAAACATACATCCTCTGAATTTATTTCTGCCACAAATGACACATTTTTAAGGATCCGAGGCATGCGTCTTAGGGGCACGAGTCAACAAAAACCTTAGAAAATAACAGAACAGAAGCCTTAGAAGAGAGCAGAACTTCTCAGAATGATTTGATGTAAGATGCTATAAAAAATACAGCATTAACTCAAACAGAAAGGAAGGAACAAAGCCACCCAAAACATCTAAATATCATCTTTGGACAATGTGAATGGTTGATTTCTGTTCATTGGAGCTTGAGACTTTCCCTCTCTACTTCAGGAGGTTGAAATTTGATCTCAAACACATGGCTTCCATACACACAGGCTAAAGAAAATTTACCATCAAGGAATTTCACTTGGCAACTTATTCTTCCAGGAAGGGAGAAATCAAGTGCTTAAATATTAAAACATCAGAACTCACCGCATTATCCGCGTCCCAGCAACCAATGATAGCATTTTTCCAGATGATGGGACATTCGTGTTCCACGTTCCCAGAGGCAATGAGACAAGAGGATGAGGGAAAAAAAGAGAGAGAACAGGGTTAGAAATGGCTGGAGGACTGCTGGTACCCCTCCACAAACTGCAACTCCTCTCCAGGACCCTCCCTCCCCAGCTGGACATCCCCAGTTGAGAAGAAAGTGTCTGTGGAAACAAGGTAGATAATTCAGGAGAGATGCAAAGGGATCATTCATTAGCTTTTAATTTAACAGGTGCAAATAGAATGACCAGAAGGTGTGTTTGAATGTGCAATAGATGTTTCCAGAAAGATAATAGGGAAGAATTGCCTGAACATATAGGAACATAAAAGTAATTAAAGCAAGTCTGGACTGGAAACGGGATGGAGGGACTGCTGTAAAGCTCATTTAGACCACATCCACGCCCTAACTGGAAACCTAGTGAGATTTATATGAAAGAATTTTAATTATACCTCTCAAAAGAATATAAATTATACTTCAGTTTATACGAGCTACAGCCAGACCATGGGGTAGATTTAAACCTTTCAAAGACAAGAGCAAGGAAATAAAATATTATATTATATTTTTTGATCCTGGTTAAGTATACTATCTAATATCCATTTTATAGGAGTCCAGGGGAAAAAAAATTAACAGGTCATTAAATCTAGAAACAAAGTGCATGGAATTTAACTAGTTTTATTCTGAAAAGCTACAATCAGTGCTCTATTACTGAGATTTCACAGTCCATGAAATCACATAGACATTCGTCAGGTGGATGAAAATCCCTAGAGCAAGTCTTTGTACCAAACAACATTTCTGCCACAGGTTTCAAGGTGAAAGGTCACTTGCCAAGGTCAGGCTAGAGGAATTCTCTTATTTGAGGGAGAGCACTTGAGTCTCTGTCTTGCATTGGTGCACTATAAAATTGGGTCCTTAAACAACTGCTGCCAACTTAAAGAAAGATTTTTTAAAGCCAACTGTTTATTTATGTCAGGGACTGTGCATTGAAGTTCCTTAAAGGCATGCGATACTAAGGGCCCATTTCTTTTTAGGGCAATCAGGCTGATGAGAAACAGCCCAGGAGCACAGACTCAGCCTTGGGGATTCATCCCTCTCTCCCCTCAGTAGATCCTAAGAGTAGAAATCTCATGCCACCCCTGAAGCTTAGGCCATTTGAAATTACCGGTTTCTGGGGCAAAGCCCCAGATGGAATTCCAGGAGACTCAGAACTATCTGATGAATCCCTGGGCCTGAGGTCATACCTGCAGTTCCTTCATCCTGTGTCCTAGGAGGCTCAGCTCCAATGCTGGGGACGGCTGGGAACAATGGGCTGTCTTCAGCTCACATTGTCTCAACCTGGTCTTGACACTGGGCCTGGGTGTAATGTCAATGTGGTCTGAGCATCTTCAATAGACAAAGAAAGGCTCGGCGGGTGGTAATAGCAGCACAGTCTGGTTCCTCGGCCTAAGTGGACTCTACCACAGCCCAGGGTCCTGAAGAAACATTTGTACACTTGTGTTTGTAGCAGCATTATCTATAAGAGCCAAGTGTGGGAAGCGATGTGAGTATCTATCAGTGGGTAATAAATGATCAAAGGACCGCTCCCTCTGCTATCCATTTTATAAAGACAGGAATTCTAAAGCCACAAATACACTCTGCTACATGAAATAAACCAGACCCAAAGGGCTAAGATGATATGCCTCAATTAATATGGGGCCTCTCAACCAGTCACACCTAGAGCACCAGAAAGTAAAATGGTGGTTTCTAGGCACTGGGAGGAAAAGGGGACTTGAGAGAAAGTGCAGAGCTTTAGTTTTGCAAGATGAAGAGTGAAGGATGCTGGCTGACCAAGCCACACACAGAGCACTACTGAGCTGCACCTTTAAAGATGACTGACAGAACATCTTAGGCCACACGTGTTTCACCAAAAAACTGCTGTCGAAATGGATTTTGGAATTATGTTGCTCCCCCACAGAGACTCAGTCTTCACTGTAAAGTGTTAAAAGATGTGATTTGTAATAGAACCCAAAGCAACCTAGTTTTAATTAAAAAACTCAGTTTTACTCCCAGCAGATGGTAGGGTGAGAGGAGCTACTTAGTGTGCACTCAAAGAAACCATGACGAAAAGGTCTGCAAAGCCCACAGTGAGGCCTGCTGTCAGCCTCTTAGCCCACGGCTCACAGAACACAGGGAAACTGTGGCTGCTGCTGTGGCCCAGAGGTGCCAGAGCCTCCCCAAACCCTGACCACCTCCACACTGCCAGCTTCTGTACGTCTCTGCTGCTATAGTCCAGTTAGCACCTTGGCTTGTGGGCAATGCTTTGTTTTTAAGCCACTTCACTCTACTGGCCTTAAGAAGTCACACAAAAGGCACAGTTGATCCTCTTTCATAAATTATTTTTATTTGAAAGGGTTGCTGGGAGTGTTGGTATACTCAGGAGGCTGAGGCAGGAGGATCAGGAATTCAAGGCCAGCCTGAGCTATAGAGTAAAACCAGATGAGTCTTGAAAAACAACCAAAATGAAACAAAAAGGCAAAAACAAATCCTCACTCGTGGAAATCTGAATGAGCAGTTGCTACAAGAAAAGAGAAGCTCAAGTATCGCCTTTCGAACTCCCTGGCCTCTCACAGCCTGCTGGCCCCAGAGAGCTGGAGATAATTTCCCCAGGGAAGGACTCAGGGGTAAGAGGTGCAGGCTCAAGGGACCAGTGGAAATCAGGAGGCCTTGAGCAAGCCACTGCCCACACCAGACTTCTTGGAGTGAAAAAGCAGGAAAAGATTCTGAGTTTTTCATAGAAAAAAGGCCAGAGGAGACCTTCCACAGACACAAGGCGACAGACATCCAGGCGGACGTATTTCCAGGGTGGACTTTGGAACGTCCTTGTCATCAGCCCGAGAGAGGTTCCTTCCCCGCGAACGAGGAGTCTGTGCTGGACAGATACGCTCTGGTCTCTACTGGGCTTGAGTGGGTCCCAGTGGATTCGGTGTTGAAGTTGAACCCCTATTGTGAGGGTTTAAGGTGGAAAATACTAAGGCTCTGGTTTTTAGAGGTCTTTGGGACAGGCCTGGGACCAGGGAAAAGGGCGGCAGTCCCATGACTAAATCCTAGCAGCTCTGGAAGAAAGAGGAGACCAGAACACACACAGCTCCCACTTTCTTCTCCTGTGCTGCTCCGTGCTACTGCAGGGCCCTTGGGATTATGAGTCGGAGATGCTTAAGGGTCTTGTAGACCCAAAGTGGGGGCCTGAGGAGATGGCTCAGCCTGTAAAGTACTTGCTACGCAAGCACGAGGACCTGAGTTCAGTCCCCAACATCTGCTCTTCTAGAACTGGAGAGGAATAGGCAGGCTGGCTAGTCCGCTCTTCTAGAACTGGAGAGGAATAGACAGGCTGGCCAGCCTAACTTAGTCAGTGCATCTAGGTCTCAACAAACAAGGTAGATTAGATTGCTTCTGTGGAACAGCACCCGAGGTTGGTCTCTGGCCTCTGCACACATGTTCATAACACCCAAATACATATATGTACTCACCCCCAACACACACATACAAGTACACACACAAGATAGAGGGCTTTGAACATACAGAACTATGGATAAATTAGATATAAGTTATCTGGCTTCTGGTATTTTTTTTATAGTAACTGTGGGAAATATAAAAGTGATGTATTGTCTTTTCTATCAGAAATTTAAATAAAAGTTCATTTAAAACAACTGTAAAGAATTCGTTTGGCAGAACTTCAAGTTCCTCCAGGGTCAGCACTTCATGAAATCAAAAATATGTGCTCAAGGTCACACTCGATGTTCTGCTTACAAATCGCACAGTAGCCAGCCATGTAAGAATGTGAAGCCAAGCTCTGGCCACTCAGCGTGAGACACAGGCCCCTTTAGAATGAGGAATGAAAACTCAGTGAGATCCTGGAGTTTTTCATGTGGGGTACCCCAGAGGCTCTGAAACCTTCTGCAGAAGTAAAGCTCGTGGGACTCAGGCCTATTTACAGCAGTAGCATAAAACAGACAGACAAATGGAAACCACATTTTCTACAATTCCTGTGTGTCAATCTTGTTAACCAGGGTTCTTTGTATTTTTATTTTTTGAGATTATAGTATAATTACAATATTTCTTTCTTCCCTTCAATCTGTCCCATAAACCCTTCCCTGTTTTCCTTCAAACTTGTGGCCCCTTTATTTTTATTTATTTTTTTATCAATTGTTTCTGCATGCATTTAAATATATTTTCCCAAATGTAACCTGTTCAGTCCGTGTAATGTCACCCATGTGCATGCTTATCACTTGTTGACTACCTTTTAATCAAACAAAGTCGATGGGCTTAAGGTTGGGTCCAGTGTCTGGGATACTGTCCAGAGGCCAAAAGAGGGTGTCTGTCCTCCTGTGAAGTTACAGATGGTTATAAGCAACAAAGTGGGTGCTAGGAGTTGAACCTGGGTACTCTGGAAGAGCAGCCAACACTCTCCATCACTCTTCAATCAGATCTATTTTTATTATAGAAAACAGAGTCAGCCTTGAAAAATATTTCCCGAAGGTAGAATGTATTTATTATTGCCAGTTTACAATTCATTCAGAGAAAATATTATTAAAGTTCTCCCTAAGTATTCCCTAGTGCAATTATCAGAATCAACTAAGCAGGGCTCATAGGGGCTCCCAGAAACTGAGGGGACAATCAGGGAGCCTGCATGGGTCTGGGCTAGGTCCCCTGCATATATGTTATGGTTGTTAGCTTGGTGTTTCTATGGGGCTTCTAACAGTAGGAAGGAGTGTCTCTCTGACCCTTCTGCCTCCTCTTGGGACCCTTTTCTTCCTACTGGGTTGCAGAGTACAGCTTTGATATGAGGGTTTGTGCCTAGTCTTAATGTATCTTGCTGTGCCATGTTTGGCTGATATCCCTGGGAGAACTGCTCCTTTCTAAAGGGAACTGGAGTGGGAGTGGAACTGGGGGAGAGAGAGGGGGAAGACTGGGAGGACTGGAGAGAGGAGAAACAGCAGACATGTATTGTATAAGAGAAGAATTAATTAAGAACTAAAAATATAAAAAAAATAAAAACAAATCAAACAAACAAAAACCCCCAAATATAGCATGTACAAAGACATGCTCTTTGCAACCTTTGATGATCTATTCCTCCATATATAGAGGGAAAAAATGCTAGAATTATTGGCTGTTGATTTAATGTCACATCACTTAGATTAGCAAGTCTTTACTTCTCCAGAATGCACCTCAAGGACTCCAAGAAGAAAGATTTTTGCTACACGATCACATGGACAGGAGAAAACTCTTCTAACACTACCTCTGGCTAATTTGTGGGAAATGTATCTTGGTACACTTCCCTGTCTGTCTTTCTTGATACTTCCTGTGTTTCAGTAGAGCTAGAATCAAGGTCAAGGCTCCTGCCTGGGGATCCTTTGCAGCACTGAAGGAAATCAAACACTTCTGCGAAGGATGGGCTTTCAGACCCCTGTGCGGCTCACACCACTGCCATGCCCTCCCTCTTGGTTTTTCTTTCTACTTCTCTGCTCAGAAGTTGTTGCAAACTTAATCTGTTCTCAAGGCCCTTGTGTTGAAGAGACAGAGCGATATAGAGAGAGAAATCCATTCATTTTCAGATCTACTAAAAAGACAGGGGCTAGAGGGGAAACATCAGTGCACAGTGATAGCAAAATGTTTGACTTGGAACCTTGGTGTCAGCAGGCTAAAAATAGCTCTTTTAATATTCAGTCTGTGGGAATAAATCACACCGGAAACTGTGATGATGATTTTAATAACAAATTGAGAGTTGTACAGTAGCAAAGAGAAACAACTAGCCCGTGGCAGGGTCAGCAGTATGTGAAGAGAGACTACTGACTAAGTCAGAGACAAGGCTAATTGTGCCAAATGTTTTCACTGACCCTAACTTCTCCAGAGATGCCTGCTGGGAGCTCAGCTAGCTGGAAGGACAGGACACAGACTAAGCAACACAACACAGAAGTGGCCAGAACCCGTTCTCTTAACCGAGAGAGTGCAATAGTTTTGATGTTAAGCGTCCCCCAAAGGCCTGTGTGATCAAGGCTTGGTTCTTAGGGTGGCAGCTGGGAAGTACTGAAGCCTTGGAGAGGTGGAGCGAGTGTGAAGTCTTCAGATCACTGGGGTCACTTCCTTAAAGGGAACATTTGGACCCCAACACCCTGTCACACTCTTTTGCTTCTTGAGCATGCATCCAACACTTCACACTCCCACCACAATGTCCCACCTCAACATAGGCCTCAAAGCAATGGACCCTCCTACCACGAACAGAAATTTTCAAAATTTTGGATTCAAAGAAGACTTTTATCTTTGTAAGTTAATTATCTCACATATTTTGTTTTAATTGGAAGGTGACTTTGCAGAATTCCTTTGTTGGACAATATGATTAGCTTTATAATATGATGCCTAATTGTTTTTCAATGTTATTAGAACAATTTAATTATTTTCTTCAAGTGATATGTAAGATTTGGTATTTTCATAAAAGCCTAACTGGCAAGTTACCACAGTTTATATTGTGGTAATTTGTCTTTATCTTCTAGGTCTCTGTGTAACATGATGAATACCATTCCATTTTTATTTGCACATATATTCCCATATCATGTGTCACACCACCTTGCATATAAAATATGATTTATGAATATCAAATTAAAGGTCATACTACAACCTGCACTGGATTTGAGTCTCATGGTATTTTATGTTTTGATATGGATAGAGTGGAAGAATTTTGGATTTATCCATCCTTTCTGTAAATATAATTAATTCAGATTACTTTCTACATATTGCTTAGACCATCATAGCTACTAGAATGGCTGTGTTATTTAAGAAAAATAGACGGTAACAGATTTTGTGGAAGGAGTGGATCACGGAAGGTAAAAGCCTGACCATGGCAGAGTGTGTGTGAGCCTGGGGTAATGGTGCTGGAAGACAGAGGGAGCACTGAAGAGAGATAGGGTGAAGCAGTTTCATCAGAGTTCCCTGCCTTAGGCTCTCCATTTGGGGAGGCACATGTAACTTCCTGTCCCAAGATCTCACAACTGATACTAATCGTTTCAATATTCATTCATAACAAAAAATGGACTAGCCTGAAACCTAACCCTAATTTTTAACATTTCTTATCGGGCAAAGAATTAAAATTGTGAACAACTACCGACAAGTACACGTTTGGAAGAAGTAAGTCATCTATGCACGGGGAATTCAGAAAGTAGTCTCTGACTTTTATTACCCTAGGCTTTTTACTCCAAAGGCTAAAAAAGCCAGAGGCCAAAAACAGGGTCATTTTCATGTTCTTGAAAACAAAACGTGCAACATCTATTAAACTAAGCACATGTTTGACCATGGTTTGTCCTCTGCTTTGAAAAATACTCAGAAAAGGGATGCTATTTTCAGGGGCAATGTCAAGTTTTAAAGAAGACAGTGGGCTACAGACAGAACAACTATGTCAGCAACATTTTCAGCATATGTGAAAAGGACACACACCATGGGATCCACCCCCCACACACATGAATATGGTAGGAAAATAAAAGTCTTCTAAACATTTCAAAGTCACTGACCTTGTCTTCCCCAAAATCTCTGGCGCTGGCTTGCTTATATCACGTGCAAACAGATACTTTAATAGGTCAATGCCAGAACCCAAATTCCTGAGTTCAGTGTGTATTTTTGTGAACAGTGACAAGCCAACAAAACATGTTAAGAGCTCACCATAAATCTCCACAAAGTTACCTCATGTGTACAAACTCAGCTGGTCTGTACAGTCAGACCATCTAACCAGCAAGAGAACAGCTGTGTTCGGAACAATGGGTTTAGCGCTGGTGGAATGCTTGTATTCACAGACACCCCGTCTGGTGTTAAAGGTGCAATCACATCGATTGCTTAGTATGGGTGGATGTGGGAGACAATATAGACAGAGATGTTTAAAATATGGTTAGTCCACTCAGCCACTAAATCATCTTGAATACTACAAAACTATTTATGGGCCCCGATTTCAATTATAAAGCACCATGCAAAACCAAGTTGCTAGGATGACCTGTATTTATGAAATATTTGCTGTGTGTTCTATGTTAAAAAAAATAGACCCACAATATCTGGCTTGAGGTTATGAAAAAAGATTTTGGAGGTGGGAGTTGGAGCTGGGTTAATATTTAAGGAAAGAAATGTTTAATGGACTAACTAGTTTCCTGAGAGCACACTATGATGTGGTCTACTGAATGCCCAGATACTCACTGACCTCCCACTCTCCAGAAGCAGACTAGCAAAGTCTAACAGGGGTGGGGTGGGGGTAGGGACTGTTCTCTTCCATTTTATATATTTTTCTTCCATTGTCAACTCTTTTCCTTACCCTTGCTAAAATTATACTTTCGGTGAGAGCAGTAATTTTATAGGTCAGGCGCTCTTCCCCATCTCAGCTCTCTTCCGGGCATCAAGGTAAGCACAGTCTATACAGAGCCTGCTCCCCCAGCTCAGCTGTTCCTTGAAGCATTGCATAAGGGATCACAGCAGGAATGTGCCACTTGCTACCTCCCAGCGGGGGCCAAGAGGACTTTCATCTTCCTCTAGGCTGTCAGATGTAGCAAATCTTCCTTCTCTTATGCCAAACGAAGGCCAGCTCAAATTAGTTTAAAGGATGTGCTAGACTTTAGCCATTTATTTGACATTTTGATTTATTCTAGATAATCCCTCCTGCTATGCTTTGGGGGAAAAAAAAATCCTGTATCTCTCTGAATTCCTCTAAACCGAAGGAGAGAAGTAAAAGACGTATTTAATGGAGACTCCAGATAATGTGGTAACCAATGATAGTTAATTCAGAGTAATAATACATTAGCAGCCATCAGCTGTGTCCACAGAGCAACTACCTGGGAAACCCAAACCTACAATTATCATTGCTGTTAAAGAATTCTTCGGTAGATTGACATAGCAAAATGTGTGCAAACCGGCGCTGTCCTTCCCTTACGCCCAGATTGTGTTTCAACAGCACTGGATTGTAGAGAACAGTCAAGTCCAAGCTCTTGTTTTCTTAGAAAACAAAGGTCTCTCATCTGTGGCAGTGCTCGAGGACTACAGATCTGAAAGCCAAAGCAGCTGTGACTCCATCATGAAGAAGCATAAACTATTATCCAGGGAAATTAAGCAATGATGAGCCCGCAATCTGGAAGGCGACGGACTTATCTTTCCTGAAACACACCTAGTCATCCTCTAACGGTACGCTGCTGAGACCAAAGCTGCTCTTAAAACACTGCAGAGTAGCCTGCTGGGTATAGCAGTTACATATGGAAAGCAGAAAAGGTAAAGTGAGACGAGGTGATACTTTTCACTTGGCGAGGAGCTTTGACAACCGGGTCATCCTGTACACTTAGACGGCATCACTCAGTGTACCATTACCTAATTCATTTCGATCTCTGATCCGTTTTTTTCAACAGGGAGCAAGTAACTAAGAATAGCACAAATTATTCATCTTTTATAAATACAATCTGGAAGATGTTGTGACATGATAATACTCCCCCAAGACTCATACATCTTGTGAGAGAAAAGTATCTCAGCCACGGGACCGCTTTAAAAAAAACACCTGACGTCTGTGAGAAGGCTCAGTGGGTACGGGAACTTGTCACCAGGACTGAGGGCTAGAGTTTGAACCACAGGATCCACAGAGGGGAAGGCGAAAATAGGCGCCTACAAGTTGTTCTCTGACCTCCACGGGAGTATCAAGACATGTGAACACCCCTCTCCTGTAACACAAAACATAAATAAATAAATAGATAGATAGATAGATAAACAAATAAATAAATAAATTTAAAAAAAAAAAAGCAACCCAAAACCTGCATATTTTCAACCTTACAATTCCAAGATTTAAACATCATAAGAAAAAGCAGAGTTTTAGAAAAGAAGCCAGATTAAGAGGAGAAAGAATCAAGACATACACACAGCTTCAGGTCTCTGTGGGATACGTGCAACACAGCCGCTTCCAGGCTGGCCTTCTCTGAGTTTCTCTCCTCCGAGGTTAGCCCTCTGCTCCCCACTACACGGCTAACTTTTCCAGCTGCTCTTCTTAAAGAATCCTCTGTGGTTCCCCAGTCTATGTGAGGAATCCCAAAATGTCTTGACCTTCCAAGTTGTGTATCTCCGTTTGGACCAGTAGTTATCAACTTGTGGGTTGCAACCCCTGAGGGTGTCACATGATCCTTTCACAGGGTCACCTAAGACCATTTTCGCATCAGATGTTTACAATTTATAACAGTAGCAAAATTACAGTTGTAAAATCGGAGCGAAAATAATTTTATCGTTGGGGGCCACCACAACATGAGGAACTGTATGAAAGGGTCTCAGCATTAGGAAAGTTGAGAACTACTGGTTTAGGCATTTATAAGGGTCACTGGACCTTATGGTGTCACAGAGAACAGTGACCCTAGGCTCACTACTACATCCAGACAACAGGGAAGTCAGAAACAAAGGAACTCCCAGCAATTCTGATGACGGTGAACTGCCAGTCACAGGCACTGGCTGGTATCCACTGATGCCTTTGGGGTCTCTGATGTTAGATGTATTTTGGAGACCAGAATAGGAGCATTAAAAAGACACAGGAAGGTTTCAGTTACATAGTTAGGGAAGAAGTCCTTCAACCATGTTTGGAGAGTCTGACTGTGTTTAGAATTGTCACTGTTGCAGAAGACAGAGTCACACCATCACAGGTGTATTACAGCTTAAACCCTTACGGCCCGGTTACAGCTGGTATCTAACATACAAAAAGTGTTCTTTCAAAAAACAGAACTCTCTCCATTCACTCAAAACAAATGAAAGTACAGAAATTTTACCTGATTATTTGGTAATTAAATATTCAGAGAGAATAAAAGTTTCTTAGCACAGACAGAGTTAATACTTGAGATTTAATACTTCTCCAAATCGAATGATCCAGTATGCGGGGAAGGGGTGAGTAAATCAACAAAATAATCATCTGCTTTTGACATGAAAAAATTGTTTTGCACTAGGATTATCAGATGTATCTACGCAGGGCTAAATTTTATTTCTGAATACGGCCAGAAGTCAATAAACATATTCACAGTCTAAAGGGTAAAATGTAAAGATTGAAAGAGAAAGTCAATTCATTAGAATGCATTGTCACAGTGAATTAAATCTCAGTGGCATATATCACATGGCAGAGAGGAATGGTGCTTGTATGAATGAATGCTTAGTGTGTACCAAGCCACTTTATGAGTACTCCTACTTACAGTAACTCTGCAGGTAGGCATTACCAAAGCAGCTTCACAGAAGAATGGGCAGCTCAGAGAACACCAGACCATCAGTGAGTTTCAGCACCTGGGTACACTGTCAGTTAGTGGGCACCCCAATATACTTTGCACATGCTAATAAGACTACCTTGCTCATTTTAATATTGCATCACCATATTGATTCTGCCTCTTAGGGTCTGCAGGCCAGATACAGGTGAACCTAACTTATGATTGCTTGGCTTGATGCCAAGTCCAGGGTACTATGAAGCCAGTGGGAACTAGAATTTGAATTTTGATTATTTTTTTGGGGGGGTGGGTGCTAATGATGCTGTGGCATGATCTTCTCCTAAGATGTTGGGTGGGGTCAGGAGCCAACACTGTAGTCAGCCATGCAGTGCCGAAAGGGCACTGGCTTGCTGAGCTCTGATGCCCTCAGGCTAGATGTGTTAAAATCATTGCCGGCTTAGGATATTTTTAACGTACAATGGTTTATCAGGATATAACCTCATAGTGAGCTCCGGAATGCTTACACATTCTCATTTTGTGTATGATATTATCTTACTTCTGGTACAGACTTAAAAGAGTGCTTGACATTCAAAAAAAGCATCTATCTTAGGTAGAATAAAAATGTATTTTATTCTGTGGGCACAGTTGCTTTTACAACAGACCTCCATCTTATCAAAAGCAACCTGGGCCCAACAGACTCCCAATCTCATCACTTAACTCTGCAGAATTTGGTGACAGTTTGTAGAGAAATGGATAGTTTTTCTTTCTTTTCCTGTTGCTGTTTGTAAAAGTGGTTGTGTGCCTTGGTTTAGGGCTGGCTGTACTTGAGCTCAGATTCAGTCTCATAAATGTTTCCTGTGGTAGTTTTATGAAAGATTGAAGAGAGAGCTATATGGTATACTGCTGAACTTGCATCAAACTAGCAATCAAAATGCTATAAGCATCTCACTTTATCACCCATAAAACACACCCACAAATAAGATATCATTTGGTTTTTGTGTCCTCTATATGACGTGGGAAATTTAGTTACTTCCATTTGCCAGTGAGGAAGTGGAGTCTTAGAGAGGTCTGGTGACCGTACAGAGAGGACTGTTTGATGCTAGCCACATACCAGTTCACAGTGAGCGGACAGCACTATTCCAGTTCTGCTGCAGTTATGTATACTTTACACATACCACCTGCTCAGTGCAGATACATGGATACCACAGCCTTGCTTACTCATGGACAGACATACACTCACTCTGATTCCAGGACAGCTTTGAGTACGTAACTCTAACATTATAATAAGGTCACTAATTCCACAATATTTAAAGCCTCAGTACTGAACTATATCATTTCCCCCCCATTATTCCTCATGAGCAATGGACTATTCTCTTAGTCACTGCTCTATTACTGTGAAGAGACACAGTGACCAAGACAACTTATAAAAGAAAGCATTTAATTGGAGTCTTGTACAGAAATAGGCCTGTGTGGAAGCTAGGAAGGGTCTGTATTCCAGGGGTCTATGTGAAGAGATGACATTTAGAGGCCTGTTTGGTCCAGATGGAATGTAGAAAGAATGTTAAGAATGTTGGTATATACCTTTAATCCCAGCGTTCAGAAAGCAGTGGTAGCACACACCTTCCAGTATTCAGACGGCAGTGGTGGTCCATACCTTTAACGCCTAAGACAGAAACAGAGTTTGGAAGCAGACACAGGAAACAGAACTCAGAAAGAATCAGTGTCACATAAAAAGAGACATCTGAGAGTCAGTGATGGGCAAGCAAAGTGACTAGTCAGAGAAAGAGTTAGCAGAGTAAAGACATGCCCAACTTTCTCAATAGAAAAGGCAGGTTCTCAGCTCAGAGCAGAGTCAGTTACAGCAGGCAGTATGAAGCAAGCAGTTTGAAGCAAGCAGATAGAAGAACAAGACACAGAGATAATGAAGTGGTCTGACTGAGAAGCAGAGAGGTTCACTGAGGCAGTATGGAGCAATGAGAGCTCAGAGAGTCACAGAGACACAGAGGTAGCTCAGCAGAAGAAGTCAGTATCAGAAGGGAACATTGAGTCAGTTTGAAGCTGAGCAGAGCAGGTCAGTCAGAGAATTAGCCAGAGTCAGCAGAGTCAGAAGAGTTCAGTCAGAAACAGTTAGCTGGCTCAGAAGGTCAGATTGAACAGAACAGTTCGGTACAACCCTGAGTTCAGAAAGAGCTACTCAGAGCGGCTCAGTCAGCAGTACGTCTCAGAGGCTTAGGCTGAAGCCTTCCAGCTCTAGACTGAAGACTAGACTGTACAGAGGCAGAAATGCCCCAGGCCCCCAGTATTAAGAACCAGAGACTGAATTAACAAAGGAATAAACAGCCTTTGCCCTGAATGAATTCCCAAACCAATGGCTATAGGGGCTGCCTTATAATTTCACAGGCTTAGTCCACCATCATCATGGGAAGGAACATTGTGGCAGGCAGGTGTGGTACTGGACAAAAAGCTGAAGGCTACTTCCTGATCCACAATAGAGAGGGGGGTGGCTGGCATGGGCTTTTGAAACCACAAAGCCAACCCCAGTGATACAGTTCCTTCAAGTGTATCCAACTACTCCATCAAGGCAATACCTCCTAAACCTTTTGAATAATTCCACTCCCTGGTGACCAAGCATTCAAACACGAGTCTATGGAAGTCATTCTCAGTCAAACCAACAACCTATGGCACTTCATGACCGTAGAATTATTCATTCAACTTTAAAGATTTGTGTATTTAAGACTGTGTGCAAGCATTTTTGTTGGTTGTATATTGAAACCAGCAATCTTTTTATAATAATTTCCCTACTTGACTTCAGACATTTAATATGCAACAAGATATAGCTTCATGTTTTCACTCTTTAAAAAATGTGAATGCAATCACAAGAAATCTCTCATTTTCTAAAAATTGGGAAAAAGAGTTTTATCTAGACTGAAGCATTTCAGCATCCATGCACGACAGCAAACTCAAGCATGATGCTACTTTGTAAATCACAGAAATCAGATGAAACGCTTCCTAGGAGTGACTGGATATGAGACAAACCATAGACCCCCGAGCTAGGAATCTTCTCCCGTATTTCTGGGTGCATCCTACACTTCACGGGCATCTTGCCCAGTTTTTCTCATTTTTCTTTCAGCTCAATCACTATCATTTTGGCTGCTTACATCTATTCTGCTTTTGAAAACTCTGTGGAGCTCACATGACCATACTCTCCTCTCTACAATGAAGAATGCTAATAGTTTGACAGATTCTTCCAGCTTCTGAAGCTTAAATTATCCATGTAATTAGACAAATGAGGCAGAGGATAGTTTTTGAAGTTTCTAGATAATGGCTCATGCCTGTCAGGATTTGCTCAGGGGCTGGCTCTTTCTTCTTCATTCTAACTGGACACAGGCAAGGAAGAGCCACTCACTCCTTGGGAACTTACGGGAACTCTTATGCTGGCCACCATTTGGTGAGAACCAAGATAGCGTCTGAGCTCTCAGGTGATAGTGTGCAGCAAGGAACAAATGTGTGGTAAGTGCCATAGCAGAGGTCAGATGGAAGAAAGCCCTGAGAAGATGCAAAACTTCACGACGGTTGTGGTGATTGAGTTTGATTTAGAACAATCGTAAGGGCTCAAAATGGACAGGACCAGATGAAGGAGAAATGCTATGAAAATGACATGAAACGAAGCAGAGCACGCATGGGCATCAGTAAGAGGTGTATGGTTCTCCTGCAGGAGCCATGGGAATTGTATGAGCATATTGCTACCGAATGCAGGATGCTGAGGACAAGGCTGGGAAAGTGGAGGAGTTTTGGCATATGGAGCGATGTATCAAAACAGCACTGACCAAGAGTCGATGTGATCTAAAACAGTATCATCCTGGTCTACACAGGAGTCACAGGGTGGACTCAGACCTGATGGCATTGTGATTGGAAGGACTGGAGTGGCAAGCCTTGCCACACAGCACTGGTATTTCCGTAGTGTGTGTTTATTCAGGAGCAGTGCATAAAGGTAGAAATGAAGGTAGAAAGGGTGAAATGTCCACTTGGAACCAAGAAGAGCAAGCGAGACTAAATTTCTAATGGAGGCCAAATCATTACAATTCAGATCGGGCAATCATTCATCCAGCTAAGAATCTCTTCCCATTCTGGAAACCAGTGCCCTATTTCTGCAGAGCTAACCTAAAGACCAAGCCCAGAACTAGATGTTGCACTGAAGATGTGTGTTACTGACTTCTCAGAAAGCTTCTTTCTGCACTCTTTACAGATGGGGACTCTGAGGTCTTAAGTACATAGAAAAAGCCATGGCAGGAGCGAGGAATCTAAATTCTGGATCACTCTGGTCTTTTTAATAAAATCAGGCTTATTGACATACCTACCACTTCAGACATAAAGGGAATATTCTCTCTCTCTCCTCTCTCTTTTTACATATATTTGTGTGTGTGTGTGTGTGTGTGTGTGTGTGTGTGTGTGTATCCCAGTATGAAGGACTGGCATGCACTCCTTTGTCTGCATTCTGAAATCCCTCTTGAATGGTCCCCAGTCACACTGAACTCCATTTTCCTGGATCATCGCTGCTTTCCACCTAGTTAACTGCTCACTCCCTCATGACACAGCATTCTAAGATAGTGTTCCTTCAAACTGATGTCTCCAATTCTTTTCACGGGGTACTGTCCCTTGCATTAGCTGTAGGCTGTGACACATTTAGCTTGTCAGAACACA
Source organism: Cricetomys ansorgei (assembly GCA_026225945.1). NCBI lineage: Eukaryota > Metazoa > Chordata > Mammalia > Rodentia > Nesomyidae > Cricetomys > Cricetomys ansorgei. The sequence goes on along the minus strand of JAMJFZ010001203.1, from coordinate 20,157,606 downwards.
TTTTGGACATACACCGATCCTCCATTTTATGTAACACCATCAAAGCACTAAATTCTCCTAAATGTACCGTTCACATACTACACAAACAGCATTAAGCCAAAACAAATGCTTTTCTTCTCCTTGGCCACTAGTGTGACCCGGTGAGACGAGACGTTATAAACTTCCTATTCACTCACTATCTAGATTTTTCCATCTCAATTGTGAAGATTAGGTTTGATGCCTTTGAAAATCTCTAGTCTCATTGCTTAGCAGCTTGCCAATGAAGTCCTCTTTCCATCTATCTATTTGTTTATATTTAAACTGACAGCCCATGATTGTACATATTCACAGGGCAGAATGCGGTATTTGAACGCATGCACGCAATAAGCAATTCCATAAGGCATAGTCATTGACATAGTCATCATCTCAAGGGTTAATCATTTCTTTGCATTGGAAGCAGTCACAATTCTCTTACCATTTGGGAAAATACAGCAACTCATTTTTAACTGTGGTTACCTTACCGAGTCATAGAACTCTAGAAAGTTAAGTCCCCAATAGAACTGCATTTTTGCGCCTGCTGACCAATCTTCCTTCCACTTTTTCCTTTTGTGTGATCAAGTCTTTTATTTCTTTACCTAGGTGAGAACAAGTAATGTTTGCAGAAGTCCCATCTTTCCAAAGGGGGTTCTCACTACCTTGGTAAGCCATTTCTGAATCAGAAAAATCCTTTGTTCCATTTGCTAGGTCTCACACTTCCCTTCTAAGTGTCTCAGAGAACTCTGAAGTTGTAAATTAATTCTTATAGGCAGAGTTGCAGGAGGAAATTATTATTCTCCTTGTAGATGAGGAAGTAGCGGTCTGGACTAGACCGTGACTCATCCCACTCTCTGGATCTTTTTTAATGAACTATTCACAGCTAGCCTGCCCTCACTTTAAATGTCCCACACAAATCACACCCTGTTGTAGTTATTGATCTTCTTTTGTTTTCTCTTTTTATTTCTAGAAAAAAAAAAGTGTGCCACTGTGTAGCATATTGTGAAGACTGAATTCTTTGCGGCTGGGATAATATAAAGAACCTATGGATCTAGTTTGGAGGAACAGGAGCATTGAGATGCTGTGCTCGTGACATTTCTATTCCTGTGGCAAAACACTATAACAAAGACAACTTAAAAAAAGAAAATGCTTAATTGGAATAACTGTTTCAGAGGGTTAGAGTTCATGACCGCAGCAGGAATAGCTGAGAGCTCACAACTTAATATGCAAATAGGAGGCAGAGAGAAGCACATTGGGAATGATCCAGACTTCTGAAATCACAAAGCACACCCCTAGTGACACACCTCCTTCAACAGACCACACCTCCTAATCCTTCCCCAAAAGTTTCAACAACTGGGGACCAAGTATCAAACATCTGAGCCTATGGGAGCATTCTCATTCAAATCACCAAAGACAGTACCAGATTTTCCCAGAGAGCTGAGTGTTTTAGATTAGTCCATGCAACCCAAAGATGGAATTGACATGTAGGCCAATTTTTGCACTGGCTAGAGTTCTTGTTTGTCCAGGAGACATTCTCCTTCATGAGACGCAAACAGTGAGACTCATCCTTCCTGGTATCCCCCTTGTTGCTGCTCACAGTGCTGAGAGTAGTCAACTTCCCCACCTCTCTATACAATGGTATCAAGATCATGTTTCCTTAGTGGATCCACATAGAATGTAAGCTTCCTGTGAACTGTTGTGTTCATCCTGCTCCAAACTTAATGAACTAAGGAATACTATATACCTCAAAGTAATGTGTTCCCCATTTCTAAACAGCATTCAACCAGAGACCATTATAGACAGACTTCCAACAACTCTATCATTTTGATTCTCTATACATTATCCAATTATCTATGTGCTTTCTCATGTGAAGCAATGTCACCAATCCCAGATTTTCAAAATCTACAACTAAGTAGTACACATTGGTCCTCAAGCTAATGATTATCAATAGTTTAAAATGATTTTTAACAAGGATTAATCCTAGAATTTATCCTAGCAATTATTACCTGCCTTTTCGGGTCAGTGTTTTTCAGTATAAGCATCAGTTCCTGGATGTTTGTTAGACACCTACTGTGTTCAAAAGAGCCATGCTCCTAACAGCCTACATCCCAGTGAAAGGGATAGCGCCTAGCCTGAGGTGAAAGGTCAAGGTTTAAACATAGAGTTTCTCCAGTCCTTAGCACAAGCTAGTTTAAGAAACCCATTCAAAAATCCTCAGTGGAAGGACTGTTAAAGAGTGGTCTTTAACTCTTCAGGAGCCAACCTGGAAATTCTATGTCCAATTAGAAGGGGGAGTTCTAGACCCCCAAGGTCATTTCAGAAGCAGCCAGAGCTGGAATCCTTATCGATCCAAATCTAGTTCACCCAGCTCCCAGTTTACCCCGCTGCTCCCATAGACCACATGTTTCCAGTCTGGCCTGTGCAAATCTTAACCGCTCCACACAGACTTGCTCTACTAGATTATGGAATCTGTTTCTATTCAAATAGAATTTAGATTTAAGCCGCAATCAGATCAGGGATTTACAGCCCTTTCTACTTTCATTCATTTCGTGAATTTCAACCCTCTTCCGGCCCAGTCTTAATCCAACACACTTCAGAGAGAATTACATGAGCGGTCCAACAGCCTGGTGTGGGTAAGGTAGGGAGTATCCTAACGCCCAAGTCCGCTTAGGAGAGTGCCCAAGGCCGGGGCGAGGTCCTCGGGGTTGGGTTGACCTTAATTCCCCTAGGGACCCTTGGCTCTCGACCCGCCCTCTCGCGATTCAGCTACACGTGTGATCCTGGTTGCCCGCCGCCCTTGAGTGCCTTTTGGAGGCCGCCCTTTGCTCCCAGGAGGATTTCACCGCTGGGACCCAGGGTTTCTCGGAAGGCGCCCCGGGGCTAGTGGAAGGAAGCTCTGGCGGCTTCTCTTCTGCAGAAGGAAAAGCGAAAGCCACCGCCGGCAGCTCCAACCAAGTGCACCGCGTGGCTGCGGCTCCTAAAGCCGCAGAGGCGGTCACCAAGAGCGGTGCAGACCCGGTTCTCAACTTCGTGTTCGACTCGGGTGCTCCCTAACCGGCCTCAGCCCCCAGACTCCTGGTTCTGCTCGCAAATCTCAGATCCCAGAGTCCCTGTCCGTCTCGGTGCACCCGGCCACCCTCTGCGGCGGAGCGCACCCTGCGCCGATCCACGCGCCCCGGGCTCTCCTGCTTCGGAGCGGGGCGCACCCAAGGGAGTTCCGAGCCTTCAACTTCTGCTCTCCCGGTGATGCGACGCCCTCCTGGGAGTGAGGCCAGCCCCCTCCCACCCCCAGCTGAGGTCCTGACAGCCTGTCCCCTCAAGATGAAATGCCCATCGAGGGGCGCTCCCCTGCATTTTGAAAAACAGCTGAATTCGCCTCGCGAACGCCTGGATCCCTCATCGCGCAGTCTCCAAGCAGAAGATTTTCTCCCTAGACCAGCTTAGATGGAGGGGACCGGGGACCTTGGTTCGAGAGCGAGGAGAGGAGCCAGAAGCCCCGAGTTGCTGGGATAGCCCTGCGGGCCGCTGGCTACAAAGGGCGGCGGGGCCCTGTGGCGCTGCGGGGCAGAGGGAAGGGGCTCCTGCGTCTCTGCCTCCCAGAGAACGAACGAACAAACACACACACACACACACACACACACACACACACACACACACACACACACACACACATACACAAGCAAGCATACTCTCATTCTACTTTCAGTTCCCTCTGCGGAGTGAGTCCAGAAGAGGGAGTTCACGCCACTGACCACCCGCACCTGGCTGAAGTGCTGACACGGAGACCTCAGCCCCAAGCCTTGCACCTTCTTAGGAGGCTTCCCAATTCTACTCAAGACGCGCAAGATCCAGCTCCCAAGATTCTTTAGGCAAAGGGTTTGGGCAGCAAGGAGGAGGGGACACAGAGAGCACTGGAAAGCGAGTCCTTGTAGAGAACTCGCCAGCTTCTGGCTCATAACCAGGGCCAGGGAGTCGGATACCCGGGCGCTCCAACTCCTGCAAAGACGGGGAGCAGAGTGGCAGCAGCCACCGCTGCGCGCGTTGGCACTAGCACGGAATCTCCGAATCCGCTGGCTAGAAAGCCAGTGCAGAGGGGTGGAGGGGAGAGGGCGGAGGAGGAGTTGCCAGAGCTGAGAGGGATGACGTCCTCCAGAGCCTCTGGCTCCTAAGGACAGAGATTCGCGAGCTCTCCTGGTCCGGAGTGCTGGCAAGGCGATCGCTGGGGAGCCGCGCCCCACTCTCGCTGCAGCCCCAGCGCGGCGAACCGGGGGCTGGCTGAGTCCGGCTAGCCCACGCTGGAGTGCAAGCCCTCAGGGTACCCCCAAACACCTTTCTGCCGGTCTCTCGACTCGGGGTGTCCGCTCTGGAAAAACCTACACCTTTCAGGAGGGCGCGCGGGCAGGTAGCCTTGCCTCTTCCCGGCTTCTCTGGGATCGACCTCAGCCAAGGGCAGGCGCCTCTCCCCGGCCACTGCTCACGGGGCGAACCGGCGCTCTGCACTGGCCCCTGCCGCGGGGAAGGAGGGGGACACTGGGATAGAGAGGCGCTCACCTGGGTAGCGGAAGCCTTCCTCTCAGTCCCGGGTCCGAACCTGTCTCCAGCTCCGAGGCACAACCTTCCGCGGAGAAAACAAAGTAGCGCGAGGGCGCAGAGACGGAGTGCCGCTCCCCAGTCCCTGCGCAGCGGCGGTTCCCTTTGGTTTTCCCGGGTCTGGGCTGGGACTCGGCGGAGGGAAAAGGTTCCCGGAGGCTAACGGGGGCCACCAGACCTCGGTTCTCCTGCAGCGGTGGCCGCAGCACCTCCAACTTGCCACCTGCAGCGTCCGGTGCCTGTGACGGGCTGCGCGGCTCAGCCCGAGCCGGCCCGCCCCCCGGGCGCGCTAATTGGCTGCTCCCTGCGCCTGGGCAGTCCCCAGCTCGGCCCCGCCCCATACCGGCCTCAGAACCCTACTTGCCAAGTTAGTCTTAATTCTAGGCCTCCCTGGGCTTGCCAGCCAGCAGTCTCTGCAAGCAAGGAGAAAACCTTCCTCCATAGACCCAGACACACAAGCACACACACACTTCTCTGCAGGAAAAGACTGAAGGAAGGAAACAGGTTGTGAGGGATGTCCCTTCCCGTACTCACGTGTTTGAAGGAGTAAAGTGTTCTCTGTTGGTGGCATTAAATTTTTGCAATTTCTGGAAAGAACCAATGCCATTGCAACAGAGTCAAGGGATGCAGACCAGAAATTGGCTTGGGAATGCCTTGGGTAAATTTCACCCCTAAGCAGTATAGAGTTGCTGCTCTTCTTCCTCCAGACCCTGGGATTCCACAGAACCGCCAACACATGTGTCCTGAAGGCAGACCATATCAGCCTCTTGCTTTTGAGATTCTGCTCTTGGTTTTCAAGGCCCAGACCATGCAAACTCGCTCATGATCCATGCACTTGCATGACTGTGTGCTTTGTATGACTTCTTAGGCCACTGAGGGTCAACAATAGGTATATCATCTGCATTTTTGGTTCCACTTAACCCTGGAGACAACCCCCAATGCACCTACACAATCTGCCTAGGCTATTCAGGTGCATCTCACATGTACTAGGCCTCTTAGCAGCTCCAGGAGCAGAGCCTTTTGGAAAGCTGATTTGGTAAAGCCTTCCCAGGGATAAAAGCTATTATAAAAAATAAAAAAGACAAAAGCAAGTCTGAAGAGCCATCCAATCAACCACAAATGCCTGACTCTTGGGTGTCTCCATGTGAATGTGCTACACTGTCAAGTGCCTATTAGTTTAGAAACATTTCAAAATTAACTGCCCAAAGAGCACATTTAATGTTCCAGTAAGGAAATGTCTATGCCTGAGAGTGCAGGTGTGGCGCTATGAAATGTAACAAGAATGTGTGCACACGTTTTGTGAAATTATCTGTGAAGTGAAGTGACGGAAGAGACTATAAAGAAAGTCAGTAGTTAGGTCTTTACAAGGAGGTGCATTAGGGCAATTGGCAGCAATCAAGATAAACTCTTGTCAAATTTGTGCTATTTTACACATCTATGCCCTGAATTTACAGTAAAGATTTTGCTTCACAAGACCCCATGAGTCCACCTTTGGGACTGAAAACACCCCCTTGCAACCCAAAGAGAGTATTTACCATCCCCACTCTCAGAAGGGATAAAAGAGTCCTCACCCTTCTTCAGGCTTCAAAAACCTTAGCACAGCCAGGCAGTAAAGCATTCAAATCAAGATATTTCAGCAATCTGGCCCGAGCGTTCCCTGAGAGACTTGCACTTTGACCTGAATTGGCTAAAACAATGAACAGAATGAAGGTGTGGCTTGCCCAAGCTGGAGTCCAGGTTTACTTAATCACCAGGAAATACCTGAAACAGGGGAGGCAGAAACTGGGTCCTCTACAGCTGTGGGGGTTGAACGTTCACAAATCTAGTTCACACACACACACACACACACACACACACACACACACACACTCTGGTGAGGTACCGGGGCTTGATGGGGGAGAGGGACATTTCTGCTGGGGGTTTTGGAACTATCATGGAAGTGATTGGAAGTTCTTGCTCAGGGAAACGTTTTCTTTTCTTTTTTTTTTTTCTGCAACATTAGAAGAGTTAAAAAGGACCCATGTGAACAAGAAAGTCTGATGTAGCATAGAAATGAATGAGAAGAGAAAATCAAAGTGCCTGTTGATCGTGGTAGAAATTAGCAGATGCTAGACTGCTGAGTGGTTCCAGCTGGTGGAGGAGCAGACTGCAGGAACCGATGGAGTATAGAGGCATTGATCGTCAGAGCTGAGACTAGGAATGGACTCCAGGGGCCAGCAGTCATGATACCGAATCTGAGCTGCAGCACTTCTGTGTGTGACCTGTAGGTGTGTGTGCTGGACACAACATGAAGCTTCATTTTCTCTTGTTTGTGAGAAGAAGATGCAATGCTTGCAGGACAGAGTTGTTGTGGGAATAATTAAGATAATCCATCTGAGACGCTTTGTATACAGTGAGCATTCAACAAGTAATGACTTTACCATGAAGTATTTAAAGGGCTCAAAGGTTTGAGCCTATAGCTTGTGCTATTTGTTGCCTATAGACTATTTGTTTATCTAGAGCCCATCCTGCCTGTTTATTCTTTATGACTGAGGATTTCACCCTAGTTGAAGGTGATTTGTGTGTCAGTACCTGTTGTACTGGTTGCATCTGTTTCTATCCACGGTGGCCATTCAAATGGGTAAATGCCACTTGACGAGAGAGCCTTCAACATTGTCTAATGCAAATGGCAGCTGCCCTGGGTAACTTCTTTTGTTGAGATTATATCTCCTATCCCCTTTGCCTCTCTTCATATGACTTTCATAATCTTTCATTATCTCTTACCCTCCATATTGCCTCTGAACACAGTACTTAGTCACACCATCTCGGCAAAATACCTTTGTTACCACTTGCTATGGTGAAACCTGTGCCTTTGTACACGTTCTCATTGGGACATCACACTCCTGATACACAGTGAGTCCCTTTCATTTAAAACTCACCAAACCAGGCCTGATGGCCCAATGCAGGGCTAAGCAGGAGGATCCTGCTTTAAAGCCAGTCTGGGATATGGAAAGACACCCTGCTTAAAAGAAACAGAATGATAAAAACACTAAAAAAAGTCTTTTCCATTTTTTGGTATGGTACAGTTTATTCATAACTTCGAAGGAAGTCCTAGTTTGCCCTTTAACTTTTCTTTTTCTGTAAAAATATAGAATTGCACTAAAGACAAGTCCCATTTTCAGTTTATTTTAAAATAATTCCAAACACAGAAAATGGGGGATCCTATATTTTTCTCTCCTGATTTTTATCAATTGTTATTACTTTACATTTTATATAACCTTAAACAGATGATCTTTAGATATGTAGGTGGTCATAGTCAATATTCTTTTTCTAACTCACTAAGAAAACAAGTGAAAACTTAAGGCTCTGGCACCCTCAAATTCTCCAGCATAGACATCCCTACCCAGATGGGACACACTCTTACATAAGTACCATAACATCAGGATAATGTCACCAATCCATCATCTGTAGAGTCCATTCAAATTTTGACAAATTTCTCTCACAATGCCATCCTTCCCCCTTTCTGGTCCAGAGTCAACTAGAGAATCACATATTATGTTTATTTGGTGTGTTTCTTCTCTCTTTCTTAACCCATGGCTTGTGTTGGGTCTTTCTTCATCTTTCCTGATTCCGATGCCCAAAGGGTGTTTTTCAACTTAGATTTACTTGATGTTTCTCCATGTTTCACCCAGTATATTCCTGAAGAAAATACCAGAGAAATAACTCTGTGCTTTTGAATATATCCCTTTCAAAGCACGCAGTGTTTAACTATCCCACTGCTGGTTGAGGTAGCTTGATCACCTAGATTGGTGAATACTGGGATTGTCTGTTATAAAGACATCATTTCTTCCTTTGCCATCTGGGCTTGTGTAGGATATGCTCTGAGCATATGAACACTGTCCATCATTCAGTTCTAGTGGGATTCGTGTCCATCTCTCTCATCACCGTGATTCTTGCCAAAGTGCAATTTTCCACTTGCATCTCTTTTCTGTTTATTTGCTTTTCACCTTTTCACAAATTCTTCCCGCATTTTATAAATTTATTTGTACATAGGTTTGTTAATTCCTATCCCATTCAATGGGTTGCATTCTATTGTCTTCACTATATGTTTTGATGCCTAGATTAACCTAGGTTATGATGCTGGGTATCCTTTAAGCCAGGACAGTGATCTCTAAGCACCCACTTATTGTCGGATACCACAAGATGTCCCGCCTCGTGTTTTTATTGTCTCAGTCCTGGGATGACTCCTTTCTCTTCCAAGAAGCAATGGTTCCTTGTTGCTAGAGAGTGTCATTCAGACATAAAGTTTGAGCCTGACTGTTCCTTCCAAGTGGTTTGTTAGCTGTAAACTCCAGGTCTTCTCGTAGTGTGAATCATGGAATAAATGACACATTAATACATAATAATACATGTCTCTATTCCTACATGAGTGAATGTATCTATGTAGTGGTATCCTTACTGTCCATTTATAAACTAACATTTATAAACTATGTCAATATTATTAGTTTGCACCAATGGCTCCCATCCTAAGGCAATACATCATGATTCTTTCCAGCTTCCTCCTTTCTCTGTAATTGCCTTTTGTATAGAGCGATTCCTGACTCCTGTTCCCCTGGGCTACGTAGGTCTTCAGAAATGTGACCCACTGCAAATTTACCCCACTCTTGCAAACTCCACCTACTTTTGCTCTGGGGCCCTTTGCTTTTTTTTTCTACAGGACATCTTTCCCACAAGATTCTCTCCATTCCGTCTTCTTGGTCCATGTCCTACCACTGCCGCCTTAGATCCCAGCCGTCCCTTCAGGGAATGGTTTTCCTGTCCTTGATGTTTTCTGGTCAAAGTCCTGAAGTTATCATTGACTATATCCATAATAGAAAATCCTGTTGGCTACACTTTCAATGGGTCCAGCAGTCAACTCTTCCTTACCATGTTCAACTTCAGGTGAACTTACTTCAGATCAACATCACCCTCTTCTCAACTTCTGTGATACCTCCCAATTGTTCCCCTGTGCTGGCCATTTCTCAGTCTCCTGAAGGCTTTTCAACTTATCGGCCTAATTAATACTTGTAAAGTAGGAATATGGGAGAGTGTTCAGTTGGTAAAGTGCTTGCTTTGCCCACACAAAGACTTCAGTTTGAGTCCTGGAGCCCCATGTGAAAGAGCTGGGCTTGGTGCCACCCCAGCACTGGGGTGGATTCCTGGTGCTCCCCTTGTCAGAGAGCCTACACTGCATGGTGAGTTCCAGGCCAATGAAGGAGCGACCTTATTTCAAAAAAAAAAAAATAAAGAAAATAAAAGAAAAGTGGATGGTACCTGAGGATATCCTTTGACCTCCACCTGCACACAAGTGCACAGGAAGGCACCTGTATACAGGTGTGCACCCCACTCACCCACACAGATAGATCAGCTCTCATTTCACTCCTTTGCTCAACACGTCCACCTTTGTCCAATTGCATATGATGATCCTACTGCCAGCCACTGCTTTCCTGCCTCTGTCACCCTATGCGCTCTATCTTGTGTGCCCTCAGAGTACACTGGCTTCTACGCTCTACCTTCCACCAGAGACACTCTTTCTCTGCAATCTTGTACCTTGCTTTCTCACCACTTCAGTCCCTTGGTCATGTGTGTCTTCCTCGGGGACATCTTATCTAGGCACCACACATCAAACTGCTTCTTCCAAGCCTGCTTCTCTGTCTCACTGACCCAGCGCATTGCAATCTAGCACTGTGTACTGTCTTTATCTAGTTGCACTTTGACCTTCTATCCTTTATGTGTAGACTTTCATGAAAACAGTCATTTTTATCCTAATGTTTCTTACTTGCAGCAGAGACTGATAATCAATGGAGTGCCAGGAAAAAAATGATTAAAGAATAGCTGAAACTACAGAAATATGACACATCTAGGATTAACTATAGATAGAGGTACATGCTAAGTGGTTTCCAGCATACTTGAGAAATTAATCCAAATAGTGTTAACTTAAAGTGTTTGATCCAGAGAAATCCCATACACATTAGAGGCAGAGTATAGCAAAATGCCTCAAAATGTAAGGATAGGAAATAAAAGATGATATATTTGATGAATATGAATCCATATGAATATGACAAATATATTTAATAATATATTTGATGAATATAAGGCAGAAAATCTGGCAACAGGAAGCTGTTGGTATTAACTGATCACTTATCAAACTGCAGTCTAAATTCTATACCACATAGATATAGAATTGAAAAGTTCTGAAAATATTTTGCAACATAATCTTAAGAATCAAGTATTCTATTAAAAGGTTTTAGATTCTTGTTTTTAATCAGAAAACAGCAGTTTCTTACAGTACAACGGATATATTAAAGAGGCTCAGGAGATTTTAAATCTACTACTGTCTTCGGTAAGGTGAGCACTCAGCCCACAAGGGAAATAAAAGCTCTTTTTGTATTATTAAAGCTCCATGTAAGACCAGGTCCTTTAAAAGCCAAAAGCCCTTGGAAAACATTTCACAAATGAAATGGAAACTCACAGACATTGGGCAAATAAGCAGGATTAATTCATCATCAAGGTTTTAATACACCTTATTCTGCATAGTTAAGGAGACTCCAAGAGAGCATCTGAGAACTGATTAGCAAGCAGGCGTCGCTGTGGCCAGACCTGCCAGTTCTTTAAGCACTGTGCTCAGTGACCACAAGAAAGATACAGAGGTTTCATTTGGAGCTGCAAAATTCATTATTTCAGTTTCCTGTAAGTCCCCATAAATATACAGATACACATTTCAACAAAACTTACCAATTCAAAAGAAAGCTACATCTCAGATGGAATTTTAGCTTTCCTGACTTTTAAAGATTTTTAGCTAACCCTAATAAGATGATGGTGCCTAAGTTGAGAAAGAGGCTGTTTCTCTTGTTAGTATGCAAACACCACAATGAATTTTGGTCTCTGGGAAAACAGCTCTCTGGACTATGCATTAAAAATCTGTTGAAAGGGGAACCTTTGCATGTTTTCTTGAAGGAGCTATCACTGCTTATTCAATGAGCTGGCTGGATCATCGCTGGTACCCTGTGTCTACCCATGCATAAAACAGGGGACCTGGCTGCACTTCATAAATCTCATCTCTTCAATGCTCCTGATCCAAAGCTGGATGCTTCTAAATGCTAGGCAAAACACAAACAAGTCATGATTCAGGAAATGCCTCCTAAGTTCTTTTGCAAGCTGTGTGGCTTCAGTTCAACCTCTTTCTTGATTTCCTTGTATAAATTGAGAATGGCATTATGGGACTCAGCGAATAAGCAGGGGTAAGGAACATTGTTTGGTGAAAAGAGTTTGAAGACCAGGTAGTTCACTTCCCTCTTCATCAAGTTAGCTATACTGGATAATTTGAAATGCTTCTAGTAAGATATTCTTCCTCTTTCTCCCCTCCTCTGTCCCTCCTCCCTCCTCTACTTTCATATGAAAAATTACTGAAACCTCAGTGATTCCTCTGACCTCTAGAACCTATTAAATTTGTCATGTTCTGAAATAGCTCGAGAGATTTCTTTAATTCTCTGAATTAAAATAAAAAAATCAAGCTTAGTTTCTGATACCAGAAAAAATGTTCCAGAGTAAGCCCTGCCTTTTGCAGAAAAATCTTACACAGCAGTCGCTGATCAATAAGCTTTCCCTTAACTGCAGATCATAAAGTCACTATAGAGATTTACACTTGACATTGCCTTGCTCTTTGCTCTATGCATGCCAGCCTGTGAGCAGAACTCTCCCGGAGTGAGAGAGAGCTGGAGGATGCATGCGAACTCAGCAGTAAGTTAAAGTTAATTATCTTGGAAGGGAAGTCTTTGCCAAGAAAGAAGTTATCAAGATACAAGATAAGACCGGTTGAAAGTTGGCAGCTGTTGACTTCTATATCAGCTTAATCCATGCTGGTAATGGACTATTATTGCTGGTATTACTTTTTCTCCCTTAAAGTTAAAAAACTCTGGGCTTGAAGACCCAGGGATTGTGTCTGGTTGGTGGTATTTGTTCTCATTCATCTAGATTTTGTTACTGTTTTATATTTATGTGAAGATATTTCTAACTATCTTTCTGTAAGCTGAAAACAAGGGTCAGATGCTCAGTTCCTGGTTAATGTGTATTCTTTTAACACATACCTGTTCTATTTTTGTATAGCAAAAAGGTGAAGTTTAACTGTGATTCTCAGGGGTTAAAGTACAAGACCACACTGTTGACCCAAAAGACATGAAATTTAGGAAGGCCCCCTTCCAGGAGAAGATGCTTGTTGTGTCCCAGGCAAATCAATAGATAGGGTGCAGCTCCCACTAGTCCTAACACTACTGGGGACTTTGAGTCATGTATCTGTTTTCTAGGTTGCACCAAATTCTAACAACAGCTGGTTTTGCTTGGTCACTTCTCAGTGCTGAGTATTTTGGGAATTCATTTCTAGAAGGTACCCTGAGTTTATTTGTAGCATGAGAAAATATATTTAGGAAAGAAAGAAGGAAGAAGAAAAGTTGATCCTAACGGTTTTTTTCTTTTTGTTGTTGTTAAGTAGCCATTCAGTAGATCTGAAATGGACTTATAGAAGTGATAGCCTATTAGTGTGTCTTTTTAATGCTCTCATGAGATGATGGATAATTCAAGGCAAATGAATGGCCAGTATGAACAGTTGGAGGGCCCTGTCATCATAACAGCAAGACATCGAAGACCTTGCCAGTCTTTGTCTTGGTCTAGCCTTCCTTTTATGAGCTGGTCCTGTTTGAGGTAGTACAGCTGTTTGTACCTGACAGGATCACTCATGGATTGGGCTAATGATGGACTGGGATAGTGCCAGGGTGGACTCTTTAGGGATTGGTATACAGGAATCACACTGGTGCCCTGGAAACACATGGGAATTATTTGAAACTAGAGAAATTATATTATGAAGTTTCCTGACTAGAAACTATGAGTGATGTTTTAAAGGGACAGGCTTGCCTAGAGAACTGTTTGTTCATCACATTTCAAGGATACTTGTTAGTGTATTAACATGTCTCATGTTATTGAGCCATTAAAAGGACAAGACTTACTTTGTCTAAGATAGTGTTGACTTTGAAATCTCTAAGAAAGGACATTTCTTTAAAAGCTGCAGCTTCCAACCCTGTTGTTTATGTGCAAAGAACAATGATTCCTGGAGTTCAACATTCCCTGGAGCTTTGAAACTTTGTTTTCATCTGATTCCAGGTCACACCTGCTCACATCACCTCTTCCTTTAGTGGTGCTTCCAAATCCCCTTCTTCTTCAGGCTGAGCTACCAGCAGCTCCCTAACTCTTCGCACTCCCAGATGACCTCTGGCTGACTCTCTACATTCCAGCCCTGGACTGACCCTTTTTGACTCAGAACTTCCCAGTGATTGCCCACTGAATTGAGATAAATCTTAAGAATACAGAACTGAGCTACCTGCATACCCAGCTGCTCAACTTTCCTGATGTGGCCTCCAGAAAAGATTCACTTTGAGGTCCAGGATTACGAAGGTCTCCTTCCAACCTAAGGCTTCTGCAGATTGTTTAATTCAGGGTTTCCCCAGTGCTAAGGCCTTCTGTTTTAGATTGGCATTCAAAGTAGCAAGTTTCATTGTGTTATTTTCAAACATACATTTTAATGTTTAAAAAAGTGTATGGATTTTTCCTTATTGTATGTGTTGCCACATGCATGCAAGACCCACAGAGGCCTGAAGATGGCATTGGATCCCCTGGGACAGGAGTTATAAAGGGTCATTAGCTGTCATGTGGATGCTAGGAATCAAATTCGGGTCCTCTGGAAGAACAGCCACTATTAACCACTGATGCATCTCTCCAGGCCCCAAACAGACTCTGTTTTTGTTGACCTAGCCCATTTCTACTTGTCCTTTCCTCATGCATGGCTCATGTATTCTATTGTGTCCTTTTATTTCTCCCCTCTGCCTCAAAACCCCTTTTTACCCTCTCACGATCTCCTTACAAGTATATAAGTACACTTACACCTACATAAAATACACATACATAAAAATAAAGTATTTTAATCTCAGCACTCAGGAGGCAGAGGCAGGTGAATCTCTGTGAGTCTGAGGCCAGCCTAGTCTACATTTTGGATTCTAGGGAAGCTAGGGCTATACTCTGAGACCTGTCTCAAAATAAATAAGTAAATAAAAATAAAATATAGGATCTGCACTTGAGAAAGAACATGCTATATTTGTCTTCCTAAGTCTGGGTTGGTTCCCTCACTATGGTAATTTCCAGATTCATCAATATTCCTGCAGATTTCTTGACAACTGAATAAAGTTCTATTGTGTATATGTACAACAATTTCATACCCACTCATCTTTGGTGCACTGGGCTGGCTCTGTGTCCTTGCTATTGTGAATAACGCTTCGGCTTCCTAAAACCCAGATGAAAGACTTCCTTCCTTAGAGTAGACTTTCCAACTCACCGACCTCAGTTTAAACCAGATTCCACAGGACCTTCTGTGAATTCCCCATCTCAGCGGGAATCATTTAGTACTGGCTGATCTGTGATGTTCTGGGCAAGACTACGAGATGCTTAAAATCAGAGGTGGCATTTGTTCTCTTCTCTATTTGTGATAGGTAGATGGTTCTGTGTCTAGAAAGAAGGTATAATCTGGGGCTATACTTAGCAGCCATGGAGCCAGAAGGCCAGTGTTAATTCTGACCTTCATCAAGTGACCTAATATGAATGTCAGCTTTCCCGTAGGCAGGAAGGTTCCCCTGGAGCACCTCTGCTACTAGGGCTTTTCTTTGTCACCCAGTGGGGACAATGACAGGCTCCTTTCACAATGAGACACTGAGAGGCTTTGCTTAGTCAGTCTGTCAAGTAATCGAGAAAGATCCAGGCATGTGGTAAACAGTGCCAGCTACTGTTTCTGCAGGCATTCTT
Source organism: Cricetomys ansorgei (assembly GCA_026225945.1). NCBI lineage: Eukaryota > Metazoa > Chordata > Mammalia > Rodentia > Nesomyidae > Cricetomys > Cricetomys ansorgei. The sequence goes on along the minus strand of JAMJFZ010001203.1, from coordinate 20,142,144 downwards.
TGAATAAATATTTTTGATTGAAAGAATGTTACTTTGTTCACAGATTTCCTTCTCCTTTTGGATAATTCTTTGTCCATTATTTTCTTTAGTTAGCTTATTAATAACAGGTTCTGTTTTAATATTTTGATACATAGATATTATTTGGCTGTGCTCAAATTCACCCCCAATTACCCTCCTTTGTCTCTTCCCCCCATCTCTAATCACTTCTCTTCCCCTTCCACTTTCATGTCACATGTAAATAAATATATACAGAGATAATTTTCTACTCTTCCTGGGGTTAAATTACATGATCTAAAGAATACAAAGCTCTTCTAGTTAACATAAGCAATTACGACTTTCCTTTCATCAAGACAGAAAAGACCGCGGACGGAGCGGGAAATGGCTCCGTGTAGAGCACTTGCTGCTCTCGCAGAAGACCCAGTTTAGCTCTTAGCGCCCACATCGGGCATCACGCAACTGCTTGTAACTCTGGTCCCAGGGACCTGCCACATACTTCAAGCCTCCATGGGATCCTGCATGTACACGGAGCGCCCACAGTCACACAGGGTCATGCACATGCACCTTAGCAGAAAACGAATAATCTAAAACCTTACAAAACAACATGAAGCGTCATTGGTGATGGCATCAACTTACATTGGTTTTTGTGAAGGTTTTTGACAATTCCTTTGCCTTTCAGACCGTCTAGACCAAAAAAAAAAAAAAAAAAAAAAATGCTTCCTGTAGTATTCCTAACTTGATTCTTCTTTTCATGAAAACAATGGAAGCAAGGCCTGAAAATCCCCATTAATTACTCAAGAGAAACAACATTTTACCTTTTTTTTTTCCCCTCAAGCAATTTTTTCCATCATCCAAATATACTTATCAGGAACATTGCCAGAGAGAAAGTCAGTGGAAAAGTTGACGGTATTTTGCCTAAGGTCAAGATAAACTCCCTAAAAAGATTTTAGCTCCTTCTTTTTAAACTTTTATTTCTTGGGTTTATTTGCTTATTTATCCGTGACATACATGTGCTTCTGAGAAAACTGTATAGGCCTGGTTCTCCTTTTCCACCGTGGTTATTGAGCTCGGGCCCCAAGCTCGCATGGCGGGCATTTTCACATATCTTGCTGGCCTCTTATTTTTGCTTTAATGAGCAAATCCAGTGCTTGGTTTGAGAGAACACCGAATAACACCACTTTGTTCTACTTCAGCTTCATTCTCTGTTTAGTTGCAATGCCATTTTAAGGATTTATTTTTATTTTACGAGTATGAGCGTTTGGCTATATGTATGTATGTCTGCCCCACAGAGTGGCCCACAGAAGCCAGAGACGGTTATCAGATTTTCTGGAACTAGAGTCCCAGGTGGTTATGAACATTTGTGTTCTGGAAACTGAACCCAGATCCTCTGCAAGAGGTGTCACTGTGCTTATTGCTGAGGTATCTCTGCAGCTGCAAAACGCCTCATTGCTTTCTAAAATAAGCTGGCCAATCATAAACATAACATATTTATCATTTTGCTTTTCACAAATTTTGAAAAAGTATGATGACTCTTATGCCATGCTGTACATGGGTTTTTTTGTTTTTGTTTTTGTTTTTTTTTTGCTGACATATTAACAATCACAATTTGGTCATAATTATTTACCTTAGCATTGGGTCAAAGATTGAGGGCTCTTGTAATGCCCTCATGCTATCTATTGGAAAGATCTTTATTTACGGATTTATTTGCTTTTTAAAGGTAGGCCTATGTGCATGCAGCCTTTATGCTGACCATTTAAGAAAAATAACCACTACTTTATAACACCAAGTTTCTAATTCTCCCGGGGCTCAAGTTACTTGACTGTATCGTTGGGGTTTGAAAAGGCTTTTGTACATAGAATTATGCCTTAATTTAGTGAATCAAGTCCGTACCTATTTTAGTAAAAAGACTGAACCATAATTAATGTCCTGAGTTGCTGGGTAGATTTTCCTTGGCAGACCAAATGCAGATGTATAGAATCAGTTTATATGAAAGGCCATTTTATTAGCTAAATTCCATTGCATATTAAAACAAGCCGGTCTATCTCATTGAAGCTTCCCACTTCCCATCTCCAAATGGACCCACTCTTAAAAATTTTTTGTTTTAAATTTGACAATCTTGTGCTGGTTTATTTTTAATATAAAAATAGAATTTTGTTCTACGTTGCTCAGTAGCCTGGTTTATTTATCTTAATAAGTGTTATGGAAATCTTGACTGTTTACAAAATATAATTTTCACTTTTATAATAATTCATAGCACTAGGCTTGTTGTATAGGCCTATAAACAGAGTTATTAGGGAAGCTGAGAGAGGGTTCTCCATTAAAAGCCCATCTGGGTTATAGATTTAGTGTAAGACCAGCCTGGGAAGTTTAAAAAGAGAGCTAGGTATAGTGCTTATCTATAATGCAGAAGACAATAAGCTCAATCCCCAGAATCATGTACATCAGAACTCACAACAAAGAAACAAAGCCTTATGCTTGGATTTCCAGATCGTATTTCCCAAGGGCTCAACTGCTGAAATGCTGACTCCGTGAGCTGGTATTTAGAAGTAAGTCCAAATTTCAGTAGAACTGTTGCTCTCAGGTGTAGGTGTAAGTGTCAGTGTTGGGTCTTGCATGGAATTCACTAGTCAGTTCAAGCAGTACAGGGAAGTTCAATGTACAGAAGCCTATCATTCGCCATTTGATTATGTTCACAACGGCATATATAGTGAAAATGATCTTTGCGTTCAAAGTACAGAGAACTAGATCCATTTTATTATCCAAGTATGGATTCCTGCTGGTTGAGAGGAAGCCTCACTGAAGCTGTTTGGTGTTTGCACATTCTGCCTGCCTAACCCGGCCATTGTAATGATTTAGGCAGCTCAGAGCAGGGCTGGATTGCTTTGCTACTGTATTAGCTTTTTAATTGTAACATAATGTACATTTTTGTATGTGAAATAGCATACATAATTTTGTTAGTGGTATAATATATATAACACAAACATTTCCTGCTTAACCATATTAGGTCTCCACCTAAGCCTGCCAAGTTCATTTGTAATGTTATAGCTTGAGTCTTCTGAGCTAATATCAAGGTAGACTACAGGGATGGTCCCTTTGCTTTGGGTATCCTCATTCGAGCAGTGACGAATAAGATCGTATAGCTAACCAGAAGCATTTGGAAATTTGGGATACTAGACATGCCATTCTACACAAAATACTTTCCAGTGTTATCTTAATGACTGTTTAGAACAGTGTTGAGTTGGTCAGTTTTTTTCTTAGAAGTATGACATTTGGCAAAAAGCTGCAGGGATTAAGCATGTGGATGGATACCAAACACTAGCTTTTACAGAACTTGACCTTCTGTAGTGGACGCTTCATTTCTCTCTTAATGTCCTGAAGTTCCAAAGCAGCGGCTATCTCTGCAACTTCACATTTTATCAGATAATTGCAACTCTGGTACAAACAACTACCAATGTGGAACCGTGTTTATTCTTGGGATACCGATCATGCTATTTCTGCCGTTGCAAGACACACAGTGAGGCAAAAGACTGATCCCAAGCACTCGTCCCAGAAGGACACTCTCAACAAGACTGAGAAATCCATAACTTCACTATACACATCTTTCCTACCCTTTAAAGGGCACGGGTAGCCATGGAAAGAATCATGAGTCAAGATCTTCAGATTCGTGTGTGCATGTCCAAATTAACCAGTAGGGAAATGCAACTATATTGAGATTAATTTTTATTTATGTCTGTCATTTGAGTTCTCAATGGTGAGCCATTCATTATTGCTGTGCTTCAGCACTGAGTATGCAAACATCGAATAGACGGTTACCCCTTTGTTGTCATCCCTTAGTTTCACTTCTGGGTGTGAGAAGAATTTGCCCAATGTGTGTCACAGCCTGGTGCACTCTGAATAGTCTGTGGGGATACTGGAATCTGTATCCTGTTCCCCATATCACCTCTGTATGCCCCTACCCTGGTCACAGATGGAGTCCTTCTGCAGAGTTCATGGGGTGTTAATTCCACATAAGCAACGATCTTAAGATGGCCAGAGGAACTCACAGACCTGTGGTTTCACAATCCTTAGATTCTGCTATGAACAGAATTCTTATGTTCCTCCCATGCATATGTTGAAACCCTAATCTTCAAGGAGATGGCAGTGGGCAGGTAATCAGAGCACAGCCCTCAGCTCCTGAATGTGTCCCATCAAGTGTCCCATCAAGGAAGCATGCTGCAACTTGCTTTCCATCCACAGTGCTGGCATCCCACCCCTGAAAAGTCCTTACAGAATTCCAACCCAGTACCTTGTGCTTCCAGACACTAGAGTGTACAAAACAAATCTTATCATTTATCAGTCATCCAGACTGTGGCAATCCGCTACAAAGTCATACTTTTAAAAATCAGTGGGAACCCTGAAGAATTTATTCAATGGATTATATCAATATATATCATATTGGAGAGTAAAAGCGAGACTTTTTAAAAACTTAGAACGTAAGCTGTCAAAGCAACACCACCATTGCATGCCTCGTGGCCTGTAGGGAGCACCTCTAGGGAGCAGCACTGTGCACTCATGAGCACATAGGAATTGGAAAGACAACAATGTCTTAGTTGTGTTTGGAAAGCAGTTTGAACTCTGGAGACCCTCTGAAAGAGCTGCAGCCGCTGCTCAGCATCCTAGGGCCACAGTGTGAGAAGCAGTCTCCCAGAGTCAATTGTCAGTTATTTTTACCTGCTTGTGCTCTGTATAATATTGCTATTTCCCAGAATCCAAAAGTCATACTTCAGGAAAAGATATTTGGTAACATTATGCTTTACTTGAAGTGTAGGTGGGAAAGGTGCTTAGGAAGGGAAGCTATTTCTCCTCTAAGATGCTTTTCTCTGTGTTAGATGTCTATTTTTTCCCACCTCCTACGTCTCACAAAGTTAGTACGCTGTCAAGACTAGAGACTTCAGTTTTAGTTAAAGAAGTTTAGTGTAGAAACATCAGATAACAATGTACGTCAAGCATAATACACTTTTATGCCATGATATTAAGGTTTAGTTAGTGGACTCTGAATGTGTGAGCCAATGTTTAGCATGTGATCAAGATGCTCTCTTGGACATGCATTTGGAAGAGGACATCTGGGAGAAGGGACAACCATGGCATGTCAGGATAATGACTTCTGGGATTCATACTCCTGGAGGTTTCAGGGAGAAGCCACAGAGAATTGGAAGAGATGCCTAGTAATGACAACACAATCAAAGGGAAGCTGTTGGCTTGGGAGCTAATGGACCAGTGGCTGGGGAGAGGCAGCTTCATTCATTCACAGTAGAGGAATAAAAGTGAGAAGCCTGTCTGCAGGGGTGGATAAGTGGTCCAGTGAGCGGAAAACATAGACTTTACAAACTGAGCCCTTCTCAAACTCACTTACTACCTGTGTGACTCTGGACCATCTCCTTCACCCTCTGAACAGCTTCTTTCCCCTCTTTCTTCTGTTCCTTCCAGAGAATGATATTCTAATATGCTTTACTGGTGGCTACAAGGAGTCATAGTAATAATCTCTACCAATGTCAGTCACTTGATAAATGATAGGGGAGATAGGGAAGAAATGTAAAGACATGCAACAGTAATGGTGTGATTATGATTCTCCATTATGTCCTCTCACACAGCTTCAGAAGTCCAAGGGGAAGGTACCAGGCCCCAATTTGGCCTTGGTTCCCTGAGAGCACTACTATTGTTCTTCAGGTACCCTCAGATGCTTTAACTGATGTTGGACCAGAGGACCTCCATGTTTGAATATCCCCAGACCAGTTCTCCAAGAGTCAGGAAAGAATATCCTTTCTAGCCAGACTTTGCTTCCTCAAATGATGTGCAAGACTACAGTACTGGTCTGGAACGTTCTTTCACCAAGAGGTCAGTATAAGCACCCATTGTCTCTCATGAAAATGGAATGGAGCCAATTCCCCCAGTCCCTTGTGTCTCCACCCAGGACTATGCAGGGTCTTATGTTCTCTGCTGGCAATACATGTCTAAGTTGGGTGGTTAATGCTCCAGCTGAGTCCATCATGGCAGTGGCTAGGCATTTTCTCATTATTTATTAAGAACGGTGACACTTCATGTTTCCTAGTCACCACCTCTCCCTCTCTTTGAACCCTCAGTCAGCTCTCTAATTTGTCAGCACTGACAGGTTTCACTTATATGCTGCCTTTCCCGCCTCCCAGTCATTAACAGAGGTGTAAAACACTGTGGGGGGAGGGAGGAGACATTTCAGGGTTTTTTAAAGTAACATAAGAGTACATTTGGAGATGCAAAAATGACACAAGATAGGAGAGGCAAGCACACCTTAGAAATGGGATTCTCAGAGCTGCACAAAGAGAGACAAGCACGCCTTATTAATGGGATTCTCCGAGCTGCACAAAGAGAGACAAGCACACCTTAGAAACGGGATTCTCCGAGCTTCACAACCAAGGTTATTACTCCGGGCAGTGATGGACTGCTACATTTTTTTTTTTTTGCAAGAAAAGGTATTTTAAATATATTGGTTGTTAGATGTTGGTTAGGGTACATATCACTATCGTGTCTGTTGTTCAGGGTTTCAGAGTGTAACACCTGACCTCGAGGTACTCCAGGAAGATGAGTAGAAGACACAAAGGTCACCCATTCTTTCCCTTTAACTTAATATGTCTCACATCTATTCAATTTTGTGCATATGCGAATGCGCATGCACGTGTGAGTTCCACAGCCTGTGTGTGGAGAGCAGAGGAAACTCTTGGGAATTGATGCCCCCCTTTTACCAGTCAGGTGTTGTGGGTGGAACTCAGTTCTTTAGCCCAGCATATGCCTATAGTATACGCCTATAGCATATGCCTATAGTATACGCCTATAGCATATTCCTATAGTATACGCCTATAGCATATGCCTATAGTATACGCCTATAGTATATGTCTATAGTATACGCCTATAGCATACACCTATAGTATACACCTATAGCATATTCCTATAGTATATGCCTATAGTATACGCCTATAGCATATACCTATAGTATACGCCTATAGCATATGCCTATAGTATATGCCTATAGCACATGTCTATAGTATACGCCTATAGCACATGTCTATAGTATATGCCTATAGCATACGTCTACAGTATACGCCTATAGTATATGCCTATGCCCAACGAGCCACCTTACTGCTCTAGCTGTTTTTAAGTCACCAAATTGGTGAGTTATTTTATTCTTTTCAAGTCAAACTGTTTCAGGGGACTTGTGGACTGCTCAGTTTCTCAAGAACTGGTGAAATGATAGCAGACACACAGACCTCCTGGATTCCCTCTGAACCTGGATTAGCCTGCACTCCGACCACCCCACATTGTACATGGTGGCCAGAAGCTATGAACCAGCAATAGCCAACAGCTTCAAAGCTGGGCATATTAGCTAAGCACAGTAGACCCCAATAAAATCACACCAATAAGGAACTGCACACCTAATATATATATAGCACCAATTTAGTCATTACATAATACAAGCATGAGTCCATGCATTATATTAAAACAGGCAAGGTTGTGCAATTATATTATGTGTACCTTATAGCTAAAATATAACTATAAAAAGAAAAAGAGCCAGAGACACATGATAAACATATATGAAAAAAACATATAAAAAAAAGGAAAACCACCAGCAGGAGATGATGTGGAAATGTGAGGGACCAAGGCTTGGGGTGGGAAGAGCTTGCACCCTAGGGTCCTCAGTTTTTGAGGTGAAGGAAGAAAATTACAGAACCACTAATATTCATCTCCCATCTGCTTTTATCTCTGTTCTTGTGATACTTTAAGTGTGCATATGCAATGTCCATGAGATTCATGCATGTATTCAAACATCTTAGCAATGGGGCCTTGCTCCATGCTATTTCAGAGACCGTGGCATAGCCAGAGAGAGCTGAAAGGAGCCAATCTATGTGGGCTCAAGACAAAAGGTGATCAAAGAGATAGTGCACATAGTTGGAAACCCAGAGAGAAGATTCCAGGACAGAAAACATGAGCCAAACGATGGAGATCATAGCAAGTTCTTGAGACTGGAAAGATCAGACAACCGATGGAGGAGAGATGTACCAAAAAATTGGCAAACAGACTGAGGCTGGTTGTCAGAAAGGGCATAAGAAGAACCTTCAAGTCAGTTAGCCCAGGGTGAGGTGCAAAGCACATGAGATGAGGGAAGCCTGACATCCAAGAATGCTTTGAACTGGGCTCTCAGAGGTGATGTCATGGTCAAGGAGAACACACTTGCCTAGAACCTGAGCTGTGGATTGAATGGGCAGATGTGAGGTCAGACCTCTAGAAACAACGGTCAGAAGGGGATGCAGGTTGGACACTATCCAGGCGAGAAAGGGGTTAGATGGCTCAAGGATGGGTTAGGCACTAGACTGTCACCAGTGCCAGTCCAGGAGGGTAATCCAGTGGCAAATACCGTACGCTGACCTAACCAAGGATCTGGGCCACATACCCAGTTCTAAATTCAGGCTTTATTACTAACCCAAGCTGGGTGACCACGCAAGGTGTTCCAACCACTCGGTCCTTTCTCTCACCCGCCCTACAGGGAAAACAGTGTCAAACAGAGTTCTGGTGAGCAGAGACTGAGCGATGTTCTCCAATCTTCTGCTAGGGACTTGCTCACAGGATATTCAGAAAGGTTTGTTTGTTTTAAATTAATCAACATTTTTGAAAACAAACAAACAGTAATTGGTTCATATATTCTTTGAAAACAAACATTATTTTTATTTGATTGATTGATTGATTGATTGATTAACTGATTTTTTTTTTAAGATAGGGTTTCTCTGGGTAGCCCTAGCTGTCTTGGAACCAGACTGTCTTCAAACTCAGAGAACCACCTGCCTCTACCTCTCCAGTGCTGGGATTAAAGGCATGTACCATAACAGACGGGCCTAAAAACAAACTCTAAAGAAATATGCATGTAACAATTTTCTATTGAAATGGTTTTCTGGTACATTCATTTATTTTTCTTCATTTCATGACTTTAAAAGCATTTAATCCCATGGGGGGGTTCTTTGTTAGAGACGCCTCTCTCATTTACAGGCTGATATTCCATGTATAGACATGGCCTCTACACTTAGGTTCCTGACCTTCACCAGGGTGTCTTCAAACAAAGATGGCTGGATTCCATCCAGAGCTCCACAGAAGATTCCAGAAGATCAGTGTTGGAGAACCTCCGTTGTAGGAAAGAGACCCGGGCTTTTCTTCCAAACAAAGAATTTAGATTCTTGTCTCTGTACTTGATTCCTTCATCCCCTCCTCTGAGGAGACACCGTGGTGGTTTCTTGACATTAAGACTGGGAAGGCGGGTGTTCGTTTTGTTGCTTTGATCTTAGCTATTTCTTAAGGTTAGAAGGCAGAGAAAGAAAGGCTTTCAGACTCCATTTCCTCTTATGCATGTGAGATATGAGAAAGCTGGATCCCCAATCAGCATGTCACATTCTCTGGCCTTTCAAGAAGAAAGTTGGGAGCATTCTGAGTAATAAAGTTTAATTGCTATGATTTTTTTATTTTTACCGATGGCTTCAACTCATATGATTGTACCAAAGATAAAATTTGGTCTGAAGTGGAGACTTAATTACAAACCCAAGTTCATAAATTATTTTTACTTAAAATTTTAAAATTTTGTGTGTGTGTGTGTGTGTGTGTGTGTGTGTGTGTGTGTGTTTGAATACACAAATGAATGCAGGTGAGGTGTCCATAGAGGTAACAGGTACTAGACGTCCTGCTTCTGGAGTTACAGGTGAGTTGTGAGTTGCCCAAGGAACTGGGCAACTGGAAACTGGACACAGGTCCTCATCAGGAGCAGTGTGCACTCAGAGCCTCAGAGATATGTCTCCCTCCTCCTTTACAATAATTTTTAGTAGTTCATTTTTCACTTTTAACTGATGCATAAAAATTGAACTGATTTATGCGCTGCCACCTGATATTCTAAGCCATTTAGACCTTGTGTAATACTCAAATCAGCGTATACCTGGCTATCTATATGTTTACCATGGCCCTACAGTGAAAACGTTTGACATTTTTCGATAATGATTAAAAACACACAGTGTAAAATTTGTCACCAAAACTACTTTAAATGTGCAGTTCAGAAGTGTTGACTCTATCCACACTGCCATGCAGGCAAGCTCCAGACTTACTCGTCTTCCCTGAGCGAAACTCTGTGTCCATTCATCTGCAGCATCTCCTTCTCCCACGCATTCCTTGGCAGCTCCCATTCTACCTGATCTAAGAGTTTGATTTCTCCAGGTATCTACAGATGGAATCATACAACACTCACCTTTTTATGGCTGACTTATGTTGCAGCATGTGTCAGGGATTTCCTCCCTTTTAAGGGTGACTAGCATTTGATTGTATGCTGATAGTGTATTCCATTTATCTTTTCATCCATTCCCCAATACTTAACGTGTTTGAGTCTTTAGTTGAGTGGAAATGCGGCTATGGGCTGGGTATAGAGACACAGGACTGCTATCCCAGCTTTCAGATCATGAATTTGACGGCATGTGTTCTACACAATGATTTCTCATCTCAGAAACCACAAGGATAATCCTAATGATAATAATAATGATGATGCCACAAACAAGGGAAGACAAATATCTCTTGAGAACTTGCTTTAATTTTTAAAAATACACCCAGAATTTAAACAGCTCTATTATACTGTATTTCTTTTTAAAGATTTGTTGTTGTTGTTGTTTTGAACTAGTGTATCTTTTCCATAGTGGCTGCAATATCTATAATTTTACCAAGAGTGCAGAAGAACTTGGTTCTTTCTCTCCTTGCTAGTGTTTGTCTTTTGTTCACTGGGGAGCTTCTTTGGATGGGGCACAGCAGCCATCCTGATGAGCGTGCGGTAACATCCTACTGTGGCTTTGATATGCACTTATGTATTGATTAGTGATTTCAAAATCTTTTCATATGCTTGTGGCTTATTTACATATCATATATTTTCTCTATTAAATGTCTATCCAAATCTTTTGCTGGGATATTTGATTTCATGTTACTGAGCTGCAGAAACGCTGTATCTAGTCTTTCCACTCACCTTCCATTCCCTTATTAGGCACATAATTGGCCATTTCTATGCATTGCCTTTTCATATGATGATTGTTGTTGTTGCTTGTTGTGGGGATGTGGGTGTTCTGGAACAGGGGATCATCTCAAGGAGGTGAGGGAGATGGAATTACTAGCCCATGAAACTCAGACACTGGGGACTAGCATCAGGTGCTGATCTACTTGACTGCTGAAGAGGCAGTGTGTTTTAGAGGAACCAGGGCGTTGCATAAGGAAAGGTCCAATTGCTTAGGTCCATGCTTATTAAGTTCTTCAATCAGCCTACCCAAAGCTTGCTATCGTTGGGGGTGATGGCTTTCCCTGAGATCAGGAAGACTTCTGTGAAGACCTGGGAAGTGTCTACCTGGCAGGGTTATCCACTGGGGCTCAACTGGTCAGCCAGGATCCGACATTTTAGGCCATGTGACCTGTCGCTCTGCCAGAGGGATCGGTGTCCATATCCACATTCATCCCCACACAAATCCTCCAGCTCCTAAGGGTGTCACCACAGCTTGTGTGTGTGTGTGTGTGTGTGTGTGTGTGTGTGTGCTTCCTAAGACAAGTCTTACTTGTGATCCCCCTGCCTCTGCCTCTTCACTGCTGAGAGGTATGTAACACTACATCATGCTACTTATTCCTTTTCATGTGCAGAAGTTTTAGAGTTTGATATTCTCATTTCTCTTCTCTTCTCTTCTCTTCTCTTCTCTTCTCTTCTCTTCTCTTCTCTTCTCTTCTCTTCTTTTTTTGCCTTGTTCTTAGTATTGGTGGTTAATTTTTTTCTGTTATTGTTTTTTGTTTCTTCATATAATTGAAAAAAATCTATACAGTATACTCTGATCATAGTTTCCCCTGTCTCATTTCCTCCAGATTCTCACTCTCATTGTGATAAAATGCCTGACAAAAGCAACTTAAGGGAGAATGGTCTATTTTGGCTCGCGGTTTGAGGGCACCATCTGCCGTGACTGGGAAGTCACAGCAACAAGATGCTGGAGGGAGCTGGTCACATTGCCCTCACAGTTAGGGGGCAGAGAGAGATGGATGCTATTGCTCAACCTACTTTACCATTTCCGTCTTATTTAGAACCCAGCCCATGAACTGATGCTTCACAGTTAAAGTGAATTGACTTAATCTAGCTCGTCCCTCCCAGGTGTGCCCAGAGGCAGACCTCCTAGATGATTCTAGATATCGTTAAATTGAAAAATTAATATTAATGTTTATGGCATCCAAGCCACCATTGTCAAGTTCAACATCATGAAACTTTCCCCCAAGTTTTCTTTTAAGTAGTTTTTAATGATTAGCTCTTCAAATACTTTCAGTTAATTTCCTCTGCATTGTAAAGGATCCAACTTCATTCTTTACATTTGGATATATAGTTTGCTCAATGCTATTTGTTGCAAAGACTGCTTTTCCCATTGGATATTCCTGACACCCTTGTTGAAAATCATTTGGCCACTGTCATGCATGCTAAGGAGTTGTAAATATTTATTGTTAATATCAATATGATCATGCCGGGGCTGAAATCTCAGTAGTAACAGAGATGAATAGGTAAACAGGTAAAAATAAATAGGTAAATGATACCGTTTTGCTTTCTTCAGTATCTTTAAAATTCATGCTTGTTCACAGAGAAATCAAGCTGGAACTGATCTTAAATTTTCCATCATGCCTGGAAGGTGCTTTTCAAACCTTGGATATTACAATATCAACCTACCAGGCAAGATGCCATGGTACAAAATGGCACAAAGGCTATGGGGGCAACCAAACACTTTTGGATTGGACTTTGGGCCTAGGAAATTTGTGCCTTGTACTGTAAACCTGCCCAAAACCCCATGGCTTGAGAGGTCATAGGCCCTTTTATCTTAATAAACAGGCATGTTGTTAAGCTGTGTTCTAAATATCTGTTTATACACACAGATTAGTGCTGCCCTCACCCTTGGCTAGAGAAGTCTCTCTCCTCAGTGGTCAGTAGTTACTATAGAGAGCAATAACTAGTCTCTGAGCATATATGCCTAATGAGTGCTGAGCCCTAATGGGACATCTATGTCACCCACTTCCCCAACCGAGGCCTGTGGGGCATTTCAGAAGAGGAACAATACGAATGTAAAAGCGAGCGCGAGCATGCGTGCGTGCGTGCGTGTGTGTGTGTGTGTGTGTGTGTGTGCGTGTGTGTGTGTGTAGCATAGCTCCACTTTGTATCCTAATTCTTGTCTGATATTGCAGCATCAGGGACATCATCTTTCTCATGCCTGTTTACACTGACTATTAAAACAAAATCTGGTGTCCCTTTTTTGTCTCATTTCCGGTCTGGAGATACCTGGCTGGACAATGGGCATTATGATTGACACACTGCAGAGACACTGGATTCTGTCTATTCTTCTAAAGACCAGCTTTTGTTCTAGCTAATTGTCTAGCTCATTGCCTCCCCAGGGAAGGACAGAGGACAAGGCTCTGCATGGCACTTAGATTCCAGCCTGAGCTTTCTGTCTCTTTCCCCTGAGGTCTTTGCATGCGTTTAGCTTAGATGTCTATCGAGAATATAACTATGTTTGTATACATAGATTTTTTTGTTGCTGTTTTCACTTTTGAAGGCTCCTCGCCTTCCAGAATTTCCCTGTAGGGTTCTTTGCCTAGAACTCTGTCCACTGGGATTGTAAACTAGCAGCACTGCCTGTTTCTGCTTCTTCTGCTTCCTACACAGAGACTGAGGAGGATCACACACTTGCATTACAGTGGATTCCTCAAAGGCCATCCTACTTTGGGCCATTTCAAATATTCAAAGTAGTTGCTTGATATATTTTTTACCTAATTAGATTTTATAATTATTGTCTTGAAGACATGAATTTTCTAGCCATTTCACCATTAGCAGAAGCAGAGGTCTAGGATCTGTAGAACAACTGATTTAACAAGTTTTTTTCTTGCATAAGGAAAGCTCATTTTAGGTCATCTTCATATTACAATGAGTGAGAATTCTCGCAGACGCTGCCTTGGCTTTCTAACCCTCTGGAATGACATAGGTAGATACTATTTACTCTGCTATCTTCCATTATCATGCCCACATAGTGTGCTCATTTTATATGTTGGATCTTCACCATGACACTGAAAAGCTCAATGTTCTATTTTATGCTTGTGTAGGAGCATAGTGGGAGGCGAGTAGGTTGCTTCTAAGACACATAAGCTCACCCCAAAATTGAATCACCTTTTCTGTTTCAGGGGAGGTCTACATTGTTGAGAAGCTTAAACATTCTGTGAGTTTTATTCCCCAAATCTCTGAGCATTTTAAACAGTTTCTAAGATGGGGTTGGAAGAAAGAAAAGATACTTCTTTCCAAGCAGCTGTTGAAAAATTCCACGACGTAATAAGGAATTAAAAAGCAAGTCTGTGTTGCATAGCACCTTTGAGGCACAGTTTGTGTAGCGGTACTCTCTGACGCTGTCCAGAGAACCTGGAGGTAGTTTTAAAGATATTTTATGAATGCATTGTATGCCCAAGCTGTAAACAGAGTCGGGAATTGGGAAGTAGACATTAGTGTTACAAGCTGAAAGAGTTCATCAACAGGTGTCTCAAAAAAGCAACTTTGGGCGTTTAAAGGTGGTATCAAATCTCAAATCCGGTATTCAAGAAGGTAGTTACATGAGAAGAGTGAAATGGTTATGCTGATCTTGTTTTACATGTGCCAGAAGACAGAGGTCCATGTAAAAATACAAGGAGTCATCCTGCCATTTGCCCATCATACCCTGTTACCTAAAATACTCACATTGAGGGTTTACAAAGTATTTCATGCCAGAATCAGTCAGTGTTCTCTGGAGGAATGGAACCAATAGAATAAATATACACAGGGGTATTTATTATGTTGGCTTAAGCAAAAACGGCGGTCCTCACATCGGAAGGCTGAGGAAGCTGGGTCAAGGAGGAATGACAGCAGCAGGGTAGGTGAGTTCACCAGCATGGTGAGAAGGTAATGGGAAGAAGATGGCAGGATGAGCAAGGGGCCAAACCAAAGTTCCTCCTCATCCTTCCTTTCAGCTCCGGACCCTTGCAAGATACAGCCCACGTTTAGCATAGGTCTCACTTTACCAAGGGTTGTTAATGCAGAGGACTAAATGAGACCAAATATCAATCGAGCTTTGGACAACAGAAAAACAACAATGTCCAATTATCTAGAATTCAGGGCTTCTGGGCTCCTCCAAAGGGCTTGGGTCACTTCTCTGCTCTGCCCTCTACAGGATACACAGCTAGTCCTCCAGGCTCTGGTGGGCTCCATTCCACTGCTGCTGCTGTTCTTGCTGGTCATTTCATGGTACTGGCATCTTCAGAAGGCTGCTGGGGGCCCTCACTGCAACTGGGATGCACTTTTACCAATAGCCTCTTCTGGGCTCTCTTCATGGTACCTAGTCTCAACTTCTTTACATGACCTCTTCATTCTGGGCCTTCAACTGCTACTGAGGGTGCACCTTCACTAATGGCTTTTCCTGACCTCTCATAGTATCAAGCCTCAGTTGCTTTCCATGACTCCGTCATGCCTTCAAAACCCGCACTATCTGGATAATAGTACCAAGTTTGGCTGCCAGCAGGAGATACAACCTTGGCCAGTTCTGGAAGACAGCTTTTATTTGCTGTCCCTGAGGAAACACTTTCCAGATTTTAAGACAGATTCTGGTTTACAGGGAAAATAACTAGTCCTTATCTGCAGGAAGGGTTCCCTTATGGTGTGGAGTTACCGCTTGTAGACAAGTTTGCAGGGAAAAAAAAAAAACCAAAAACCCAAAACTGTTCAGTTTAACTAAGTGACTTTTTGGCTCTAAGTCAAGGCTTTCACAAAGCAGGGGATTCTAGGCCAATGGGAAGAATCTCTGGTTGAAACATTCAGGCGGTTTGGCATTCTTTCTCACCACCACTATGGGGAAAGTATACCTTTCTTCTTAGACCTCAAACATAAGACCTATTTGGTCTTCACACACACAAAAAGCCATCAACAAACTCAGTTTATATAACAGCACACTCTGGTTTCTAGTTCCCATGCCATGGCTACCACCAGAGGTGGGAGGGAACATTGACTCCATGATGAGAAAAAGCTGTCAAAACTTTGTTTATTTCCTGCTCCCAGGTGAATTTTTTGTTTTTACCATGATATTTTCTTTCTCTAGAGGCCTCTGTTCAGTGACTCTCACTTTTGAGCCCTCTTTTATCATTTAATTTTCACATTTTCTCTTCATAGAGGCTTATTTCCCTTTCTCTCTCCCCTCTTCCTCCAGGAGCCTTCAGTTAACACCGTTTTCTCTGTCCTCTGGTAGCTTCCCTGAGTGTGGTTTACCAGATGCTGCAAGGTCTGGAGTTTCTTTCTCTTCTTCCTTTTCTCCACATTGGATTAGCTGGCGTCATATACTGCCCCATGGTGATACGCCATTTGTAGGAGTAAGTTTGCTGTGGTGGTTCAGCCAAGAAGACAAGGAGGCATTTTCATAGGTGGAAACCCTGCCAGACCTCAGCAGAGGGAATCACGGTAATGGCCAGTGCCATACTCACAACAGAACCCTGAGCATCTGAGCTCAGGTGTCTTATTGGTTCAGAACTCTTCAGGTGCAGATCATAAGCAATTAAACATCCCCTACAGAAATCCAACACCTGCCGGTAATACAAAAGTCCAAGGCCTATGCATCCCTTTTTCCAACAGTACACAAAAACAATTATTTTAAACACAACTAAAAATAAACTTTCACAACAGACAATAATGTTCACTGATCCACTGAAACCGGACATTGAAAACTTGAGGACATAATAGATAGAAGCAATCAGCTTGATGCTGTCTTTGGATGTAATTAGACAAATCTATGGGCATAGTTTTGCAGATTTTTTTTGGTGTCATTTTCCAAAGAGTTGCATAAAGCACATTAAAAATTCTTCTGGTGACAGATAAGGGGCCTGCCACTACAATGTATACCTGATCACCTTCAGACCCAGGAACTGGGAAGCAGATCTGAGCCACACACAGGATTTAACATATCAGAACTGGCCCCAACTCTGGAGGCAAATGTAGTTTCTGCTGGAAATCATGTTACCACTGTCACTGCTTCAGTCCTGCTTGTTGAGAGAGCTCTTGTCATGATGTCAATGCTAAAAACCAGCTCCTCAAGAGCTGGCTCACAGGCACAGGAGAGCAGTGGAGGCGGAAAGGACCCCATGCAAAATGGAGACAAACACCCACTCTTGACCTCTTTCCTACAAAGCTTTTACTTCTACAGCCATCCCTCTCTCTTTCTCTCCCTCTCTCTCTGTCATTCACTCTCTCTTCCTCTCTCTTTCTCCTTTCTCTTTTGCCCTCTGTTTGTGCTATGTATTAAAAGAGGCTTAGCCAGACAAGGCAAATATTCTACCACTGACCTTTGTCCCCACCTCCTAGACTAGTACTTCTGGAACATTTCTATATAAGAATTCTGTATGGGGGGCGGTTGCCTAGGGACTGGTTTTCTAAGGATAATCAAACACAACCAGCAAACAGAAGGAGGTCCCAGAGAGATAATAATGTCTTCACTTGGAAAAAAATTCTTTTGTTGTTGTTGTAGATTACTATAACAAATTCATCTACAGAAATGACTCTTCCCGAAATAACTCTTCCCAGTGGCATCAAAGACAAGTCTGTTCCACCTGAAACGACTCTTCCCAGAGGCATCAAAGAGGGGTCTGTTCCATTTAGGAATTAGAGACTGAGCTTTCAGCATCAAGCGGTGGGGAAAATGTGCTAGAACAAAGATTACTGATCATACTGGAAACACAAGCCATCCCCAGATACTTTATAAGTGTGGGCAAGATGGTATAGACTTGCTTTATAATTTGGAGGACATTCTGCCCTATAATATAATTTTCTCAGCCCGCAAGTCTTTCCTAACAGTCTCAGCGTTTCCAGTGGTGAGTGTCAGGTAACCTCATTATCAGGAGGCTTTCACATGTGGAGAGGTTTACAAAATGGATTTAATTTTCAGGCCATGATCAGATTGTAATTGAGCAACGGTTATTTCCCTGCATCGCATAGAAAACCCTGAAAGACAGATAACGGATATGACAAAATATAACCTGTGACACAATGCAGCCAAGTGGCATCGGCAATGTCGTGGCGATGTTTATACAGGGACTTTTCATTTTAAACCGACCCTTGTACGCGGAGGAGAAGAACACAATTCGCTGTGGTAGATGTGGCTCAAGGAAACAGGAACACCTGTTGTTGTTTTCATGCTGACCATCACTATATTTTCATTTGAACAGCTCCCGAAGGTCTGTGAGCTTAAGAATTAATACATAGGGAGGTGCTTTGGGGAGGTGGTGGGGACAGTTAGGAGGTGAGGCCTGAGAGCAGGCTTGGTGGTACACTATGGCACTGGGAAGGCCTAGGCAGGAGCAGCAGGGGTTTGAGTTTCTTGGTGTCCTAGTGAGACTTTGTTTTAAAGGTAAAGAATCCGGAGGCGGGCTTTGGCTTAGAGTTACAGGAGTGTTCTTGAAAGAGGGCCGTGTCTTAGGCTGTGTGTCCTCTTCTGAGTGGTGATGTGTGGTGAGTGATTTTGATCTACCAAGATCTACCATGTGCTCCCACCATGAGCTGTCTCTCCATGAGGCCAAAGCAACAGGGTTAGTCAATCATTGACTGAAACCTTCAGAACAATGAAGCAAAGCAAGCCTTTCTTCTTTATGAGTTAATGCCTCAGCTGTCTGTTATAGAGACGATAGGTTGATTAACACAGTCATTGCTGATGCTTGTTTTCCAGCAATCCTTTGCACTGACTTTAGTTTCATGTCAGGCATCTGATGCCTTTTCACAGGGGTTGCCGACAATCTGTATCAGAGACTTTCTCGTTAGGCTCCAAGGATAGGCTGTAGTCTAGATATTTAGTGCAAGATGACAACTGAGTTACGGTGGGTGAATATCTGCTTAGAGCCGGACAATCTATAAAAAGAATAAAATTGATAACGCTGCCAGCCTCAAGACATCCTCATTCTGGAAGAGCTTGTGGACCAGAGGTGTACATTTTTAAATAGGAAAGTGGACTGAAATAAGGTGAAAAACTGGTGGTTTTGTGCATGTTCAAGACCTATCAAGAAATAATATGAGCCCTAGGGTTTGTGTGGAAACATCATGTGGGTAGTTTCCACCCCCAAAGCTTAATATAGTAGGAACCTCGCCCTCAGGTGTTCGGAGCCTAAGCCCATCTTAGCAAAAGCAGACCCAATCTGTGTTCAGGGGAGGGCTCTGAGTGACTGAGCCTAGAACAGTGGGGTGAATCTTGAATTTTCTTTGAGGTTAATAGCCCAATCCTCGGGGAGTCCTGGCAGTGACCCTGTGTATACACCTGGCTATAGAGTTTTTCTAAGCCTTCCTGGGTTACACTAAAGCCAGTATAAATCAGTAGTTACTGTCTAGTCTCAGCCTCTGGAATCAACATCTCAGCTTTGATGTTCAGCTCTCCCCGTTTCTCTGTGACTTCAATTGCCTGAACCTCTTCAGTCCCGAGTTCCTCTGTCTGCAGTGTAGCGGGGCCACGGCTTCAACCCTTAGTGTGCAGAGTGATTTCCTTCCTCTGCCTCACTTTCTCTGTTTGAAAAATAGTGTTCATAATTGTATCAGCATCACTGGTTTTGGACAAGTTCAATAAGTCAAGTTTTACAGGAAACTTCCTGAACACACAGGATAGATGCTCCATGTGTTATGAGCGATCCCTGTTATTAATGGTGTAAGGATTAAATAAAGTATATAAAGTAATGTAGGCAATAAACACTTAAGAAATTTAGCCACAGGAACTCCTTGCTCTGAGTATTCATTGGGTTTGTTTTGAGAGGCTATCCCTCCTTCATAATTCAAGCCTGACTCAGGAAGTCAGGACAGGCATTCCCTGTTACTGCTCTCCTAGATGTTCCAGACTGTCCCACTCACAAGCTGGTGACCCAGGGTCACAATGTTCCTGCACCTGCCAACATTTTGTGGCGTCTGCAATGGAGAATGTCCAGTTATTGTTTTCTTACTGTTAAAAGACACCTTGGCCAAGGCAACTTATAAAAGAAAGCATTTAATTGGGGGCTTGCTTACAGGTTCAGAGGTTTATTCCATTATCATCATGGCGGGGAGTATGGCAGCAGACGGGCAGGCATGGTGCTGGAGAAGTAGCTGAGAGTTTTCATCTTATCTTCAAGTTGGAGTTGGAGGGAAGAAGAGAGAGAGAGACTCTGAGCCTGGCATGGGCTGGGCCTGGCATAGACTTTTGAAACTTCCAAGCCCACCTCCACCAGCAAAGTCACGCCTTAATTTCTTCCTTCCTAACTAGGGATTTGGCCAACAGTTCTTGACCAACAAGAGGTAAAGAATTTAAATAAATGAGTCCATGGGAGTCATTCTCATTAAAACTACTACATAGAGTTTCCTGGGCTTCCTTCTGTATTTTCACTTGCCTTGTGGATTGGTACTTGTCTGTGCCTTTCTTTTGCAAGATCCCAAAGAACTCCCCCTCCGTGTGTGTGTGTGTGTGTGTGTGTGTGTGTGCCTTTGTGAAACAATTTATTTCTATATCCATAGATATTAGGTTTGCTTCCATTTTGTGGGTCTGGCTAACCACTCAAGAATCACATATTCCTTTCAGACCCTACTTTGAATTATTCTGGGTTTGCAGGTATGAAATTGCTGCATCAGATAGTAATTATTTTTCTCAGGACTCAACTCATCACTGTTGCTGTTTGATTGCTGCTGTTGTCATTGTGTTTGAGATAAAGTTTTGTTATGTAGATCAGGATGAGCTTCAGCTGATGATCCTCCTGTCTCTGCCTCTGGACTGAGCACAGGTGAAAGTGTGTCTCACCACACCTAGCTGCCTCCACCATGCTGCTTCTGAGGGATGACTTTTACATGTATAAAGATTATTTTTGCATTATGTTAGTTTTGTTCCTGTTTCATGTTGCTATGAATTATATAAATAGGTATTGCATTGCTCACGAGCTATATTTTAGCTTTGTGTCAATACTGAAGGTTGACCCATTCATCATTTCCTGAAGGAAGAACTCTGAACATAAAACCCTAAATATGCTGAAGAAAATGTTAATATGCTGCAGCCAGGAAAGAAGCACCATCAAGACATCTGGAAATCATTAGCATCAATCAAAAAATCAGAAATCATTGCTTTATAAATATTGCTGCAAGTATTTCTCACTAGTTAAAAATAAGCCATCTAGGCAAGAGCAAGAAGGTAGCACTGCTGTTTGCTTGGATTTTTGCTGAGTAAAAGAGGAATTAGCATTGACCCCAAGGAGTGCAGATGTTGGTTTTCACTTCTAAAATACCAGGCTGGAAAATTCTGTAAGTGCTATCAAACTGTGCTATTCTAAGCAAGCTACTACCTGCTTGGTTCTCAGGCTTATTTCATAGTAAAGGTCTTTCTACCTGAGTCTTGTGGTGATGCACCATCTCACTGGAACCTTAGGAGCCAGAGTCAGCACTGATTCAAGCTCTCACATTAAGCAATGGAAAAAAGAAAGAGGAAGTCCTTGGAGAGGAACTAGTTGTAGATTCATGAGAACAATGTCAGGTGTCTTTAAAGGATGAAATCTATTGACAGCAACAACTACAGACTCCACTCATTTTATGTAAAACGGGGCAGAAAATTTTGGGTCAGGCAGAGATTTTAATGCTTGTAATGCTAGCACATAGGGGGCTAAAGCCAGGGATCATAGCCTGAGTTTGAGACTAGCCTGGGTCACAAATAGAGATCTTGTCTGTGTGTGTGTGGGGAGGGGGATTGGTAGATCATTTGGTTTTGTTCCCTCTAGAAGTTCCTTTTAGGTTTATGCCAACTTTTGTTAAATTTTATGTTTTTTTTTTTTTTTTTATTCCGTCAAATAGAAGGAAGTGGAAAATCATGTATTTTCCAGTTTTTGTTGAAAAAAATTAACCCCTTTCATTTTCAAGATCTAAAACAAGATTTTTCCAAATGACTTTGTAGCCTTTGACCTTAGATGAGAATCTGTAGAACTGGTTCATTTTATTAGCAGAAAAATGACCAAGTGGGAAGCTTTGGTTAACATCATCTATATAACACAATAAACAAGTCGCATTTTTTTCTTTGCTATGTAAGGAGAAGGTAGAGGAGACATGTGACTTGCTGTATGGGTCTAGATTCCATTTTAAGTGGGCACCTCACCTAAACTTACAGTCTAATGAGGAGTCTGAAGAAGCAGCTCCTTTCCCAAAGAGAATATGCAGAGGGTTTTAGGAGTCATGAAGAACAATTACACAGGAGATTTTCATCTGACATGTTAGCTTATAAACAAGCTGAATATTTAATAAGCCAAGAATGAGGTTATTGGTAAAAAATGGCTGGAAAACAGCTTATTTTCGCACAGTGGTTGTATTTTGCTACAACTACAAAAGTGTAGTTGTTTCTATTTTGTGTGGAAATTGCTGGTTCCCTTTAAGAATCACCTAGGAAAAGCTAACACTATTTTAATTGTGGTGACTAAGTGGGATTGACATCTGGAGAAATAAGTGGTATGATATCCTGTTTCTCTAGCTTATCACATATTAAAAAATGTAAATTTAATCTGTATGCTCCTTTTAGATTTTAAGTGCTTCCTGTAGGAAGTGTGAACTTTTTAAAGTGTGACTATGTGTAGAATAGCCATTTTAAAGTGCTGAGATGGGGCGGGGGGTGGGGCATAAGTATCCAGTTTGATACATCCTTTTAATTACTACCCTTTTGAATGTAGATTATTGGCCAGACCTTATTGGTTTTCTTTTTTCAAGCTACTTGTTGTCTGAATCAAACTACAATAATTTACTTACCATGAGCTCGCTCTGTACTAAGCACTAGGCCAGATGCTAAATCATATACAAAATAAACAAGACACCATGTGCACATCCAGGGAGGTTAGGGTTGGTGGGCACTAAGTAATAGATGCAGTGAGTGAATCATGCCCAATGTATCCAGGGAGAGCACAGCATGCAGGAAGGCTCTAAACCTGGTCTCAGCTCTGACAATAGATTGGAGGCTGTGGCTCGAAAAATAACAGGAAGGCTCACCATGTTGTTTGGGGGAAAGAACTGCCACTGGATATTTGCGTTTTAAGAACTAAATTATTGGACTGAGTTGTATCTCCTCGATGAAATGGCAGTGTGAGGAGATGCTCTGTGTCCGGATGTCTTCTTCTTTCCTTTCCTACCACTCTCTACTTGACCCCTAATCTAACAGAACACTTCCTCTTCTCTTAAAAGCCACCACTGTCAGGCCAACAAACAAATCACTTATCATCTCTATAAACCTTACGTTTTTGAGAGTCTTGAGTCCACTCTCATGTCCAAACCCAATCCTCATTGGCAAATGCCTGACCTGA
Source organism: Cricetomys ansorgei (assembly GCA_026225945.1). Classification (NCBI taxonomy): domain Eukaryota; kingdom Metazoa; phylum Chordata; class Mammalia; order Rodentia; family Nesomyidae; genus Cricetomys; species Cricetomys ansorgei. The sequence goes on along the minus strand of JAMJFZ010001203.1, from coordinate 20,118,741 downwards.
ACATCCTGGATGCTCACAGATTCTGATTTTTTTTTCCCTCTTGTCTGAGGAAGAAGATTTTGTTGTTGCTGTGTTTAGATAGTGGCAAAATATATATATATAAAATACAACTTAGCATTTATCCAATTCTGAGTGTATAGTTGACTGGAGTTAAATATAATGTCTTTGTTGGGAACCCATCTCCAATGTTCTTCTTTGTACTAGTTAAGCCCAGCCTCACCCTCTCCTTACCCATCATGTGTGTGCCTGTGCATTTGCTTGTGTGAGTACATGTACAACGGTTGGTGTATATTCATTGTGTGAGGTCAGAAGTCATTCCTCGAGAAATGTTCACCTCATTTTTTTTTATTTTGATTTGGACTCTCACAATCCAGGGGCTTGGCAGTCTGGCCAGTCTAGCTGTCTAGACAGCCTCAGAGATCAACCTTTTTCCGTTTCTGTAGTGATGGAATTACAGATTTGCACCACTACACATGGGGATTTTTTTGGGTAGGTTCTGCGGATTCGGCGTAGGTAGTCCAGCTTGCATGGCAGGAATTTTACCCACTGAGTTATCTCCTCAACCCATTCTTTCCAGAATTAAGAATCTATTTCCTTATGAGTTCATGGTAGTTGTGGTTGTCTCATGAGGTCTCGTCCCTAAAATATGAGCTTTGGGCAAATGATGTCTGCTGGAGGAAGAGTCAGGGTTTTTATTTTTGCTTTTGTTTTTTTTGTTTTCTGTAGTGTGATCCATAGTAGATTGCCTATGTTCCAGTGAATGCGTATGCACTCATGTGTATACTCATAGTGGATTACAGATCATAGATTGTTGTTAGGAGGAGGAAGTATGTGGGGTAATCTAGAAAAAGTTGGAGGGATGGGGGCATAGAGATGAGTATGATCTAAATAAATTGCATCCATGTTAGTAATTACTAACATACAAGATGACAACAGAAAGGAACACAGCTGTTCTTGGTACTGCACACACATGGAGTACACATATGTTATCTGTGTGGTTGTACTTGGCTTACTTCACTTAGCACAATGTCCTCAAATGTCAAGTTTCATCTTTGCTGTAGCATGTGTCTGTCATGTTTACAACCAAATACTACTCCATCATGGGTACATTTGTTTATTCATGTATTCCTCAATGGACATTTGGGCTATTAGAGGTATTGTTATTATGAAGATCAGTGTGGCGTACTTTGGTTTTGGTTTTAGGCAACCAAATGCTTGCACTATTTTCTTTTTCTCTTGATAAGAAGATATATTTTATTTTTAGCTGTGTGTGTGTCAGGGGGGTTATGTTCACAGGAGCGCAGGTACCAATGGAGGCCAGAAAGAGGCATCATATTTCCTGGATCTGCAGTTACAGGTGAGTGAGCCATCTAACATGGGTGCTGGGAACTGAATCCAGGTCCTCTGAATGAGCAACAAGTATTCTTAACCCACTGAGCCACCTCTCCAGCCTTTTCTTGGATTATTTTCACATGTAGAGTAAATTAGCGGGATAGATGTAATTATGGGAAAAGATTCAGGAAGCTGTGTGAAAGATTTGCCAGATCTTATATTTAATGCACAACTCCAAAGAGGGACAGTTTACTTGCCTGTAAGAACAGAGAGTTGAGCTCAATCTCTAACATCCACAAATCACCTTAATATCCCTTCAGAGGTAATGGTAGGATTCTAAGCATTAGATTGGTATGGATGTCACGTGATGCAGACTCTATTAATTGAACCTCTCTTTGATCTTCAAATGAACTCATGCACATGTGGAGATTTTTTCTGCATTCTGCGAGAGAAGGAGAAATGAAGGTCAGTAGCTTTGCAGAGGAACTCACAAGTGAGAAAATAGGAGCCTTTTCCCCATGTGCGAGCCCAGGAGAGGACTGTCCAGTGCTCTCCTTAGCCTCCCCTTGTGAAGTGACACGGGCTTAAGAGGGTCTATGTAATAGCGACGCAATTTTCATTGGAATAAAAGTGGAGTCTTTTGTCTCTGTCAAATGCGATTTAGAGAAATGGCTTCAAAAGGCCCAAATTTAGAGTGTATTACAATCTGTGCTGTAGACCCCTTGAAGGTCTTCATAACCTAAGATCCTGCCGGATAATGCCTTCTCATTTGAATGTCTCTGAAATCTAAACCTTACTGTTTCATTACCAAGACTATTGGATCATTGTTCTGTTTTGCATGTCACAAATGAACCGGAGACAGAGTCAACTTTCTCCGTGTCCCCAGATATGTAATATCTTCCCAGGTTATTTACCCTTGAAGGATAGTCTCCATGCTCATTTACTAAAACTCTGCCCAGCAGTCCTGTCAAAAACTCTCTCCAAAGTGGAGAAAGGGATTGCGTTTTCAAACAAAATTGTCCTATCGTTGAAAGTGTCCTAAGCAGATATTGAGGATGGTATAGAAATGAGTTTATACATTAGCCCCAAAACTATAGAAACCCTAGGCTTGCCACCCAGTTTGAACAACATATAAGAAGCAATGAACGCTTTTTATCTTTTTTGTTTTATGTGTACCTTATGCAATTTTAAGGACATACTTATGTAAAAATGTATTAACTATTTGTCTGAAATTCAAATCCAACTAGGTATCTTACAAATTTATTTGCTAAATATAGCAATTCTAACAAGTTATGTGTGCAAACACGGTATTTGCTCAGTTTCAAAATATTAGAGCTCTCAAGAGAAGATTTATTTTCTAAGAGGGTCTCACAAACATATATATTTATTCAAATTATGCACTACAGACTGAGCTACTGTTAGGCAAGATTTCCGCATGTGTTTAAACATGAAGTCTCTCTTCTTTAATAACTGAAAATCACAGTGCAGAGGATAAAAATAAATATGTCATCAGCAATAGAAATTATCCAGAGTAAGTGCAATTCAAATCAGGCAGCAGATTTAAGAGAATTGCAGTATGTTTTCTGTCCTTTCCTGTTTGGGGAAAATCTACATTTGTGTAGTCTCTGTAAACATGTCTGTAAAAGACAGATGTTTTTTGTTGTATTAGCCAAGAGTTACGCAGTGAACTAGAAAAAAAAAAAGGATAAAATAATTTTTTAAACAGAGAAGATGGTTTTGTTGGAAATAAAAGATGTGGCAGAAGGAATAGCTGAGGGACAAATAGCATATTTACAAACCTGTGATTTAAAGACTTTCAAAACCAACTGAGTGTGTGCCTCCCAAGTAATTTGCCGTTGCAGAAATAGCCCATTTGGTCAGTCCCCCAAACTTAGGTCTGACATACCCCTTCATTTGCTTACAAGCCAAACTCATAAAAACTTGAAGAGTCATATCAGGCTGCTGATGGGCTCATGGCCACAAACTGTCCATTAGTAATTGGTGATAGGCCAGGATCACAACAGACGATGTGAAATTTCCTGAGCCAAAGAAGATGACTAATCCAAAAAGGGACATATCTATCTGCCCAGAGCTGTATGATTAGAAAACTGTAGGGTTCCAAGCTCCACAAGGAAAGAAGGTCTCTTTCTTCACAGTGTTAATTTAGTTGTCTCATTGGTGGCTCACAATCATCAATTTGAAGAAGATAAGATTCTGGTTCATTTTCCCATCGTATGTGACATGTCAGGTTAAGGAAGTCTTAACCAATAGCGTATCTTTCACTGAGTAGTGCTTCTCATCTGTCATCACTACAACCTCAATGGCCTTCTTACTGAGATGGCTTTATATTGAGAACAATATAATGAATGACTAATACGATGAATTTTTTTCTCTTAAGAATTTTTGAAAGGCTTTCTCTCTTCCTTTCTGGAAAGATGAGGTACGGGAGATGACTTTACTCATTCTTAAAGTCTCAAAGATGTTTCCTCAGAGCACCTCTCTTGCCTTTGAAGAGAAAATGCTCTCCACTGATGGGGGCAGCACTCTGCTATCATCCTTGGGCCCTCTGTCACCCCGAGCCTCTCATTCAATTTGCTTCCTCCTATTCTCAGTCCCAAGGTTTTCTCAGATAGAACTTTTCTCTCCGCCTCTCTACTTCCTCTCCTCAGGACCATATCCCTCATCAGGACCCTGCCACTCTTGGGACCACGCCTCTCATCGGGACCCTGCCACTCTCAGGAACTTTTCCATCTGCCTCTTTTATGTTCTCCTTCTCGATAGCTTCTCCCACTCTTGGGTATAAGATGCAGCTGTTAAACTTAACATTCTAAAATGCAGATTGTATCATTAGATGCATTTAATTCTCATTGGGCTCAAATACCTTACCCTTATTTGAGAGCCCCATCTCTAAAAAAAAAAAAAATTATAAATTACTTGAAAAATTTATACTCTTTTGGTTATTAGATTTGTAGAAAATCTAACCTTCTAGCCTTCCAGAAATGGCTGCCATAACTGGGGGGGGGGGGAAGCTGGAGGGACGAGTGTGCTAGTGTTTTAGAGAATGGTGGTGCTCAGACATTGGTAACAAAGGAACTATCAACAATTGCTAATGCAGCTGGAAAGCCTGGGTAGCCCATTATGCTGGTGAATCCTGTTTTATGCCCCTAGATGCTCTCCAGAATATATTTCATCTTTTCTTCATTGCAGTCAGTGCTTTATCCGGGGCAGGTCCAGAGTCCACATTTTCTTGTGCAATGAAAACAAGACCTTAAGTTACTTTCTTGCAAATAATTCTGAAAATTATTTTAAAACATGGTCTAATGGACAAATTTATGGCTCACCTCTTAGTATTAGCCACCTATTCTTTGAAGTGCAGGATGGAATGTAAAAGGGCTTCTGAAACCACATGCTTCAGAGAATGGGGAAAAGCTGCAAAGCATTTTTACAAGCTTTGCCAGGGAACTGAGCTTCATAATATGTTTTATGTACCATTTTTAATGCTAAATTAACTGCTTCATGAGGCAGAGCCGGAGCTCTTAAACACAGGGAGGGAGACCCTCTTTCTTTGGGTAGGTTAGTCTTACACTCAACATGCTGAGCCCCAGTGCGGGGCAAAAGCAGTTTGGCTAATGCCCAGCTCAGGGCTATGGATGGTAGGTCTAAGGAAGAGAGAGGTGATGGTCAAGGCAAATGTCCCAGTAGATCTACCAGGTACTCCAGCATCTTGTGTGTTGATTTTTTGAGGTGAACTCTTACTGTAGAACCCCAACTTATCTTGAGTTGTGATCCTCCAGTCTCTGCCCACATGTGATGCCTGGTTTCACATCCGAAGAGAAGACAATTGAGGTACAGATTCAAAGAACCAAGCTCCTGCGTGAGGGATGAAATCTTTTCTCAACAGATGCTTGGGGCTCCCTCCGAGTCATTTCTGCAAACTTCAGAGATTTCTGTAAATCTCTGGGAAGCTTTGCAGACTCATATCACCTATCTATGCAGCTCTGACTCCAGGCTTCTCTCTGCCTTGTCTGAGGAGAAGCTAGGATGAGAGTAATGGGAGAATGTGCGGCCTCCTGCTCATGCGCCATCTGAAAGGCAACGCTTATGCACCCAATTGGCAATATGGTCTTTATGAAGATTTAATCATAAAAAATAAAATGTTTGAGGCTTTAAGGGATAAGATAAAGGTGGAGAGTGGCAGGGATGGCATTTACTGAAAGATTTGCATTAATGAGTCTTACAGTCAAATAACTGTAGGGATTTCTGTCAGCAAGCTCTGCGCTGCTGGGCACTGAGAGGCTTGCATGGCGATCTGGGCATTGGAAGCTGGAAGTTCTGTCCTGACAGTACTGCCTAGGAACATATTCTGATCTTTCACATCTTGACATGGAGCTGCTAGGAACCCCAAGGGATTCGGAATTCCATCTTTATCTTAGTGCAAGTCTTCTCCCACTGAGAGAGATTTGAGCTTCGGGAAGGTGCAGAATAGCTTGAAGAAGAGCAGATTCAGTTGGCAAATTGCCTGGCATGCTGTGCAGGAAAAACTGTCAATTCTGGTCTTTCAAAATCAACACACCTGGACTGTGATTGTCACGATGGCGACTCATTCAGAGTAGAAACAAGTGGAGTGATTTTTCTCTCAGTCTGAAGGTAGGCACTGTCCTTCCTCAGGGATCTTCAGTCACCTTGGTTGTTTTGAGCTTCCAGTTAAGTTACCAGTTAAACTAGATTGGCTGGCCAGGAAGCCCTGGGGATTCTCTTATCTCTACTCCTCAGCTCTTGGTTTACAAGAGTGCCCCAACATTCTTGTGTTTTTACCCTGGGTGCTGGGGCTTGAAGTCAGGTCCTCATGCTTGTGCAATAAGCACTTTTCTGACTGAGTTATTCTCCACCCTCCTAATTTCTTACTTTTTCTTGTTATCCCTGAATCTATGTGAAGATCATCTATCATCTATCTGTCTGTCTGTCTATCTATCTATCTATCTATCTATCTATTTATCTATCTATCTAATCTATCTACCTATCATCTATCTTATCCATCCATCCATCCATGTACCTATGTATGTATTTATCTATCTACCTACCAACCACCCATCACATCCACTCATCTACCCACCTATCTTTCTCTTTATCTGTATCATCTATCTATCTATCTATCTATCTATCTATCTATCTATCTATCATCTATCTATCTATCTATCTATCTATCTATCTATCTATCTATCTATCTACCATTTTATCTTCAAAGGAAGGTAGCATGCCCCATTTTGGCCATGCTCACCTACTCTAGACCTCAACACCAAGAGGAACCACCTCTTTTTCTTATTTCCATCCTGTTTTCAGTCCTATTACAACCCATGGATTCAGAGGCTTCACTAGTTGATGGAATAGGCCAATATGCCTTCTGTCTCAATATAACAGTTCATGGCACAAACAAGGACAGAGCAACATCAGAATGCCTCCTGGTTCCAGTGCTCCAAGTTTGCTAGCCTGGAAGGTTTAAGGTTGATGGGGGAAACACAGACTTGTGTTCTGCCAGGTTCTTCTTCTAGATAGCAATCATAAGGCTCTCTCTTGTAAATAAGCCACAACCATTTTCCTATGTTTCCATGTAACCATGTTTCCATTGTTTCTATATAACCATGAAGGATTGTAGAGAGATAAAACTCCCATTATCCATAACAGTTCTGAGTACACAGGGGCCTGAAAATACTGAACACCCTCTGGGTGACACTGTGAGAACAACTCTGGTCTATGAGATGTCATCTGTAGTATTTGTATACCTACAATTATTTACAGATTAAAATGTGTTCAGATTTAATTTGGGTTTGGTGGTGCACATGTGTAATTCCAGTTCTTGGGAAGCTGAGGCAGGAGGTTTACCAGTTTGGGGCCAATCTGGGCTTCATAATAAGAGTTTGTCTCAATACCCTCTGCTCCACCACAAACAAAACAAAACAAGAAACAAGCAGGTTGGTTCCCAGCCCAGTAGAGCCCTGCAGAGCTGTGCACAGTACAGTTGTTTAAGAAGCTGGGTTGACAGAGGAACTGACACTCAACCAGAGACAAAGACAGTTTAGGAGCAGCCTTTAAGAAGTTTCTTTTAAGGGTTTTCTTTATGGTTAAAATTTAGAGTTAGCTATTTTCTCAATAAGTTAAATATTTTATGTTTCTTTCCTTGGGTTGTTTATACTTTGTGGTTACTTCCTCACCACACAGAACAGCACCATAAAAACTCAATAAATATTTCATACTTTTCTATAATCGGTTGTCAATGCTTGGAAATGGCTTGATGAGTCATTCTGGGATTCCTTGGGAAAAAGCCAAAGGGAGGCACCTTCTGTCTGCATCTCTCCCACGTCCCCCAACTCCAGAGTATCAAGAAGACAAATTATTCCGAGCCAAGGGACGTACTGGCATGTCAATGACTTAGGTTCCCCTCTTCTCCTACCCTCCTGTAGCTTCAGACCTTGGTGAAATTGTAGACTCCAAACTGCTTAAACCATCTAGTCTCAACTTCTTCATGAAGAAAGTGAGATCCAGAATTAGAAGTGTAATATTAATTATAAAGAGATTTTTTTCCTTCATCTGTTTAAAAAGCTTTCTCAAGTAAGATAGGAAGGATTGTCGGCTGGAATACATGGGAAAACACTAGACAGAACCACAACTAAAATGTAATCATATATGACTCATAAAGCTAATTAATTAGGATGCAACAATTTCCCCTGTCCATTTCATTGAGGCTTATTGTAAGCTTTCTACAATTGAAAAAAATATATGTGCATATATACAGCAGATATGCATATTGCATCTATCTGTAGTTCTAACTCTCTCTATCTGTCAGACTCTCTCTCTCATCTGTCTACCACCTTCTATCATTTACCATCTAATTAACATCGCAAGAAAAGATCAGAACTTTAAACTTCCCAGGGATATTTGGAGTTATACCATACCATTGCAGGGATACGTCTAAGCATGTAAGTTTCTCTGGGTTTTACCTGTTAACAAGGAAAAAAAAATATTTTTTTCCTAAAAATCCAGGGAATTTATGCCATTATTTATATTCATAAAAGATATTTTCCTAGTTCTTGTTTTATCTTGAAAATGTTCCTGCTGTCACTCTCTTCATTTCTGGACATTTGTTAACCAAATGCTGGTACTTTATTTCTTAGGTTAAGTTATGTTTCTATATGCAAAAACTATAACGTCATAAAATTCTAGGACTGATATTATTCTTACTAAGTATCTAAGTATGTTTTTTTTCTAAATTTAATGACAAATTGTAATTATCTTTGTGCAATAATAATGAATATTTAAATATAAGAACTTTTTAAAAGAATTCTTATAAATCCAGACAGGTGTAATGGTGCACACCTGTGTTAGAAGGTAGAGGCAGGAAGACTCCAAACCAAAGTCAACAAAAACCCAGATGCTTTCTCCTAAGATGGCCATTAAATATTAACACAAAAGTAGACAGCCAGCAACCTTGTCAATGTAATTTGATAGAGCAAACTCTAAATTATCAATAATGTTGCAAAGTGGCTACAAACTGGAGCCTCTAAGTGCTAAAATATACTTGACTCTCTCTGTTTTCTCTGAGACACAGAACCGGGGAGAATCTTAAATCCTCAGACTGGCAGCACCACAAGTTTCCATTTTCCAAGGCATTCCAAGAAGTGAGGCAAAGCAAGCTATTTAACATGCAAGACTGTATATTAATGCCCACTGGAGATTGTCTGAATGGTGTGTGTGTGTGTGTGTGTGCACGTGCGCATGTGCACGCATACACGCTCACATTCCTGTGTATGATATGTATGCATGATGTTTATGCATGTGTGTATACACATGTATCTGTGAGTGCAAGCACACCAATGACACAGCATTTGTGTGGAGGTCAGTGGACAACTTCATTAGCTTGCCCCTAAGTACACACCAGACTGCCTGGCTCATGAGCTTACAGGAATCCTTGCAGTTTTTCCTTCTCCCATCACTGAAGGATCATTATGATTATAGACATGTGCTACCATGTGTAGTTTTATTTGAGTTCTGTGGATTTGAACTCACTCTGTCATGCTTGCAGGGTAAATGCTTTACCCCATAAGTCATCTCCAAGCTCTGCTGACTGGACCCTTAGGGTGTGGCTCCCATTGGCAGCACATAGAAGGAACATCCTCAGAGAATCATACCACTCCACTTTCAAAATATCCAATCACTTTTATGGAGGCTGTATATCATTTTTAACTAAGCACTTCCATGTTGTATTCCTTTGTTGCACAGGGATTTCTGATATTTTGTTTTCATTACTCCATTGATTCTGCAAGACATATTATCGTCATTATTTAGTACCAGGAAACATCAATGAAATTATCTCATCTGGGTTATCCAAGCAATTGTCACCACCTGAGAACAAATAGGAGGGAAATTTGCATAGTAATAAGGGTATATGGGCAAAAATAATGGCGATTTATCATCACAGATTGATCAGTTATTAACACAGAATAAGGGACTAGGAATCATTATCCCCGATATTGAAAGGCAAAATAAATTGTTGCTGGCCTATTAGAAAGTACAATATTTATGATTAAAATCCTCCTAGTAGTTCTGAGTATGGGCAATTTCAAAGTACATTTAGAAAAACATGCCTAGAATAGTATTTAACTGTTTCATTATTGCTTCAGTTAAATAGCACTTGAGCGTGAATGTTCCTATAAATAAGAAAGGGCTAAGCTTGAGCAAATAGTTATGGTTGTTAATTAAAAATTCAAATAATTTACGACTTCTTTGTGTCTAAAGGTATTGTGGGTGGTGTGCTCTCTTATGTCCCTAAAGATTCTATCTTGTTTTTGTCTTTTTCAACTTTAAGGTCCCTGAAGCTCAGATGTTCATAAACATTGGAGTTGCACTAACACAGGCAGATATGATACAAAGAACTAAGGATTCTTCTAGTTCTCAAAGACAGGGGTTTCTGAGTCTTGCTGGGCAGCAGCTTCTCTCATCAGGACCAGCCTCCTTCCTGAATTCTAAATATATGTCCTTCAATTGGTATGGATATGTTTTTGAGACACTGTGGGACTTTAAGAGGTGTTTAGGAGATAAGGGATCCTCTTTCATGAAGGGACTAAAGCCAGTTTCATGAGAGTAAGTTGTGAATACTCGTGGGAGTTGGTTACTTTAGAAGTGAACTTGTCTTCCTCTCGTGTCTCCCCGCCTCATGTCGCCCTGTTTAAGATAGAGTTCATTACCCAGTCTCCTTTCTTCTAGATGGAGCCAATGATTTTGCCTCACGTGTGAAGTGTGACATCACACAGGGTGCCCTTGAAGGGCTTAGACAGAAGGAGTGGATGCATCACCTCTCTTTCCTTTGTTGGCTGGCTGAAAGCAGATGGTGCAGAGATGGACAACACAGTTCAGGGCAACATTTGTGTTGGCGTCAAGGCTCTAGGGATAGAAGCTAGACTTGCAATGAGTACTAGGCAAAGTGCTCAACCACTGACCTACATAACCAACCAAGAAGATGATAGATTTTAACCAAAAATAGGGGCCTTGGAGTAGGTGAGATGATTTTTGACTTCCAGAAAAATTTTTGCTGATCATAACTTAGCTATGGAGTGAAAAGGGCCAAAATGATGATAAAAGTCCCACAATGCATAGTGGTGATGGTTTTAAGGGTCTTCTATCCTAAGGAATTGTGAAGCCACTGGATGGGGGGAGTCTGGCTTTACTCATAGAGCACAACAAACCCCAACTGCTCACATCGTTAGAACTGTGAAGAGAGTGAGGGGTAAAACCATCATGAGTGTAAAACATTGTCATCTGAGGATCATTACCAGTACATGCTATATAGATCATTTCCCCCAAAGCTGAGTCCTGGCATGGTTCCAGTGGGCCATTCTGCAGTCACTCACACTAACTTTGGTGGGTTTTCCACTCTTACTCAGACTTCAAATAAGCTGAACACTGCTATGAAGTGGCTTCTTTCAATGATACTCAATAGACTTTAGCCATAAGCCATCATATATTTCAGCTTTTACACACTAGAGCCCACTTTATGACAACTAACAGTGGGTACCTTTTGGTATTCAGTGGTTAGTTACCATATCTGGTTGCTCTGCGTATCTATCCCTCACTCTCTCTCTTTATAAAGAGAACAGGCAGAATAGTCTCAACCTCATGGTTAAGACAATTTACTGGGGACTAACCCTATGGTGCTATCTTGTTCTTATGTTTTTTCTCAAGTGGGGGAAAGCATATCTTTCTGAGGGTTCAGATTTTAAATGCTCATTTTGGTTCTATAAAAATGGTAGACATCTATGGGAAGGTCACATTATTCATAAAGCCCTTCTGCACAGAAAGTAAGGATGAATGCCTTATGCAATGAAAACTGAAGGTTAGCCATTTGCAGCTGGACTTACAGATGTTCCTACGTAAGAAGTGGTTGATTCTGAGATGACAGCGACTTGACCACATCCCTAAAACTCCATGTAGCGCAACATCCTTGCGGCTTTGGGGGTCCTCCCAGCGTTTCACTTATGTGCTGTGTCTCTCCTTCACGAAGCTACTGTGCTAGGCAATTAGGGAATGAGGCTTTTCGGTGTCATATTGATCTTTCCTGTTCAGATGTGTAATTAGCTGCTAACATTTCATTGTAATCAAGTTTTTCTTGAGATCTCTATGACCCTCCACTCATCAAGTTCCAAGACCTCCCAATGCTAGGAGTTAATTAACGCTGCTGTCAGCTGTGAACCTATAACACACACAACTCAGTCTTGATGGGATGATGTTATTTGGTGATCACATTCATTTTCATACCAAATAAGCATTATCAGAAACACCTGCATGAGGCTTGCAAACAACTATTTTATAAAAGTTAGATTTAGTGCTATTTAAATGTAAGACTTGAGCTCATCCTTCTTGAAGGACAGGCATTGATTACTGGAAGGAGAAGTGTATCATTTGACTATGGGATATAGTGGTGTATCATGGGGCACATGCTCAGACTCTAACACAGCCAGGCTTTGTTTCCACTCTCGTCCTGAAATGTCAAAACAGGTGAGGAGTCAGTTACAGAGGAGATAAAACCCTCTGCCTGGGCCAACTGGACAGTCAATGGGGACCACTGGACCTGTAGGAATGAGGGATGAGAGACGCAAAGGACAGCCAGACAGTATTCTGATAGGCTGACAAAACTTTATTTTTCCCAAGCCGGTTTTATAGTTGGCAGAGCAGGATATAGGGAGGAGTAAGCGGTGTAGGTGGTGGGCAGAGCAGGATGTAAGGCAAGAGGTAAGCGGTGTAGGTGTTTGGACAGAGCAGGATGTAAGGCAGGATATTATGCTCTAAAGGTCACCAGGAAACAAGAAGGGTTAGGTTGTTATTTCTAAACATTAGCTTGTTTTTAGAAAAGGTCTTAACTTTGTACTAATCTAACTCTGACTTAACTATGAACTTATATAACTAAAGGCTATGTGCAGTGATGGCTGAAAGCAGGTTACTATTTCTAGCGGGCAAATATCCAAGGGTCCGATGGCTCTCGGCATCTCCCCGTTTTATTTGTTTAAAGGATCCTAGTTAGTTGGCGGGGGACAGAGGTCTGACCCTCAGGAAATGATGGGCATTGTGTCAAAGGAGTCTGTTCCTGCGGCTTGGAGAGGGTTACCGACTCCCAACCTCCTAGGTGTCTTTTAGAGAGGAGAGGAACTGAGGACACCAACCCCTGTGCTGCCAGACGTGTTCCACAAGAACCCCAGAGTGGACTCTAGATGTTCGTTCTTTGCAGTACTTAGTCGTGCACACCAAGCTGAACTATGGATCCTTGGGATACAGTAGGTTTCAGAGTGGTCCCTACTAATCCCCAGGATGGTGGGAGTGCCTCGCCTCGCTTAGGCTGGGAGCATATGGGTCGATGACGGGGTTCATCATCCTCCATAGCCGGTTGATGATAATGGACCTGGATGGGTCTTGCTATAAGAAAGTCTATTTGCTGCTTTATTAAGCCAGTGAGTCTACTGAAAACCCATGGGCCAAAGGATATTAATAATAGCAACCCTATGAGGAGGCCTAGTAGAGAAGGTAGTAGGGTGGACAGCCAAGGAGAGGCAAACCAGTTTTTGTACCAACTCTCACTTTGTTCTCCTTCCTTTTTTCTTTTTTCTAGGCCCTCTCTGACTCTTCTCATACTATCCTTGACCAACCCAGTCTTGTCTGCATAAAAGCAGCACTCCTCCTTGAGGGCTGCACATAATCCTCCCTGTTGTAAGAACAGGAGATCTAGGCCTCTTCTATTTTGGAGGGCAACTTCTGCTAAAGAGGAAAGGGAGTCGGCCAGGTTGTTAACGCTGGATTGAAGCTCTTGGATATCTTTATCTATGGTAGCTCCCTGTGATGGGACTTGTCTCAGGTGCTGAAATGTCAGGAGGATCAGTGTCACCGTGGATAGGAGAGCCAGGATCGTCATTGGCTTTTGAGGGACGAGCAACATCTGAAAATGAAGAGAGAGATGTCTCAGGAGATGAGGCAGGCTCTATCTTGGACAAAGGAGGGTTAATATGGTTAATCAATCACTCTGGAAGCCACCTTGGGCCTCCGTTTTCTTGGTCAAAGACACAAGCGGATCCTCTGCCCCAAAGTGGCCAGGTGCAGAGCCTTAACTTGCGCAAGTCTAGAATATCAGAAATTTGGGCTTGACAGCGCCGGGTGCCAAGGAGGCTAACCTGTGCGCACTTCTCTTTCCCATTTAAAGAGGAAAGCCTTTGGCGCTGTCCACTAGGGTGCAAAGCACTGCCAGGAAAAATCTGGACGCACTGTGATCTCCGCGGTTCAGTTTTAAAAGAACGTTGTGCGAATGAGTTTAGTGACTGTTTCAAGGATGAGGTCTGTACCTGGCCAGTGGCCGGGTCTGTCAAACTGGACTCTCATCCATAAAACCCACCTAGTATGGGCCTTAGTCCCAGCACTCAGGAAGCAGAATCCGTGAGTTGGGGGTTGCGCCAGCCCTGTCAGCATTTTCCCACAGTCTGCCTTCACTTTCTTATAGTCCCCGGATCTCAAGACGATACCATTTAGTGAGGCTTTCTTTCGTCCTTCCTGTCACCACCTCATCTCCACCCCCTTTCTATGCTCTTCTGTTAACATTGAAAAGCACACACTGTCTCTCAAGAGCTCTCCCTCCTAGCTGCTCTCTATTCCGAAGACCTAACGAGAGAGCTGGTGCGATACATTCTGCTAACTTAAAGGAGACACAGAACACCCAAGGTTTCTCCTGCCCAGCCTCCTCGGTAGCGGTAGCTGGGACTACGGGCGTGCGCCACCGCAACTGGCCGGTGCACGCGGCTGCGGTCCTTCTTCTGCAGGCGGTGCGGGGCTGCGGGCGGACCGCATGCGGCTCAGCCTGCGGCCTCCGCGGAACCCGCTCAGGTGCGGCGCGGACCCGGGAGCCAGGGCCCCGAATTACCGCCTGGAATTTTATGTGCATGTGTGTGCACACATGTATCTGCAGGTGTCCAAGGAAGCCCCCAGTTAAATGCTTTCTTTTACAAGCTGCCTTGGTCAAGGCGTTTCTTCACAGAAATAGGAAAGTAAACTAAGACAATTATCCTCTGAATATTTATGTGTATCAGGCTGCCAATTATAACTGAGGGGAACCGCTTCTTATACTGGGCAAGAACTGTAGCCCATGATATCTCTCTCTCACACACACATACTCTCTCACACTCACACACTCTCTCTTCCTCCCCCTCCTCCTCAGCCTCATTGTCCCCGCTAGGTCTACCCGTGGAGGAAATACGGGCGTCCTTGAAGGGCCGTAGCTCCGCTAGGCAGGGTGACCCGGAAGGCAAGCTTTAGTTTGTGGGGTGGTTTCTCAGAGTTTTTCTTTTTCTGGGAGGGTGTTTTAAGGGAAGGTGGATTTAGCGGCGGCGAAGGTGTAGTAGAAGGGGGGGAACACAACCTAGCCATTTCCTCGTCCGGCTCTTTTAATGTTTTTATGAGTTGGATCTGTTCCCTACGATTTTTGACCATTGTAGTAAGGGAGGACAAATCTGTGGTGACAGCCTGACGAGCCTTTAGGACAGGCGTCCCTGGGGCAAAGAGGTGATCAAAAGGCGCCAGTGTATAAGGCAGTGGCGGTTGAAAAGAGGGAAAGAGGCGAGTAGTAGGAGGCCAATTATCAAGAGGGGGGGCCAAAGCACCAGAGTGGGCGACGGTGGCCAGTCAGGATTATGATATCGAGCAGCCTCTTCCTCCGGGGACGCCACCTCTGCGGGGTCAAGGACATCTCCGGAGGGGTCGCCGTCATTAAAAGTGATAATATAGTCATTAGAAGTAGGATACATGGGTAACCATTTTTGAGGAGGCCCCGGAGGTGATGTAGGTACCTGGGGCGGCTGTTGGCCAGTATGAAAAGGGGAAATAGGGTGGGAGGTTGTCTCAGGAGGGTAGGACCCAGCCAAACCCGGCCCCGATCCCGAGGCTCGTGAATGGGAACGTGAATGGGACTGCAATGAGTCCTCCCACTGTTTGAAAATTTGTTTTAAGTCAGGCCAATCATGTCGGATTTTTACCACTTCATTAATTAGGTTCCAATAATTGAAAGCGGTAACAGGGATCTTTTCTGGGCCGAAGGTCTCATAGTAATCTTCAAGACAGTCACCCACTCTCTGCCATTTTTTCTCATCAAATGTCCCTTCTTGGGGAAACCAGGGACAGACATCAGCCACAGAAGTAAAAAAATTTATAAGATCTTTCGTCCTAACCCTAGTTCCTCGCGTTGAGGGACTCCTTGAGTCCTGAAATGAACAGCTCCTGTTCTGATAATGCTTGTCCCATATTTTCCTACCTTATGAATGCGCCGCCTGAATCTCTCCTCCGAGTCGCGGGTATCCGGTCAGACACGAGGACTCAAATCCGCCCGCGCCAGTGGAAGACTGGGGGCTCAATGTCTATGAGGTGGCCACCTCTCCTTGGACGGCGTTCTCCCCTGGTCAGTCACAGTTCGGGCCCCACGTTTGGGCGCCAGTTTGCCCGGGCCAGCCGGACAGTCAATGGGGACCACTGGACCTGTAGGAGAGAATAAGGGGCAAGAGACGCAAAGGACAGCCAGACGGTATTCTGATAGGCTGATAAAACTTTATTTTTCCAAAGCCGGTTTTATAGTCGGCAGAGCAGGATATAGGGAGGAGTAAGTGGTGTAGGTGGTGGGCAGAGCAGGATGTAAGGCAGGGGGTAAGCAGTGTAGGTGTTTGGACAGAGCAGGATGTAAGGCAGGATATTATGCTCTAAAGGTCACCAGGAAACAAGGAGGGTTAGGTTGTTATTTCTAAACATTAGCTTGTTCTTAGAAAAGGTCTTAACTTTGTACTAATCTAACTGTGACTTAACTATGAACTTATATAACTAAAGGCTATGTGCAGTGATGGCTGAAAGCAGGTTACTATTTCTAGCGGGCAAATATCCAAGGGTCCGATGGCTCTCGGCACCCCTCGTGAATAAAGGCAAACTACAGATTGTCCTTTGAATCTAAAAATGATGTTGGCAGAGGGCCCTTCTGGGCCTCTCCACACCTCAGGCAGGTATGGACATCTTGTTGATGGAGCCAGAGTTCTTTTTAGCAATAGTGTGTTTTCAGTTCTCACTATCCTTGTGTCTGCTTTTCCCATAAGCATTTGCAAACTTGTTTTGAATGGTCTTTCTCTTCTTGCTTTTACTCTTGCCGGAAGTTCACTTAAACTCAAAATATTCTTCCCATTGAACGAGGGAGTGTCATCACCTATGATAAGCTTGAAGCATAGGGACTTGGCAGGAGCATAAAAGGCAAATATATGGAGTGAATGCCAGGCCACTTCTAGGGGCGTTCATTTAGTATGGCTTTCTTCACACTCTGAAGAAACTGAGGCAGACACTATACATCACATTTGTGTGGGGGTAAGAAACCAGTAGGAAGCTGTTGATGGATAAAGTATGTGCTTTTCTTGATTGACAAATCAGCGCATCCACAGGATATGAGAGGTTGGTTATGAAAAGAAACATTCTTGTGCTCAGGACTAGCAGCTCAGAGACCCAAAGCTCCATGTGCCACATGTGATACTTTGTCCTGCTCCCATTAGCTGTAGGGTGGAGGAGGAGCTTGCGGAAGGCTTTGGTTTTCCTCTGGTTCCTTTATTTCTTTTGTTCTTCCCTCTATTTCTTCCCTCCTAGAGTTTTTATTTTCCATATGAATTTCTCCCTTTTGCCCTCTCCTACATCGGTTTTACATGATTTTTTTTTTCACAGTGTAGCTCTGGGCACTTGTGGTTTGTTGTGGAGAACCAAGCAAGGTCAAGAACCTCCCAGCCTTTAGAGTCAGATGTTTACATCAAATGTCAGTTTAACCACTTAGCAACCACATGGTCTTGGACAGGTTATTTAGTTTTTCTGAGCTCTTTTCTCACGAAGGGTACAGATAATAATAACTGCCTGCCTTAATGTATGCAAAGTGCCCAGCAATGGACCTGACATAAAGAGTATTTAAAAAACAGTAGTTGCTCTGGGGTTTTGCTTGTAATGGCTATCGTAATTTTCGCCCTTGTTACGATGAGGCTGGTGGGTAGGAGCCTCAACATGCATGCTGAACCATGTTGAATATAGCCAGCCTTGTCTGCCTCTCTGTCATCATCCCAGTTCAAGCACCATGGTCGTAGGCTCAGCCACAGTAGCTCCCTTCCAGCTAGAATGGCTCCTTTATCTACAGCTTTGCTTTCTGTGATGAAATTGCCTTAGATCAACTGAAGTATTTAATGGAAAACTCTAGAAATAATTCGGTTTTTAGTTTTAAATGGTGCACCCGTCTGAGGGGTTTGAGGAGTTCTCTCATCATTCCACTCTGACCTGTGGGGAATGTGAATTATTCCTTGTCTAGCAGGGCCACACTGCCCACAGTGCCTGCCATTTGGGAATTTAATATGCATATGGTTGTCCTGGAGGTAGCATACATGCTGTTCAAGTAGCCACGAGGTAGCACCAACAACTGCCACAGTTATGTATCAGGCCTCACAATGGAGTGGACTGTGAATGGTAGTGACCCTTACATGTGCTATTTATTGTATACATATATACCCATGACAAAGTTTAGGAAATAAATCAGGCAGTTAAAAAAAATAAGAAAAATCAATAAAATAGCACAACTTTAAAATACGCTAGAATAAAAGTTATGTAAATGTAAGCTTTCTCAAAGATAACATTCTGTATTGCTCGGACCTTTCTTCTTGTGAGGGTGGGGACTACCACAAAGACAAAGATGATGGGACCTCAGGACTTAGGTCAGTTGTTAAAGTATTATTTATTAATATGGTGGCAATATATTAATAAGGAGCCATGACAACTCTCAGGGACGCAATACCCAGGTGGTTTAGGCAGAGAGCTCACGCCATATCCTCTCCATGGCCTCCTCACACTGCTCTCCTCATGGTTCTGCCCTCCTCATCTCTGCTCATCTGCTCCTCTCTCTGCTTCAGCCACTAGGTGCTTGATTCATTCAAAACTCCCTCCTCTCTCCACACAGGCCTTCATTATACCAGTGAATGGAGCCTAATAATTCTCAAGGTCTGCCAGCAGACATGTTGCCTATCCCACCAGGTGTCCAAGCTGGTGAATCAGAGTCTTCTCTGGTCTTCTCTCATCACTTGCAGAACATTGAGGGTGATAGGGAGCCTTCATCTGCATTAAGGTAAACACATAGCCTGAACATACAGAGATCTGGGGGGCTACTCCATTGTTTTTAGCCCAGAGGTGTTAAAAAGCATAGGAAGCAATTCCTTGACATGCTGCAAAGCATCAGGAAGCACCCTTCCCCCCATACAGCATGTACACAGGAGGATGATCCCATAACTATAAAATATCCCACAACAGTTGGTGGTGCAAGGACTGTGGCAACGACAGTGAGAGGATTCCCCAGACTCCTCAGAAGCATTACCGTCGCCTGCAAGCCAGCCCCATTAAATGCTTTCCTTTATAACAGTTGTGGGGACATAGTGTCTCTCCACAGCAGTAGAAATCCCAACTAAGACACTTGGATCAATTGCTTTTGTTCTGTGATGGCATAGCACATCGCATGTGACAGAGGACCTTCTCATTTCATGGTGGCTGTGAAGGAAGAGTAGGAGAAAGAAGAGTAGGAGGAGGAGAAAGAGGAGCCATTGTCTTTCCATCTCCTTCAAGAGCACACCTCCTTTTCCTCATCGGTCATTTCTCCTGATGGCTCCGCCGTCTCCCAAGTTGGTGATGAAACCTTCAACACATGAATCTCTGGGGAACATTTCCAATATATGGAAGTACGATTGAGCTACGTTTTTACTTGGGCTATTTCTCTACCAATATTGTAGCCAAAGCACCTTTTAATAATTGGTTTTACTGTCAGATCATTTGACAATCTGCTAAAGCCCTCCAAGGCAAGCTGATACTTCTCACCCAAGACCACAAACATGTACTGACCCCGGGTTCTCTGAGGCTTAGCCACTTACCTTTGTCAATCACTCAATCCTCTGTGTTGCCACCCACAGGTCTCTGTACCAATGTCTAGCATAGAGAACTCCTTTCCAGATGTTTCTGAAAATACTCCTTTCAGATGTTTCTGGATACCTAGGGGCATTCAGACCTCTCTTGGTCTGACATGACCTGTCCCACAATCTCCTCCACCTGCATCACTGTGACCTGCACTGTCTTCAGCATTAGATACTGACTTTATTTCATATTTATCGCCCATATGTTGAGAATATAAAACTTTTGTATTGGGGTGTGTGCTCCAAGAGGGCGGGCATGCAGCTTTTCTTTGTTGTAGTGGCATCCCCAGCACCCCAAAGCTCTTATGCAGGTCTGTGTTAAATGTTTTTAGGATGAGGAATTGCATAGCACCGGGTCAGTTATGCCGTGTTCCAGAGGGCTAATGCAGCCCTTCCATTCCTTGTTTAACTCAAGCCATTTATTATCTGCACACTGCACGTATAGATCTCTGTCAGGAGTGACAAAGAGGGCATTAGAACAACTCTTATAAATAGTAACGATAAATAGCATATAATAAAATAATAAAATATAACATATTATATATAATATGTTATATGTAACAATTATATCATATTTCAATAAAATTGTATGTAATAATATAATATATAATAAGTACATAGTAAAATAATAAATAAATATATAACAAAATAGATATGAATAAGTACCAGCTGCAGCTCGGTGCCAAGGTTTCTGAAACCAGGTTCAGCTTGGGGGTGCGGCGTGATTCAGCTGCAGTCACGTCCTCTGAGGCTGAGGCATTTGCCGTTCTGACTCTGAGGAATTTGACTGTGTGTAGGAAGTTTTATCAGCAATGGTTGGGTCCGTCTCAATACCCTTTCCAATAACAAGTTTGTGGCGCTGTCCTGTCCCGGCAAAGAAGCTTTATCTTCTTACACACAAACTTGAAAGGCCACTTATGCCTGTCCGATGTGTTCTAGTCAACTTATTAAAATGTTGATAGTACTTCTGTGCTTGTTTGTTTTTTTAGTTTACATAGATTATAAAATATTCTAAGTAAATCTCTAGATTCTTTTTAACTGAAACGTACTCAGTTAGACATTTTAGTGCACGACTGATTTATATTATTAAGATGGACCTGATAGGACGTTGGGGAAATTGTGTTAAATTAGTAAGCTTCTTTAGGCAGCTATTGTTGCTTATTAGCTTCTAGAAACTGCCCTTAGGCTGCTTAGAATTAAACCTTCTGGGCACAGACATGGGGAAATATACCACCCGACACTTCCTGTAAGTTAGTTGTTTTCAGTTTGTGCTCACAGAGGAAAAAAATGCAAGGAATATGATTAAACTAAAACAGGAATCCCATGATTGCATCTCTTTAAATCACGAGTTGAATAAGAACCCAATGAAAATTACCATCCACTGTGCCTCAGAGACAGATCCACTATCATTTGCTTTCTTCATAATTCTAATGGCTGAATCAATTGGGTTCAGGAAGGAAGCCAGCCATGAGCACTCTGGAAACATCCATATTTGGATGTGATAGCATATTTAAAATGACTTGTACACTTTAGTCCTCTGGGCTCTTGTCCATATTCATCTGAATTCCCACTCACTGGGTGCAAGAAGACAGTTGCCAAACCTACCTTGGTCCTTCATTTCCCCGTACAAGCTGATGACCCAGAGAATCTGGCACATTCTCCTACCATGCTGCATGTATTCCATGCTTCCTTCCCAGCCCACTGCCACAATGCCCAGTAACCATCCATTAAACCGAGTTTAAGAGCTAACCTTGCCCAAGCACTGAATATGATCTATTTTAATGAAACTTAACTTCTGTCTCAAGTATATGCTTGTATTAAACTCAAGTTGTGTAACTGGCTAGTCAGCAAAAAGTCTTCCCCGTCTAAGAGTGATCTTCCCAGACCGTGGGATACTGATGGATCATATATTTAATTTCTGTCTATTCATACTATCTGTTTAGTATCCGTTATTCAAAGTGCTTGGGCACAAAAACATTTTAAATTTTGCCTTCTGAATTTTGGAATAGTTTCACATACATAATTAGGTATCTTGATGATAAAGCTCAAATGTAGACATAAATTCATTTATATTTCATATACGCCTCATACATACTAACTTAAAGGTTTTTCAAAATAATGTATTAAATAATAAACAGTTCAGACGTGGAAGAATGATGTTTGGAATTTTTATTTATTATATTTATTATCTTCATGTGCTATGTAAGTGCTTTATCACAGAACTGTACCACTAGAAAATCATTAGCTGTGTTTTATAATTGTTGTTGTTGTTATTATTATTATTGTTGTTGTGATTGTTTTTTGAGACAGGGTTTTTGTGTGTAGCTCAATTCCAGACTGTCCTAGAACTCACTCTGTAGACTAGGCTGCCCTTGAACTCAGAGAGTTCTACCTCCCAAGTTCTCGTATTAAAGGCATGTACCACCACTGCCCAGCTAGTTTTTTGCTTTGAGACAAGGACTAAAACTTGTCCAGTATGGCTTTGAACTTTCTCTGTATCTTGGATCCATGAATCTGGTCCATCTGGTTCAACCTCTCAGTTAACTGGAGCTACAACAACCTCATGTCACCAAGACTGCCTTGGAATTTTTTTTTACCTATCCCACAATAACAATACTTTAAAAGTTTTCAATTTGGGGTCACTGATAATTTTGAACTTTCTGGTAAAAAATGTTCAACACGGTCTATGCTATAGAATCTCTTCTATAGAGATTTTGTAATTTAATGCTAGTGAGCTTTTATGTTTGCATTTTTATTGGGTTTTCACTTTACTTGTGCATGTGTGGGGGAGAGCATACACACTTTAATTAGATCTATGTTCCTTGTTGCAAGGGAAAATTAATTTTAATTAATTAATTTTAATTTTTAAGACAAACAGGCTGTAGTTTGCTATGCAGACAGGGCTGTCATAGTTAAATCATCAAAGAGTACAGGAGAGATCAAGAGAGGAAGAGGGAGGGGTGAATAAAAGATGGAGAGGGGCACAGCTGTTCTGAAGCCTCAGAGCCTACTAACAGTGTTAAGAAAAAAAAAACAGATGCTGAATATAGACTTCTCTAGAATAGAGGGATGCTCAGTCTTGCAAAAGTATCCTAAAGTGCAGATCTTAGTTTTGTTCCCTCCAATTTTTGCCACTTCTGTCTGCATATAAAGTATCTGCATCTACTTCCAAAACACAGAATTGTAAGTAAACCACCTCAAACTAAAAGAAGCAAAGCCTTTGTTTAAAAGCATCCCTTGTACATAAATCTATATACTAGAGCTATCAGAGCCCAGCCTTTGGCTGGTGCCTAATTCGTACCAATGTTAACTGTATGATTATTGATCTTGGAATTGCTTGTTGGATTTCTAATCTGATAACACAGGTGGGACCTTTTACATCTATAATTGATAATATTTTAGATGGAAACACATGTATGTTCTTTTTTAAAGAAAGAGTTAATTTATCTAGAGACATGTTGAAATAGAACAAACTCGTGCCTTCTGCTCCTAGTCATGAGAATGTTGGTACAATGAACTGCCCATGAAAATGGAAGCTCCTAAGAGTCTCAGTGGATGTATCCTGAGGACTGATTCTCAGGGTAAATTAAATGTTCTTCAGAGTCCAGAAGTGTGTGTGTGTGTACATGTGTGTATGTGTGCGTGTGTATGTGTGCGTGTGTGTGTACATGTGTGTGTAACGTGTGTGTATGTGTCTGTTTATGTGTGTATGCTGATTTAGAAACTAGAATGCACACACACTCTCAGGTAGGTTCATTTTTTTTCTGATTCCAGAAGATTCTAGAACATGTGATTTCAGGGTCAATAAGTGAATTCAGTTCCACAGTTATTGAGTATTCAGCGTGATGCCTGGAGTGTGGAGCATACAAAAGAAGTTGAAGCCATTTTTTCTTTATACAAGAATAGCTTCCAACTGTTGTCTTTGCATTGTTCCCTAAGACAGTATTCTTACACATCTACTGAAGGTAGTTGATTATTCACGTCCCCATCCTTTCGACTCTGTCTCCCACCGCTGTCAATACCTCCTCTCTATAAGTTCCTTTCTTGCATTCATGTGTTTCTCTTTGCCTTGTAACTCACTGAGTTTAACCAGAGCCATCACGTGACCATAGGTGTGGACTAAAGTCTTGTAGGCTTGCCAGTAGCTACACAAACAATTAAAGACAATGATACACCCTTCTTCAGCATCCATCAATAACCATTAGTTCCGCTGAGAGGGCTAGGGCTCCGGATGCCCCTCCTTCCTTCCCAGGACCAATCTTGTGAAGACCCTGTGCAGAGGCCTTTATTTGGTATGAATTCTTGATTGCAATGGCTGCATCAAGCCCAGAAGTTAGCATTTTTCAACCCTTCCTCTTATGATCCCCTTTTCCATGCTACCTCCTTCTTTGATGTTTTCTGAGATTTAGAGAGGGTAGCATAAAAGTCGTATTTAGGGCTGAACACCCAAAAATCACTTTTAGCATCTTGAGCAGCCATGAGACTCTCCATTCACCACCATTAATCATAAAGGGAAGCATTTTCGGTTAAAACCGAGAAAAGCACTTTTCTAAGGCTATAAAGATAAATATTTAGAAGCATTTTAATGTCATGTCATTTTAGCAGAATAACATTGGCAAGTTCACCGCCAGGGCCTGATCTCCTCAACCATGAGTAGCAGGGATAGATTCTCTTCCATGGAGAATCTCAAAGACCTCAAATCCAATCAAAGAGTGGTTAGTTACCCCACAACAGTAATGACAGTATTGCACAAGTGTCATCTTCCCTGACAGTTTGGTGTTGAAAACACGAGATCCACAGCTGAATGAAAGGCGTCTGGTGGGAAAACTCATTGACACTTTGAGCACTGTGTAAGCTAGCCAGTCATGGCTTCTTAGTCAACCCTCCCCGTCTGTGGGTTCTATATCTGTGAATTCAACTAACAGCATATCAAAAATATATGATTTTTTTTTCTTGTGCTTATACAACCTTTTTTCTTGTCATTTTTCTCTAAGCAGCACAGTATAACAATGATACAGAACTTGCATTGCATTTGCTATTATGATTAAATGTGATTTTTTTTAAAGTATGTGGAAATATGTGCCTGAGTTATATGGAAATAATGTAACATTTTGTGGGAGAGACGTAAACATCTATCGATTTTGATATTCAAAGGATCATAGAACTAATCCCCTGTGGATAAGAGGACTGACAGTAGAAGACACTATGGTTTTCCTATCAGTATTGACATTACATTTTAAATATATATTACAAATATGTAAATACACATTTATGAAATGGCATTGTGTGTCAGCTGATTACAAACCAGGAGTTGCTCTAAACAGATATTACAGAATGAGCACCCGACTCAGGTCTGAATCCAACTGATTTGGTGGAAGGAAATATTGGTCACAGAACACTGGAGCAGAAGCAGGGATGTAGGAAACAGGGGCAACTGGATGTGCCTGTTTGAATTTGACACTAGGTAAGAAGTCTTCTATTCTTTGGTCACCAATACAGCCTCCTGATTTTTCTCTGATATTTACTGCTTTTTAATCCCACCCCTGACATGTCTCAATCATGTTGTACATGGTATTAAGGAAGACATTTAGTCCCCTTTCTCCCACTTAGCTTGCATCCCAAACATCATTCACTGAAACCTTCCCCTTCCCCAGTAGATCTGTGAGTCCGCATCTACCATAGAGAGTCGTCTCATTTTGGAGAAGGTTTTACTCTTGGGTGAGCAGGTTGTTACTGCAGCAGTCCTGTGGGTGTGCTTTAGGCTTCCAGTCACCCACACTCAACTGCGGTTTAAAAACATTGGTTGCCTTGATTGCTTTAAGAGACAGACCACATTCACATAAAGTTTATTCTAATGTGTTGTTGCAATTGTTCGACTTCATTACTTTGCTAACTTATATGTGTGTGTGTGTGTGTGTGTGTGTGTGTGTGTGTGTGTGTGTGAATGCATGGGGAAAAGCATAGCACGCTTAGATTCAGTTCTACGGCAGTTTTAGATATGCTGGGGGCTTTGGCGAGCTTGTTATCACCGTGTGTTTATTACTACACTACTGTATAACAAATCTACTGCAAAAATTTTTTCTCTTTTCTTTTTCAAAATGAGTTAAATTAATTAATTAAACATTAATTAAATTAATTCTTGAATATTTATTCTTCCACACGAAATTAAATGTAAGCCCACTGAAATAAAAATACTCTTGGAATTTTTATCAAAGTTACATTTAATTCATAGACGAACATGGGATGGATTCCTATCTCAATAGATCCTTCAACAACAAGGCATGAGCTATCTTCCCATTTAGCAATAAAGCCTTCTATGAATTTTTAAAGTTTAATACAATACTGTATTTTTTCAGTGCATTCTCACGCATTTCAGAGATGTCTTGAGGTCTTTATAGTGGGTGTACAGTACGCAGCCTTCTGTGGAAGGCATTCCTGCAGTGCAGTGTTTTTGGAGATTCGTGGTGCAGCAAGGACAGTGGAAATCACGATCACCCTCACACGGTATCCAGCTGTGTTGGCCAGTTTGTTTTCTCATTCTCTTATTGGCAGGAAGTCCGACTGTTTGGTGGTTTTCATGTTTGCAAAAAGAATAGTGACTGAATATGAATATTTAATCTTCTGGTAAACACTTGATATTGTTTCTTTTGAGTAGATATCTAGAAATTGACTGGCACATGGACAGACAGACAGACAGACACACACATATACATACACACACACACACATACACACACACACTGTGAGACCTTTCCCACCATATCTATCAGATGTATCATTTTATATGTTATTTTATATTCCCACCCAAAATTAATAAGCTTTCCAGTCACTCTGCAGCCTCAGAACACTCGGGTCTGACATTTAAAAGATTTAATCACCACCCTGGCCATGCGTATTGCACCTCATTGTGGTTTTTGTTTTCATGTTCCTGATGACTAATGACAGAAGACATCTTAAGTGTGTTTACTGACCTCCTACATGGCTCCTGTTGCACAAATGTCCATTTGAATCGGTTGTCAAAGTTTTTAATTTGGATGGGCTATGTTTGCCATCAATGGCACCCAAGGTGGTCCACTAGTTTATTTCAGCACTATGGAAGCGTTTTCTTCTGACTTCCAGTAGAAAGGAAGATGCTGATCTCACTTCATTTTTCTTTTTTAACATAGTCCTTTCCCTGAAAGTGACATAAAGATATGTACCTGATATCTGATTTTCAGCACTTTCGCTTGAGAAGTATGTTGTACTGTGAAGATTTTTTTTTTTATATCGTTTTCAATCTGCAGCTGATGACTTCCACAGTTTGGGACTATTTTGCCTCAATTGCTATCTATAATTAGGCAATTGCTTTGTCTAATGTCCTGCCATGTTTACTTGAGCGGTGTGTGGTTGCACTTTGTATGTGCACATGATGGTGCTGTAACTTGTCTACTGTTGTCACTTGCTATGACATGCTCCCATTGTCCTTTTTATGGGTTCCGTGTATGTAGGTGCATACACCAGAGAATGACTTCAGCTGTTCACCATGTGTTTTGAGACAGGGTCTCTCGCTGGCCTTGAATTCACCAAGTAGGGTAGGCTAGCTGATTAGTGACTCTCAGAGATCCACCTACCTCTGCCTCCTTAGCACTGTGATTACAAGTATGCCACTCCAGTTGATTGATTGATTGATTGATTCTGTGTGTGTGTGTATGTGTGCGCACGCGCGTGCACATGTGTGTGTGCACTCATGTGTGTGTTCTGGGAATCAAACATTTTTTTCTGCTTTCCAGGCAAGCACTTGCTGCCTTGAGCCGTCTCCCCAGCCCCTACTGCCCTTTTGATTGTTGTGACATATTTTCCGTCACATTTTAAGATTTCTCTCACTTTAAAATTGTTTTTCACTTATTCCACACTTTCTCTGGGCCTGTTGCTTGTTTAAAGCATTCTCTTGCGGAGCAAGCAGTACTAACTTGTTTCTGCTAAACCCAACCTTAATGTTGCTACTACTTTACAAATCTGGCCAATTTATGTTTACTGACTCCTATTACGTTAAGAATCATTTCTGTCATCCTGTCTCATGTTTGTTTGGATTTATTCTACTTTTTGTTTCTTCAGGAAAACTAAGTTTTCTTTTTCTGGTTTAAAAGCTAAGCATCCTATTTTTGTTCCTGCATGTTTGGCTTTTATTTAAAACTTTTATGTCTATTTAACCTCTGTTGATTTTTTTTAAATTGGACATTCTCTTTGTCTTTGTGTTATCCGACGAGCATGTGAGCAGGTTGTCTGTCCTTCTGATCCCTTCCCAATAGGTGTCTAGAAGTTTAGCTGTGAGTTGTAATAGACACATGGACCTCAGCCTCCTCCTCCTCAGCTTATCACCCCTGAGAGTGCCCTGAGGACACAACCACTTGGGCATTGGTGATGCTGTCTTGGAGGAGGAGCTGCCAAGGACTGTCGCAGGACAAGTCAAGGAAGAAAAGTGAGTGATGCAATACAGATCTTTCCATCTCTGCACTCACTCCCTCATTCCTGCCTCCAGTCACCTGCCTCCATATGCACAAGTTCAACACGGGGATTTCTGGACATTTTTTAACGTGCTTGGAATTCAACATGGACGAAGTTCTCAACACAACCAGGGTCAGTACAACCAGGGTTTTCTCACTTTAAGAAAGCACCTGAAATGCATGGTTCCCTTCAACTTCTGTGGTTCCTCCAGGGGTTGATTCTGGGAAGAAAGGTGGCATTGAGGCATTGGATGGTAGGTTCGGTCGCCTTGGTGAAGAAATGCTTAACAAAGCAATCTTCAGTAGACAAGTAACTTAGGGGAAGAGGAGAACCAGGAGATAAAGAAAGGAAGGATGTTGACAATTTTCAGGGAGCTTCTCTCCAAAAACCTAAGGGAAGCCAGATAAACATGAGTAGGGTTGAGTGTACATGCATGGTCTCCCTGGTGTTTTACAGCCTCACGGGCAGGGTGTTCAAGCCCATGGCCTTTGGATATTAGTGTATCACGACTATGATCATATGCAAGTTGACCACAGATATTGTTAACTTGACACAAACCTAGAGGTACCTGGAGAGAAGGAACCTTGCTTGAGGAGTTGCTTCCATCAGATTGGCCCGTGGGCCAATGTCCATGACGCATTTTCTTAGTTGACAATTGGTGTTGGAATGGCCAGTCCATCATTAGTGGTGCCTTCCATGGGCAGATGGAAGAAGGTAGTTGAGCAAGCCAGGAAGCAACATTCCTCCATGGTTCTGCTTCAATTCCTGCTTAATGAGACTAATATTGACATGTCAAACCTATTGTGTTTCCTTTACATTGGTTTCAGATGTATTCATCCATCTAAATGACCTTCTAACTCAATTCCCCTGCTCTTTCTCTCACACATATGCATATTTAACATACTAAAACATTTTACTTGGTTAACCACAACCCTGTTCCTACACCAATGGAAGCTCTCATCTTGTTATGTCCTAAATACAATAAGATCAAATTTATAATTTTAAGATTGTTGCCCAGAAAGGATTAATGCTTTGTCCCAAGTTACAGGGTCAGGGTTTGAACTCAGGGAGTCTTACTCAATAGCCTGAACACTAGTGACACTAAAGAATCTTGTTAGAATCACTAATTTACACCATGTCATAAGGAAGTTTTTGTAAAGTGGTGAAGTTCAATGAAATAGAGACAGGACCTTTTCTGTCAGGCATAAGAAACTTCTTGGAACAGTTTAGACTAACCATCACCATGACATCATGATGTAACAGTGCATTTTGGGTTACTCTGCTCAACCCTGGGGACAGGTACAGTACAACCGGCTGCTTCTCACTCTTTCTGCACTGCAGCCTTTCTTAATGGCCACAGAGGCTGCATGTCAATTATTTCCTAAGTCCAGAAGGCACAGTTGTAGCTACTGACACTGGAACAAACAAAGTTGACCAAAGAATGTGGAATAGTTTCAGGAACCTGATTGTTCTTCCTGTGGCTAGTCTAGGCATCAGTATCTTGTGAAAATATCTTAATGTGGTATCTCATAGAGAAACAAAATATGAGGCCACTGGCCCCATGTGTTTTGTGGCTTTTCGCCAAGATACAGCCTTCCATTAGGTTAGGGCTGTACTTGCTAACAGCTGTGGGCCCAGTAGTCTGACAGCCAAAGGCAAAATCCTCCCACTCCATGGCCCGTTTCTACAGGGGACAGAGTTTGCTCATCAAGAGGCCTTCGATCTCTTAGTCCCAGAGGAAGTGACACTCTAAAGAGTATCACTGAGAAATCCTGGTGTCTATGAAACCCCAGGGGCTCCAAGAGCAGAGGTAAATGTAACGTGCTGGCTCTTAGAGCTTGATCTAAGGGCAATGTGGTGTGAGAGGAAAGCAGCAAGGTAGGGGAGAGTTCTGAACCAAACACTGGATCCTCAAGTTCATTGGTTCGGGCTCTTGTCTCACTATATAGTAAACAAGTGCCTCTGGTAAGGAATCTGTGGACATAAAAAAAAATAATGGTTCTGAAACAGAGGTGAGAATGGATGGCATAATTCTATGACTAAGAGAGGAGAGTACCTTGCCAGACATCATACAGCTATGTTGATAAGGTCTTAATGGCCTCCATGTTCTACTCTTCAAGACGTGCACATTTCTAGGTGCTGTGGCATAGGGCATGGGCTGCACTGGGTGACAGATTAATGACTTCCCTGAGTGAATCATCAATTTTTTTTTTATCCTTTTAGAATGGCTGTGGGAAAGCAAGGTCCTCTCTCGGGGTGAGGGAAAGACGGGCAATAATAGATCTCAAGACTCTGGGTTTTCATACTATGCACTGAATGCCCTTAATCTGACAACTTAAAAATGTTGCAAAATCCAAAAGCTTTACACGTCACACATGGAGAATCTCAACCCTCACTTCATGAGACAGGTTGCCATCAAAATGCAAGGGCATCAAAGAACCCAACATAGAATTACTTTCAGGGTATGTGAGTTAATGAATTGAAACGTATCTCATCATGCATAGGCAAATATTAGAAGTCTGAAAAATCCAATACCTGCGATATTTCTGTGACAAACACTTTGTATCGAGGACCCGTAAGCTGTACTGACATCTCCAAGGCCTTGGCATTCCACTGTCAGCTGAGTTAGCTGTACCACATCTAGAGTTTACGGCCCACCCTCTCTAGTCTCTTGGAGCCTGCGGTGACCTCTTCTACTTGGCATAATAGAGGAGATGTTCTGGAGAAGCTGAAGGGTAGGTGGTAGGTATTCACCACGAGTCAAAGGTAACCAAGGAACACATATTTGGCTGCCAGTGGTTCAGTCCTAAGCAAAGAGGAAATCTTGTCAAATAAAACTCAGACTGATTGGTTCACATTGTCATCTAAAACAATGCCCCTTCATGCTCAAGATCCACTGAGTCACAGTGAAAGTTTCTAGGTAAGACCCAAGAGCTTCAGACTTCTCCATGGAGGACAAAGTATGCCGTTCCTCTCTGAGTAGTTGGTGATGTGATCTTCCTTTCACTCTCTACTTCACACTTACTTTATGTTCAGATCATGAGAGTCACACTTCACTGGGCTCCAGAATCTGCTGCAGGCATGTTAAAGCACAGGTTTCTGGGCCCTACCCAGGTGTTTCTGACCCCCTAGGTCTGGAGTAGAGCCTGAGAATTCCCTTTTCTAACAGTTTCTATGTGCTCAGTCTGTGGCTGGCTTAGCAGTCACACAGGGAGAGCCACCGATGAGCCAAATACTAAAGATTAGAGTACATGGTGATTTCATGTAGTGTGTGTGTGTGTGTGTGTGTGTGTGTGTGTGAGAGAGAGAGAGAGAGAGAGAGAGAGAGAGAGGAGAGAGAGAAAGGGGGAGGGTGGATGAAGGAGAGGTATTTACGTGCATGTGTGTGGAGACCAGAAGTTAATATGAGGTGTATTCTTCAATTGCTTGCCAGCTCAACTATTGAGATGGGATCTCTTACTGAATCTGGAGTTCACTTATTTAGATAGGCCAGCTGCCCAATAAGCTCCAGGTATCCATCCACCTGTCATAGCCTTCCTGGGGCTAAGATTGCAGAGATGCATGCTCCTCTTTTCATGTGGGTGTTTTAGATTTGAACTCAGGTCTTCATGTCTGTGTGACAAGTGTCCAGCTGAGCCATCTCCTCAGCCCATATGCAGGTGTTTCTGTCAGAGCTGAAGATCCAGATGAGGATTTCATGGTGGGACAGAAGAGAGTAAGGAAAATACAGGTAGAATTGTTGGGCTAGGTGGAAGGTATGTAGTATCGGCTCATACAGAAGGGGAGTAACCCAGGAGGGTCGCTCCTGTCCTGGTGGGTGGAGACTGCTCCTCAAAGTATCACCCATTTCAACCTTAACCCAGGCACAGTAGGGGCAGTCAGACCACCCCAAGCCAGGTCTGCTGGGTGCCAGGAAGGTGACTTTGATGGGCACTTACAGGGGTTGGACCCAGACTGTCTAGAAGCTTGTGTTTCATTTAGGGAAATAAATAATATGGACAATCTTTTCAAAATAATTCCAGACAGATAATATTACATTTCAAAATAAGTTACCCCATTAAAATATTATGTGCTCAAACACAACTTTCTGGAAGAAGAAAGCTGCCTTCCTTTGGCTCCAGAATCTCTTCTGAGACATCAGCCATCATGGAAATGGGACACCTGCTGACATAATTAGGACATAAAAGAGGAACTTTTTCCTCCACCCTCCCTCACATCACACAGTCATGCTTGTCACTGGGAAGCAGTGGCAGTGGCGGTGGCAGTGGCAGCAGTAGAATCTCATGTGTGTACCCATTCATGCATGTTTACACATACACAGACACACAGACACACAGACACACACACACACACACACACACACACAGATACACACACACACTTATATGCACTCACTGAGATGCTTGATCCCGATCTCTGTGACTGGAAAGTATTTTGCAGCCCTTGCTCCAGCTCCAGGGAGTGGCTCCATCTTTGTTCTCTTCTCTGTCATTGGTGGTGAAAGGAGTCTGGACACCAGGATAGGTGAAACCTGAGACTGCTTTTAAACTGAACTCAATTTGAGTCCATCTCTGCAGCTCACAGCTGTGTAACCTATAGACAAGTTGTAAGGTCCCCAAACCTCAAGTATTTCATCACTGGAATAGAGAGAATCATTGTTTCCTCTACATGGAGGGAAGAGTTAAATGTCTTGGACTTCTCAAGTGTTCACTGAACATTAGGCCCTGAGATAACATTGCTCTCAGAGTCCCTGTAGGAATGCAGCTGGATGGCGGTGCTGACAGTGCCTGCTCACAGCATAAACGTAGTCATAATCCTGAGTGTCAACAGCACTGCCCTTCCAGAGGGTGGTGAACTGAATATTACCATGGATTTGCTGTGTTCAACACAGGATTATTTGGACCCTCAACGGCGTCCTATCATGGTGAAGTCAGTTCCTCTGATGCAGGACTTGATTTTGTCCCAAGACCCAGAGCACGGGGGTAGAATCCAGTGGCTTCATTATTTGTGCACAAGGTTGCCACTACCTTCTCCTCTGCCACCCTCCTACCAACAAACAGTAAGTCCTTGTTCATAGCAAACATACATTTGCTTTATGAATACATATTATAGAATGCCTTACTGAATCAAATAAGCATCTTGCTGTCTTTGTAGACCATAAAATTACTCAAATTTTAATCTGTTTGTTATATTAAGAGAAGAGACTTCTAATTTAATAGGTTCCACAAAAGTAAGTAATTCGTAAACATGTTTTGAAGCTCTTTGAAGCCGGAAGAAAGGGTGAAATGGGCACCCTGATAGAAAATCCTATCCAGGTTCCAGCATGGGGATTCAGGATGTGAGGAGTCCTAGCCCTCCCCAGCACCCTGAGTCTGTAATTGGACTGCTTTATAAAGCAGAGCTCTCTCTGATGGATGTCCTGCTCCTGCCCCTGAGCGATTCTAGATAAATTCCTCACGCGTTTAGGCAGAACACCAGCTGGACCAAAATATGCACCTGAAAATATATGCCCTTTGTTCTGTTTCCCAGAATCAAATCAAACACTTCTGTAGCCATGTTGTGGAGTCCAGAAGAAGGGACATTGTTGTACTCTTTACAGTGCCTAGCACAGTGGGAAGATGTGCTATGATGGTATCTGACATTGCCAGAATTGTATGATACATGAGACACACAGTGCCTTACAGCAGCTGTGGGGAGGAGGTGGACGGGATGGAGTGAACATGCCGATGCTCTGAAGAGCTTGTTCACACTGAATTACCAATATATAATCGGGAGTTTTGCTGAAGACATAACCCACAAATACAAAGTCTACCTACTATCTTGGTCTACTTTCTGTTGCTCTATCAAGTACTTGTAGCTGGTTACTCTATAAGGAAGTGGTTTATTCACTGAGAGGATCAAGATACCCTAGCACCTGCCTGGCCCTGGGGAGGGAAGCAGTGAAAAAGACAAAATGGCAACATACCTCGAGATGGTGGGCTTAGTCTTGCTGGAACTAATACTGCCCTGGGAGAACCGTGTTCACCCCTTTTGAAGCTAGCACCCCATGATCTGATCATCTTACCATCTCGCCACTGTCATTCTAGGGATGGAACCTTTGGGGCTCAACACATGCTCAGGTCGTTTGGCTTTAGTTTCATTGACGTCGGACTGGACTCTGACCGATTTGTGCAGCTCAGTATTTAGAATCTCCCCAGATACTCCCGCTGTGCTCCTTCCCTCAACGCCACGTCTCTATTTTCTCAGGTAACCCTGACTTCTGGCATCTATCGGCAAATACCTTAAGCTCTGCAGATATTTTATATGTGTCTTTTGACTCTGAGTTGTATTACTTGGCATGCATTCTGGAGGTTTATTCATAACACCGCTCAACAGCTTACAGGAAGTTCCCATTTAAAGCCCATTTATCTATAAAAGTGTGGCCTTGTGATCAGATAGAAAATGAGCCCAATTATAAAGGGGACCTACCTCAAAGGCAATCATGCAAAGTGTCCTTGTTTATATTGCTCACTTCTTTCCTTAAAAGTTTTTTTTTGAGATTATAAGTTCATCATTTTGCCCTTCCCTTTCCTCCTCCTAAGCCCTCCTAAGTACCCCCCACTCTCTTCAAATCCACAGCCTCTTTTTTTTTCATTAATTGTTTATTTCTTTTAAACCTATGGACATGGATTTGTTTTTCTAAGACCACACTGATTAGCTGTTTTACTGTGACAGATAATATTTTAAAATGTGGCCTTTGTATAAAAAATACTCCCCAAACAGGCAAAGTGATGATTCTGCAGTAGTGCTCTTCAATGTGAATGGAAAGATCAGGGTGGGAAAAAGGGGCAAGAACAGGCGAGTTAGGAAGGTTTCATGGCCTTCTGAGTCATAGCTCCACGTGGGCTAGTAAACCAGACATGGGTTCTTACACAGCACCCGGTCAGCACCAAGGTCCTGCACGAAAGAAATTTCTACTTCTTTAGATGAAGAAGTTGAGGTTCTAAGAGCTAAGTTAAGTAACGTCTGTACCTTACTGGTATCTTGGCCAGGTAATGAATGGTGGTACCCTGTCTGTAATACTGTGAAACCAGCAGTGAAGACAAGACAATGAAAAAGCAACTTAGGGTACAGGACAAACATTGTTACACCAATTACGTAAACTAAAATAAAATATGCATATTTAAAGTTAAATATATACTGGGATCAGGATAAAGGGGGAAAATTAATGTAGGAACATAGGCTGCATGATCTAAGGTTGGCCTTAAGCAGCATCATGAATGAAGTCTGCTTATCTTTCTGTACATAAGCTGTACACATGAGAGCTGCAGTGGGAAGAAATAGGGACAGGAAGATGTGGCCACTGAGTTTAAATGGCGTTGTTCATGTGGTCATGGAGCGTAGGTTATTCAGTGGAGCCTGGGGAGTTTATCAGTGGTAACCCCATTGAACAGTGACTCCTTTTCCCCCAGTCACCATTAACTGTCCATTGTCCCACATGGAGAGGTAGGGTCTCAGAAGCCCTTCCCCTTTCATGATGAGATGTTCATAGGCCTATTCTCATGTACATTCTATAAACTCAACAAGTCTCTCTTCCTCTCTCTCTGTCTGTCACACACACACACACACACACACACACACACACACACACACACAGAGAGAGAGAGAGAAGAGAGGGAGAGGAATTCCTGGGAAGAAGGGAATCAGTAGGAGGAGGAGGTGTAAGAGAAGGTACTGAGGGATGAAAGGGGTTAAAACATTATATACATGCATGAATCTGTTGAAGAATGAAACATTTTTTAAATGATAAAACCATGTGGCCAGATATCAGCTGTTCAATCAGCACGCCTGTGCTTCAGTACAACCCTGTGTTCACTCCCCCAGATTTCTCTGCATTTAAGCTAAGCTGTTTGCAATGCTCTGGTTCTTATCCATATTTTTCACCTTTCCTCATTCATTCATTTATTCATTCATTCACTCAGCACTTACTCCTGGAGGCTCTCCATTGCAGAGACTGACCATACAGAAATAAGTCATCAGACTGTGCTCAGTTCCCACGGAGCTTGTAAGAAATGAGAAATTTGACAACTGAGATGGTTTTCATTAGCAATGTGTTCTGTAGAGGATGATTTAAAGCAACAGGAGAGCAGCGAATGCTCATTTAGGGTTTTCTAGGGTCAAGAGAATCTGAACAATGACCTTCATGTAAATATATATATGAAAACATATGCATTTATATACAGAGAACACATAGATAGATAGATAGATAGATAGATAGATAGATAGATAGATAGATAGATGATAGAGATAGATAGATGATCTTCCTTTGGGGCAACACTCAGAAGCAGAACTACTGGTTTTGCTATGTCTAGACACTATAAGATTCTGTCCAAAAGTTCACCAAAATGCTTATACCATTTTGCATTCCTTTGACCAAGTCTGTCCAGTTGCTCCTATTGGCCTCCTCTTGCTCACACTGGTATTGTTAGGCTTTAATCACCTCTTCCCTGGTGACTGATGATGTTGAAATATTTTACATGTATTTATTGGTCACTTCTCTCATCGTTCTCATTTTATTTGGTTTTATTTTATTTTTTCTTTTTATAATAAGTTGTTAAGAGTTCTTTATATGTTATGTGGGAATCTTGGGCTACTGGAAACATTTTCTTAGAGTCTGTGCTTCACTAATGATTGTTCCTAATGATGTTTTCACATCGAGAGGTATTTTGATATATGATATTTTCTTTAATAGTCATACATTTTTTCCTGGTCTAAGAAATCTTTGTTTTGTTCAACATTACAAGGCTCCTCATCTACACGCTCTTTTCATAACTTACAAAGTTAGCATTTATGCTGAGGTATAATTAATTTTGGGGTATAAACATGGCAGTAGTGAAGTGTGGTTGGGTAATATTCTTCCCAGGACCAGTTTTCACTTTGCTGGCCGTACGTGCAACAGATTTCCTTTCCTGCGTGGCATTTCTTTGGACCCAGAAAGACCAGCGTTTGGCTCGGAAGAAGTCTTTGGTGACATCAGATGATAAAGACTGAATAAGGGGAGCTCTGGAGAGATGCCAAAAACAAGAGATTGACAGGCCTGTAATAAGACATGGGAAACAGTGTCAAGAGGAAGATCTAGAAGCCATATTACAGTTTAAGATTTATGAAGCAAGTACAACAGAAATCAGGTACAGGTCCCATGTTTAAGGAACTTGGCTGCAAAGGGAAAGGACTCTAACTAGAACCACACTGAGGTTAAATGATCAGAGAATGATTACCAAATAGCATGCAAGGGCTATAAGAATGGTAATTGGGGATTTACAGTGCTTTGCTTAAAAGCGAGCTCACTTCCTCAGAGACTGGGCCAGTCACATAGATGGTTCTTTGACATTATCACAAACCAAGAGGGGATTACTGGTAAATATGCATTTGTCGACAGATATGCACTAAGTATCCAAGGTTGCCTTAATAGAGTGTCAGTGTGTAGCAGTGAACCCAGTCAGTTAAACAGCTCATCTTCCTGACAGAAGGAGGGCCAGACACCTGGGACCACTGTCTCGGCAGTATTGGGAACTTGTTTCCCTCTGGCTAACCCTAGGAACTTCTGAGCAGCTCAGTTCCTTACACACAGTAGTAGATTGTCAGAAAATACTTCTGACTTTCTACAAGACAGTTTCCTTGGTCATTGACACATGTGTGGAGTCCTTCAGACCATAGCCAGCTTTCCCTTTTAACAGCTTGTAGCTGTTCTCCTGACCCCACATGGGACACTCTCAGTGCCAAGTGCAATTTGTCCTCCATAGAAGTGATTTGCAAGAGAGAAACGAAGAAAACAACATTTACTGATTATTAATTGTAGCCCAGACACCTCGTGGTATATAAGAACAGGCTCTTCCCGCACATTCCCTATAAGATCACAGGGTCCTGTTCCATTCTAGCCTGATATTGGACACTAATCTTGGTATCCAGTGTTGCTCTGTGCTCTTCAGGAAAGTCCTTGCAACTACTATGAGAAATGGGCATTACTATGCCACCAGCCCTATGGGTAATAATGTCACTGTCCCACGGTCATTCCACTGGCAAGTAGCATAGCTGTAAAGCATAGAGTCGTTCGATCAAAACCTTAATGCATCAATGGCTTTCGAAAGCTGGATAGAGGAGGTTCATCACTAGAAGCAGGCAAATGCACTCTTCGGGTAGACCAGCAATCTTCAGGAAGGCTATGGAGTGAAAGAGCATATTGGATTGGAAGATGGTGAAAGAGTTTTGGAAAGGCCAGAATGGCTGGAAGGAGGAGAGAAATAATCTTACACTGGCATGGCTGGAGGAGCAATTGTACACCCATCATATAAGCCATTGACTACAGATACAGGCCAGCCCAGCCCTGGCTGACTTGGGAGACCTCCTTGATAGGCTGAGTCACCAAGGGTGGAGGGAAAATACCAGTGCTTGTTGAAAATTCTTTGGGTTCTCTTATGAAGGCAACTTGGGTCAGAAGAAACAATGGAGGCTTATAATGTAGTGATCAAGGTTAGAGACTCTCTGCTTCTTGTCTACACAATGGCAATGGGTAGCATGGTGGCACCATTCTGTGAGCGAGGATCCTGTACTGAAGAAAGGGGGAAAAGCATGGTCTCTACTTCCCGATTGCCACTTAACATATCAGCTGCCTTGAGCTCCTTCTGTTATGACTTCTCCGCCATGGTGGACTGTACTCTTAAACTGTGAGTTGAAACAACCCTCTTTTCATTAAATTCCCTTTGGTCATCACAACAATAAGGAAAGTAAGCCATACAAGTATCATTCTACACAATTATTTTGATTATTGAAATGATGTAGCATGGGTATCAGCATCATCTCATAAGCCACAATCACTCTATGACTTGGGACCCAGGCTCTTATTCCAAATCATTCTTTAGATCCACACTCGGGGAAAGCACTGGGACTCAATGCTTTTTACTTTGCCTCTTTATATAATGATTTCTTTATCTATTCCCAGTCTGTGTCTTTCTCTAGGACACTATTCATGCCAGAATGATATCCTAAAGTATTCTTGATGGCAACAGAACAATATAATCTAAACCCCTGATCTTGGAAATTCCAACTCTGAACTTTTGTAAGGGAGATGCTGAACCTTCTATATTATTTCACGTTGAGAACTTGCAAGCTTGAAGTCCCTCCACAGATATTGGATAGATGGAAGGCAGACTAATCTGCCCTTCTGAGGTTAGGAAGGCATTGTCAGCCAGAATACTGTGTCAGACTCGGGAAGCCTGGATGCAGCTTTGGGGTTTGGAGCCAGATTTTCATTGCAAGCAGTTAGAGGTGGGTGCTTAATGCATGCACCAAGCCATAGACTGGATAAGCAGATGCTTGACTGTAACAAGTTGCCTGTTTTCACATGGCAGCCATCCTTGGTGGGTACCTGGAGTTGACATCCCTATTGCTCATGAACTAGTCTGTCAGTCCGGAAATAAAGCTTCCCTTTCCTTGGGCATAAAGGAAGAGTAGTCCTGAACAGTGACAGAAAAACAAATCAACCAGCACTGGCCCACAGAAAATTGTCTCTTTCCTCCCTTCTCATAAAATCATATGAGCCTGTCCTTGCCATGTTATCTGAATTAGTCCCTGGTCAGTGCCAAGGCAGCTAAATGCTTGAGGGAGGAGGTCAGATCCACAAGGTCAAACACTAGAACTTTGGGATTGATAGCTTCTAATCAGAAATGAAGAGTGTTTCCAAACTTCCAGTAAATGAAATGCTAAAACATTCAGCCATTTGGATATTGCCATGTTATCAATCCAATTAACCTTGGTCCACGATATCCTCTGCACTCAGGGTTGCAGATGTGTTACCAAGCAATTGAAAACATCATGTTACTGATCATGAGCCAGATAATGGAGGAAAATGCAGCCCTTGAGATGCAGAGTTTTGAAAAGAATCAGAATTCAACTCTCAAATTGTGAAGGCTGTGATAGCTTATGATCCGGCTGCAAACAAATATGCCTTGCATTTTATCAGTGACACAACTTTATCAAAGTCACCAGTGTGCAGGGCTCTGCATTCTGATCTGCGGTGATACTGGGAATTGAGTTTTAACAACCAAAGCTGAAACGATCCTGCTGGTAATGAAATAAAATTAATACCCTGAAATGTTTTTTTTTTTTGGTGAGGAGGTTATCCTTTGAATAATGTCCATTGAATTTCTAATTTTTTTTCAACTGCTTTATAAATACAGAAACAGAAGTTTTCCCTGTAGTAGTTCTGCTGTCTTAAAATGACATTTTCTACTCAAGGGAAGCCATTTCTTGAGTGAAAGTCTAACTTGTGGCTACTCCTTCCTTGACCGCTCTTGAAGGCTCCTTGAAGCTGATCTCATAAGTGTTTTTTATAGGAAAAGAAGAGACGAGAGGAGAGAAATTGACAGTATGTCCCAGTCAGTGTGATGTCTGGTTTTGTTTCAACATGCGATATCTGCTTCTGCACATATCTGGGACATTTTCCATGTCTCCCTGCACTGATAAAACTCTTCCATGGCTGAGACCAAGGCTGAAACTGTTATTAAAGCACCAGTCTCAAGGTGATGCCAGTAAGACTCATTGAAATTTGGATACATGGGGGAGAGGGAATGATCCAGAAGTTTGATCTGGTATTTTTGTTTCAATTAATGTAATTTAAAATGCCAGCTGACTAGCAACCTTCAAGCACAAACAAGGTAGAGACTACCAATATTTCCTGAATTCTATGGAATTTAAATTTCCATTTCGAAGTAAAAAGGATGTAGTTCTTATCCGTTTTCTGAAATTACTGGAAAATAAAAATGTCTACTAAATCTGATTACTTATTGCAGGTTTAGGAAGGAAATAACAGAGCCCAAGAACCATTTCTCTATATTTTCTGGTCACTTTTAAACTTGACTATTACTACTTATACAAAATGAGATATTTCCTTCAAATGGCTATAACTTTTGGGTAGATGAGAGTCAAAATGATTTGGGGCCCTAAGATAAATCACTGCAGCTTTAGCTTAATAATAAAAAAGAATTTATTGAATAAGGTGGTGACAGGTGCCAATGAGTCTAGGTTTGATCATCAGAAACTCCAGGGTACATGGATGACTGGAAATACACCCAAAGAAGGAAATAGACTTTTCTGTGTGAACTGGAGCCAGGCACGAATTTGGGTAAGGTAAGTCCAGCTCAAGGGCTGAGAGGCATGGGTGGAGATGACACAGCACAGAGCGTGCTTGGGAGGAGCATATCAGAAGGAAGTTCAGAACTCCTTGGTCCAGAGAAAGAATGCACCCGTTACACCGCCAGGAGGCCATTCTGACTATAACAGCGAGAGAAAGGGGGCAGAAAGAAAGACAGGAACTAGCTCTAGATAGAAGGCCGAGCTTGGGGAATAGCCGAAGAACTGCTACAGAGGAGGCTGAGCCAGTGGTTGTGAGTGTGAGGCCCGAATGGGCCAAGCCCTAACAGGAGGCTGGGATGGGCGGGGCCTTAGCAGGGATCAGGAACCAGGAAAAACCATGACAGGACAGCACCAGCTGTAGGCTGGGGAGCTGGAGGGAGATAGAGATCATCGCATCTGGAAAGACCAAGGGAGATGTGATTGGAGTTGCAGATGCATCACGGGTATCAAGAGCATGCAGGGTCATGTATGTTTCAGACAGAGAGGTGAAAGTGGGGGGTCTCCCTTGCTGGGATCAGCGTGTTGGAGCCCCGCCCTCCAGCCTTTTGTCCTGGAAACAACTCTGACTATCCTTTCTCAAGTTTCCCTCTCAAAGGATAACTATTGTCAGAGTTAAGGAATGAAGTGCTTATAATGCCGTCTACCATGTAACAGGGGACCATAAATGGCTATCATTTTCAGAAGCTTATTTCTTAAGGAAACAGGTATGAATATAGTCTTCAAAAATGGATCACTGGTTCTCTTTAAATGTAGGCTGCAAATGGAACATAGACAACCCAGTGGGTTCATTTTGGAGGGACGAATGGCCATGCCTTGTGGTGTAACAATTATTTGTGCATCCCTTTTATGTGCAGTCTGCAAAATCAATCCATAGTTAGCGGTCCCCAGCCTGCTCAAAAGTGCAATGCCTGCAATGCATTTCCAGGTGGGAGTTAATGGGTTGAAAGTAGTCAGAGAGGAGAAACTAAACTTGCTTTAAAAGCCCAGGTGTGACCCAGTGTGGTGGTCCATACCTATGCTGCCAGCAACAGGAAGGCTGAAGCAGGAAGAGTGTTCCAAGTTTGAGGCCACCTGGTTTACAGAGTGAGTTCTAGGTCAGTCATAGCTACATAATGAGAACTTATCTGAACTCTCCAACGCCCCCACCCCCCAAAATTTAAATTATAAAGGTCTCAACCACTGCTGACTCTTAGGTGTTATTGGGTGCTGGGATCTGGAGGTGGCAAGCATTCTCTCTGTACCTCTGTCTGTCCAACTGTGAACAGGAACACTGATAGACCTGTTCTCCTCTCACAAAGACGCTATAATAATTCATACATTCAAGGGAAGGTTGGTTTGCTCTGTCTGATCCTTAAAAGAAAGACATAGAGATGCAAGGACTAACATGAAAAGATGTCTGGGATAACTGGGATGAGGAGCAACTTTGAAAACAGTATCTGTATAGACAGATATGTGCATGTGCACAAGGTATATATGTCAATGTGTGTATACATATTTATGTATACACACAGGAAGTCAGTTAATCATTAGTATGTCAATTTACAAGTTACATCTCATTGCAGTCAACCAACTATGGACTGAAATATTTTGAAAATGAAATAGCATCTTATTGAATATGTGCAGATCCTTTTCTTTTCCTTAGTCCTTAAACAACACAGTGCAAAAGCCATTTGCACAGCATCTACATTTTATTAGGCATTGCAAGTAATCTAGAGATAATTTAAAGTGTAAGGACATCATGGGTACATTATACAAAACTCTGGGCCTTTTTGTATAAAAACTTGAGCGTCTACAATTTTGGGTGTCTGAGGGGATCCTAGAGCAAAAGCCTGGGCTATTCTAGGATTACACACACACACAAAGAGAGAGAGAGAGAGAGAGAGAGAGAGAAAATCTCAGGAGGATCCACATGAAATGATTACTGAGGTTCTTTCTTTTATATGCTTGATTACAGGGAACAATTCTTTCATTTTTTTTTAAATGTTTGCTGTTTTACAAGCTTACATCTTTTAGAAAACAGAAAAAAAAAACAGACATAAAGACAAACAGGCAAATGAAGGTGTATTTTTCTATGACAGCCCAAATCATTCCATCGACCCACGAATATTCCTGTCTGTTTCTGGGCAATCTGAAATAGCTGGGGTTGTGGGGTCTCTATCTGTACCCTCACAATTTACATTTAGTGCCCCCATTTCTCACTCTGGGGCTCGAATGACAACTACTCTCAGAGCCATGTTGACATCATCTTGTGTGAGATGCCCCCACACAACAATTGCTTAAAAATTTAAAGCCCAGGGAACTTCTGCTTCAGGGGTGGGTGTTGGGGGGGAAGCGTCTTTGCAAGGAGTAAGCAAATGTTTTGGAGCATGCTTTGCAGTGAGATAAATTATAGTCTCTTCTTTAAAAATTAATTTTGGGATATAAAAAATAAAATTTGACAAAACTTATGCTTCTCTAGGAAGGAGTTTAGAATTGGGGTGGTGGCATGTATATGGGAAATTTACCTTCAGACCCATGTTCTGAAGTGCACTGGAGGAGTCATTAAATGTCTTCCGATGGTCAATTTTATGTGTGTCGGGGTCTATCATGAGTTGGGGTACAATTATAAGGAGTGGTGTGAAATTAGAACAGCTCTCTTGCCCAATTACTGCTGAGCAGAAGGAATTCTGCTCTGTGATAACCAGACTGTAGGTTTTAGGACTCTTAATAGGCCAATAAAAACATCAATATGCAGTATCCCCGCATCTGGACATGGGTTGTGAAGGCGTGCCAGGAAAGTGGCTCAGAAATCCATGCTGAGGTCTCTATATTAAAATAGTTTAGGTTATCTTATTGTTAACCAGGGTGTGTGACGTTCAACCTTCCCCATCTTCCTCATTTCTTATTGTTTTGTTGTCCTTAGAAAGCAAGTTTGCATCTCACAATTTTTATGTCACCCTTCCTGGATTATACAGTTTGATGTTGAGAGTTATACTACGTTGCTTCTATGGGGTGTAGGGTCTCAAGAAACTCTGGAGAGCAATAGCAAAGCTGCTGATGCTCATAAAAATCCCTCAGAGAATAGTCCCATTACGTTCAAGCAATTGTGAGCTACCGAAAGCACTGCTTAAGAACATGAAGGGATGTCCAGTCCCTGGTGCCATATTGCTTGTGATCTCGTCTCTGCAAGATACAACTGACCAAGTGTCAGATCTGCTCACCTGGAGCACCCAGTGGGCTTGATATCTTGGTCACGGTTGAGAGGGATTCTCAGTGCAAAGGTGATCCGTCCTATGTCATTGGCTACACAAAGAGATGAGACTCGAAAGTGTAAAGCGATGTGTGCAACTGATTGTTGTCAATCAGGACTAGATCCCACCCTTGAGGGCTCATCCAGAGTTCTTTTCACTATGTCAAGCTGCTTTATATCAAGAGCTCAACCTGAGGATGTCCCAGGGAACA
This sequence comes from Cricetomys ansorgei, assembly GCA_026225945.1. Classification (NCBI taxonomy): domain Eukaryota; kingdom Metazoa; phylum Chordata; class Mammalia; order Rodentia; family Nesomyidae; genus Cricetomys; species Cricetomys ansorgei. Next base: position 20,073,787 of record JAMJFZ010001203.1, on the reverse strand, counting down.
CAGCCCCTGTAGCAAGGCCCTCCTGGGACTCAATGTTTTAATCTTAAAGAATGATGCTCACTGTGGAATTTAAGACACCCTAGCAAAGATGCACAGAGTGATGCTTGCAGAGGTCAGGACTATTAGCACTGTTCTAAGTCCCTGCTCCGAGTCAGCTTTTGCTCATTGTTTTTGTCAAATTGCATTCCTGTGGAAAACCACTGGTTGCCTTCAGTACTGTTTGTGTCAGTGAAGTGCCATCCGTGGGCTTTTGGAATACCAGCATTCACACGGGACATGGTTCTCTCTGATGAGCAGATAAGGCCTGGCACTGTTCATATTGTACTGTCTCCATTTTGTTTCAGATTTGCATTTTCCATCACTAAAGACACCAACCCAAGGTGATCATGTGTGAAGATGGCTCCTAGCCGCTTAGAAGAGCCCAGTCCTCTCCTCCCATCCAGCTTCATCCATCAACTTTGTACTCATTGTCCTGAAGTCAGCTGTGGGGAGAGTGCTTATACATCACAGCCTGGGAAACTCTAAAAGCAGCTATTTCCCAACCCTGAGCCAGCTCATCAACATAGCATTTGTTCCAAACAGGTGTTTCTGTACTAAAGCAGGGTATCTTGTTCTTTTGGTATACTATCCAAACTGCACTTGACCACAGTTAATCCACAATGGAGCTTTGTGATGGAAGACGAAGCAGATGAATGGGCCTCCTGCAAACACACTGTGTTCCATGCTGGTTACTGACTCTCCGACAGGCACTGAAACTATGTGGATCTCGGGTCTTCCCTCTACATTTGGTTTGCCTCGGATTTATACAAGTTTATCAAACACCTGTTCAAAGCGTGAGAGTTTATCTATAGATCTCTTTCTAGTACCCTTCCCATTTTTTTTTCCATCAACAACAACGACAAAATTCCTTCTTTTCAAAAAAAAAAGGAGCATAATTTAGTTGTCACAAATGGTAATGTTGACTCTTACAGTACAATAAGAAGAAAACCTTATTTTTACACAGGACCATTTTCTTTTCAGGAGGAGAAGGAAATCACCATAAAAGCTGAAGTATCTGGTGATGTCTCATTAATATTCTTCTTCTCTGATTGCTAGCTCTAGAAATTATGGAGAGTTGCTTTTAAAATTGATGTTCAAATAAAATATGATTGTGTTTTGCATCTCACTGCAGTAAAGTCTCTTGCTGGTTTGCTCACGAGAAGCCAAGAAAAGAAGCAATTTTTTCCCTTAGCAAAATTCTGTGAATATTTATATAGTAGCTCTAGGCTGCAGGGAATTTAAGAAGCTTAGTGATGTTTTGCAAAGTTTCTAAAGGAAGGACTGACTGTTATACCACAGTCAGGAATGCAATTGTGTCAAACCTTAAATCGTGTGAGTGCTCACTATTATTCTGCTGGACTGAGGGTCACACGGCCTTTTGAAAATGTTCCTGAAGCAATTTCACGTGCAGTTTCTACTTAAAACATGCTGTCCAAGATTATCTGTACTAGTCCAATATGCCTGCTGAGCCCCTCTTAATATAGGATCAGGGTTGGGGCTTTGGTTTTTATGAGTGCTAGTCAAAGCTAGCTACATATTTGTATTTACATATACATGCATGTATGTACATACATTACAGATATAATCTTACACTTACCTGACCTAAATATTCTGTCTTTGACTCAATATTGAGAAAGGTGGAAATAAAAGCTTATATAACATGACCAGTAGTAGACAAGATGTCCTGCCTTCAGTGCCCAAGTAAGAAATAAAAGTGGGGTGCAATCTGAACATAGAAATAGGTGTGGTCTTTGCACATGCATGCTGCTATTTGATTCTGTGCAAGGAGGAAGCATTGAGTTGAACAGTTTGCCTCAAGGGGTAATTTCATATTCTCCAATTTTGAATAAAACCCAAACTGAAACATTGGAGTGTGATTGGAAAATAAGAAAGAATTTTAGGGGTCACACAGATAGCTCCGTGACAGTTTTGAGGATTCCATTCTATTGTGCTGAGCTAATTGGAAGTGGCCAGCAAGCACTTAGTCAATAAATAGCTTGGCTCAGCAGACAGTTAATGCAATGCCAGATCAATAGCAACTCTGAAAATTATTTCTTCATTTCCCTCTATGGCAAGTAACTTATCCATGAAGGACAGAATGTCAGCCTTCAGTCAGGGAAGCATGGAGATTTTCATTATTCTGACCTTAGATGTTGACGGGGCGATTGCAAACGGTTCCAAGCTCCTTATTGATGTGGTGTGGGGTTTTTATTTTGAAATGGGAAAAGTTCAAAGAAGTTTTTCCAAGGAAGGCTCAGTCTTTTCCATTCAAAGAACATTTTTTTTTTCCTGAAGAAAACCGTTAAAAATGAGAGTCACCACTCTGTCAATCAGAATGACTCTGAATTACTTTTTAAGAAGAGATAGGTAGTTATCTTTTATGATCTTTCAGAATGAAGAAACAAACCAGAATATTGGGAGATCAGGGGAAGCATTTCAGAAGAAAGATATGGTTTTATTTTATGTGATTTCCTTGTGACACCTATAGAATGCTATTTAATTACCAATTCTGTGGTCACATCTGAATAAAAAGAAAACTTTCTATTCTGCATGGTCAAAAATAGGCCTGAACGTTCCAGTGTTTGCTGTGACCTAATTGTACCTTATGGCCTTGGGCCTTGAGCCTTGAGAAACGATGGCTCAGATATCAGACAGGGAAGAACAGACTTCGTAAGACTGACACTGCTTGCGGCCAGTCAAGGTGTCCAGATGGAAGTCCAGGGCTGTCTTGGCTTTTTCCAAGAGAGGGGGCGTATCGAGAGGGACTGCAGAGGATTGGAGTTTTCTCATTTTTATCATTAACTGAAGCATTAGGATTCCCACTCCGAACCTCAGATGCAGAGTGGCGTCTGCTCCTCCGGAGCCTTTTCTGCTCTACTTACTTCCTGGAAGCTCCTACCTCCTGGCAGCTCAGGAGCCATTGCCCAGGGGTGACCAATCTGGAACCAGAGTGTGGGGGTTTTCCCTTCCTATTCTGAAGGAAAATAGAATAACCACAAAACTCCTTCATTTCTGAAGATAAAAATTAAAACTGAATTACATTGCAAGGTCATTAATTCTGGGAAAAATAAGAGGATTGGCCTATCACATATCCAGATTTTCTGTGCATGCACCCCTCTCCCCACCTACCCAGAGGTTTCATGCTCTCTGTGTGACTATGATGGTGTACTGATTGGCTCACCAGGACTTAATTCTAAGGACGTTTTTATTTGTTTGTTTTTCCCAAATTACAATGTGCAGCGTGAAGGTAGTTTGTACACTGGGGAATGGTCTTTTGTGCTCATTGTGAGTGTTCAAAGATGTGCTGAAGTGTAAACAGCCAATCTTGATCATGGCCACTACCAGCCATTGTCAGGGAGCAAAGCGCCCCCCTCCCCAGCAATCTCTTGGTGTGGGCTACTCTTCAGAGTGAACAGTTACTTTGAGCTCCCTGTGGCATGGATGGCTCTCTGCCTCTGACCCCCTTCTGCATTCTCCTCCTGTCTCACACTTGGTGGTGATTATCTGCCTCTTTGCATGGGGTTACTCTCTCTCCAATCACTCCCTCTCCTGCTTCCTCTACTGGTTCTGTCTTAATTCTATTTCCCAGCCACCCAGGGCTTCTGGCTCTGCTCCACAGTCTATCTTGACCTCTTTGTGAAATAGATGTCAATGTATTTTCTTGTCTCTTTGTCCCTCCTCTTCACAGTGCCATTTTTTTTCTCTGATCACCTGGTTATTTAACTGATCTTTCACTGCAGTGTGAGAACCATGAAGTTTCAGGCTGTATCTCGCTTGCTGACTCTCTGTCCAGAGACCAGCATGTACCCATCCCATGGTGAGCCCTTGCTGGATAGTAGTACAAGTTCTTTTTCCTCTACCACATTAAGCCAGGTCTACATCCATGGAAACCAGAACTTTCACGATACTATAACATAGGCTGACAGCCCTGCCCCATAATTATTTGACAAACCCTAACTATTCCTATATATTCCAATATAGCTTTTGTAGGCAGAACATGATGACATATGTCTATAAATCCCAACACTTGGGACTTGGAGACAAGAGGATCAGGAAGAGACCAGCCTTGGCTTCATCTTGAAAGTCACCTACATGAGACCCTGTCTCAAAAATAACCCAAACAAACAAAAATTAAGTAAAAATAAAATTTTTTTTTTGTATAAGTAAATTAGACTTGAATAACATTTAAGCCCAGAGTGGGGGTGCACACTTGTGATCTCAGCATTCCAGTAGTTTCAGACATGAGGACTCCCAGAAACTCAAAGCCAGTCTAGACTATATAGCACGATTATCTTTTAAAAAAGGAAATAAGGGGCTGGGGAGATGGCTCAGCAGGTAAACACAAGTGCCACAAAAGTCTCACCATCAGAGTGCAATCCCTGGAACCCAACTCCACAAAGCTGCCTTCTGGTCTCTACATGCATGTTGTAGCATACAGGAATCCCTCCCCTCTCCCTCCCCTCTCCCTCTCCTCTCCCTCCCTTCTTCCTCACAAGTATACACAAATGCTAATAAATAAATAAATAGACTTTTTAAAAAATTAATGTGACAATATAATCCTAAAACAAGGACGTTTCTATCCCTGTGATGAGCACCATAACCAAGAGCAAACTGGGGAGGAAAGGGCTTATTTCGTCTTACAGCTTGAGTCCATCACCCAAGGAAGTCAGGGCAGGAACTTGAGGCAGGAACCTGGGAGCAGGAACTGAAGCAGAAGCCATGGAGAAATGCTGCTTACTGACTTGTTTCCGTGACTTGCTCAGTTTGCTTTCTTATAGCTCCTGGGACCCACCTGTCCAGGAATGGTACTACCCAGTGATCTGGGCCCTCCCACACCAATCGCTAAATAAGAAAATGCCCCACAGGTTTTCCTACAGGCAAATATGGTGGAGGTATTTCCTCAATTGAGGTTCCTTCTTTCAAACTGACTCTGACGTGTGTCGAGTTGACATAAAAACTAGCCAGGAAAGTACTGAAAGTTTCTTCAAACCACATCTTTTAGACATACATTGTGATTGATCTAAATAGAGTCCTGAGTTCATATGTGAATAATTCCCAACACTATAAAAATACTGAAGGGTATGCGTATATAAGCAGAACTGTCCTTGTCTAGCCAAGGAGAGTGAGTAGCCGGGTCTGATCCTGCAAAATCATAAAATAAACTGATAGATTTATTCAACTTCCCTGCTTCTCGTTATCAGAGCTGGCGGGCTGGAAGGAAGATATTTACTTGTCTATGCTGCTCCAGTTTGGTCCATTTTCTCCCCAGCTCCTTCCCACCCCCTCTGTCCGCAGGCGCTTCTGCACCTCTGTATGTAAAATACATAATCCTCCAAACTCACTACCCCTCTGAGGCTGCTCATATTGTCAGAGTCAGCATGACACAGTGGGTCACAGAAACTGATCTGTTCCTTTTCATACCGATTTGCACTCTGCTTACACAAATCTGATGACATCACTCTCTTGAACAATAACTTCCCCTTCTAGAATGCTCTACCCAATAGGACAAGGTCTCAGCCCTGACTGCTGTAACTCCTTCCTGTGGGCCCAGCTCACAGGCACCTGTGCAGGTGCTGGCATGTCCCCCTCTCTGGCACACTGCCCATCCTAGCTTCCTATAATGTTCTAGTCCTCTGTGTGTCTGTCTCTACACCCAACTCCGGGACAGGGGACAGATTCACCTTGCTTCCTGTATCCTCAATGGAGCCTAGGGCTTGGGTATTAGTTGTTTCTGTCACTGTGATTAAATATCATGACCGAGTCAACCTAGGGAAGAGAGAGTTTGTTGGACTTGCAGTTCTGGAGGGTTAGAGGCTGTCACGGTGGGGCTAGTGTGGCAATGGGCAACAGGCGGGGTGGCTGGATCAGAAAGCTGAGAGTTCACATCTTTAACCTCAGATACGAAGCAGAGAAAGCAACTGGAAATGGTTTGAGTCTTTAACTCCCAAAATCCACCTCTAGTGACATACTTCTTCCAACAAGAACACTCCAAAAAAAAATTCCTCAGACAGCACCAGCAACTTGGGACCAAGTATCCACATGTATCAGCCTACGGGGGCCATTTTCATTCAAACCAACAGAGCCTGCCATGGGGTAACACGAAAATCAACAACATTAAAAAAATGAGGGTGGAATTTTGGGGTTGAAACACCGTTGTCCCCTCCTGCCCCAAACTCTACCTCCTGAGCAGCCACGTACTTTGCTTATGGTTTTGGCCCACGCACCACTTCCAGATGGTTCCTTTCAACAATAAATATCACTTATGCTTGCGAAGCATTTGCTGGGGTTAGTCCATTAGACAATCAATAAGCTTGTACTTTTTTTTTTTTTTTTTGCAATGTACTCCGTTACGTACTATCATAGAGAATCAGGAATATTGTCCCTCTCGCTGCTTCCACATCAAGGGCCTGAAATAATTGGACTGACATAAAGTGTGTGTGGAGAACTGGGGGTGCGCACATAGACACTCAGTGCCCTCCCAACCCAACTGTTGGACCTCCTTGCACTTGTCCTTTGGGAGTTAGAAGAGCAAGTCAAAGATCTGGGAGATTGGCAGAGACTGGGTATTTGAAATTTTGTTAAATTCGTAGTTCAAGGCTGAAGAAGTGGAAAGATACACTCTGAAGTCAGCACATTGGTTAGAAGTGCAGCTCAGGAGCTTCTTCGGGCTTAGCAATGTGACTGTTACCAGCCAGGACAAGGGGTCTCACTAGCTCAGAGTTCTTATGTGCAGGAGCCATTGTAGGGTACATGAGCCTGGTACCTAGAATACACTCTACTATTGTTCTCTCCATCTGTGTGTGATGTGTGTGTGTGTGTTATTCTGTGTTGTGTGATGTGCTGTGCATGTGAGTGTTCATCTGTGCATGGTATGCATGTGTGTATGAGTGTTCATCTGTGTGTGGTGTGCAGGTGTGTATGAGTGCTCTTTGTGTGTGTGATGTGCTGTGCGTATGAGTGTTCTTCTGTGTGTGATGTGTGTGTGTCTGTGTGATGTGTTGTGCATTTGAGTGTTCTTCTGTGTGTGGTGTGCATGTGTGTATGAGTGCTCTTCTGTGTGTGATGTGTATGTGTGTTCTGTGTGTGATGTGCATGTGTGTATGAGTGTTCTTTGTGTGTGTGATGTGCTGTGCCTGTGAATGTTCTTCTGTGTGTGATGTGTGTGTGTCTGTGTATGTGTGATGTGCATTTGAGTGCTCTTCTGTGTGTGATGCGTGTGTGATATGTATATGTGTTCTGCGTGTGATGGCATGTGTGCATGGGTGCTCTTCTGTGTGTGGTGTGCATGTGTGTGCATGTGTGTTCTGCGTGTGATGGCATGTGTGTATGGTGCTCCTCTGTGAGCACATTCATGCCCATGCATGTGCAGGCCTCAGGTTGATGTCAGGTGTCTTCCTTGATCATTTTCCACCTCATATTTTGAGTCGGGGTCTCTCCTTAGACCTAGAAATTGCCCATTCAGCCTGTCTAACAAACAGGCTTGCTCTGCAGATTCCTGGTCTTCATTTCCTGCCCTAGGATTTCAGGAGCACTGCCATGCCACCCAGCTTTAACAGTGGTGCTGGTGCTGAACTCCGGTCTCCACACGTGTAGGACATGTGCTTTAACCCCTGAGCCATGTGTCCAGGCTTCTTCCTCTGATTTTCTTTACGAAAGCTAAGCTCCCTAGTACTCAGTGTAGGTCATTGTCATTGTGCTTAGCTGTCACAAATTGAAGATATTGCATGTGTCAGAGTAACTATTATTGATTTAACTCTTATCATAAATGCCTAATGTAGTATCTGGCACAAGACGAGATATCTTTAAATAATTTTGGACTTTTTTGCATAAGGTAAAGTCAGGATTTGAACCCAGGTTTTTGTGAATATAAAACTTGTGCCTTCCCAGTGCATGACATTGTTTTCTAATGGGAGCTTTGTCGTGTGGATGTTCCCTCTCCCTCTTATAAACAAAAGATTAACTTTAGCTCATTCTCCTTTTCTGCCCTATCAAAGTTAGGCCTTTGTTAACAACTATCTTCTCTCTGGGAAGACTTGTGATCAAACCATTAAGCACAAATACATCTTTTGTAAATAAATGCCTTTGGAGAATTTGTTCTCTGCCTTCGAGCTCAAAGCTAAGCATCAAAACAAAGATTTTGTTATAAATATTTACTGCATTATGGACAAAGACTTGGGATCCATCCGTTCCATGGGGTTTTCTTTTTAGTGGAATCATTTGAAGCCAGATCAGTATATTATTGCTCCCATCGGCCACACACAGAAATATCTTACTTACACAGAATCCTGTGTTCAAATGACATCTGCTACAAACTGTGAGGTCATCTACACAGAACAACAGAAGGCAGAAAAGATAAGCCATGGCGAGAACTGACTCCTCCATAGCCAATGGGGAGGCTGAATTCCCTGGAAACCCTCTGGGCACTCACAGGCTCTGGGCACCCTGGAGCAAACAGCAGGTGGGACTGGTGTTGGTATGCAGACACTCTGGCCTCCCTCCAATTCTCTGCCTATTTCTTTCTTTCTTTTTTTTCCCCCTAAATTTGTAAATGCTAACTTTTGGAGGCAGAATGGCAGAGGGAACAACCTGGCTATATTCTATCACATCTGCATTTGGAAATGATAGTTTGATATATTCAAAGTACAGGAATCATAATTCTCTCTTTCCTCATCTATAAAACAAGACTGACAGTTATTATGGAAATGAAGGGATTCCACACTGAGAGGCTCATGAACTACTTGTAGAGACTCTGGTTCAGGCTGAGGCCTGGGAAACTGCACATCCTCCATATCCCCAGGGAGACTCAGGTGGTGGAAAACCACTGCCTTCAGTGAAATATGGACACAACTTTCCCAGTTAAGACAGGAGTCTTTGACTTCCAATCCGAATTTAATTTGGGATATCAATGGACGTAGTCATCATTATCACTCTTTAGAACACATTTTATAATCATTATGCTTATTTTTTCAGGATCCTCAAGAGTGAGTTTGACTTCATGAATCACCCTGTCTAAGAACCCAAAATATGGAGATTTGCTCGGAATGTCAGTTGGCAGCTACAGTGCTAGAATCTAGATATTCCTGACTGTGGAGATAACTCCACAGTCAAAGCACTAGCCACACAAGCAAGAGACCTTGAGTTCAGAAGTCCAGAACCCACTTAAATGCCAAGTTGGCATAGAAACTTATCCATAATTTCTTGGAAAGTGGAGACAGAGAGCTCCCAGGACAAACTAGCTGACAAGACTAGCCTTCGCAGCAGAGCACTGGATCTAATGGAGAGACCCTGTCTCAAAAAAGAAGGTGGAGAGGAATGTACGATGATCGTCAATGTCCACCTTGGGCCTCCACACACAGACACGTACACATGCAAGTCCATCCATACAAACACATTCCCTCACATGTACAAGCATGTATACAAACATGCATATGAGTCACAAACAGCTACAGATGAAAATGGAAGAATTTGGAATATTTTTTATCCACAATAGCTGAGCTACAGACTCCTTCCTCAAAGATACTGTTTTACCAACAAGCTAAATGATTGACTATATTTAAGGTACTGTCAAACTTTACTTATAAATTATGTCTTAATAAAATGTTATAAGTTGAGCAAGGTAGGAAGCAAATACGCATTTTATTTGAGAACAAGTTAGAAATATCGCTTAACTGTTTATGGAAATGATCAAGAGCTTGACATTTCATGCATATTGATAATGAGGCTGAAGCCAAATCCAGAATACATAAAAGAGAGAAATAGTTTATAGAAAGCAGATTTCTAAATTTCAAGTAGATCAATACTAACACTATACCCTGGCCAACTCCTAAAGGTTCATTTAATGAGAAAGTTAAAGTGTAATTCTAGAGATGGAACAGGAGGGCTTCTCCAAGCTGCTCATTTTAGGCTAAAATCATGAGAGTTCAGTATTTTTTTTATCTTGCTTTCACAAGTATTTTGTGTAATAATTCCACCCTAGAAAACGGAAAGAACAGTTATCTCAAAAGTGCCATCTGCTGCAATGTTGGTGTGAGTTCTCCCTCTCAGCGCATAAAGGAACAGAAGAATTATTGGCTAAAGGTCACAAAGGGGTTAAGAGAATCCAAATGGCCAAGGTTTTGCTCTCACAGTTATTTGTCCAATCGCTTTCCTGCTCTTCTCTCTCTGTTCCATGGAAAGAAATAACATAAATAGGGCTTCCTGCTCTAGAAGACTTAGCTATAATTTTTGCAATGAAATATCATGAACAGCATCATAATACAGTCATTGAATTAGAGGCATTTAATATATTGAGGCTCACCAGTGATTTCAGCATTCAGCATGTTTTAAACAGTTGGGAGTTTAAAAGGTGGGGATTAATTCACCACAAAATATATCAATAGGCCTCTGCAGCTGCACAATTTCTTAAATCTGACTTGCACATGCAGCCTAATGAGTCCCTGGGACAAGAGACAGCCAAGCAAGCAGCACCAAAGAAAAACACGAAACTGGAGAGCTAGTTAAGCAGGTACAGAGGGGCACTGGCTGGTGGAGGCAGGAATAAAAGATCTCAGATTAAACTTTAAAGAAAGTGGGCAGGATGTGGAGTGAAGTATTGTCTCTTTTACATTGAGTTTACTGGAGGATCTGTGCAGGTTGGTAACCATCGTTCTAAGCACAAGGCATAGGCAGGCCCAAACGGAGATCAAACGGCCCAATTCTAGTTCCCGTCCCTGTCTGTCTCCATAGCAACTCTCATATCCCAGCTGACATGCATTTCCAGAGTTGTGGGCCTGCTTAGTATCAGAGCAACAACAAAGACCGTTGTCAACAGGAAATAAGCATCATCCAGGAGGAAAAGAACCCACAAGGGATTTCCTTCCCTTTCTTCCTCTTCTTCTTCTTCTTCTCCTTCTTTTCTTTTTCTTCTTCTACCTCTTCTTCTCCCTTCTCCTCCTCCTTCTTTTCCTTCTTCTTCCTCCTCCTCATATATTAAAAAAACTATTTGTTGTATTGTTACTGTTTGCTTGTGTGTGTACATGTATGATGTGTGTGTGTGTGTGTGTGTGTGTGTGTGTAGGAGGTACAAGTGGAGGTGTAGGACACTTGGAGTTGTGTGTGTGTGTGTGTGTGTGTGTGTGTGTGTGTGTGTGTGAGTAGGAGGTACAAGTGGAGGTGTAGGACACTTGGAGTTGCTCCTCTCCACCTTCTCATGGGTTCTGTTGATAGAACTCAGCTTGCTAGGCTTGCAGGGCAGGTTCCCTACTCGCTGAGCTATTTCACTGTCTCTGTCTTCCTCTTTTAAAGAGATGTCCTGTTGGAGGGTAGGCACTCATAGAGGCTGAAAGGCAAGCTTAGCTTTCACCATCCACATTGGGTTTTGAAACAGAGCCTCTCATTGGCCTGGAGCTCACCAATTAGGCTCATCTGGTTGACCAGCAAGCCCAGGGATCTTCCTGCCCCTGCCTCCACAGTACTGGGATTACAAGTGCACCATGCACCACAGCACCTGACTTCTCTCTGAGTTCTAGAAATCAAACTTAAGCACTTGACTGGCTGAGCCAACCTCAGAACATCCTTTTTTTTTATTCATCTTGATAGCCCTCAAAATTTGTGGATTCTGCATCTGAGGGTTTATCTAACCATAGATAGGATATAGTTGGGGGGAAACTTCATGTTGCATTGGACATTTTTCTATTATTCAACTGAACAACAAAACATGGCAGCTATGTAGAATGTACATCGTGTAGGGTATTATAAGAAACTTAGAGATGGTTTAAGATATACGGGGGTGAGTGTGTACATCATTGTTTTAGCATCTTCTCCATTGCTGACAAAATGCCTGACAAAAATCAATTTGAAGAAGGAAGTGTTTATGTGGCTTATAATGACCGTGTGTAAGTCACAGTGACAGGAGCCTGAGGAGGGTCTCTCTGCAGTCAGGAAGCAGCGTGATGAAGGCTTGCATTCAGCTTGGTCATCCTTCTTATCCACTGCTGCCCACAGTAGGTCTACCCACCACAAGTAACCTAATCTAGATGATTCCTCATGAGCATGTCCAGAGGCTGCTCTTCCGGGAGACTCTAGCATCATATTAACAAGTGAGACTTAACAAGCATGTTATGCAAACACCATGCCATCTTATTTGATGGACCTGAGCTCTGTGCATCTGCAGGGCACCTTGGAGCTGATCCCCATGAGCAGTCATGAGTCCATGTGTATTTTCCCCTTTATCACAAACACGAAACAAGTTCTCAGGAATTTAGAAGCATATACATAAAAGAAGATATGAAAAATCACGCTGACTCTACAATCCAGACCTCAGCTCAGTTAACATGTGAAGTTCACCCTCGCAGTCCTCACCACAGGTGAGAATATCTTCTATGTATACTGCACATCTCTGCCATTATTTCCTTAGAGTACAGCCCTACGGAGAATTCCCCTGCCACGAGTGCCATACATCTTTCAAGCTCCCCACTCCAGATAACTATTATAAAACTGTCCTTTAGAAAACCAATTATTTTACACTTGCACAGGGAGACATGAGAGTGGCCATTTCCTAACGCATTTGCTTACTGGGAACATCATATTTAACTTGCTAATTTGAAAAGTGGAAACCATTTCATAGCTGTTTAAATTCACATCACTTTAACAGTTCCTTGAATTTTCACTGTCTTGTCATTCCCCAGGGAGCTGGCCCTCAGGAGATGCTCTCTGAATACTCCCTGTCCCTCTGTCCCCTGTTTCACTGAGGAAGTAGGACAGGATGACACTTCCCAAAAGGATCCTAATGCACAGTGAGGAGAAACAAGTGGAAATTCTTGTAAAAAATTAAACAGCACAAAAACACTTAGGGATGAGGCTGCGGAACTTAGGAGTATCCAAGAACACTAAAAGTCTTTCAAATTTTCTGCATTCTCTCTCATCTAGATTTCTCCCTACTGCCCTCTGCATGTTACTTACACTACAACGCAAAGTGCACACTTTCTTCTCAAAGATAAATAACAAGTTCTGAATGTCATGTCATGTTGCTCTTTTTCCAAATTTTTCCAAGTCTGTCCTTGTTTTTTTCTGGGTCAAAATTGGAACGATAAATCACACTTACTTTCATCTTTAACACACTGACTCTCTGTAAGGAAAATAGAATTCCATGTAATTCTGAGGAAATTTCAGACAAGAGGTCAAGGAAGTCCCAAAAAGTCTGTATTGCAACGGGAAGGTCATAAGTCAATATCAGAATATATTATTTGTACAATAGGGAGATCTACACTTGTGAACCACAAACCATGTGGACAAACTAAATCACTGATTTTATAAGGAATTTGGAGGACAGCACTTCAGCTGACTAAATGGGAATGTATGAGATTGGTTGGTTGACAGTATTGCTGATTGGTTGATTGAAGCTATCATTGATTGGATGACTTTGATAAGGGCAGTGACTGAAATGAATTTTCATAGATCACTCAAACTGAAATGAGACAAGAAATGAAAACTCAGTAAGTCTAATACAAACTTCATTGGAAAGTCTCATCAATAGAATGGGTCATACAGAAGACAGACTATCAAGGCTTGAAGACATGATAGAAAAACTACATTAATAAATATTTTTAAAACACATGAAGGGAATATGTAGTAACATTGGGGTGGCATGAAAAGAGAAAAATCTACAATTTAAGAACAGATAAAGAAAAATGCATATAAAATGCAATAAAAGCAGAAAGAGCAAGTCAAAGCAATCCTAAAGAAAGATTACATGGTGGGAGGTATCACTACACTCGATTCCTAGTTACTACAGAACCACAATGTGGTGGTTTTAAGGAGAATTCCACTCCCTCCCCCCTCCCATCACCATTGATTCAGATTTTTGAATTCCTGGTTCCCAGTTGGTGGTACTGTTTGGGTAGTATTCGGAGATGTGGCTAGAAGAAGTACAACCCTTGGAGGCTGGCTTTCAGTCTCAGACTCATGTACCATGCTTGCTTTCTGTGAGTTCTCTAGCTGTCCTGCTTGCAGCCATGCTTCCTGCTGTGATACTGATGGACCTTTATCCCTCTGGAGCCACAAGCACAAACAGACCCTTCCTTCTCTAAGTCCTGAGTCATGGTGTTTGACCACAGCAACAGAAAAGTAACTAATACACATAACAACAAAAACCCTATGGGCTGGCACAAAAACAGATACATAGTTCAATAGAATCAAATAGACGATCTAGATATGAATCCATGCAACTACAACTACTAGATTCTTTAGAAAGATGACCAAAATAGACATTGATCAAAACAACACCGTCTTCATCAGATATCACAGGGAAACTTGGATATCAACTTGCAGAAGATAATATAACGTTGCTAGAGAAACAGTAAGGGGTATGCTACCATGTAGTTAATGGTTTTCTGAATAGATTCCAGTAGAAGAGGAAATAAGACAACCAGTGGAGAAATGGACTCTAATAAAACTAAACGGCTTCTGTATCGCAAAGAAAACTGTCAATCAAGTGAAGAGGCAGCCCACAGATGCGCAAGAATCCTCTCGAGCTATATATCCAGCAGAGGGTTGGTGATAGGAACGAACAGAGAACTCAAAAAAACCCAAACACCAAGAAAAATTCTACTTAAAAAGTAGCCTACAGAACTAAGAGAAGGTTCTCAAAAGAAGAAATACAAATGAGTAGGAGACACTTTAAAACATATTCAATACCCCAAGCCATCAGGGAAATGCAGATTAATACCACTTTGAGATTTCATCTTACACCACCCCCCTCGTCAGAATGGCCACCATCCAGACCACCGATAACAGCAATAATGCTGGCATGGGTGTGAAGAAAGGGGTACCCCATGCCGTGTTGGAGGACTAGTGTTGCCACTTTGAGAATCAATCTGGAGCTTGTTAAACAAACAATCAAAGCAACAATGACAAAAAACTTGAAGCAAACATGTGACCCAGCTATCGTCCCCGAGCACATAATCAATAGAATCTTTGCCTTATGACAGGAATACCTGCACGTCCATGCTCATTGTTTCCCTTTTCACAATGGCAGGAAATGGAAGCCGCTCAGATGCCCATCAAGTGATGAGGATGTGGCACATTTACATAAAGGAATATTATTCAGATATAAAGAAAAGTGAAATTATGAAACTTGCAGAGAAATGGATGGAATTAGGAAAAAATGTTTCTGAGTGACATGACTCAGACTCCACAGGACAGACACTGACTACATACGTTCTCTCACATGAAGATCCAAATTCATCTCTTTAATTCAGGCTGTATAATATGGAGCACCCCTGGGAGCCAGGAAACAAGAAACAATGCGAGGGCTTTTCCTTACAGGAGAGTAGGCAGAACACAGGCAAATCCATTTACAAAGAATAGTGTAGGTGGTAAGCTTCAGGCAAGAGTAAGGCAGGGGAGATTGGGAAGATGAGGGTAGAGAATGGGAGTGGATTGACAGGGATAAAAGGAATGTAAATATATTATAGAGAAAGCAAGATATGTATCCTGTGTATGTTGGAGAAGTTTATTTTTAATTAGATTTAAAATAATTTTTGTGCACTGTTGGAAAAATGGATGCCTAGGCTTTTGGCATTTTGTATTGTCTGCAGGTGTTGGATTTCTGTGGGGGATGTTTGATTGCTAATGATCTGCATGTGCTATCAGTGGAATACCTGAGGAGTTCTGAATCAATAAAACACCTGAGCTCAGACATCTGAGGTTCCACTGTCCATCCAGTATGATGCTGTCTAGGATGGTGGTTCCCTCTGCTGAGGTCTGGCAGAGCTTGCAGTTATGAAAATGCCTGCAGGTCTTCCACACTGAGCCACCACAGTAAGTGTACTACTACATGTGTAATAGAAGCTTATATTGAGGCCTTAACTCCTTTCCATCTGATGGGATTCAAGACTCATTCAGCGGATAAAGGAGATGAGAACTGCAAGCCTGGCTAATAACCCAGGTCTGGGGAGGTAGAAGACTCTTACGGGAGAGCATATTTCCCACAGTTAATTAATGTGGTTTGACATCAATCTGGCCTTGAAATACCTCTCCTTATATCCATAGATAAAAATAGCCCCCAGATTTAAACAGAGGAGCCTTATAGTGAATGTTGGTAAAAGTAGAAACTCGTGGCTGTCAAAGATGCAGAAAATAACCAGTGGTTGTGGGCCCAGAATTAAAAACCTCCCTCTAAAACTCGGAGAATTGTGGAATAGGGGCACTAAGTATGTAAAAGTCAAAAGATAGGATGAAGGGATATGAAATGCCACTCTCTAGAGTCTATACAAATATTGAAATCATTAACTCAAAACAACTATAGTTAACTGTACTAGTCCCACTCAAAAATAGCCCAATCAACAATCAAAGAAGAAAGGAGTGCCCACAGAATTCTCTTTTACCTCTCAACTATTGGCTACTTATAGATTCTGGGAGAGGGGGATAAGCTCATCAGGCTCCAAAGGACAGCTCCAAACACATGGTCACACAGATGGCCCCCACTTAATCTAGCGAATCACAAGACGAATGAATAGATATGGATGAACTTGAAACAGAAGTTGGTGGGGCAGGGAAAGAATAAACAGAAATAGGGGTTCAGAGTAGTCAGGATGTAAGGCATACGTATATATGAAATTACAAAAATAGATGGATGGATGGGTGGTTGGATGGATGGATAGATGTATGTATGTATGGATGGATGAATGGATGAGTGGATGGATAGATGGATGGACTGATGGATAGATGGATGGATGGATGGATGGATGATAGACGGATAGATGTATGTATGTATGTATATATGTATGTATGCATGAATAGATGGGATGGGTGGATGAATGGCTGGATTGATGGATGGATGGATGGATGGATGGATGGATGGATGGATGGATGGATGGATGGATAGATGGATGGATGGATGGATTGATGGATGGATGGATGGATGGATGGATAGGTGGATGGATGGATAGGTGGATGGATGGATAGGTGGATAGATGGATGGATGGATAGGTGGATGGATGGATGGATTGATGGATGGATGGATAGATAGATGGATGGATGGATGGATGGGTGGATGGATAGATGGATGGATGGATGGATAGACAGCACAAAGTAGATGGCTGCTGAAGACTAACACCCAGGGTTAACATCTGTCCTCTATAGGCATGTGCATATATACACATGCATCTGAATATATATACAAATACACCCACATATATGTACACATACACAGAAAGAGGGAGGGAGAGAGAGAGAGAGAGAGAGAGAGAGAGAGAGAGAGAGAGAGAGAGAGAGTGTGCAATCCTCAGAGTCACAGTAGTTGATGTTTTATTTCTGGCCTATGTCACATGCTTATTTAAGCTGCATTTAAGCAGTCACCCTCCCAATATGGCTGTGTCTGCAGAGGGAAGGAAAGCATGCTGGTGCATGTTGGAGTCATGAAATGGCTTTGACGATCTGCTCATTAAAGAGCACACATCATTTCTGCTTCCACTTCATTGACCAACACAAGTGAGCTGGTATCAGTAGGATGGGGCTGTATAATCCTGTCACAGGAAGCCATCCATAGAGAAGCTTATGGAAATCAACATTTGGGCATAAAACATTATCTATTGCATAGAGCATAAGTGTATAATACTTTTGATGGATAAACTAAAGCTTTTCTTGCACACATATCTTAATGAGGTATTTTAGAAAAACAGACAGATGTGAAGATTCTAATTTTCTTCTTGGGAAAAGAAGGGCCCTCAGATAAGCCAGTACTCAGAGATTAAAGAACACATTGAGGAGTGAGCAGCACTTTAAGAGTTCCTTCATGATGTCTGATTTCCTCTCTGCCCACACCCAGTCTCAAGTTATGCCAGAGCTTCATGCCCTCCTCCAATTCTTTTTCCAGGAGTGGGACTCCCCTCACTGCTGAAATGTGCCCTTCCTATGGAAGAGAGCTAACTGTGAATGCAGTGCACCCTCTGTTTAATACCTTCTACAGACCATTAATATCTCATTTGTTCAAAGAAAATGGAAGTGTTCTGTTGGATGGGTTGGTCAGACACTCTGATTCCTGCCTCTGTCTACTTCTGGTGGAATAAGACTGATAAGGATTCAACTCAGGCCCCCGTGTAAAGCCCACTCTCCTCCTTTTTAGAGAGGAATTATTCAGAAATCCTGGAGAACTATGCTGTCAATGAGATCTCAGCATTTATGAAATAGTCAGTTAATATCTGCTGTACCTTAAATGCTACTTATAGATTTGAGGCATGATCTGAACTTGCCTTTGGAAATGGAATGCTATCTAAATAAGAAGAGGCTGTGTCTGAGGTTGGGGCAGAGTGCAGCTGAGATGCGGGCCAGGCAGGTGGCAACAAGCTAAGGAGCCTCTTGAAATATGCCTGTGGGCATCAAGTGTGCAAAATGAGATTTTTTTTCAGGCAAATGAGGCTCTGCTCCGATAATCTTCATACATACTGCATACATACATGCTGCAGTTGACTTCAATTGACCCTAGCTACCTTCGACCCCATTTAACTTCTCTCCATTGTGCCAAAAGCAAAATCAGAGTTCAAAATAGAAAGTAAGCAAAGTAAAAGAGCCTTAGGAGGCAGACATGCTATAATAGCCATTCTGCAAGCAGTGAACACAGTGGTTACAATCACCGAGGGAAATCTTGGAATAGTAGGGTTTCTATCAGTCTTTTGGCTGTTTCTGAGCTATGTCATTGATTGCTTAGGAAACACTAAGCTGTCACCAAATCTCTACAGAAAGAGGGTCAAAGAGCTCTTTATTCAACTAGATTTTTGTTTTTCAGCTTTATCTTGATGTGATATTTACTATCAGAGGAGTGAGTTGCACTTTGTAGCTGAATACACAGGAGGTGGTTATTCCTGTTTGACAGCAGCAACATGCACCAGGGGGTGGAGGTGATGGCCATCGGAGGACATCAGCACTGCCAGCCCTTCTCACCTTTAGCAAGTGAGTAAGAGAACAGTGAATCAAAGTGAACCTCCATCTGTTCATGCAATTCTGAATGTTCGAGTAAGACTATTCCTTGCCAATCTCCTTGGTATGGATTAGCTAAAAGATGGAGAAACAAGAAAACTACATGGGAGTAAAGGTAAAGGACTAGAATGAAACAGGCACCCAAAAGAAAAGGATACCAGGGTGAGGGGTGTGCCAGCCTTTAGTGATCAGCTCAGCTCAGGCTTGCCAGCATTCCTACTAGCGTTGTTCATCCATGGGATACCCTGAACTATGGCATTTCAACTGCTTTCTAGTTGTCCGCTGCTTGATGCTGCGGGTTAAGTTCACAAGTGAAAACTTTCTTTTCAACTCAAGATGCTTCCTAATTTATTTGTAGAAACCCAGTCACATTATGCTCACATTATATTGTCCTTACTTCACATTATGCTTACTTGCAATACTGACAGCGTGATTTAGAATTTTATCCCAATTCTTTGGTCTTTTTTTCTCTAAAGCTGCTCAATGTAGCTCTCTTACCGCCTCATACGCAGGTGTGCACCACCACACCCGTGTGGCGGTCAGAGGATAATTTGCAGAAGTTGGCTCTCTCCTTCTACCACATGGTTCCCAACAAATTCAGTTAGACTAGGTGGTAAACACCTTCACCCACTAAACCATCCTACCAGCCCCTAGACCTAACCATTGATAGGGATCTTTTACAAACAAATTACATCTTTGTTATGGGTGCCAAGGGAGCTCTGTAGTTCTCCTTTAATGGTGAAAACTCTCAGTGAATTCCTTCTAGGGTAGAAGGTTGGCTTGTGACTCACTTCCAAACAATAAATTATGGTAAAAAACATAGTGATACCACCTGTGTGACTATGTTTTTGTTTGTTTGTTAATTTGTTTTGTTTTTTTGTTTTTCAAGACAGGGTTTTCCTGTTGTAACTCTGGCTGTCCTGGAACTGGCTCTGTAGACCAGGCTGACTTTGAACACACAGAGATCTGTCTGCCTCTGCCTCTGGAGTGCTGGGATTAACGGTGTGTGCTACCACCACCACCACCACCCAGCCCCGTGACTTAAGGTTGTAGTTTCCAGCGCAACTTCTCTTTGATGCTCCTGTTCTCTAGTTGATAAAGTAAGCTTCTACAAAACAAAGAATCAAGTGAGTCCTCTGATCTGCAATCATCAAGAACTAAAGCCTTCAGATGAAAGTCCAGGAGAAGCTTAATTGTGCCAAGAGCCAGAGGAGCTTAGTAATAGGTTCTCCTCAAGGCAAGTTTCCTTTGAGCCCTCAGCCTTGCCTATAACCTTGGTTAGAGCATTGCAAGAGGCCTTGGCACACAAGAGGGATCCTTAGATCCCTCAGCCATGGACTCTGTTAGATAATGAACATGCATCATCTGAGGCTGAAAATTTGCAGTAACCATGCTGTATATAAATTGAAAATGGACATAACATGAAACTATTAGATTATAACAATCACTACTCAGAATAATTATAAAGGTGTCTTATCAGTGGTTTGGTTTATATTTAAGCCTTGTTTTTTAATGGAATCAAGCTAGTCAGCTTGGCTCACTGCCAAGCCTACAACAATTAATAATCTACAATGAAATTAACAAAATCCAGACCCCTGGGAAGTTCAGTTCTCAGAAAGGATTCTAAGATTAGTATACAATATCGGAGACTGAACACTTTGAAATGTTTGTTAAATTTAGAAAGATAACTCGGAAAATCAACAAACTGGAAAAAACGCAACAGGTCTGTGATTAGTTGGCACAGGACCTTGGCACTGGAAGTTAATTATTATTTAAAAGTGGATTAATAGCTCCTGGGCTTGGTGGGAGTTAGCATTATCTTTCCTATTCAGTTTAAATCTGAAATACGGTTAGTGCCTGGCAAAGGCTCTCAGTAAACAACAACTGTCTTTCGAGCTATCAGCTGATGTGGCAGCTCTAATGGATGCTAGCATCCTAAACAGATTCTGTCCCACTGTGCTTCGTGCACTGTGCGAAATAGAACCTAGACAACAGTCGTAGTTAGGTTGTATTCATTTCCTCGTCCTTATCAATGAGAACACACTCGTGTCGCCATGAGCTGGGCCAACTGAACCTAAGCCAGGGTAGTGTAAACAGAGACACATCCATCACAGTTGTGTTTCCCACACTTGGCCTTGCTTCCCTTTCTTTTATAGTGAAAGAGACAAGGAGCCATGTTGAACTGGAATGGGGCAATGGTATAGATGCGTAGTAGGGGTCTTCTTGATGATGCCTGAATATTGGGAACTGATGCCAAGTGGATTTTCTGGTATATCTTGAGTGACAGGGATGCAGGAAGACTTGGTCCCTCAGACATCAATATGACAAAAGTATCTGTGTGTGTGTCTTAGATAGCCAGGCTTTGATGAGACAGCCTGGCATTTTTGACTCTACAGGACTGGTGGTGAGCAGTACACTTATTTGCATTCCTCATTTAGAGTCTTGGAAGTCATGTCTGTAAGAAAGAAGTGTATCATGTGAAACCCACAATGCCACAGAAGACTTAATTCTTGGACTTGCCCTGCCCAGTAGACAGCTGGTGCAGAACGAATCAGAGAGCTAGGATAAGCACTTCATTTGTAGTCTAAAGTCAGAGTCATTTTTAAGAATTTGGGGATCTTTTTAACTCATGAGACACTTCCACTTGCTTTTGTTTCTGTAAAGAAATGCTCATTTGTGTCTCAGATTCATATTAACTCAGTCAGTCCATATCTAATTAGATTTTTTTTTTCCACAAGAATTATGGACAGTCATGATCCACAGATTCATTCCATCTAGACTATTGGAGTTCACTCTATCTGACAATGGCAGCATGAAAATCATGGTGATTAACACTGGGATGCATAAACCCAATGGCTTATATGGTCAAAATCACAGCTTGCTCATTGCTTTCCTGGTTAATTTCAGGCTCAGTATCAGGTTCGTGGCTTGTGTTGCTAATGCTGAGCAGAGCCTGTGGCTGCCAGAGCTGTGGTCTTTCCTGCTGTCTCTGAGTGAAGCCCCCTAAAAGTGCTCATATGAATGGCCCGCTTGATCCAGATCTGCCGTCTGGCCCAACTTGGCTCCCGCTATCCTTCTATCCTCTGCAAAAGGAACCCTGACTGAGCTCTTAATCTAAGACTTCTCTTCTGATTGCCACCTACTTGTTTTTCTAGTCACTCTCTTGCCCACTCCACTGTACTTTATCAGAAGCGAATTGCTAAAAAACAAAACATCTTGTGGTTGGCAGTTCACTGGAGGCTTTAACTGCGTGTGTGTCTGGGAGCACAAGTTGTAAATTCTGTCCTTCTTGCCTGCAATCAGCTGTAACTTTCAGTTTTAACAGTGTAATTACGTAAAAGCAGTTCCAGGAATATTGGAGAATGAGGTAGTTTCATGTAACACGCCTGCTTCGCTGTTCTTATAATCAATTCCAGTTAAGACTTACAAGGTGTTCTTATCCCTCCAAAGCCATTTCCCACCCTGCTGTGTCACCCTAAAAGCTTCTAGGAAATGTTACCAGAGCCTCACTGTTGGGATCAACATAAAACCACCTGGTCTACCTGCCAGAGGCCTGTCTCCTAGGTCTCGCCTTTCAGCGTTCCCCTTATCCATATTCTTCTTTATTTTCTACCTGAGAACAACACGACGGAACTGTCCACCCCATCGATAACTTAAGGAGACAAGTACGGTTAAAATGAGACCCTTTAGCTGAATCCCACAATCTATTCATGTCAGTCAAGTTTTCATCACAACACTAAAACCCCAGAAGCAGCTTTACGATGTAAAGAGAATAGGCTTCCATAGCCCACAGTTTGGGAAGATCAAGGTCAGGCACGGGTTGAATGGGCTCAGTCCTAATTTGGTGACGCATGCCACAGTACCACTCAACAACAGATCAACAGTAAGAGTGGTCACAGTACATATCCTGTAGGCAATTTTACCCAAACATGCTGAGTAGTAACCAGTAGCTATCCACTGGTGACTCCAAGGAGTAGTCCCCAACACGTGTCAGAAGGTATAATTTCATTAATCCTCCTGCTGGGATGCTTCATCCACTCTTGATGCAAGGGCTCACGTATGGTTTAGTTCCATCTTGTTAAGCCTTGTTCAATTAGTAACTCTGGGGAATCTGCTCTTTTATGAGGGAAAGTAGGGCTGGGGGATGTGGGTGTTGGATCTGGGGGAAGAGGAGTAAAGGCTAGAGTAAAAGAAAAAACAAAAGAAAAAAAAAGAAAATCTCACTTTGAATGTGAAGGCTCAGCTTCTGCATTCTGCTGCCCCTCGAATGGGTGAGATGGTGTCTTCACTCTTGGTAGCTGTCCCAGCCTTTCCCAGGTCACACCGGCCTTTGGATTTTTCATCCTCTCAAGAAGATTAGACTGAGAGAAGGAGATGATGCTCTTGTGACCAGAGAATTAAAGACATAAGTTCAGGAGACCTCCATCATTGAAGTGCTAAGTTCCACAGTGGTCCTGGAGCCATTCCAATCGAGTTCTTCAGAATTCTGCTGAACGGTAGCCTCGGCCCCACCCTCCTCTTGTCTCATGGGGACCCAGTGGAAATGTCATCCAGTCTGTCACCAGTCTCCATGTGAAAAGTAGTTTGAGAGAGGTTAAAAAAAATCCTTGACACTCAGAAACTTATTGGTATGCTTTAACTTACGAGGCTAGCAGTACTCGGTTCTCAGAATTATTTTTCCTCCACTTTCTTGAATGGAAATATGTGCTTGAAGAATTGATTTGTCACTGTCTGATTTTAAATTACTGGCTGAGAAATAGTAATCATGTCCTTTTCTTAATTTTAGCTGAGTCAAAAAGTAGCAGGTGACAGGACCATCTTGCAGGAGATTTGGCTCCGGGGATCCCATGTCTTACATGTGACACCTCAAACTACAGAGATGGTCTGGCCTTTTGATTAACCCAGTTGTTACTTGTAAGAATTCCAACACATGTGTTTGCATATGAAGAAAAGGGTAATGGCTTTACATTCCAGCTCAGAGCACTAGGGGTGAACAATTTCAGTGGCTCTGGGGTAGCATATTTTACACTCCCACGCAAACAGTAAAGCCTTTGCTTCTTTTACAGGAGTGGGACTCTGTGACTCTGCAGCATTTTGCTCGCTAGTAATGAATAAAGAAATGCAAGAATGTGTGAGATAACACAAAACCTACAGCTCAGAGTCCGTAAGTCACCAAGCACCGCATACACACCCAACTGAGCAAAGCGAGAGTAGTTGAAGGAGCTAAGAAGACGGGTCAGTAACACTAGTCACCTGGCCACGCAAGGTGAGGATCGTTTTGATTCACAGTGCTCAGGTAAAAAGCCAAGCATGGCAACATGTGATCATAATCCCAGGATCAGGGACACAGAGACAAGTGGGTCACTGACCCAGAATGGCCAGCCAGCCTACCATAAACAGTGATCTTGGTCCGAGTGAAATGCATATAATCTACTTTCATTCATCTTAGATTATAGGGCAAGATAAGACTGTTGCAAAATCCTCTCACACAGTTAGGTAGAAGATCAACACAGAAAACAGATTTTCTTATACCCACAGGAAGAGGAAAAATCCTTCCATTACTTTTGGTGTCATGTGACCAAATATCGTTATTTGGAGGAAGAGAAAAAACACTTGCTTACTCAGAAGACTGGTTTAAAATAACTGATTTTATTTTTTCCTTCTTTATATTTTAAAAGACCAAGGTAAATAGTAAACAGTAGATCACTTCAAATTACATATCACTTCCAAACTATTTTGATTTTAGAAACGGTAAATGTAGATATTAATTATTTGTTGATGTTTGTCCCTGGTTGAATAGACTCTTCTTGTTTCAGTCTATTTTCTGTTGAGGAATGCCCTTCATATTTGCTTGAACATCGTTAATGTAGCCTTTCCTGGGAAGAAGAGAGCAACTTGTGGACTGAAGATTAGCTCAGTCAATAGAGAGCTTCCCTCACATGCACGAAGACAAAGTCTTATACTTAGCCTCTCACTCAGTAGACAAGACATGGTGAGACACACCAGCAATCCCAGAGTGTGGGAGCTGCAGTCAGGAGGTTCAGGAGTTCAAGATCATCTTCTTACCTGGTGAGTTGGAGGCCAGCCTGGTCTACAGGAGATCTACATGATAGCTCAAAAGAAAAAAAAAAAAAAGCAAAACTTGTTGAAATATTCAAGCATTTCTAATTTCCCTGTTAAAATCTCCTGTAAAGCTGGGCGATAGCTTGGTGTACAGTGTTTGCCACACAGTAACAAAGACCCAAATTCAGATCTCAAGAACCCATGTAAAAGCCATGTGAGCATGGAACTCACCTATAATCCCAATATGTTCCGGAAGTGGAGTCAGTATATAACCTCAGGGCAAACTGGTTTGCCAGATGAGCTCAAAGAGAAATCTCTGGGTTCAGTGAAAGACTCTACATGAGTTATAAGGACAGGGAGAGTGATGGAGGGGGCCATCTGATGTCGGCCTAGGGCCTCCATAGCCAGACATGTGCAGAAACATACATGTGAGCATGCATACACACAAACACATTGCATACACATATACAAAAATACATGTGAGCATGCATACACACTAGCACATTGCACACATGTGCACCAACATACCTATGAGCATGCATACACACAAACACATCGCACACATGTACACTAACATACCTGTGAGCATACACAAGCACATTGCACATACACAGAGTCTACAGTGAATTGTCAACTCTTTCATGCTGTACTTTGTCCTTGTGCAGAAGGAACACACACACACACACACTGACACACACACACATACAGACTCACATATACACATACACACAGGCACACACACAGAGACACACATACAAACACAGACATACACATGACACACACATACAGACACATACATGCACACTTTCTCCAGGTCTGTCTGGGAGGCATGCAGTCAGTTGGTAGGCAGTGATGGGAAAATCACTGGCAATACACTAACCTCTTCTCTCCATCATCTGTGGTCCTCATAAGAAGCCCACAGTGCGATTGCATGCACATATCTATCCACTTATTTATGATTTCTATCAGTATCTAAGGTTTATGGACAAGAATGCAATGCTCTTATATGTCTATATCACTCAAATCCCAGAAAGACATAATAATGCATTGGCTAAATTGGGTAAAAACAACAAAAACCCAAACAAAAGAAGAATAAAAATAACAAGCACTCATTAACTTCTGGACTCAAGATTAGCAAAGCCAAGCAGCATAAATACAAAGAAAAATGTTCCTGGACGCACAAGACAGCTGATGTTCTAACGGATGACAAAACTGAAGCTTGGAAAGAAAACAAGTGACTCGTTTAACCTTGTAGCCAGGAAACTGAAAATCTTGAATTTAAACCGAGGGTAGCGGACCCTAAAGACAATGTGCTTCACTCCACTATGGGAAAAGGTTACGTGGTAGGGAGAGCTGTGAAAACTTTCAGATCTTCAAAGTCTAAAATTGATCACTGGTGACAATATATTGGGTTCCTATATCCGATATCTCGTCACAGAAAGAGCTGAGCATCTGGTCTTCAGCATCTGACAACTTCTAGAGGATCCATAACCTTCAGTGAATACAGACCAGAAGAAAGGAAGAAACACAATGCAAAGGTAAATAAGACATTGTCTACACTGCCAAGCCCTTACAGTCTTGTGAGGAGACAGATATGCATTATCAATGTACTCAGATTACAGCAATGGACTCCCACTTTTACTCTGTGTTCTATTCATCAGGGAGTACGCAGAGGAATGAGAGATAGTGTGTCAAGCTTTTAAAAAGGTACCAATGCCCTCCTGCCCGGTGCAAATCTCAGTCTGATTAAAGAAACTCTGTGTGTGACCAGGTAATATTATAAGAGTTCCCTCTGGTGGTCATAAAATTCAGCCAAGCCTGGAGGCCACTGGCATATGTAACACTGATGAGAATTCCGGCATAGGCATGGCGGGACATTCCAAAAAGTGCAGTTGGACAGGATGCATTTTTTTAGCCTGAGTAATACTAAGAAGCAGACACTGATCAAAAAGCCAAGGAATTTCTGGGTGTCACCAAAGTTCTGGGTGGAACACCCAACCCAAGGCCCATGGTCTCAGTCTAACATAAGGTGACTTTGTGCATAATGAGTCTCTGCATAAAGTGCATATTGAAAATACTGTGATTCAGAAATATTGAATTTGCCTAACTTGCCATCAACCCATACCTGTAGAATGTAAGTTCTTCATATTTATCATTTAGGGTACCTGGGAACTACACTTGCAGCTTCTGGTGCTGCCACACCTAGAGAGGACTGGACCATATATCACTAAGTAGCTTAGAAGAGATCTATTTTCAAAATTCAGAGCATAGCTTCTACTGAACAGGTTATCACCATTATATAGTGGGGAGGTGGGGAGAAACTAAACAGAACCAAGGCTGGCTGGCTGCCTCCTGATTTCTAATCACAGAACTTCAGCCCTTTGTCCTGGACCCCCTTGTTACTGGGTTCTTTCTTATTTCCCTTGACCTCTTGACTACAACCCCAGTGCACTTGACATGAAAATCATTTCACCGAACTCATTTGGTCCTGCCTTATATTACCCAGCCCTTCCTGGGGCTTCCATGTCTGCTGGTCTCTCTCTCATTGGCTGAGCCAGCCTATTTACTGTAGACCTCTAAAGATTTGCAGCCAAATGCCTATTGTCACACGCCCTTGCACCTGCCCAAATGTCACTTGCCCAAATGTCACCTGCAACACCTCGGCCTTTCTACTGCTGCTGGCTTCTTTGGCCATCCCAGTTGGTCCCTCTTGCCTGTGACAGAGATAATCTGTTTTTATCTCTTCTCCAAACTCTTATCCAAAATGTTCCAGTATCAGGGCAGCAAATGGCTTGTGGCATTGCAATTTAAAAAAAAAAATGTTTCTCTATGTTCAAACTGGAACATTTCTTATTTGCAAGTAGGATCACAGTTAGATCCATAACATTATAACCTCATAAGTGAGAAGAGAAAACACTATGTGAGATGAAATGAAAACGATGTGGGGTCCAAAGTCTCTGTACTCATTTGTGTTGATTCTGATAGTATTCTTGTATTCAGTGAATCTAAGAAAAGGTGGGCATTATAGCACAAAATACCTATTGTATACCTGCCTCTGCAGGAGCCTTTGAGCCTCTGTCAAGGTGTGGTGGTAATGAGCACAACACTCCCTGTGGCCTTTCAGAGGAAATATAAAACCTGTTGTAGAAGTTTATTTTTAGTTATGTATAAAATAATTGCTTTGTGCACTGTTGGGTGAGGGGCTGCCTAGGCCTTGGCATTTTGCATTGTCTTCAGGTGTTGGATTTATATGTGGGTGTGGGTGGGGGAGGGTTTGATTGCTCATGATCTGCACATGCTATCAGTAGCATACCTGTGGAATTCTAAATCAATAAAATACCTGAGCTCAGATGCTGGGGTTCCACTGTCCAGTATGGTGCTGGCCAGGATGGTGGCTCCCTCTGTTGAGGTCTGGCAAAGTTTGCACCTATGATTATTCCTCCTTGTCTTCACTGCTGAGCCTCCCAGCAGCATACTGCTACAAAAACCTACTTTCTTTAATGTGAAATCTCAGGTGCTGTGGAAGCCTGGTATTGTACCCTTCGTTCAGCATAGCATTCTCTCCTCCAACTTCTAATTTCAAAGTGTTACTATTCTAAGAAGAAATGCTACTTGCAAAGAAGATATTAGAGCGTGTTGAGCCCAGTCTCTTATCTTGTAAGCCAAGTATGGAGAAGCCTATCTTTTCCTATGGGACCTGGTCTGCAGGATGCAATGCTACAGAGCTGGAACCTTGTAAGTTTGGCAAGAGATAAAGTGGATTCTATTGTTCTGTCAACACCCACTCACTGAAGATTCTGTGCAGTAGACAAACAAGCAGACTTCTTTGCTCAGAATGTGTCCTTGAAAGAAAGTATTTCCAAAATCATGATGTCATTGGTTTGGATTTCAAGTAGAATGCAAGTGTGCCATCTTTGTTAGTCTCAGAAGTCCTTAATTTTTGGAGCTGTCTTACACGGCTCCAAATTCTGGCACAAATGCAGGAAGTGTAGGTTCGTAGTGATTTGATGCTAACATCACGGAGTCTTAAATGTTTGAACTCATGAAGTTTCTGACCATATGCCTTTCTGCGTATTCAGTCTCTGCATCTGCACCTCCTGCTCTCCACACCTGCACTGCCTGGTCTCCACACCTGCACATCCTGCTCTCCACACCTACACATCCTGCCCTCCACACCTACACTCCTTCTCTGCACACCTGCACTCCTGCTCTGCATACCTGCACTTCCTCCTCTGCACACCTGTACTGTTTGCTCTCCATACCTGCAGTCTCTGCACCTGCACAGTCTGGTATTTATCATAAATCTGACTATTTCCCACTAGTCCTGTGTCCACAACTAATCCAAGTCACCCTCCTCGCCCTCGGTACCGGAAAACAAAACAAAACACAAAACACTAACTCTCTCCAGTTGAAGTCAGCCTCTTCCCAAACCATTATTTTTGTGGTAGCCTAAGTGAGCCATGAAGAAATGCACATGCTGTCAATTGGTTTCCTGCTTCCAGTTTTTCCATACTGACCGTACCCCAGCTATCAACCTAACTCCGTGGTCATGTCCCTTGGGTTCTATCCAGTCCTTCCCTACTGTGCCTCCTCTGGGTTGGAGTGGATACATACCTTGGAAGCTTTACACTTTCGTTCGCGCCCATAGAACTGAGCACACATGGGTCTTGGGGTCTGAAGTAAACCGAACTTTCCACTTTCAAACCTAGCATGCCTACTTTTTACTCAAGCTCTAGACATGGTTTTCCTTTCTTCCAGAAAACCTTCTCCCATGTGGGTCTGTGCTAGGTCCCCTACATATATCTTAAAAGTTGTCTGGCTTGTTCTTATAGAACTCCTAAACATTGGAGTGGTGTTGGAGAGAGGCGGGGAAGGTGTCTCTGAACATTTACCTGCCCTTGGGGCCCTTTTTTTCCTACTGGGCAGCCTCATCCAGCCTTGATGCAGGGCATATGCCTAGCCTTGTTCATTTTGTTAAGCCCTGTTTGATTGGTAACCCTGGGGAGGCCTGCTCTTTTCTGAGGGGAAGTGGGGGGTTGGATCTGGGGAGAGGGAGGATGGAGAGGAGCTGGGAGGAGTGGGGAGAGGTGAGGCTGAGGTCAGGGTGCTTTGATAGTACAAGAGAAGAAAAAATAAATTTAAAAAATACATAAAAATATCTGAAATAAAGATCTCTACTTACCCTGTGTCTTCAGATCACCCAACCAATCTTAGCATGTTGGTTGCTATGACTGAAAAGTCTTAGGTTTTCTTCAGCCTTGGCTGAACCTTCAGAGCTACTCAAAAGGTAGTCTGTGGACCAGAAGTGTTGACTGACACTACCAGTCAGAAATGCAGACTCTCAGGCACCATCCCGGACAGATTACATCGGAATCTCCTTAACCAGGGCCTCTGGGTTAGTCCCACATAGTCTATTTTTACCTATTCATTAACTTTGCTTTGTTGAAACAAAGTCTCT
Organism: Cricetomys ansorgei; assembly: GCA_026225945.1. Taxonomy (NCBI): domain Eukaryota; kingdom Metazoa; phylum Chordata; class Mammalia; order Rodentia; family Nesomyidae; genus Cricetomys; species Cricetomys ansorgei. The sequence continues at coordinate 20,043,273 of JAMJFZ010001203.1, read as the reverse complement.
TTATTGTTACTCCAGCTAGCCTAGAAATCACCATAGCCCAGAATGATCCTGAACTCATGATCCTCCCGCCTCTGTGTGTATTGAGATTTAGACATGTACCACTACCCACATGCTTTTAAGACACTTATCACAACACTCAGTGTCAACTCCATGAAGACAAGAGGTCTCCTTGTCCACTATGTCCTTTCCAGGGGGGACACGACAACGGCACAATCACATACCATGAAAAGATCAATTAGGCCATAAGAAAAAGATGTGTTCCTGAAATCACCTTGAAGTGATTATTGCCCCCAGCAGGGCACCAGAATAATCCCTTACAGTGACAGATGTCTGTGTGAGACATGGAGGCTGAGGAACTAGCCAGGAATGAGCAGGGCCCAATGACTTGGGGTACAACGATGAGATTCCTGGTCTGTCTATGCCCGTGAGAGAAATCCCCTTACCTCTCTGCCTCATTTTTTTACCCAAACAGTGGCCAGATAAAGACACTCCTGGCCTTTCTTCCTGTAGCTATAGGAGACTACATTGATACAATTCATGTGGGGAAGGCCGTGTATACAGAATCCAATTACACAGAGAGAAGTTGTTAGTACTTGATCTTGCTCTTTGACCTTCTACTGTGAGCCTTGAACTCAGTTTGTATCAGATGAAGCTGGACTTGGGCCACTGGGTTACAGGCAGCAGCCATGGAAGACAGCTCTTTGGGTTACTGTCAGGGCCCAAGTCTGCTCAGGATCACTGCGCCAGGTGCATGGGCTCTGAGAGCCCCACCCTGGCCTATCTCGGTGTTGAATTAATTCCAACCATTCAATAGGGATAATGAGCAGCAAGAAATCCATCAGTCCCTATCAGCCCTGTAATCCTGACCCCATTTAACAAATCTGATGATACTTAACATACCCACATGTTTGCTTTCTCTCCAGCAAACAGTCAAACATGATTAAGCTCTCTCTTCATTTCCATATTAATAGCACACCCGTGCGAAGAATTTAGGAAAGTGCGTTTCTGGAGATCTCGGTTTTGATTTCAGATTTTCCAGTACACCAATGAGCAAAGACACACTGACAAGCACAAACAGTCCTTCTGGCCGGGGAGCTCAGAGATAATGTTTCTCTATAGTTGCTTTCTTTTCTCCCTTTTTAAATTTGGCACATCATAATTGTTCACATTTATCATGTTCAGTGTGATATTTCAATACATCACACAGTGAGCTCATCAGTTAGCTTCCACCACCTCAGATATCCATCATGTCTTTGTGGCGAGGACAGTCCAAGCGCTTTCAAACTATTTTTGGAGTCTACAATACGTTAACCATATTCGGCCTCCTAGGTCAGAGTGACCAGAACTTCCTCCTCTGTTCGACTATAACTTTGTCCCCGTTGTCTCCCTGTCACCTTCACAGGGCTGTAGCTTTGTAGTTCTTTTGACTGTCCCATCCCTACAGGAAATAGATGGAGCATTCTTTGTGATCTTTACTCTCCAGAACTTGTCTCTTCGACTTGTGGTCCGATTTTTCCATTGCTTCTCACTGGTCGGATTTAGGGCGCAGGCTGCTGCACATTGGAGGAATGGAGGGGCTGCATGGGTGCAGGAGAAGCGCTGTCTCCATGAACCCCGTTTGCAGGCTGACTCATCAGAAAGACACACATCTGTAAAAGCCCATTCACCACTATGAACTGAGCACCTGCTCAGTTAGAGACAATCAGGGACAAGCCCAGGCCCAAGAGGCACAGAGGACTGGATCCGCTTCTTGGCTGGCCCATGGCAAACTGTGCCCTCCCTCCTGAGTAGGCAGCTCACCCGTTTCTTCGCCGGCTTAACAATAACGTCTACATCTTACGGCTGTAATGAGGCATTTAAATAAATGATGCATGTAGAGCACTTAGTGATGAAATCTAATAGGTGCCCGATCAAATCCGGCTATTTTTATTTCATTTTATTGCTCCAAATAATGCAGTTATTCAATGTTCCTGAATCAGCTCAAGACATGCAAGAGAGACCTGTTTACAGATATACCTCGCCCATATGGGCCCCCTCAGCAATCTAACGGCAAGAAGAGGATCATCCGTGTGGACAGGAGCTGGGCTCTTGCCGCATCTGCTTTTTTCCCTCTGTTCTGTTCACTGCAGGGTTAGAAAGAGCTTAGTCCCAAGATACAGAGAATTTGTGCACTTTTGCATGACCGTGAGTGAGCATTTAGTTTCTTAAAGCTCCAAAGCCCAGGAATTTCTCTGATCTTGCTACCCATTTCTTGGATCTTAAACTGGGTCTGGACAAGATGTTTTGCTGTAAAGAACCTTGCAGGGCCCTCAGAGACAGGTTCTATAGGGAAGAAATGGAGATCCAGTCTGAGGTTAAGAGACTTGCCTAGGACAGGATACAATCAATCACTTTCCTACATGGTCCCACTTTTGCTCAAGAGCCTATGGAAATCTGTCTGCTGAGAGAAGACTGTTTGACACGGCTGATTTGGAGAGGCATGACTGTTTTCTGTCATTGCACAAAATGCCTAAGATACTACCTTAAGAGGAGGAGGGACTTATTTCCAGTCAGAGTCACTTGATCCTGTTTCTTGGGGCTAAGGCTGCCCAGTGCATCTTGGCTGACACACGTGATCAAGAAAGCTTGTTCACTTCACAGCAGCTAGAAAGTCAACAAGAAGGGAAGAGGCATAGACAAGGGTCCCAGAAGCACCATCAGGGGTCTGACCTCAAAGACCTCCCATCAGAATCTGGGACAAACTCCACATCCAAACTGCAGCAATTGTTGCTTTCCATCAAGGTTGCTATTTTTTTTCTTTTTTCTTGCTACCTCTCTAGACAATCCTCTGTCCCTTAGCACTCCGTGACTCTTTTCCTGTCACATTTCTTTCTCGGGATGTCTGACTCTCTGCTTGACGTTATTGAGTATCATTTAGTTTCCTGAGCTCTGCCAACCACACAGCCTCATAACCACCATTTTCTGGGTTTGCACCAGGTAATATGTGACTCTTGCCCTATCAACTTATCAAAAACAATGTGCAACAGAGAACAACTTGGGTTTTTCCTTGCAACACACAAAGCGGGGGCTAGGGGTGCAGCTCAGTCTGAAAGCCTCTTCCTGGTGCTCCCTGCTCACACCCTAAAGCTGCAAAAATGGCTCTTTCTGCTTGGGGAGTGCCAAGCATTTCCTCCTTTCCTTCCTTCCAGACCCTTCTTTTCTTTCCTTGTCAAGTTTCCATAGCCTGTGTGCCTGAGCCTGCCTGTCCTGGTAACACCAAGGTTGTTCTTACTTCCCACAGTTAGCAGAGACTATGGCTGCTATGCTCTGACTCTGGTTCTATCCCTGCTATAGACTTCCAGATCTTTACGTCTTTGACTGTTTGCCTGGGAAACACCATATGTGTGAACTGAGTTTATGAAGCAGTGTGTTTAAGAATAAATTTCAAGATGCTATTTTTCAGCACTCTATGAATCATTTAAACTCATTTGCAAAATAAACTGTTTGCCAGCAGAAATTCATTTTTGTTGACCATGGAGAGAATGAAAACCACAGGATGTGGGGCTTTTCTCTCCATACAGTCAGGAGACATTCTGCCACTAGGAATAGGAATGGGCAGGCAAGTAGCTCATAAATTCAAGTTCCCAAATAACTAGAGGATATGTCCTATGTAACACTGCAGACCTAGAGTCTAGTTATCAGAGAGGCACAGTATTCTGTCAAATAACTTGGGCTTTTACTTTGATCTTTCAGTCAAAGTAGAAAGATGAATATTATCATCTGTATTATTATTACAAGCATTTCATAGAGTTGTTTATGCCTTGATTTTCCAAAGGCTCATTCATTTACCATCTGTGAATACAAAATATGCCTGGAAGACACTTATCCAGAAAGGTGGTTAGCCAGAGATTGGATGCTCAGGTGAAATGTGGCCACTGCATCCCTGGGTGGTGAGACACAGGTGCAAAAGAGGTCAGTGTCAACCAAGTCCATTGATGGTCCTCAGACACATTGTTTTTATTGTCCCATGTAGGTTGGATTATGTCCCTTTTGCTAAGCAAGATGATTTTTACTCCCTTATCTGGAGAGAGAAGCTGGAGCTTATTAATGATGATGAAAGATACGTGCAAAAAGCAATCAGCGCCACTTCATCAGGAGCAAAGCCAGTATCTGGGTCATTGTTGAGTATAGAGCCCTTCATATCGATCCCTCTGCTTTCTTCCGGGGAGTGTGCCAGTCTGTCCCAGGAGGCTCTCAGCAAAGGCTCATCATCACAGACGTATTCTGGTGCTGGCTGAGCCTTAAAGGTGGATGACGGCGGGAACAAGCCATTGCATTGTTGTTTACTTGCTTAAGTAATTGCATAAATTGTACTGGCTTCTCTTTTTCTAGCATGTTCTCTTTTAGACATCCCAGACAGGGATGAGCTTCTAAAAATCAATCTTGATTGGGCCTCCAGGGAGCAAACCAATCAAATGAACCTCACTGAGTGATTAGTACAGAAACTCCATGTGATACTTGAGCACTGAAAGGGTGCTATGAAATGGGGATTCTACCCAGGAACAAAAGAGAAGACGAGTATTGAATTTTGGCTCAGAAGCAAGTCCTGGGTCTTTGCTGAATAGAACCCCTTTGCTGTCTTTCCTGCTGACCACAGGATAAGAAAAGCCTTGGCTCATACTAATATAGCTCATATTAATATATTTCAAAAAGATCAATGAGTTGAAAGCAAGTAGGATGTTTCATTGGACTTGGTATCAGCACATACACCTGCTTACTATGGGGTGAAAAACAATTATCATTATTTTTAGTGTAAACATGGGGACCGAACAAATCTAATCATACATTACTCTATTGTTTTTTCATGTTTTATTTTATTCTGAGCTTTCAACATTTCTGCATAGTTTCAGTGCACCAGGTGTTAAGAGGGACACCTTGGGGAGCTTCTTAGGACACAGACTCGGAGTTTGCAGTCGAGCATTGGAATTGGGTTAGGTCTCAGTCACTCCAACATCTGGTGTTGTTGAAGGCATTGTCCTAGTATGAACAATTGTGTTTCAGAGCACCGATGATCAGTAATCACTAAGGATCACTAATCACTATTTGCAAAAATGATCTTAACCTGGGGGACAAGAATTACCCTCCATTCTTTTATATCCCAAAGGTCATCATAGTGGTTATCCTTTGAACCACAGAACTAATGCAATATATAAGAAAAACATAGAGCTATAGTGCTGAACTGTCTTTATGCCAAAACACTCCAACACACGCACACACACACACACACACACACACACACACACGAGAATGATGCGAGAAAACAATACAAAAGGCAGGAGATCAACTTTAGCTTGTGGCTTCAAAGGTCTTAGTCTGTAGTTAGCAGGCTCCACCCATGCAGAGCAGAGCTAAGGCTGAACCATCATAATAGGTGATACCGTGGAGAACAGCTGTTTGCTTCTGGGCAGATAGGAGAAGAGAGGGAGAGAGAGAGACTAAAGGATAGGAGAGAGATGAAAAAGAGAAAGAAAAGACAACAGAAGAGAAAAGGAGGAGAAGGGAGGTAAGCAGAGAGAAGGAGTGGAGGGAAGCATTATGAAGGGACAAGGGACACCCTTCAAATGTTACCCCCCAGTAACATACCTCCCCCAGCTAGTTCCCCAACGACTAATTCTGCTATGTATTCAACAATGAGTTACTCCACTATAAGAGTTTGCAGACCTTATGATTTGATCATCAGTTGGGACCAAGCTGTCTACACAAGAGCCAACAAGTACATTTTATATCCAAACCCTAATGGGTTAAATGCCATCATAAGCACTAATAACATTTGCCTTGAGATAATGATGTCATATAAAGCACAAACATCTCCTACAAAGTACTCTAAAACTTGTGAAAGTAACCTAATTTTAAATCTAATTTCTACTCAAGGGAAATTCATAGGATAGAAGAATAAGTTCGCTAGCAGCCAAAGAAACCATTCCACTAACCCAAGCTGTAGAACATTCTAGAAGATAGGAGGTTCAGTTTTTGCGTAGATACTTCAAATAAGAGACTTAAATATTATCTCCCCAAGCAGGGGAAGGTAGCCAGACTTGATGATGAATATCTATAATCCCAATCCCTCCAGAAGCTGAGGCAGGAGGATGACAAATTCAAGAACTTCCTGAACTACAAATCAAGCTGGAAACTTCTACATTGCCCCAGCTCTCAGAGCCCTGTTGTCCATCAGCTTACCAGTCTAAAAAATCAAGGTCATAGATTCTCTATCTATACTAAAAATTATCAGCTGCTTTCCCACATCTCAATGTGTTCCCAAGGAGAGAAAACATCTCTGAATGTGTCTTCCTTCCCCCTCACCTAGATGAAAGGCTGGGGACCCAAGAGGGAGATGTTGTGAGGTAAGATGCACAAAAGCAGCTATCTACTTAGACACTGGGGCCCTGGAAGAGCTGAGTCACAGGGAATGGGCCCAGATGGACTTCACCCCCAGAAAGCAGCTTTGTTGTTAGTGGTGGGTCAGTTGTACAGGTCTGCTTTGTGCGATGACCATGGAGAAGGGCTACTCAAGAAGACATGTGCTAGTTCTGAGCAAAAGGCTTAGGTTCTTCTGTTAGGGGAAGATGGAAGGAGATACCCGAGAAATCACCAGGACTTGAGATCCATGCGAATGCAAGAAGTTTATTTCCAACGCGCTGGGGTCCACTCCCACAGATTCCTCTAACAAGGAGCGGAAGGCGACCCCTAGCATACTCTAAGTATTGCTTATATAGGAATTTTAAAGGCAGAGCTTAGCAACAGAGTATTATGCACAATTCTATTGGTTACATAGTGATGTGAGTATTAACCTTTAAACTGATTGGTGCTGGCATATAGCAAGGTTGTGGGTACTAGAAAATGTAAACTAAGGGTTTTAGTCAATATGGGTCGGGGCGAAATCCTTAGCCCAAGGCCATTAGTCAGCGGCTCATATCTTGTCTTAGAAATTGTTTTTCTTACTCTAGTTCCGTGAACTGTTCTCAGTCACTCTGCCCCTGACTTGGGCCTACACAGTTTTGGTGCTTTTTAGAAGCCTGGCTAAAGTTTGGCTGCTTTGGTCTTGTCCTTCCACTTCTGTGGGTGAGTGGCAGAATGATAAAAGATCATATTGAGTGAGGTAACCCAGACCCAGAAAGACAACTGTCATGTGTCCTCCCATCAGAGATTCCTAGCTCCCAACATTCAACATGAGAACATATCCTGGAGCAAGTTCAGAAGCTGGGAAAGCAAAAGGAACCATTGCCAGGGAATGGGGGATGGGGAATAATAGAGAATGGAGTAACAATACAACTGATCTAATCAGGGAAATGCAAAAGGGGAGGGCTTTTTTGGATGGGGGAGGAAGGTAAGTACAGCAGAAGAAAGGAGAGTAAAATAACCGTAAAGATCTCTGAAAAGGCCATAAAGAGTCAACTAGTCAAAACAGTCATAAGGTATCACACTATCAACTAATTATCTAAAAAATAAATCTATAGGACACTTAAACCTATAATATACTGTGAATAAATATACATATATGATTTAAATAAAAATTTCTCACCTGAGCTGACAATGCTCTCCATATATATATATATATATATATATACACACACACACACACACACACACACATATATATATATACACACATATATATATATGTATGTATATATATACACACACATGTGTATATATATATATATGTATATATATACAAATATTCATGCAAGAACAACTAATGAAAAAAGGGTCATATGAGTCATATGGGAGGGTTTTGAGGGAAGAAAAGGAAAGGGGAAATTGTGTAATTATATTGTAATCTCAAAAATAAAATACAAAACGACCTGGATTCTGTTTCACAGAAGATTCCTGAAAGAGGAAACCCAAAACAATTCTTCAGTCCTAGTCTTGTGCAGATCCAGTCTCCAGCTCACAGCTTTGCCCCAGGTGCTGGTGCAGAAAACCAGCTAATTCTCCCATAGAGAGTGAGAAAACTTTGTTGTCACAGTTGCAGCTTCATCTTGTCTTTGCTCACCCAAGAAGATGATGTCTTCAGCAAGATCTGTTGCCACATGCCTGCAGAGGATCCACTGATGACAGGATTGCTTATAAGAAAATATACCTGCTTCAATTTTTCTTTAACCTCCATTGAGACGGTAGCTGTGAACACACAGGAGTGACTGCCAAGATAAGGCTAGGAACTCATTTATCATATTTGCTGTAAATATCCAACTGTGAGTACCTTGTGGCACTAAGGAAGTGACCCCTTTCAATTATGATTAAAGTGAAAACCGAGGTAGGGATGGAGAAGCAAGAGGATGATCATTTGTGGCCTGGAGAGAAAGGCAAAGCATCCCGAAATACAAAGCAGAGCATCCTGATACAGCTGGGCAGGAAGCGCCTGGTAGGTACCTTTTCAGTGAGTTCTTTTCCACCTCAAAGAGAATATTTACATCCACGATATATCTGCCGCCAGATGCGTTCAATTTCTAGCTAATTGAATCAGATTACAAATCGAAACTGTTTAATGTAAACAGAAATCCAGTTAGGTTTTACCCTTGCCACCTGAGTCACTCTGATAATTAACTTTTCTTCCCCCCACCTCTCTCTCTCTCTTCCTCCCCCCGCCCCCCACCAAGGCCAGTCCCTCTCAGCCTTTCCAATATGGGGCCCTGTGATATGGATGGACAGTTTCATGATATCAGCCCATCTCAGATGCTCCAGTTTGGGGAATCTACACCTTGAAGACTGCAGTTCACTCTCCACACTTGCCTGCATCTCAGCCAATACAGCAGCACACGAGAAGAAACTCCTTTATATATATATATATATATATATATATATATATATATATATATATATATATATATATATATATAAATGATAGTCTCTGTACCACTGTTTGGAACGTGAATTAATTTTAGGAATACCTTTTTCAATGTAGAAAAGCATGTTCTATATTATCTCATTGATTTAATACCAGTGATATCGCTGAATTTCAAAGATGTGAATGGGGACAGTTGAAGGGACAGGGGAGCAAGTGTGATGCTAGAGATAAAAATATGGTTTTCTCATTCCATTTTCATGCTTTCATTTGTTGTCTCCTTTAACTACATCGTAGGATAGAAAGAGTACTACCAGCCCTAATAATAAACCTCTGACAATGTAATCTTAGAGTTTTTAATAAAGATTTATTTATTTTTTATTGTATACGTACGAGGTTTTTGCCTACATGTATGTCTGTGGACCCCACTCCTTCAGTACCCATGAAGAATGCATCAGCTCTCCTGGAAGTGGTGTTACAGATGGTTATGAGCCACCATGTGGGGGCTGGGAACCAAACCCTGGTCCTCTGCAAAGGCAGCGAGCACTCTTAATGTTGATCCCTCTCTCAAGTCCCAGATTATGTGTTTTTATAGGAAATACTATGAACCTAAATAATGGATGATAAGAGTGTTGGATAGGTTGGTGGAATTGGTTCTAGAGCATTCTGAAGTTTTTATTCCACTGCATGCAACATACACAGGATCAGTAGAAAGGGGGTAGGAGGGGGGTAGACTGAAGCTCACAGGATGGAGTGTTTGCCTAGCCTGCAGGAAGCTCTGGGCTTGACCCCAGCACTACATAACTGTACCTGTGGCACACATCTGTCATTTCAGCACTCAGGGTGTTGGAACAGCAGGATCAGCTGTCATCCTCAGCTATGTAGAAAGTCCCCAAACGCCCTGGGCTTTCTCTGAAAGAGAAGTCATAGAGGAAAGTCCATCATATTCCAGCAATTCACAGACCCCTTAGTACCTGGGCTTCAGGTACTTATCTCTTGGTGCGATTCTCAAGACACTGCCTGTTGGCCCCCTGTACAGATGAAAGGAAGAAATATGGAACATGCTGTTGTCCCATACTAATCCTGACACACAACACCAGATACAAGCCCTTCCCTGGCCCCTCCCCTCTGCTCAGCACAACCTAAAACCCTCATCTAGAACTCAGATAGTCTTTACAACTTCTTCCCACTACGCCCTGTCACCTGAGAGTGTAGGCATGATTTGGTTAGTATCTCCCAGTCGTCTCCCAGCTCTGGTATTGTCCAGGACTTGTTGCTGCATTTATCTTCCTGGAAAGATTCAAATGCTACTTCAAGTGGAAGATTTCCATTTGCCCCCACCAGGAACTGATGTCACAATTTCTGGACATCCATGACTTCCCATTGATACTGACCTTGATGCATCAGGTCCCTTTACCTGATGCTGCTCCATAGTGTTCATCTTCCTTGAGAAACTAAGAACATCGGGGTGGATTTGAGTCTGATCAGATCTGCGTAGCTCTCACTAATGACCAAGGACTGGGCCCTTTGGGTCACGCCATGGTAGGCTAATAGTGGCACCAAATGTGACAAATATCCTAATCCCCTGTAAGAAGGACTTTGCATTGCAAGAGGGTTAATTAAATACAGATTTGATTAAATAAGCTTTCTAGATATGAGCACTCTGGATGGCTTAGGTGGCCCCTGTTGTAATCAACCCATCAATGTCAGAAAACAGTAGGAGGAAGAATGGAGGAAAAGGCGATTATGAAAGAAGTAAAGACTGGACTAGGCAATGTGAGCAGGAAGGGAGGGACCGAAAGCTGAGGACTAAAGCATCCAGTGGAAAGTGGGAAAGATGATGAATGATTTCAAGAGATTAGAAAGTGAGACTCTGCTTCATAGAAATTCCCTGCTTCCTGTGTCTAATCATAATGTCAAGTGTTTCCGTAGATAACTGCACGTTTTAATGTTAAGTCGTTCTATAGGATCAATTAAAGCACAAATGGTTCTTCTGGGGTTACGAAGAATGGGTGCTGTGGTGGTTTGAAGGGGAATGGCTCCCATAGGCTCATAGAGCACTGTTAGGAAGTGTGGTCTTGTTGGACAAAGTGTGTCAACCAGGGAGGGCTTTGAGGTTTCAGATGCTCAAGCCTGGCCTATTGTGACACACTCTCTTGCTGCTGCCTGCTGATCCAGATGTAGAACTCTCAGCTACCGCTCCAGCACCGTGCCTGCCTGCATGCCCCATGCTTCCCAGCATGATGATAATGGATTGAACCTCTGAACTGTAAGACAGCCACAATGAAATGTTTTCCTTTATAAGAGTTGTCTTGATCAGAGCGTCTCTTCACAGCAATAGAAACCCTAACTAAGACAGCTGCCAATCTCCCCAAACCTGCACGCTACCCTACCTTTCAATAAGTAAAAGATTTAAGAGAATAAATGAAAAGAGCATTGAGCAGAGGTGGGGACTACAAGGACACAAAGTACACAAAGCCCCAAAGGCAGAAGGAAAGAGCTGGTCAGACAGACAGTTGGTCATAGCCACCTCCTGATGATCCAGCCCTGACTTGTGATATATGGGGTTGGGAGGACAGTAGACAGCCCTAAACTCTTCCTGGACACGCTGGGAAGCTGTGCAGAGACTCCTACTGCTAACGACCAAAGTTCAGGATAAAAAATTTTTTCTGCTGTATATTCACCTTCCCCCCAACTGCCTAGCAGGCCTCTTTTCACTTTAATTAGAAGCCTCAACTGACTTTGACATACCATACTGACTTGAATGAAATTTTCATTGCATAACTGAAGCCACAAAACAGTAACTCAAAGGTCTGTGCCCAGGGAAAGTCTAAATTAATCAAGATGGTACTTGTCAGATACCAATGACTCCCTAAGACCACTATCATTGAGCTTAGCCATAAAACTCTTTCTACCCCCAAACTACAGTTTTAACTGCAGTTCTTTGTAAAGTAAGCTCTACCTTTTGTGTACACACACACACATGCACATACTCACACACATACACTCACACACACATGCTCACACACATACATATACACATACACTTATACATACACACATACACACACATACATACACACTCACACAGACACACACATACACACTCACATGCACTCACACACATTTACACATGTACACACACTCACACACATATACACACACACACATACCCTCTCCAGGGACTGATAACTGGGAGCTGATCATCTCCCTCATTTTCTCAAATGGCATGAAACATTCACAAGGAGCCAGAGCATAATTTGAGTGAAATTGAATGAGATTTTCCCTCAGCTTCAAAACCACTGAAGTGGAAGATGATCATGCTTTTTTTTTTTCTTATCCAATGAGCTCGATTCTTAGCTGAAAAAAGAAAAAAAAAATCTTTCCCAGAACTTCAGCTTTAAGTGAATTATATTTAATGCAGTTTTTACATTTTAACTACTTCTGATTCTTTTTAACTGCTCAGAAAGTCAGAGATTTTGAGATCTCCCAATGGAACCAAAATCAAGCCCACTCATGCCGGTGAGAACATACTGAATTATTTAAATAGAATGTTAGTCGAGCTTGGCGGTGCACACCTGTGATCTCGCCAGCACTCAGGTGGCTGAGGCAGAAGAATTGGGACTTTGAGGCCATCCTGGCTATATAAGAAACCTTGTCACAAAACATAAAAATGAAGATGTGATAAAATTAGTAAAAACAAAATTTCGAAAGCTTTGGGTCCCCATGTAGGGCAGACAGCTCTCTCTGCCTACAAAATTTAAAAATCAAATTCAAGCTAACAAAATGACTCTAATAATACCTTCTTTTTAAAAAAAAAAATCAAGAGAGCATTCTTGGGTACTGTCCTGAGTAAACCTTTGCATTTGAGTATTATTTCAAACTGGCCTTGAATAGACTTTTACTTCCAACTAGGATTCATCTTTGTCAATATTAAGAGATGCTTTGGGGAAGAATGAATACAAACATTCTAACTGAAATTGCAGAAATAACTTTTGTTTTTTCTACTTGAGAGTCTTATATGTGTTTTTCATTGTCTTCTATATTATTTGTTGTTTTTTAACCAATTGCTTTACAGCCTCTGCCTATTCAGACACTGCCATGTGGTCTAAAATAGCAGCTACTGTTTTCTTAAACAAGAGATGTTTGAGTCCGTGTCTCTTAAATTCCCTCATCTAATATTCAACTCCCTAACTCTTAAGCTATTCTTGATGATAGTCCCTATCATTCAGAAAGTTCCTGTGTATTATCTATGGTTAACGATATATAGAAGGTCCACTCACAGTCTAGCATTTCTTCAGACTGGCTTTTCTAACAACGAAAAGAGCATCACAGGCACACAGAATGGTCCAAGCACACAGAAATGGTCCTCCCTTAAACAGACAGGTTCAGCCATGCACTCACGAGGGCAGAGCAATGGAACACCACCAGAACAACCAATTTTAATGGAAAATTTAGAACTTATTTCATTTTTATTATTTATTTATACTTATGTGGAGTGAGCCCATGTGAGTGTGTGCGCACCCAATGCACTTGGAAACCTGAGAAGGACAAAAGAGGGTATTGGTTCCCTGGAAATGGAATCACAGATGGTTGGAAGTCACCATGTGGGTGCTGTGAACCAAACTCTGGTCCTCTGCAAGAGCAGCAAGAGATCATAACCACTGACATATCTCTCCAGCCCCAAGAACTCCTGATTTTTAAATAAAAGTAATATGGTAAGCAGAAGATTTCAGCTATGATGAAACCCACAGGAAGGTTTCTGTTACATTTTATCCGCTCTTGAGTGTTTCTACAAGGAACATCCCAGCATATTGGTTAACACGTACGTTGGTGGCCATCTGATCATAGAACCAAAAATGAACTTCAGGGGCAAGAAAGCCACATTTGGAAGATTGCTCTTGCTTAGACTCTAAATATTTCAGAGCAGACTGCATCTCTGTAAATTCTGAATAAGTCATTAGACTTCGATGCTCTGCCAATAAATAATTTTTACTGTTGGCCTTTAATTTTTTTGAATCTTGGTACCTATTATTTTACATTCTTGAGTCTTTATTTATTTACAAAATGAAATTAATAAGATCATTTGCCAGTATTAATTTCATGAGATAGTTTGAGTTATCATATTTGTTCTTTAAATAAATATTTATTGAGCAAATACTTTGCTCTGTGCCACACCCTGGGGGACATAGCCATGCTTGTGGCAGGCACTGCCTCTGCTTTCACAGACATAACATCAAAGGGCTGTTACATTGCCAATAGACCCAAACTGTAGTGCTAACACTCCCTCTCCTGCTATGGTATGGGTAGAACCTTAAGAGAAATGGCTACTATTTGTATAACCACAAAGAAGTTTTATAAGATCATAATATTTATGGCATCTTCATAATTATTCAATGATTTCTTTCCTTTCTAAGACATCTGTTGATGTCTTTGTAGAGAATAATGTAATCATCATCAACTCCACTAGTATAAGTTTTTACATCTAATTTGACTCATTTTCCACATTTTAGCCCCCAGTAAGTCAGAACCAACAAGCACTGGGCATTTAGAAAAACTAGAATAATCTTAAATAGAATCTGTAATTGGAATTTTGTGAGTTGAGCTTCTATTTTTATTTTCTCTTTCTGGAGAGCGTTTTATGTGGAAAAATACATTATAAATTACTCAAACATCTAACGCTTGCTAAATGTTTCACCACACCATTTCATTCGTGTGATACCCTGGCACTCTGTGATAGGGGTTATTACACTCAATCTGTAGGTGAGGGGTTAGTGGTTCTGGGAGACAAAGTGACTTCTCAGACTCACTCAGTTGCATCCTAAAGCTAATGCTGCTCTGGCCCACTGAGCTACCACTCAGCAGGGTTGTTTTGTTTTTTGTTTTTCTGGTGTGTGTGTGTGTGTGTGTGTGTGTGTGTGTGTGTGTGTGTGTGTCTGTGTGTGTCTGTGTGTGTTGTTTGTCCTTGTTTTTCTTTTCTATTAAAACTGGGTTCATATGCAATTGATCAATAAGGACACCATGTCAGTTTATGTGGTGTGGTGTTAATAAATCATGAGTTTCCCATCTCAGTGATGTTCTACCAACATCAGAAGCCAGATTCCTCACAAGTAGATGCAAATATTATCAAGATGTGGAGACTTGAAAGGAAAAGTGAGAACAGGACATTTTGGGTATGTCAGTTGTTGAAAGTCTGTAGCTGCATTAAATTAATTAAAAAACCCGTTGGGAAGACTTCTGGGCTTCCTCTCTTTGCCAAACTCCAACTCTCAGAAGATTTCTGTTCATTGTGTCTGCAATTTCCCCTGAGTATTTGCATCTCTGTGCTATGCCTGCAGGGCATTTGAACATCAGTGTGCCATGCTAAAGCTGGAAGTTTAGACAAAGAATGTACAAAGACGTTTTTCTTATGTTAACAAAAAATGATGGATGGAGAGGGTAGCCCTCCAGAAAGTACCGTCCTTGTTAATGAACTGGTTTCTGTGGAGGCAAATGTGCTCAAAGACTAAGAGAGCATGCGTCCAAACGCAAAAGGCTTCAGAGATGTTCAGAATGAATCTCTGATAAATGTCAGGGAGACTAGTATTTATTGCTACTTTTCCACCAAGTTTCATAAGTTGCTTTGTTTTTGGAGAAAGTTTTCACTCTGCAGTCCAAGCTTCAAGGCATGGCAATGCTACTGCCTCAACCTCATAAGTTTTGGAATTCCAAGCATTAATTCCTGTCATTTTAGTGTATATATTTTTATAAAGCACTGAGGCTTTCAAGAATACCGATACAGAAATAAAGCAGAGCATTGTACAAAGAAATTCTTATCAAATCTAGCGACAATGGTCCTGAAAATAAAAGATGGAGAATAATTGATATAAATTTGTCAATTATTTGTCAAGGTGTAATGGAGGGAGTCACAAATACTTCTTGCAAGGCCTGACGTGGTGGCACATGCGTGCCTTTATTTCTAGCACTGGGAAATGGATCTCTGTGAGTTCAAGGCCAGCTTCATCTATACATCTATATTCTACTTAATTCCAGCAGCCAGGCGCACCTAGTGAGAACCTGTTTCTAAAAACCAAAAGTGATAGATGATAGATACATAGATATTCCTTGCCAGCTATGTGGAATACCTTCCCTGAGTTTCTCAAAATATCATTGTGACTGAGCTAGGGCACTACTCAGTGTTACAGTTTGGGGATAAAAATCTTAAGTGGGAGCAGAATACTTCGCTAATAAAATAAAATCCATCATCTCTTCTCAAATTAAACAAGCCTGCTCCCATTGACCATATTTTGAACATAGTTCATCTTACCAAATGATCCCCTTTAGGGCTGTCTATTTTAATTCAGGAAGTGTCAATAAGCTCATTTTCTGCTCACAGGAGGCACCAGTTCATTCTCTATGAAAACAAATCATCAGATGCTTCCCCGGAAGGTTATGGGAGAATGGTGAAGATGTGCAGAATTATTAAAAAGCGAGGCCAGAGCAGGGTTGAGGGAATCTGCACGTGAGGTCTGGAGTCTGGTCTGCGGTCCTGTCCACTTCCTTCCCTGCCTTCCCTAGCCAAAATACAAAGTTCTCAGGGTTATGTGTTTGGCTTGGAAGAAGGCCTTCTGTCATACCTTCCATAGGCAGCCGCATCCAGTAGATTGTCCCTGGGGAGTCATTAGTGCTCCAATAGTTTGTATTGTCCCCTTAAACTAATTAGATGCAGGATTTTCTCTCAGATCAAGATGTAAGAGAATGCTAATGTTTTAATCCCGTGTAAAATCTGGTGGCTGATTAGGCTGAATCAGACAATAGAAATTGAAGTAAAACTTGCTGAGAAAGTGGTTCTCAGATGAGCTAAAGTGGGTAAATTAAAACCAGAAATTGGGTGAGTTAGTATCTGCAGAGTCATCAAGAGAATTGAACTTAGAGTTAAATAATGAAAGCAGGATCTCAGGACCTTAAACAACGAAGCAAGAAACTCTGGTTGTTTCCCCCAAGCATTGACCTTTGTGCAAAAGACCACAGTTCTGAGCTGAGGATGTTGTCAAAGCTCTGAAAGAATGGAACAGGTGGTGTTTGGGCTTAATTAAAATGTGCAAAGTCCACTTTAAGTGCATGTCCCGTTGCCTGAGCCAAGAGTTCATTAGCTTCATGGCACAATTTGACAAGTATCTGAATGAACACCTTACCTTGAAACACTCAAGCTTATGAGATGGTGGCAAACAAGGTAAGTTTTACATACATTGCAGTCTTAATAAAACCTCCCTGAGTGTAGGTATTTCTCAAACAATTATAATGCAGGCAATTTATTTAAATTCTAAGCCTGCATGGTGAGCAATTAGAATCTTTGTTTAAGAAATAGTTTTGCATCTTAATGTGCATTGAAGCTTTTGGGAAGCCAGTGATTATGGTAGAGCAAAGTCATATTTACACATTGGCTTGTGTTAGAAAAACCTGGACACTTTGTGAAAGCACAGTGCTGGCCCCATCCCTAAAATTTCTCATTCAACAGCCTAGGGATGGTGGTAACATTTACATTTCTAGAAACTTGCCAGGTAACATTATACAGCAAGTTTGGGTACTGCTTTGAGAACAGCAGAAGAGATAAGGACTGCGGAGGGGTAGAAGCTGCAACCAGGAGTCATGTGTAATTAGCTCTCAGTGTAGTCAAGGTCAGGCCACGTAGCTTTAGTGAGATGCTCTTAACGGCTTCTCGAAGATGTATTTGGCTCACTGTGTGACAGCACTAGTAGACGGACTTTGGTGTCTTGTAGAACTGTTCTTTAGCAATCCTCCCCCAAACTCTGAGCTGATGATGAATGATTTCAGACCGAATGCTTGAAAAAGAAGAGCCTAAGTTGTCACTATCGATCAGGTATTCCACAATCAGTGGATGTTCAAATTCCAGATCTCAGACTGTGTCCTGGGAATGAGTCCAGTGTCCAGCGGGGCCAGTCCCGAGCCAGGCTTACACTATCCCAGCATCTCAGGTGGTTACATAGTTGGTCTTTGACCTTTTCATCTGATTTAGCCTGAGCTACTTTGATTCAAGACTATTTGGTCTGGGGATTTTAAGGGACTGAGAAGGCTCATTGATTATTTATTTTTGGATTATGCCACATATGCTAAAAGTCACCAAACAATGATATCTAAAAAAAAAAAAAAAAAAAAAAAACAAAATCTAATTTGCCAAAGGAAGGGAAGAATGACATTTTGCTTCTTGTGTTTCAGGCCAGGAATGGAAGAGAACTCAAGGCAGGGTGGACTTCAGAAACCATTGTTGACAAGCTATTATTATTAATCATTAAATATTCCTCATCTGATTTTTTCTTCTGCTTCCAAAATGTGAGGCTAGGGTGGTGTGAATATAGATAAGGGACTGAGGAAAGGTGTACAGCCTATTAAATGCTGTCTTGCTCAAGAATGTTAAGAACCAGTTCACAATGTAAGACCATGAAACAGAATAACAGCAGCCATTTGCACAACCCTTGCTCACAAGCTCCTTTAGCACCCCTCTTTGGAACATGAGTCATTCAACAGTCTACCCTCACCTCCAACGGAGTCCCTGCAGCTAACAGTCTTACTTGGAGAGAGTGGACACAGAGTTCACATTCAGAACTATCTGGGCACCAGTCTAGAAAATCGAGTGGGGTGTTTCTTTCGCTTTTGCATTTCCAAATGATGGTGGATGGAGAGCAATGCCAAGCCTCTTCATGCACTTAGTAACTCAGTAAAACCGGGAGACAATATTCAGTCATTTCCATGCTTACTTAGCTCCATTTATTCCTCAGACTTCATTTTCTGGAACAAACAAGCATTTGGGTTTAAAATCTACACAAGCAAAATATTGCAATTAATGAAAAAAAGCCATTAAGTTTTATAGGTAAAAAATATATTTACTGCAATTATAAGTACAATGAAAACCCTACACAAAGTCCTCTTGTTTCTGTGAAATCATTTCCTCTTGTAATTGGAAAATAAGGCTCTAAATTTTATATAACATGGTATCTTTAGAAGAAAATGACATGAACAAGAGTGACAAAGTAGAACACATTTGTGAGGACAAAAAAAAAAACGCACACTGAATACACTTTCCCCTTAAATAACCTTTCTGCTAAGAAAAGAAATCATTAAGGCTAATATTAAAAATATAGATTTTCAAACAAAGCAGAATTGATTATCTCTCCATTTTAAATAACACAATTGGTATTAGATGGCCATCGCTTATAACAGTAATGCAAGGAAATTCTGTTACCCCAAGTTTTTGTGTATGTTATAGCTTAATAATTTCTTTCAGTATTAAAGAAGCTGATTTCTATTTTGATGAGGTTGCATTAGCGCTTAAAAGCCAGGTAATCTAACCTTCTTCATTCAAACAGCTCTCTCTGGGTTTTCGTAAACAAGAGCAGAAACCACATAGTTTACTCGTCTGCAATGCACACTCATTTTCAGTCTATCCGTTGATACACACAACCATGAGAGCAGTTCTGATTACTCCAGACAGAAACTGCATTGTAGCTACCATCCTCTACCACCTACCATCCTACATTCCAGCACCCTCAGACTTAGCCAATCACTAACCTGCCTCTTATGATCGAATCATAAAGTACAGTGTTTGGTGACTTCCTTCACTTGGTATTATGTTTCTATGACCCATGAGATCATATGCTTTAATATATGTAGCATATTTTGGGGTGACTCTTTTGCATTACCAAACAATAATTCACTGTATGGTATAAGGAGTTTCATTTGACAGTCTGCTGATACACAGGAGCTGTTTCTACCTGATGGATAATACAGATAAGAGTGCAAAAATATTATTGCAGACATTTTAGTATAGACATATATTTCCATTTCTCATATATATATATACATATATATATATATACATATATAATATGTCATATAATATACAGTATATGTTATATTATACACACACATATTCACATATTTGGTATTTGGTATTCTGAGCTTAATTGTTAGAGGAAATGCCAGACTGTTGTAGAAAATGTCTGCTTCATTGCCATTCATACCAGCAATGTTTGTGGGTTCTGTTTTGCTCACAAGCACCTCAAACTCATTATTATCGGACTTCTGCTCCATCCACCCTAGCGAGCACAAAACGGTGTCGCATTGTGGGTTTAATTTGCATTTCCTTTCTGATAATGATGTAAAACTCCTTTCAAATACTTATTGGACATCTATTTGTCTTCCTTAGAGAAATGTATATTCTGATTCCTTGCTCATTTTAATTTAGTTATTTATTACTTAATGGACTATAAGAATTATTTTATATTATAATTATTTATATTATATTTATATTATATAATAAGAAGAATATTATTTATATTTTACACACATCCTCTGTAAGGCAAATAGTAATTTTTCCTTTCTACAAATGCTTCATTTTCTTGAGGTACCCACTAAGGAAAAAATGTAGTTTTAATGAAACCCAATTTATTTTTTTCTCCTGTTACTCATGCTTTTGGTATCATACCTAAGAATACTTTGCCAAATCTGGGGTCATGCTTTCTTCTTTAAATTTCATAGTTTCAGGACTTACTTTAGCTGTGTGGTAAAACATCAGTTGGTCATAAATCTTCTAATAATCTCATATTTTCTCTCTCTCCCATATCTCATGGGTCAATATGACAGTGGTGCCTTAACCACCCTGTCTTGATTGCCAGGAAAGGTAAGTTTGAACTGAGAAGTCTGAATTGTCCTGCATCCGATGATTAAACACTTTAGATATTTCAAGTTCCTTGTAATTCTATGTAAATTTTAAGATGACCTCCTAATTCTGCAAATAAACCATCTGGGTTCTTAGATTATATTGGCTCTACAGGTAAGTTTTGGGAGTAATGTCTTTTTTGTAATGTTAAGTCTTCTGCTCCATGAATATAGGATGTTTATTTATTTATGTAAATCTTCTTTAATTTATTTCAATAATATTTCTAGATCTCAGAGTATGCTTTTGTTAAATTATCCTTAAACATAATTTTATGCCATTGTAAATGGAATTGTCTTCTTAATTTGATTTTCTTAATGTTCATTTCAGACACATATTATACAAAAATACAACAATAAATAAATTTTTTGGTGCATTGCTCTTATATATAAAACCTTACTGGGCTCACACATCATCCTGGCCATTTTTAGTGGATTCCTCAGGATTCTCTATACCTAAGGTCATATTACCTGACAATAGAGGTCATGTTACTTTTTCCTTTCCACTTTGACGGTTATTGTCAAATCCATGAGCTTCTTGTCAATTACTCTTCACAACCGTATCCACTACTCTTGAGAGCATCCTTAGGTCTGAATTTCTCTACACTCTGTTCCAAATTAAATGAATGCCTGTGGGTAGAGATTGAGGGCTGTTCATGGCTTATGTCTTCCCCTAGGTAAAATTCTGTGAGACAAGGCTTTGGAGCGAGACATGAGCAGCTTCTTTGAGTGATAACCTACTTTTGGGAAGTGTGCACTCATGATGAGGATAGGAGAAGCAGGTCCTCTTAGCTTCTCCCTGATCTGCCATGTGGAATGCTACCTCCTAAGCCAGGGCAAGCCAAAGTCTCAGGATTCTTTCCATGCTATGCCCAAGACACAGCCCACATTCTCCAGGAGGCAGCTATCCATGACAACTGTCTAAACTTAACAGTCACTCCCACTCATCCAGAGCAGAACCTCCACAGTAGGCATGTGGGTTGGCTGAGAAACAATGAAGGCATGCTCCTTCCAGAAAGAAAACCCTCTGGTTCTAGGTCCAGAAAGAAGAGTCCATGATCATCCCTGCTGCAGTTCAGAGCAGAGTGGATGTTTTAGTATTGGTAAGGGATCAGAGAGTATGGTCTTTGTTCACATATTACAAACTCTTGAACTTTCCTATTGAATTCTTTTTCTCCAATGTCATATATTGGTTTGCTTTTGCTGGTTTTTTTCCTCTTAGGATAGTTTCCAGAGGATTTAAACATGTTGTTTGTTTTATCACAATTAACAACTTCACTTGGCATGAGTCCATGGAGCGCCACCCCCACCCATCTTGGTATGGCCTAATCTCAGTTCAGATGTAACAATTACATGTAACTCAATATACTTGCTTCGAATCCTTGCTAACGATCATGTATTTTATGTTATTTACATAGGTTTTACTCATATTTCTGTTGATATTTGCTGAGGAAGAATTCCACATCTCATGCTGGAAGTATAATGGTAAATATGGTCAGTTTTATCCTTTGAAGGGTTTCCATCTGCTAGAAATGTGGAGGAAGCTGTAAGTTAATATAGAAATAAGAGTAACATTTGAACAAGTCATTTGACTCTTAATCTCACAACACATGGTGTCTGTTATTGGATCTTTGGGGATTATATTAATATGGGAAAAATAGAATTGCTATTTGAACATTCAAGGTGTATTTTTACCCTACTAATGTCTGTTTTCATTTGTAGCCTTCCATTTACTATTTTATACTACTAATAAATCAAGAAGTAGAAGTTACAGATGACTCAATGTTTCTTACAGGTCCTGTTCTTCAATAGTAATAATAATAATAATAATAATAATAATAATAATAATAGGCACCTCTCTTGTGTTAGTCAATTTTGCATCACTATAGTAAATATCTAAGATACAATCAACATATAAAGAAGAAAGGTTTATTTTGGGTAACTCTCTAGTTTTAGAAAAAAACACAGTCATGTTGCTTTGGGACCTATGATGAAGCTGTATGTTATGAATGAAGAATGTAGAGGAATAAAGTTAGTTATTCACCTCGGAGATATGTTACAAAGGAAAGAAAGTGACTGGGATCTCACAATTTTCTTTGAAGGGTCACGCACAATGGAGGTCTCCTACCTTCCATTGCACCACACATGCTAAAGTTTCCACTTCTTTCCAATAACCACACAAAGAACCAAGCCTCTAACACATGAGCATCTTGGGACATTCAGAGTCTATATAGTAGCAATCATTTTGGAAG
Organism: Cricetomys ansorgei; assembly: GCA_026225945.1. Lineage (NCBI taxonomy): Eukaryota > Metazoa > Chordata > Mammalia > Rodentia > Nesomyidae > Cricetomys > Cricetomys ansorgei. The sequence continues at coordinate 20,020,488 of JAMJFZ010001203.1, read as the reverse complement.
AATAGTGAGGGTTCAGATTTGTTAATGGAAGTGAGTTAAGTTTCAGTAACCCCTTACAATGCCGGCTAGATGAGGCCATCACTTTTAGAGATGATAGCATTGCTATGATTCAAAAGGAGGCACTCAGAGCCAGTCATGTGGGGCTGTGAGAACAGCAGCTAAATGGGGAGAATTCACACACAGATGACAGCACCTGTCTAGATCCAAGACCCAAGCACTGAGGAAATGGTTGCCTACTTTGGAGTATAGGTACTATGTCCAACATATCAGGAGCCTCCATGGAAAAGCCAGAAAGCAGCTGTGTCAATGGGAAAAAAATTCAACAACTCAAAGATGATAAAGGTTCTGCGTACTGTGAATCCAAAGTCTTTTATTACTATTACCACAAGACCAATGTGGTTGAGATAGAGTCTCTTCAAAACTCAAGAAGAAAAATCGATTTAAGAGGAAGTGATGGGATGAGGAAATATCACCCCAGGAAAGCTGATCTGTCTTTGCAGAAATTACTGGCTCATGATGACTAGTATGTAGCATCAGCAAGCTAGATGAAACAAAAAGTCACAGCACCAGATGGCATAAAACACCAAAATACCAGCCAGGGAAACTATGCCTGAGTCTAGAGAGCTGTAACACTACTCACAAGGTGTTTGGCTTCATTCAAATGTAGGAGAAAGACATGAAGTCAAACAGTTCTTCAGAAGAAAGGCCAGTACAGTGGCTTGTACAGTCATGTCAAAGAGCTGACCCAAGTAAAAACCAACTCAGAAGGCCCAAGTAGAACACAGTATCACACTCATGACAAAGAAAAGAATGGATAATTTCAAAGCAAGAATTACAAGGGAAGGCAAACATGGAATTCATGTCCAACTAAAGGAACTGATGAAGGGGAAAAGATCGTGGGAGGAAAAAAATCTCCTAAGAAGTTGTCAGGGTGCTATCAGCTACTGTTGGAGACAATAGAAAACCAGTAGACTTGTCTAAACAGGGTCACAACCTAAGATGGCATTCAAGGCTATTCCATAAGGAACTTCTGGACTCGTAGCTGGGCCACATGGAGACCACAGATCTTTTAAGAGTTGACTAGGGATTGTTGCTAATGACTTTGGGTTCATAGGGACAAAAAGTATGAGTCCTCTGTGGGTTATATGGCCAAAGAGCTACAGCTAGGCTAAGAGCATTTTGAGTATCTCACAGTTTTGAGCAAAGCTGTTCACAAGTGGCGAAGCTTCTGCAGCATCAGAACAAAGAAAGAAGACTATCGTCCAAGAGTTGTTTAGGAAGGGATAGAGTCCCTCGTGCACAGCTGAAGATGTCAGATGTTAGCAGAAATGTTACCTGAAGACAGTGGAGTAAAGCCAATGGGAGGACCACAAGATGGCACCCTAGAAGGAAAGCAAAGGTAAGGAAAGTTCAGCAGAGACACCTCACCTGGTGTAGATGTACATGAAGATTCACCAGATGTAGATGTTGGTTCTGTGCAAATCCTTTTTATTCTTTGTCTAATTAAATCACTGGCTCTATTCTTGAAGCCCTGGAGCTCTAACCTGTTTCAACCATTTTTATAATCTGTTCTTAATCCTTGAACTGAAAGGCTTCCGCCTTTGTATAATCTACAATATTTAAATTGCTAGCCCAAACCTGGAAGGCTTCAGTCTTAGCCTCCAAGATCTACTGTGACTGAGCCACTCAGACTAGCTCCTTCTGAACTCTGATTCTTCTGGTTCAACTCACTCTTGTTCTTGCTCAAACTCTTCTCTGAGCTGCTGGTTCAAACTGGCCTTCTGAGCCAGCTGACTGTTTCTGACTGAATTCTTCTGACTCTGGCTTTTTCTGACTTTTGACTCTACCACAATCTCTCTAACTGCCTGCCTGTTCATCTTCAAACTTACTCTTGCTGTTAGATCACTCTATCTCCCAACCTCACTCTTTCTGTCTGCCTCTATATCTATTTGACTCATTCCCTAACTGCCTGCCTGCTTTAGACTACTTGCCTCATACTGCCTGTGTAAGTGATTCCTCTGTAACTGACCATTTCTGCAACTGAACTCTGCTCTGAGCTGAGAGCCTACTTTTTTTCTCGTGAGAGTTGGGCATGTCCTTACCCTGATGCATTCTTCTAACTCTTGTTCTGATTAGTGACGTTGTCTGCCATTCACTCTGGCTCATCTCAGATGTCACTTCCAATCTGACACTGACTTCTGAGTTCTGGTTCCTGTGTCTACTTCTGGCAGATTCTGTTTTTCTTATGGACTAAAGGCATGGACCACTGCTGTCTTCTGAATCCTAAGATTAAAGGTGTGTTCCATCCAGAACACACAAACCTCTGAGTGTAGACCACTGGATTGTAGACCCTAGCTTTCACACAGGGATATTCCTGTTGGACTAAATATGGTGCTATATCAGTGCAGTGAAGATTTGGCAGATCAAAGTCCAGAGGAATGCTATTAGCAGACAGTAGCACAAGGAAAGAAAACCAAATGACAAAGAAGAAAGAAAGTCACACAAAAGGTTAGCTGTTCAAAAGTTTCTTGTAACCATACTTTAGATTCCCTACCGAGCACCTAGTAAATATAACAATGACATTTGAATCATTTACTCTCTCTCATCCTCTTCCTTGCCTTTCTTAAAAACTCCAGGCCTCCTGCGAATATGAATGTTCACAAAAATTGGAAATTGCTTTTGCCTAAGAAAATGTGAGAAACACTGATATAGAAACAGCCCCTTTTCAGATCTGTCTATTGTTTAATACAACCATCTTGGGCTATGAATTTGCGTGCTCGCTTTAAGTAATAAGAAGTTATTCTCTTCCCTAAGGGCCTTTAAGTACCTGAGTGAAAGAGTTTTTCAATTTCTCAGTCTGTGTTCAACCCAAATTATAAATTAAATCAAGTTTTTTTTTTTCATATTGCTATGCAGTATAGTTTTATTTAGGTATTTTTAAACGTAAGAGGCTGACATGCTCTCTATCTCAGATTTCAAGCTTAATTTCTAGAAGTAATGTTAGACTTGACACTTTTTAGGGAAGTAAAGTGGTGGATACAACATCTAATCTAATGGACAGGCACGTTAAATCTCAATGGATCCAGTTCAATATTCTGCAGAAGTATCTGGCATATGGCCTAACAGAAAATGTTCAGTAGGCTTTGAGAGGAAAAGTTTTATCCTGGAAATGTTGTAATGCCCATGTCCATTCCAGAATGTCTTAGTTATTACGACTCAGTCATCAGTTATTGCTATTGTGATGTTTTAAATAGATTTTGCATTTTAGGTAACAGAAGAGAGTATATATACAGAAAGACTTAAATTTAATTTTCATTATTGAATAGAGAAGTTAATGGCTTAACCCTATGCCCCGCTTACTAAAATTGAATGGCAAAAGGCCATTTGAATTTATGGAAAAGGTCTCCTAGCTTGGCAAAAAACTATTCAGTGTGATCTGGAGAATGAAATGAAAACCTAGGTTTTAAGAAAAGTTGAGTAGGAGTTGTTGATTTGAGTTTAGTGGGAAAGCGCTATCCATGGAGGCATAACTGAGCTATGCTTCATAGTTCTGCAGGATGGGTATTCAAGGTCAAGGGAATAGCCTGACCATGCTCCTTCTGAAGATGAAAAAAAACAATCTCTCCAGACCCTATCTGAGCATCTCTGAGTGCTTGTGTTAGCATCAGTTGCAGCTTCAAGTGTAGCTCTTTCTGAAGGCAGCAGCCATGTCTGATAGGGTAGCGTCCTATTTCACTGTGATCTCGGTCCCATTTGTGAAGTCCTTGTTTCCAGATAAGTTCTCATCCTGACTTCCGTAAAGTTATACCACTTCAACATCCAGGTTCAGGGGGAGACACAAGAACTCATAGTAGAGGACATCAGACTGTGTGAAACAACCTAAGAGCAAATGATGGGAATCACATATTGAGAGTTAAGTGGGTGTCCCCCACTTCATCATTGCTAGCCCATGGGGCCGTTCTCCTGCACAGTAGACAAATATTCAATACTAGGTAGAGTAGCAATGGCCTGAACAAGTATTTTATTTGATCTTTCAAAATAGATGGGAAACTGAGGTCTCCAGGCTTAGCACAGTGCTAAGAATGGAACGGGAAATCCAAATCCTGCACCCGGGTCTCTATATTTCCTCATCTCTATGTCCTGTGTCTAGCTGTGATACTAATGCATTTGAAGCAGATCTTGGCAATTCAACCCATGTTGAATGGAAGGGCCATGCTTTGCTGGAAGTGAAACTGAGCAGGACTTTCACATCTCTTCCCAAGTTCTCCCAAGTGGTAGCAGTCACAGGCTTCTCACATAGGCAGATGCCGCAGGTGACCCCTGGGAAGGTCCCTGTGCTGTGTGTGTCCCCTCTACTCCTCTAGCTAGTGTCTCTGCCTCACAATGTCACAGAAGCTCCCAAATGTGTTAGCTCCCAAATTCATTTGCTTCAGAGTCAACAACAGGAAACCATTCAGTGATGATATGTCTGCCTCCACCCTTCTCTTTTCCTGTGGTTTTTTGAGTGACCATCTTTGGGGAATAAAATCAGGTATGTCACCTTCTCTCCCCTCTGTCAGCTCTGTGCCCTCTGTGCATGGAAGCTTCTCAGCCTGACTCTTATCATATTCCTGAAGCTATTGTCAAGGTCAATGACCTGAAGCCTTTCTTCTACACTTCCTTTTTGGGAGTTTTACAGTTTCATGGCACACTTTTGCCCTTCAGTCAAATCATTTGCGTTTCTTTTTGCCTATGGTGTTAAAGCCTTGAATGTGTTATCTTGAAGGTGGAATTCCAACCTTCCCAGCTCTTCTCGAAGAAAGATATCCTTTTCCCAGTACCCTCTTGACACCATTGTCAAGTATCAGTTGTGCAGATTTATTGCTGGATTCTTCTGCTTTGTTCCATTGGTGCATGTGTCTATTTTGATGTTAGCACCATACCACTTCAGTAACTGTATAGTCTGAAATCAGAAAATATATCTCTAGGTCAGTTTTTTCTTAAGATCAATTTGGAAATCTACAGTTTTGTGTGATTCCATGTGTATTTTTTATTTTTTCTATTTCTAGCAAAAAAAAAAAAAAAGAGTCTTTGATATTTGGATAGATATTGCATTCTGTAGATTGTTTTGGATACTATGGGCATTTTAACAATGTTAGGTCTTCCAAACCGTGCATCTATCTGATACAAATATAATCTTCAAAACTTAAAAAAGAATTCTCATAGTACATTAGCTTAAAACAACTGGTAGCTGGATTGAAAATTAGGATAGGAACCAATAAATATTTCTTTAGAAAGAAAAAAGACATTTAAAAAAAAAGCAGAAGATGTATGGAGAAAAATCTCTATTGTAGTCAGAGGTGAGGAAAATGCTAATAAAATTATCACTGAAATAGCACTTCCAAGTTGTCAGGATTATTAAAAAACAAAGATGTCAGCTACTATTAAAAAACAAAAGCAAGATGAATGTTGATGAGAATGTGGAGAATTTTCACGCTGCTAGTAAGACAGCAAAGTGATAGAGCTTCTGTGGAAAGTAGAATAAAAATTCGCCTATCAAGCAATGACTTAGATACCAGGTGATCTGGTGATCTCAGTGATCCCACTGTTTAGTTTCTTCTGGAGACAGGTCTCCTGTGTCCAGGCTGGCCTCAAACTCCCTGTGCAGCTGAAGAGCATCTGCTGTTTCCTCCATCGCCTAGCTGCTGGGATGGTAGGCATGCCACTCTGCCAGTTTTATGAGAGTCTAAGGATCAATCCCAAAGCCTTGTGCAAGCACTGTATCAACTAACCAACATTCCTCACTGTTTTATAACTTTCATAATTTACAAATATTTTTGTTAGTTCTTGAATAATTTTGTACAATGTGTTATGAAGATGTTCAAACCCCACCAACTCTTCTCAGATCCAAGATCCAAGATCCAAGATCACTGCTCACCCAGTTTTGTACCCCCCCCATCATTACCAATTTGTGCTTCCCAAATATTTTTGAATATGTAAGCTTCCAGTGGAGTGTGGTCAACTTATTATTGGTTATGCTTTTTTCCCTTTTAACAAACAAGAAGTATTTTAGTAATAGATCACTTTTAATCAATTATTATTAAAGGAAATCTAAATTCTTTTTTTTGCCATGGCATCATTTTGATGGCATACAATTATAATCTCAAAAAATAAAACAGGTAACAAAAATGTCTTTTATGTAGAAATGTGAAAGCAGGGTCCTAGAAAGACAGTAACACTCCTATATGCACTACAGGCTATTTACAGTAACCTATCTGTGGAAGCAACCTAAACCTCCTGCAATGAAGGAGTTGGTAAAGTGTGACAAAAACATATAATTCATTATTGCATTGAAACTTGGAAGAATGTTTAACAACATACGACAACACAGATTAATCTTCAGTAAATTCTGCTAAATGAAATAAGCCAGTCACTTAAATGCAGCGCTCCGTAATTCTGATCATATGAAGTATGATATTTAAATTCATAGACTCAAAGAACAGAACGGCATTTCACAGGGACTAGATGAAAGGTGAATAGCAAGTTCATAATCAATGGCTATAAAGGATTATACAACTTTGTCCTTAGGCCAACAATCATGTGTGCATACATCTTAAAAATGGAGAAGGATATGAATCTCAGGTTAGTGTTCTTGATGCAATATAGTGAAAAGCACATAATCTGTGGTTTATTTTTGGTCAAATTGAAGTGCACAGATGCACTGGGCAGACACAAGTGGTCTTAGGCATTTTCCTTAAACTACAAAGAATTGGTCACCATCTATTTTGTCCGACCGAGGCTTTGACATCTCGGGCGGTCTGTGGTGGTTTTGACATGTTGAAGAATAAATAGCATCTGCTGCAATTGATACGCTGTTCGGCTCTAGGGCATGTCTTGATCTCTCTGGGTAAACTCCACAGCACATTTAATCACACTGGATTTCTCTTTCCCTTCTCTACAGATTTCACCTTTTTCAACCCATTCAAAGCTTGAAACAAGGCTTTAATTTACTTTCTTTGGGCATAGGATGGCAAAAAGCAAAATATTGATCAGGCAACTATCCTAGATTGTCTCAGAAAACGTTCTACCCCTCCAAACAAGTTACTATCTTTAGCTGCTCCTGAAGCGGCATCAGTTTCTCTGTATCAGATTCATAATTGGAAAATAGCATGAATTAATTATAGAAATGCTTTTCAATTTTAATAGTCAATTAACAAGCAACTGTATGAAAACCACAATAATCACATTGTTCTGCAAGCTTTGTGCTACAGTCTGATTTTAGTGCATTTAGACTTTTAGAAGAGAATCTGATTAGCATTTATTTCTTAATGAATTTGACATCCAAGAGATGCACGAGTTTACTCTGTATTTTAAATTATAAATGAATGCTTAGAAAATTAACATTGATTTTCTATATAATCTTAGACCATAATCATAAGGAGTATTTTCTGCATGAATCCCTGCTGTAGTTACCAGGAGGTGTGAGTGTAACAGATCACAAGGAACACAAAATCCCACAGAACTCATCTAAAATATTCTTTCTTGGAAGCTGGGTATCTTGGCAAAAGTCTTAAATACCTAACTTTTTTTTTAATGGAGGACATTGTGCTTTTCTTTTGCTCTGACTAAAGGGAAGAAGGAGGAAGTACAGGTTTCTGAAGTATTCAGTTTAGGTAAAGTCCACAACATTTTACATTATAATCACATGCTGTCAAATCCCCACATCCTGAGTGTATAGTTAGATGAACTGTGGAAAATGTGTAACACTAGGATCAAGGGCATACAATTTTCATCGTAGGAAGTCACAGGGCATTTTACCAAAGTGCCTTAGGATAAAGTCTTTGCTGAAGTCAGCTGTGGTCACATTGTCTGAGGCTGCAATTATCCTTGATTCTCCTCCCCCCACTCCTAGATATTTGGAAGAATAGGAATAAATGCAGAGGCTACAGTGATTCATGTATTCAGTGGGGGACTTCCTTCCCCATCGGACTTTTTTCCAGAGTTCTCACTTAGGCATTTAAGAAGTTAGGCATCACCGTTGGCTCTATAGCTGTTATTACAAGTGTTAAATCCTTGACCCCCAGTTTCCCTATTCATAATGTGAGAGTGCTAAAGCCCGGATAGATGGGGAGTGGTTGCTAGAATTGGAGAGTCAAATAGGGAGGAGAAAGAGGAAGAGAATACAGGAAAGACAGGTAAAATTTAAGAGCCATTTGAGGGGTAGTATGGAAACCTAACATAGTAGAAACTTCTTAAAATATACATATATGAAGATGATCTAAATGAAGTTGCCAAATAATGGGGGAGACAGAGCCTCAACTGGACATCTCATGACACCAAATGAAGCTTCCAGTCCTAGGATGGGGTCACATCTAATTAAGTTGTTGGCCAAACAACCAAGCCTGGTGCCAAGACTATACATTGTTCTGCACAAATGGACAGGAAGGCCCCACTGCCGATGACAACATCAATACAGCTCATTGAACTTGGAGAAGCTGAGCTGGTACCTGCACAGAACCTTCATCCTTGTGTTCTAGCATCTTTGGTAAAGGAAGGTACTCTTCAGAAAAGTCTACACCAACCCGGCCACAAACCCTTGGATCGACAACGGTGTCCTGTCTGCAAGACGTGCTAGGACAATGCTGGCACAAAGCTTGTGGGAGTAACCGAACGTTATCTGATCTGACTTAAGGCCTACTTCACGAGATGGAATCCATACCTGACACTACTTGGGTGACCAAGAATCTGAGACTGGATAGCCAAGGATCCAAGGGTAAATCCAAATACTATTGTTCTAAAAAAAAGTAGCAATAAAATTACTCCCCGTGATATTCCACTACACTCAGATCATCAGAGAAGCTTCCTCTCATAGCAGATGGGAAAAAAATGCAGAGACCTGCAGTCAGACATTATGCCAAGAATGAGAGACCATAGAACAATCAATCTGTCTGGAACGGGATGTCTCCTTCAAATCCCTCCTCTCAGAGCTCAGGGAACCCTGCCAAAGGGGAGGCATAAAGAATATAAGAGCCAGAAGGGATGGAGAACACTTAGAAAACATGGCCTCCTAGATCAACAGGGTCAACACACATGTGAATGCACAGAGACTCAGGCAGCATGCATAGAACCTGTGTAGGTCTGAATCAGGTTCTCTGAGCGCATGTATTTTGGCTTCCAGTTTAGTGTTTTCATGGGATTCCCAAATGTGTGAAGTAGTAGGTTTCTGTTCCTTGTGTCTTCCCTTGGGCTCTCCTCCTTCTGTTTGCTTGTTTTGTCCAATTTCAGCGTGTTAGTTTTTGTCTTATTATATTTTATTATTATTCCTTAGAAGCCTGTTTGTTTTCTAATGAGAGACAGAAAGAAAGTGGATCTAGATGGGAGGGAAGGGGGGAAGAAGCTGGGAAGTGCAGAGGGAGGAAAAATCACAATCAGGATATATTATGTGAGAAAAAAATCTATTTTCAATAAAAGGAAAAATATCAATTCAAAAAAACCTACCTCATATGGTTGTTGTAAAGGTTAAGATTATTTTATGCACCTGCAACTTAGAACAGACTCAGCTGATCCTCTCCTCACCACCTACTCAGCAGGCTAGCTCAGTCAGTAGAGCACAAGACTCTTAACCTCAGGGTCCTCAGGGTCATGGGTTTTTTGGTTTGCATGCCACCCAGTGCTGGTGTTTTTTCTCCAGGGGCCTGAGCTCAGCCTCCTGTGGTGCCTCGTGACCGCAAGGAATTCCCCTGTATGTCCCTCTTGGATATACACTCATTTGCCAAGGAAATCTGCTCCTTTTTTCTGAGTGATCGGGAGTGTATGTCGGGAAAGTATACCCATCCTGTCTTTCAGGACACTATATTTGAAAAAAAAAATCTGATTAGGAAAATTCATCCTTGCTAGTACAGTAGTAATGTAGTTATTTCTCCTTCAAGGTAACATATTTGCATTATAATTAAACCTTTAGGAAAGACTGTTTTAACTCTCATGGAAGAAAGTTGGGAGATTGGAGAACAGTCTAACCTTTGGAGTCAGGCAGCTCTAGTTCTTTGTAAACCCCAGACAGTTATCCCCCTGCCTGTGTGCACAGCTGCCTGTGTTAAATGCAAGTGGCTTTTCTCAGGAAAAGATTATGTGTACAGGTGGCAGACATGTTTTGGACAAACTGCTTTAAACAGCCTCACGCAGGCATTGAAATCAGATCCTGGGATCTAAATGCTGCTGAGAAAGCAGCCTTTGCAGAGCTGGAGTGACAGCAGGGCAGCAAGCAACTGAGAATTCCTCTTAGTCAACACCAGCCTGCTGTTTCTACTGGAAGTTTGTTTTAAATTCAGAGCCCCATTGAAAACTCACTGAAACACCCCAGGGAGGCATCTTGGAGAACCATCCTTGTAGTCTCAGGATGAAGGGCGCTGGGTATACCTTTCCCTTTCTGTCCAACTAAGTCAAAGATGCTCCTGGAGCATTTATTGCGATGCTAGTTGTAACCTTCTTGTGATGATGCGAAAGCCCTTTTCTCTTTATTCCTAATTTGTGTCCTTTGTGTTTCCTGGGTAAATAGAGTCATATTCATTCACCTTTGCTATCTTCATATTTCTATATAAAGCAACAAAACATGCCTTGATTATGGAAGATATTCTGTGACTGAATAGATTTATCATGTCTTTGCTGTCTGTGTGCTCTGCAGAATCTGAGTTAAACCGAGGAACTTCAGGAATTTGAGTACAACCAGAATCCAGAACTGCTGTAGGTGCTGATCCGAAGACAGGCTACTCCTTGACTCAAGACTATGATGCACAAACAAGAGTTTCTTGAGATACTGTCAGCTGGGCTGTGTGTTTTGGCATGGTATTTGCAGCTCACACAGAACAAAATGTGTGTCGTGGAGCTGTGTATTGTGATCACAAGCATAAATGAAGTTCGTTTAAAAAGCAAGAAAAGCTAGTTATTTAGTAGTATCCAATTTCCAGGTCCGAATAACTCTCTTTTTATCTATTTAGATAGGAGCAAATTGTACAAAGAAGGCAAGGGTGGCAACTTCAGTGTACAGAAAATAGTTAATTTCTTAGACCAGTGAGTAGGGACCCAGGGGATGATGCTCAGTAACACATTGTGTTCCCTTGGCCATTAGTCTATTTTACAATGAACTATTACAGTGAGAATTGCTTCATGTGTTTTGTTACCCTTCTGTCATTTAACATCAACTGTGACTGTCAATTGGCATTAGATGTTTAGGTAGCAACATTGGGAATGCTTAGCTACAGGAAAGAAATAGATATCAAACATATTCATCTTTTGTATTGTGACTGGAGCCTCTGTTCCTCCTGGTCTCGAAGCACTGATGGATTGATAACCAATGAAAGTGATGACTGAGAGAAAAGTTAGTAATAGATGAGAGATCAATTTTGTACTTTTTCTTTGTTTTGGATCAAGTAAATGCAATCTTTGGTACATAGTGTTCAACATGAGCTCAGGGATTTCAGCAGTGCTCATATTTGTATACCCTCTTCTTTGACACAAGATGCTGTTAAAAAAAAAAGAGACTGAATGTTTGAAGTTCTATTTGAAATAAGTTATTTAATGTGTTGGTGGTAACCAGTTCTGCAGAACTATTCCATTTTCAAGTTCAGTACTCTTGGCTAATTTTTAATGCCACCTTCATGTCCTTGGGGCTTCGAAATGGGCTGTGGGATAATTCTAACTTCTTAAATAGTGCAATTCTGCAGCACAAGTAAGTGTGTGGGGTCAGTGTCAGCACCCCACAGCTCCAGAGGACTGATTATGAAAGATAAATGGGAAATATTTTCCACCTATCTGTCTCGCCTTCCATAGACTGAACTTTAAATCAAATGTCTAGCTTTGTGTCACTGGGGAAAATAGTGAGAAGAGTTTTCAAGGTGGGGAGTGTGCTGTGAGAACAGATTGTGTGTACATGTGTGGGGGTGCCTAGGAGTGCACTTATATGGGGTTGTGATTTCGAATAGATACATTAGCTGTGACACCAAAAGGCAGTGTGCTTTATATTCTTAAGGGAAACAAAGTTCTCCCCATTGTAAATGATTTGGTAGCTAGTCCTGTGAAGCTACAAGACACCAGTAGCAGAATGTCAGTGGAACCTAAAGTACACTTAAACACGAGGGGATAAGATGTATCACTACATGCAAAAGTCTGTAATGAAATAAGAAACCAGAAGATACCAGGATTAAGAAGGGACAAATTGTATTTCTCCTAGAATTAGACATTTGAGGGGTTTTGTTGTTTTTTTTTTTTTTCCTCTGTGAGAGCACCAAATCTCTGTGGAAACAGTAGGTCAAAGTCTCCTGCATTTGACACATTTAGTATGCAGTCAATAGACCTTCAGAATGTGCCAAGGTCAATGTGGCATGGGATACCTGGGCTTCAGATTCTAAACTTCTCCATATTCACAAGATGCTCTGCCACTACCTCAGTTGAAGTGGGAGAGGGAACCTACTGAGGAATAAAAGCTTGTTCATCAGCTTCCTTGTGCTTGTAACAGAGCGGTCTTCACTAAGACTTACTTTCATTTTAATATTTCCATTGAACTTGCACAGGTTAACATTCACAGTCATCTATGCCCATGGGCAACTCTACTACAGGTGTGTGTGTGTGTGTGTGTGAAATGTATGGTTTATGTCTATTGCCCTTATTTATGATACTGTGGAATGAACAGATGCCTTGTACAAGACAAGTTCAAGACAAATACCTTACCACAGAGCTATATCTGCTGTCCTCTTTGCTTTTTACTCTTGACATAAAGTGCCATCAACTACCCAGGCTAAACTTGAACTCACTCTGAAACTCAGGCAGAACCTTGAACTTGTTATCCTCAAGCTTTAGCCCCCCTGGGGGCTGGGATTACAGGCCTGCCACACCAAGTGTGGTCTTAAACTTGGAAGGGGTCTGATGTGCTTTTCTAGTGATATCCTTTATCCCATGGATTTACATAGAAAGTGCTACTGCTGATCTCTGTATCCTCGGACTCTACCACCCACATGTCGCACGTATTCGGGCAAAGCCAAGCACGTTGCTACATCCCTGTTTCTCCAGTACTTAGTTGTATGCAGCCAGAAGGGAGGAAGGAAGGAAGGAAGGAAGGAAGGAAGGAAGGAAGGGAGGGAGGGAGGGAGGGAGGGAGGGAGGGAGGGAGGGAGGGAGGGAAAAGAAATAAGGAAAAAGAAAAGAAAAGAAAGAGAAAAGGAAACAGAAAAGAAAGAAAGAAAGAAAGAAAGAAAGAAAGAAAGAAAGAAAGAAAGAAAGAAAGAAAGAAAGAAAGAAAGAAAGAAAGAAAGAAAGAAAGAAAGAAAGAAAGAAAGAAAGAAAGAAAGAAAGAAAGAAAAGAGAAAAATTCCAGCTTTTCTGAACATGGGTGGCATTTTGCTTGTCATCGCTCCATGAGCAGCGCAGTGTAATAATAAGTAGAGTATCATTTGTATTTTATTAGGTTCTTTAGTAAACACACAGATGATTTCAACACAAAGGAAGAGGTGCGTATTATGACATCAATGCTACACTTTAGTTTCAAAGAAATCCCAAGTATCCATCCCACACAGATAACCAGGGTTGACGGTATCTTATTCCAGAGTGTTTAAAATATGTTTTTAATCACATAAGGAAAGTTCTTCGAAATGTCTGTGTTAAGCTGAATGAGGTTGGATATGAGGTCAGCAGTCTCCATAAACCACAGTGAAGGTAAACTGAGGAATAGGTTTTGCCTGTGCATTTATAAAAGTGCCCAGTGGAGAATGGATGGACTGAATTCTACCCACCATTTTTATTTTCAGAGATTATAATATAATTACATCATTCCCCCTTTCCTCCCTCCAAACTCAGCCGTGTACCTCTCCTTGCTCGTTTTCAAAGAGAGCCTCTTTTTCCATTAATTGTTGTTACATATATGCATTGTATGTGTGTGTCTGTGTGTATATATATATATATATATATATATATATATATATCCTGAATACGAACTGTTTGTTCTGTACAATGTTACTTGTATGTGTACATTTCGGGGGCTGATCATTTGGATTGTTCCTTCTTATTCTTATTTGGGCAGCAGAACACTGGAGACAGTCACATGAGCATAAGTAATACATTGGTGTTGAAACAAAATTTATGTAAGACACTAAGTGAAAGAAATGTCTACAACACCACCCAATAGGGTCTCATACAAGAGGTTTATTGGCATGGGGTAAGACATGGAGTGTCTGCTTCTGAGCGGGGAAGAAGAGAGAGAGAGAGACAGAGACAGAGACACAGAGAGAGAGAGAGACAGAGAGAAAGAGAAAGGACAGAGGAAGAGGGAGAGGGTACAAAGGAGAAGGAAAGAGGGGGGACCAAAGAGGAAGAGAGAGAGAGGGGACCAAAGAGAGGGAGCCCAAAGCTCACTGGGATTATATGGGACTCATGACTCAGGACAGGTACCTTATATGGCTCAGACCCATCTGTCTAGGGATGGTACTGCCCACAGTGGGCTGGGTCCTCCTACACCAATTAGAAATGAGGAAAATGCTCCACAGAGATTTCCTCTTCTCTTCCCTGATATGTCAACAAAGACAACAAAGACAAATTGTGTGTGTGTGTGTGTGTGTGTGTGTGTGTGTGTGTGTGTGTGTACACATGGAGTACATATTGAGGAAGGAAGGGAACTGAGAAGATGGAGAGAGAAGAAAATGGGGGAGGAAAAAAAAAGGATGGTGAGCTTTCACTCATATACAAAGCCTAGGTTAAATATACACATGTATGATGAGAGGAGATGCAGATTCTTTGAGGGAAAGGGAGAAACAGACTATGAGGAGGAACAAGCGTGTGTGCTAGGACTGAATGCGTGGAAAGAACAATGGTACGCATGTCTTAGCATATCATAAGGAAACCCCTTAATTTGTAATCCAAGAAATCAGCGAGTACGTGACCCGCATGAGCAGGACCCTCCTGCCTCCAGTGACAAGGTGCTCTTCTACACCCATTTTCTTTTCTTGTGGTATGCTCTTGCCTTATCTAAAGAGCAAAACCCCCATGTAATAAACATCCACAGCCTCATTAAGCCTCATCAAAGGCAACTAATGGGTCCTGATCCTTCAGTGGCACTGGAGAGATGGAGGTGCTAATTGGACAATGGAGTCTGTCTTAGTGCCTTAATGGAGTCCTCACATCCTTTGCCTGAGACTCTTTAAAGTGAGCTAGAAATTGGAAAGGAAAATATTGGGGAGCACTTGGTTTACTGGGACCACCCCAAACCATGGCACATATGCAGATGCCTCATCACTCAAATGAAGTTATAAAAACTTTATCTGAAGCCCCCCCAAAGTCCAGATTTCAAACCACATAGTTCACACATTCATTAGCATAGTGTTTTTTTTTTATTTCTCAGAAGAGTTACTGAGAAGACCTTTGATGTATCAAATATTAAGCCTTTGATGTATCAAATGCTGTACGCCTGGAAGGATTAGTTCTGATTAGAAAATTCATGTCTCTGCTCTATCTTCCAGTCTTTGAGGACTTGTGTATTTTTTCATTAAGAGGCAAATGACAGCTGGCATTCTTGGGGGAGGTGCTCTGTGCTTCAGGGCCACGGTGAGTGTTTCTGCCTGTGGAAGATGCTCTAGCTCCTATCCTTCCAAGGAAACTGAGAGTGATAGGCAGCAGGGCATACTGATCTGGGCGTCTCTATTCTCAGCATTATGATGATATCTTCCCACACCTTCCTTACAGATGAGAAGAGCTTTCTGAGTCCTTGATACTTCAAAGAGATGTTATTGTTTCATCCAAGGAAGGAAGACTGAAATCCTTCAGGTACCTAATATTCCTCTTTTTAATGTGTTTCTGTCACTGGAACTGTTAACAAGGAGAAACTAAAGTAAGGCTATTGCAAGGCCAGGTTCTTGACATGGTGTCTGAGGGCGTGGGCTGCTTCAGCTGGGTGGTAAGAGTGTTGCTAAAGACTATCTGAACAAAGCTGGGGAAGAGTTTCTCATGCTGAACTTGGCTATCCTTGACATTATACTTCTTGGTTATCTATAACTTTAGATATATTTAAATATTTTTGGTGGTTGTACTCCTCACATTAGAAAAAACAAACAAACAAACAAGGTTTCTGTAACCTATTGCTACTGTGTGCCTCACCAAAGAAGACAAGGAGACACTTTCATAGATGTAAACCTGCCAGACCTCAGCAGAGGGAACCATCTGTCATGGCAAGCGACCTACTGGACAGTGGAACCCCAATCATCTGAGTTCAGGGGTTTTTATTGACACAGAAGCTCCTCAGGTGGTACAAACACTCTATCCTCTCATCCAAAGGCCTATTTGCATAATGAAGGAAACCTGTAGCTTAGTCTCATCCCACAATCCTTTAGCACACAAGCTATGTCGTCGGAGAACTCAAGGCCTGAGGGAAGTGTTCTCTCCTTGTTGCCTGAGATGGTGGGAGAGAGGGCCACAAGAATTCCTTCGCACTTGGAGATCCCAGTGAACCACAATGGCTCTGCCAGAGAGCAGTGGGCAGGTGCAAATCGTGAGCGATCAAACATTTTTTTTTTTTACATAAAGCCAACACCTGCAGATAACACAAAAATGCCAAGGCTTAGGTAGCCCTTTCCCCAAAGTACAAACAATTATTTTAAACATAAGTAGACATGAGCATCTCCAACAGGTATCTTTAGAGGGGAAAGAAGGGAGTTGTAAACTTCCCAGTGCTCTGAAGATCTATTATTTGAGATCTTCTGATGATGAGTCCTCCAACTCTCCTCCTATTTTGGAAGTCTCTCTGGGTTGCATCCCTAAAAATCTCCTGTGGTAAATAAATCAAAAGCCAGGCTGTTATCTATTTTCTGGGAAGGCCACCGCCCAGGGACCTGTCAACTGCTCAGCTGAAACAGAAACACAAAGGCCTTTTGATGTTGAGTTCAGTGACTCAAATTTTACTCTCCCAAGGCTGAATACTATTTTTAGAGTGAGCAATTAAGCAATGCTTGGGTTTGTGGCTCACCAGAAAAATCTGGGATGATTCACTGGTTTTCCCTAAATAGCTACCTGCTCCACAAGGGAGGGAGGTGATTTTATTTTATCCTACAGGTGAACTCCAGGGTAGTCTTATGCTTCTCATATCCCATTAATCTCTAGAAATGGATCCAAATTCCCCCCAGATTTGAGTCAGAGCTCTGTCACGCGCTTTGGAGTCATGTCCCGCACAGTGAGAAACACTGGTCACCCCTCCTACAGTAGTTCCCACCAGTGACTCCTAGGTAGACATGTGCAGAGATCAGGTATCCTCCACCGTCTTTCTTCTTCCTCTGCTTCAGAAGGCTGCTCTGGAAGATTGTGGCTCCACATAAAACAGTCATGAGCTGAAGACACATAGGAGTCTTCAGTTTGCACGGTCTAGAATGGATCCATTTGGGCTCTGGGTTTTGAGACTGGTACTTATAGAGCTTTGAGGAGATGAGGGCATGGTGCTGTGGCTCCAATCTGTAGTATCCTTGTAGACTCATTATTGCAATGCAGGGTCCCTAGACGGAAGCATTAGCTGGGGAGATTCTGGAAGCCTAGGTTGTAGGGGCTACCTAACGAAAGTGGGTCACTGAGGGTAGTCCCTGGAGACAACTTATTCCTGGCTACTTCCTTTCTCACTCTTCAATTTCTGGTGGACCACAGTTTTACCCTTCCTATGTGTTTAGGACAAAAAAAACAAACAAAGCAAACACACAAACAAGAACATGGGCTGATTTTTCTGAAGCCGGTGGCCAAAATAAAATTTACTTCATGGAGTTGTCGGCATCTGATATTTTGGTGTGAAGTGGTAAGTGATATATAGTATATATGGTCCCCCACAGGACTCCACAGGTACCCCACAGGCCATTCTCACTTGCCCTGAAGCATCAGAGATAAGCCTGTTAGTGTAGCTATAGCTATGCCCAGTTGGCAGAAGAGGGGACGGTAGGAGGTGTATGCAAGGTGTACTTCTTCTATTTGAAAACTAAAGTTCATTTAGTCTCCCTCACCTTCTTCTCCAATCTTAATCATCACCTTTCCTCTTTATTAAATGTATATCAGACAGAATTCTTCTGGTGAAAAGCAGTTGCTTTCTTCTAGGTTTTGTCATCCCACCTTGAGAGATGAAACTGCAACTCCCTATTATATTACCGGATTTGACCGCCCTGCTTCCAGCAGTGGCCACCATCTTCAAGAGACCCATGAGGGCTATAAACTAGATCCACATTTTACATAGTGGCCAGCTCCTACCAGGGTGCGGAACCATGCATTTACATCCTTACCTAAATGCCATAGGGATAGCCTAGGGATGGAGATCTTCAATCATCATCCCAAATGGTCAGGCGACTTTAAGGCTTGATTTATTAGACTTTGCTCCTTAAAAGTTCTCATGTACCCAAGGCTCAGGAAGCATTGTGGAAGATGGGGGCAGATGGATTGTAAGAGTCATGGGGTCAGAGAGTTTGCTGTAAAACTGTATCTCCTAGGAATGTCAGAGGCTATGTTCATAAAGTCTCACCAACATGATTGCCCAAATGTGAACAAGGATGATTCCAATGGACATGCCAAACTTGATGGAAATGCCCATGAGGCTTCAACCCTATACAGACAACTACAGGCAAGTAAGGAATGCTGAGAATAAGAGTTGATTATCTAGTATCAAATAGTCAGCCCAGAAAACGTACATACAAGTAACATCCTATGCACTGAACAGGCTATATTTAGGAATGTACATGTGCATATGCATATATGTATGCAATTCATGAGAAAAGAAGGCATGTATTAAAAGAAGAGTGGGGAGGGGGTATATGGACGGGTTTGGAAGGAGGGAAAGAAGAGAAAATGTTCTAATTAAATTGCAATACCAAAAATAAAATTAAAAATGCCCCATGTAGCTGTCTCCTAAGCGTTCTGAGACAGGAAATACCACATTGACATTTTCAACTCTTGTTCTCCCCCACCTGCCCACCTTGGGGAATACTGAGTAGTCATGAATGGAAATCAGTAGCCCTGAGAACTGACCCAAACCAGAAACAACTGTTAACTGACTTTGTGAATTACCTTTTGCCTGAATGTTGCCGTTTCCCACCCCCAAATAACGGTTCACAAATCGTCGCACTGACTTACGCTACGTATTACTGCACATTTTGCTATATACCACAGGTTTGGTGGACTTAAGTCGGTGATATGTGGCACAGATTCCTCTTTACTGCAGACTAGCATCTAGAGTTAATTGCTGAGCTTCTCTGAACCCCATGTCCTCTGTCGCAATATGCTCCATGAAAGTTGTTATGAAGACTATCAACAGCCTCTGATATGGGTAAGTGGCTAATGCATGTGCCTGATAATGTATTCTGAGGAGTTTCCTTGCTATTCAACTGTGGGAATCAATGCACAGTCACCCACACAGAAATGAGTGAGGTGCATGTGTCCAGGCAGTAGGAAGACGTGTCCAAGATTTGGGGGCTAGCTCTGGGTCTTGTGGAATGTTTTGGACTTTATGTTTTTCATAGCCTAAAATCTACATTCAAAAAGCCGAATTCCTAATGAAGTAGCATTAGGGAGCCCTCATACAAAGATCAGTGCCATGATGATAGCAGACACTGAAGAACTTGCTCTTTGTCTACAAAATGTTAATTAAGCCCAGTGTTTGGGAGGTCATGACCCCAGGATGTGCTTGACCCTGGTGAGGACTTTCTGACTGTATAACAGGGTTGATGGCACCACAATGAGAAGATATGGGAGGGGGAAGTAGCATCTGGTGTGACACGAAACCAAATAAGAGGGTCCAGGTTCAATCTCTGTCAATCTCGTGGAAGTTCACATACTTCTAAGGGACTCAACGTATTTTGAGGCCATCATTAAACCATTTACAGAATAGAGCCTCCAATAACTGAATAAACTTCTACTAGGGCAGCCCTCTGTTGGAACGTAGTCCAAGAGTAGGGTCCTGTGAGGAGAATTCTGAGTGTTTGTTAGAAAACTCCAAGAAAACAAGACGCGTCTGTCTTATGACCTCAGTTTCTTCAAAACATAGAAATGTTCTTGGGGTGTGCTTTTGTGCTCCTACTGGGAATATGGGATAAGAGTGAGTTTGTTTCAGATTGATTATACATGATAGCTGTCTGCTGTTATTCGATTAAATGTTTAAACTATCCTTTATATGGCTCTATGGAAAAACTTTTCTTTTTTTGCCACATGCAGCTTGTCCTCGTGATTGCACGTAGCTTGAACTCATGAGAACTCAGGTGACCCTTCTTAACCCTGAGGGTATAAACTGTTGCTCTGAACAAAATTGACTATTGCTGGAGACTTTAGTCTACTTCATTTTTAGGCTCCGTTTTTCCCCAGGTTCCACACCAACTAGAATGGAATGATAAGCAGACCGCTAAAGATTCCCACCACCCAACCTCACCACACTGGACCCGGCTTCCAACGGACAAATGTCGGGCTATGCTCCAGTTATATCCAAAGGCCAACACCACTGGTAGACACAGTGAGAAAACAGACATCTGCAAACCAGCAAGGGACCCTCACTGGTTGGTGAGCCTGCTCACGTGCGAATATTGCCCAGACCAGAACTGTGAGCAGTGTGTGTTGTTTAAGCTCCAAGTCAGTGATAGTCTGTTGTTACAGCCAGAGAAGAAAAAGATAGAGGAGGGGGCTCTACTGACTCATCAAAGGGCTTTCCTGTAGAGTGGAATTATTTTAAGTGGGATTATTATTATACCACCCCTTCTTTGTGCACTGGGCATTCTAAAAGATAACGGAATGGAGTAATTCTACTAGAATAATGTGGGGAGCCTTTTGAAATGACAAGAGAGCAAAATACAGGCTCCTAAAAAAAGAAAAAGAAAAAGCCTTTCATAAATTAATGATAGAACTTCTATCTCCCTAACATCCCAGGACCATCCACTCACGGAATCCCAAACTGCACCCTTGGGTCTCACAGAAGGACTCAGGGCACCTGGAGCCTGGGCTCCTGGGTCACAGAGATGTGACTGCATAGTGTCATAACTGGACCTGCCACAGCCTTGGCTCAGGGCTCAATGAAAGCTCTTCCAAGAGGTGTCTTCTTCCAAGTCAGAATGGCACTGCAGTGTCAACAGCCTCTGGCTTCTTTATAACCTGTGCTAATTTTAACTTGGAAAATAGGAGATGAGTTATTATAGCTCAGTCCCTGCTGCTCCACCATAGGATCCTACAAGAAATGCAGAGATCAAATCTCCGTGCCTTTTTCATCCAGCTCTGAGCTTGCTCCTTAGGTGAATCAAGAGTGTCGTAGCTGAGGCTTGCAATCTGCACCATGTTTTCTAGAATTCAAAGTCACATGACCCAAAAGGCAGAGCCACTGTAAAGGCTCAGAAGCTGGGTGTGGCTTCCTGGGAGATGCACACTGCACCTGAAAAGAGGTAGTGGAAATAAGTCTCTGCATCTTCTTCTTGATGGAAACTTTGCTGGGAGTGCATCACTAGTGGGGAAGAGAATGACCCTACCTCAGTTATAAACACTTTGAACAATGTAGTCAATCTCAGTCTCATCTAAGGCCCCTTTACAACAGCCTTGAGCTCTCAGATTGTCTCAGGTCAATTCAATTGCACCCACTAAGACAAGCTGCCACATCAGAGATGTCCGATTGGATACTCCCACAGTCTCCTTCTCTTCCTGCTGTTTCCCAAGTATTTTGATGGTTTGAACAAATCACAGTAAATACAAGAGTTGCTATTTCTATGATGCAAATTTATTTTGGATGTTGGTTGTGACAGAGGAAATATTTAATTATCAGGTAATTCATATGGGCTAACCAGCTGTGTAGAACACATATTTTTTTCTGCAAGGAGATTATAAGGAGAAATATCTTTACTAAGAAACTGTAAAATATAGTGCTTAAGTATAAAAAGGCTTCATCCTGGACTTTTGGGAACTAATGTTCTATACTGACTTATAGTCCATGATCTGTAGCCTATTAAATTTGAGCATTTGACCTTGAAGGTAATTATTATTCCTTCATATCCAAAGACTCATAGTTCATGGGGCTTAGCATTACTCCAGTGCAACCCACCAATTTTAGCTATGAAAGATAAGACTCAAAGTTCAAAATTTATTTAAACACATTTGCATATGCATTCATGCACATAACTTTTCTGACTTCTAATAATGTGCTTTTCCATATAACGGCAAAATGCTTCCAGATCCCATGTCTGAGTCAGAGGAAGTGAAAATACTTGTCATCCATTGAGCATTCGTCAGACTAGGACAGGATGCATTGTAGTCACAAAACTTCTCAAATATATATTGTAGCCATAGATTCAGTGCAAAAGGCAGTGTATTCTTGCCTAATTCAATCACCAGTCCTGGAGCCTTGGAACATTTAGGTCTCCATACAATCTAATCTTAAGCCTAGAATTGGCTAGTTCAGCCTCTGTCCAATCTAGAATGTTTAAGCCTCTTAGACTTACTGCTGACTGAGCCACTCTGACTTGCTCCTTCTGAACTCTGATCCTTCTGGTTCAAGTCACTCACTGTTTTGGCTCAAACTCTTCTCCAAACTGACTGGTTCAACTGACCTTCTGAGCCAGCTAACTGTTTCTGACAGAACTCTTCTGACTCTGAAAGATGCAGGTTGATTCTCTGACTGCCTCAGACTGAACTGCTCTGCTGAGCTTCAGACTGACTCACTCTCCCATCTGTTACTCACTTCTTCTGCTGAACTGCCTCTGTGTCTTTGCCTCAGGCTCCTCAGACTCCTTAGACTCCTCAGTCTGCCCCAGATTGCTTCTTCTGCCTCTGTATCTTGTATTCTGTCTCTTATTCTATGTCTGTGTCTGTTCTCTGAGCTGAGAGTCTGCTTTTCCATCATGAGAGTTGGGCATGTCCTCACTCTGGTTCACTCTTCCAATTCTTCCTCTGATTCATCAATTTGTCTGCCCTTCACTCTGATTCATCTCAAATGTCACTTTCTGTCTGACACTGACTCTGAGCTCTGCTTCCTGTCTCCCAAGTGCTGGGATTAAAGGTGTGTACCAGCACTGCCTTCTGAATACTGGAACTAAAGGTATATGTTAACATTCTTTCTACATTCCATCCAGACCACACAGGCCTCTGAATGTGATCTCTTCATATATATCCCTTCATATCCCTGGATGTGACCCTTGGATTGGATTCCTTCATAGCTATCACATAGGCCTATTCCTCTACAATAAATGGCATCAATCAGAAAGGTTTGTAACTCACCTCCAAAGTGAGTAGCAGAGGCTCCACTCTTCTGTTATTCAAGTCCCTAGTGTATTAGATATACCACCGTGCTTACCTGTTGCTTCACTGTTTGCCACAGCATTTGAATTCCAAACTTTCATAACTGTCAATCTTAAATTGCACTCATTAGCTCTGTCATCCCACTGGGAAGACCTGTCCTGAGGAGGGAGCATGGTGAGTGCTGACTCCCACTATATTCAGAAAGTATTGTTCAAACACCAAGTCTACTATATGCTATGCAGTTGCTGAGACTATTTATCAACCCTGTGGGTAACCTATGAGGAGGAAGAGGGAACAGAAAAACAGAAGGGGTAATCTTTAGGTTTGAGGAGTACACCTCCCCCTCAGTTAATCCTTTCTGGAAATGCCCTCACAGGTGCAGCCACAGGTTTGCCTCATCCAGTCTTCTTGGTGAGTCTTAATTTAGTCATGTTGACACAAGGAACGTTAACCATTACCAGTTACAATGTGACAAAGGCCATAATGAAAGCATTGCCCCTGTACTGTCAGCCTCAGACGTGGAAACTGAGAAGGGCTAAGGAAGTAGATGGCCTTAGAACTGGGTCTATTGTCAGGCTGGTAGCAAATTCATCATGTAGCTCAGGCTCACCTTGAACTTCTGCTTCTCCTGTTCCCACCACTGAGTACAGTGAGTCCGGACGTTACAGGCATGCTGAGCCTTGAATAAAGAGTATGCATCTCCTTACAAACACACAAAAGTCTCGTTTGAAATATTTCCTTTGTAGATGTTCCACTGAGCATTGTTTAGATTTACAAGCATCTTGACAAAGGTCCAATACTCTCTGCTGTTTGGTGCAAGAAATAGACTGGAACATCTGAAATATTTAATAACCTATGCATGCTCACAGTTGTCTCATCAGTTAGAGCTGAAGTTGTGACCCAAAAGGAAGCTGGCAGAAGCCCAGGCAATGTGAACAGAAGTGGACCAATGTGGCCATATTATATTTCCAGCACAAAATCAGGACAGGACGATTCACAGGAATCCTTTGAATGAAAAAGACATCTGGGAGATGTTGTTTAGCTGCCAAAATTTTTGAATTTCTGAGCTGTTCCAAAAGTTTACAACAAGATAAAAACAGAATTTGCTAAGCAAAATGATCACAGGAAATTAAGGATTTGATGTTGCTGACACACAAACACGTCCAGTGACCTACGTAGCATCCATTTACCAAAAGCCTCTCTCCGAATCCATAAATGGCCAGGATATCAGTCATAACCATAAAGAATTTCATGTGTGTTAGTTCTAATTCAAGGCGTGTGCTGCTTCCCAATCTAACGATGCAGAAACCGCGAATATCTTTAACTTACAAATCAAATTACAAATAGTAATATGTTGTCACATGTGCTACCAAGTGATAGACTTAGGGACTGTACCCAGAGAGTCCACTTCTACTGTCCAGATTCCTCATTATCCTCCCATACCTATTTGGAAAAGTATTTATTTTCTAAAAACCAGGTGAGCAATAAGTCATCTCTACTAACTAAAAGAAGACTATAGATTGATTTTTAAATTAGTGGGGTTAATTAGGACTTATAGACACCATTGTCCTGGGATAGACCAATTGGCCAAAACAAACTGGAGGGAATTTGAAGTTTTAAGACCCTTCCCATGATTCCCCTGTGCATCCTCTCATGTGCCTCTTATGATTTGTGTCTTTACAACAAACCAGGATTGGCGTTAATAAAGTAAACTGTCTTCTGGAGTTCAGTGGCCACAGTGGCAATTTATCAGAGCTTAAGCCAGGGGTAATGGAATCTCAGTTTATAGCTGGTCATTCAGTAGCTCCTACTATTGTTGGGAGGCTGGACTGCTTCCACCTGCTAGGGCCCCCTCCTGGTTCTCAAAAACTCCAAATTTTGAACAGTGCCTCAAGTTGGGGACTAAGCATAAAAACATGATCCAGTGTGTGTGTGTGTGTGTGTGTGTGTGTGTGTGTGTGTGTGTGTGTGTGTGTGTGTTGGGGTCCTGGGGTGCATTACAGACTTATGTTGTCTACTGGAGGCTTTCAAAGAACTCTCCAATCACTCCCCAGTAAAAGTTCAGATTGATGCAGCAGGGGCGTTTTATGTAAGAACTTTGGTACCTTTTAGTAGCCAATGCTAGCCTTCGGGAGAGGGTTGATGTTTTTGAACCCATAGGCATGTTCTGCTGCAGCCCTTGCTTGCATTTGCATATACTTCAGAGCCTATTTCTGGGTTCTGTGAAACTGTTGCTGCCTACACATCCAATCTGCTCCTCCCGAAGGCAGCCTCAGTGCACAAGCCTGAGCCGTACCCCATGTGGGGCCAGCCATGCTGGCCCCCAAATCCAGTTGTCAAGAAGAAAATGCTGAGATTCTCAAAGATATCTTCAAAGTCAAGGCAGCTCAGAAGCAAGGGGACTCCAGAGAAGGCGCAGATCTCAGAGAACGTGAATGGTGACTGTGACGGAGAGGTGAGAAGCCTTAGAAGGAACAAATATAGAACTGAGTTTGCCAGCAAATAATGCAGACTACAGGGTGACACCCTGTGCCTTCTCCTCCCTGTTAGTCAGAGGAGGTTGGTGACAGCACCATTATTTTATTTAGCATTGCTTATATTAAATAGGACAATGCTAGTCGTGAATTTTCCTGTGACAAGAATCAAGAGGACCTTTTGATCTGGCTACTTAATTGCTCAATCATATATTGCCGTTATTTAGATGGTTGCAATATATGTGCCAATTCAGCCTGCACTTCATTTCGGGAACCGATTGTAAATCACTTGTTTATCAGAAGCTGTGGGGAGTGCTTTGCACCAAATGAGCAGGCAAATCCCAAGTCCCACCCAGGTCCTCAGCCGCCGAGAGCAGCTTCATGAAGGACTTATGTCTCTAAGCCTTTTCAGCCATCCAGATGTGTGCTTTTGAGTGGAAATGAGTTCTTAATGAGTACAACAGAGCAGACAGCTTCATAAGAACAAGCACCCACAGGATTGATGACTGAAAATTTTAACCCATGTATGGCTATTTAGTTCTCTTTATAATTAGCTCTCCAAAGCCCAGTTCCACCATACCTAAACCTCTGAGCCATAGGAAGCTGATTCTAAGAAAAAAATCCAGGACTATAGAACAGCCGCCTGGCTCTGGTGGGTATTAAGCCCACAGTGGCCTTTAAGTAGCCCAAATACCATACCTCACCCTTGGTGGCTTCTTACATGACTACTATGTAATAGTTGAACCCAGGACTTTGCACATGTCAGGCAAGTGCTCTAAGCTATGACCAAAGATCAGTAAAATATTTCTAATGTGAAGCCTCTATGTTCTGAAGCCCCAGGTCTCTTAAAAATAGTGTAACCAAGTTGTTTACCACAGTGTTCACTGTTTCAGTGTCCAGTGAAAATATTGACCATGTGCTGTCATGAAAGAACCCAAGGAATTATAATTCAGAGGCGATCATCTTGGAGAGGGATGATGGTACGTACACCTGATCCCAAAACTTGGGATGCTGAAGCTGGAGGATCGCAAGTTTAAGCTTATCCTGGGATACATGCTACAGTCAAGGTTCCTGCATGATATAACAAATCACTGTCTTAAAAACAAGAAGGGAAAGTGTGCTGGTGGTTGTCGATTAGCCTCAACATCCCTCCACACAGAAATCCACAAAGCTTCTTTGGGGAAGGGTGTTCAGTAAACAACAAAACAACAAACGCTGATCCCCAGAGCCTGGTCCTAGATAAGCAATGCATTGGAAAAGAATCTCATTGGAGCGACTCTATCCATGAACTTCTACTGCCTCCAGGGTCTTTTCTGAGTAACACTTCTAGAATTTAATATCCTGGCCTAGAAATCCATCTGTCCTGTCTTTCTTCACACCTTCATTGTTTGCTTTTGAGAAATACAAAAACATTGATCATCTCTAGATTTCACTCTTTCGTGAAGATTCCATGTGCACGGAAATTTAGCAAAATATCCATTGCTCATGCCTTTTCTCTTATTATTTTTTTCTTTATAAACTGAGTCCTTGTATCCAGCCAAAGCATCCTCAAGAGTAGGGCAGAATAGGAGTCTCTCACCCCTGTACTAGCAAACTCCTTGGGCTAGCTAGAATGACCAGTCTCCCTACTTAAAAGGCACTGTGCAGCTTCTCCAGTGTCTGGAAGGATGCAGTGTTTGTTGTACACACAAAACTTTTGGTCGCAGCAACACTTTGTGGTTCACTGCCTGCCACTAGTGTCTGAAAACACATTTGACTGCTGGGAGGGCTAAGGATGTAGTAGGCAGATGGAATGAAGGAAAAAGAAAGCAAGAAGATGGTGTCATATTGGACTTAGCTGTTGTACCATAAATATTAAAGTGTTGATACAACTTCTACCGCAGGGTGACATGGATTTGGCTCTTTCATGGCTCATGATTAAAGTAAGAAACAAGTCTCTACTTTGATTCTCTACCCTTCCTTTGCCCCAGACATCTGCCTTTCACTTTTCCAGAGAGTTCTATTTTATTTATACAATCAGCACATCTCCAAGTCAAGTAACAAAACATACAGCATAACTTAGAAAATGTGCCACAAGACAACATTGCTGTATAACTAAGATCATTGCGTCTTGAAAAGCATTGCAGAGGGGGAAATGTGAGGCTGGCAGTCTGCTTCCTTTGGGAAGCCTGTGTGGGGCAGGATAGTACATCTTATCCTTCTGGGTCATGATCCATTCTTGAGGGAGGTCAAGGAGGAACTCAAGCAGTATAGGCAGGAATAATGAAGGAAAGCTTCTGACTGACATCCAGCTATCTTTTTTATATAGCCCAGGCCCACTTGCCCAGAGATTGTACTACAGTGGCCTGGGCCCTCCTACATCAATTAGTAGTCAATGAAAATCATGCCAGCATACCTATCTTATGGAGACAGTTCCTCCTTTAAGGTTCCCTCTTCCCAGACGACTCTAGATTACAAAAAATGACCAATGCAATTGACCCCTTGTCAAGTTGACAAAGACATTGCTGTTCAAGCCATAGCCTTTTCTTCCTTGTCTATTACCAGGGGCTCATGTTGGTATCACAGTATAAAATGCAGCACAACTTTAAAAGTCCCATCATCTTTAACATTCCTAACAGTTGTTTAAAAGTCCAGTTTCTCTTTTGAAATCCAGTCCCTTAACTGTGAGCAGCATTCCCGTATATAAGAAATATATTATCTATCTGTGGTGAGGCCCAAGGATGCTCTGTTGGGGTTATGTAAGAAAATAGATGGGTTTTTAATGGCTTTCATTTGTTGTGATTGCAGATGGCTGAACACAAGCAACTGAAAAGCAAACTGAGCTCCACGGAATAGAGCTCAGTCTATTGGCTTTCTCTTGCTGCTGTGTCCTATTCAGTAATTTAATTATTTGTGAAACTTTTAAACTCAATTGACTCCCATGGAATCTATTCAAGTTGAAGGGTGTTTGTCGTTACACTCAGTATATCTTTTGGTCCTGGTCCAACAATTAGCAGCTTGGCTTCATTCTATCACACAGCACCAACTGTATTTGACAAGTCTGTGTTTAGCATTTAATATCTTTAAACATTCTGAAAATCCGCAACATTAGTCTTCTTATTGTGTGAAATTGCAGTAGTACTATGAAGTTCTATTTGAAGGATTACTTTCCTTTTATCAACTTTATACAAGTTTATTGAATGAAAAATCTTAAGTTTATCTCTGGTGTGAGTAGATTGAAATTAAAATGATCCAATATAAATAACAACAGAGGGGTAAATCGGCAAGTTTGGTGTTAAATGTAATACCTTAGTTTTCAGATGCCATCTACTGGCTGTAATTACTGTTCAGTACTGCTGGTCCTGGCTTTCACTCAGAGGGAGAATACTCAAGATACCTGTGATTAAAATGTAAATGCTGTTTCTTGGCATTCCTGTTTTCTGCAAGTCATTGCCTGGATAAGGGTTACTGTATTTGAACTTCAAGCTTCATTTGGAAAAAGTTACTATGAACATGAAAGGTTTATGGAAAAGTGACTCACGTTTGTAAATTTTGGTTACCCAAGAACATCTCTGAGTTAAGACATATCTGATTTCTGCAGCTTAGCTTCCTTCTAGATGTAGCCTGGTGTGCAGGCATCTGGATGTAGTTCTTTGTCTCCACCTGAATGTGTTTTTGCAAAAGCAGTCAGATACAGCTGCTCTCTAGGTAGTATGTGGCACTGAGCCAAATACACTGGCTCGTGCTGTTAACACACCCAGACTCTATCTGCCTTTCTATATTTAAGAATGATTAGTGCTGGCATCCGCCATGAGGGAAGTTAACTCCGTGTAAACCAAACTCACGTATTTCTTATCTATAAATTTTTTCTATTTGAACATGGAGAGCTCTGCTATACTACAGGAATGAATAACATAGGTGTTTTATGGAGGAAAAAAAAGTTAATAATGTTTTGTTGCTATGGCATCGAGCTGTTTTCCAGAAGCATGTGCCGAAAACTTAATTCTCAGTGCAACGGTGTTGAGAGATGGCACCTAAGGGGACGGAGTTAAGCACTGAAGCTCTACCCCTGAGAAATGAGTGCTAATGTTTTCCTGTTGTTCTTTTTTCATTTTATGTGGATTGTTGTTTTGCCTGCATGCATATCTGTGTACTATATGCATGCCTGGTGGCCAGAGGCCAAAAAGGGTGTCAGACTCCCTGGAACTGGAGTTATAGGTGGTTGCAAGCCACGTGGAGGCTGGGAGTAGAATCTCAGCCCTAGATTCCAAGTCTAAAGGGATTTCAGGCTGCAAGTAGAATGCCTGATGTTTGAAGGTGCTGAGTGGAGATACACACATAGCTACACATGCACTGCATCCACCTCTCAGCCCATTTTATAAATAAAGTTTTATTGAAACCCAGAAGCTCCATTTGCTCACATGCCCTCTCAGGCTGTTTGCTTACTGGAACAGTGGAAGTGAGTTGTTAAGACTTATGGACCTCAGAGCCTATAACACTTACTCTTTGGACCTTTACAGAAAGCTTGTAGATTCCTGTTCTAGAACTATTTCATTAACACTATCTGTGAGTTAAAATTATAACAGCCTTTTTGAGTCAATCAGCATAAACTCTGCAATAGCCGTAGCTTGTTTCAGGAAAGATGATTCCCATCACAGGAACAGGACAGGGGAGGCTCCTAGGACTTGAATGAATACCACTCCCCTACACAGGTCAGGTGTTAGACATTTAATCCTCCTGTCAAACAAAGGACAAAGGCACCACAATCCACAGACCCAGAGAGACTGAACCACAAGGAGGGTCTCAGTTGTGG
Organism: Cricetomys ansorgei; assembly: GCA_026225945.1. Classification (NCBI taxonomy): domain Eukaryota; kingdom Metazoa; phylum Chordata; class Mammalia; order Rodentia; family Nesomyidae; genus Cricetomys; species Cricetomys ansorgei. The sequence goes on along the minus strand of JAMJFZ010001203.1, from coordinate 19,989,987 downwards.
GTTGTGACAGGGATCTCTCCCTGGTGGGGGGGAGGTGGAACAGACAGTGTGGGTGGGCTAGGCGAGATGGAGGAGGAGAGGCCAAGTGTGAGGAGAGGAATGGGGGTGGGAATCTAGAGACCAAGGGCAGTGGAAACTCACTGGAGCCCATGATGAAGACCTTGCTGAGTACCTCTAGCAAAGGACAATGGCAAACCTGAATGGCCATCTGATGTAGCCGGCAAGGCTCTCAGTCACCATCCGGTCACAAAACCTTTGGCCTATAACCCATCCTCCCTATAGGACCTGTTGGGACAATGGAAGGGCAGAACCCCTAACAAAGGAGAGAACCCATGCCTGATTCTGCAGGGTAGGCCAGGAACTAGAGACTGGATAGCCAGGAGATGATTTCTAATGATACGCTATTCTACGCATAGATTGGTACCTAGTCCATCAGAAAGGCTTCTGCTGGCAGCTGATGGGAATAGATGCAGGATCCCAGAGCCAAACATTATACATATCTCCAGAAAACTTGCAGAAGAGGGGGAAGAAGCATTTGGGGGACCAGAGGGTTCGGGGCCATCAGGAGAGCAGGTCCTTCAGAGCCTGAAGCAGAAGACAGGGAACCTGAAGGGTCTCCTAGATATGTTATATGGTTGTCTGGCTTTGGGTTGTTTTGGAGAACCTGCACTGCAGGCTAGAGTGTATGTGGGGGTTCTCTGAGGTTTTTGCCTACCCTTAGGACCCATTTCCTCCAGCTGGGTTGCCTGGTCCACACTTGATGTGGGGGCTAGTGTCTGGCCTTGGCCCATTTATTGAGCCCTGTTTGAGCAGTTAATCTGGGAGGACTGCGCTCTTCTATGGGGAGAAGCAGGGGGCAGAGAAAGTGAGTGAGTGGGGATGGGGAGGGTACATAATAGGAGGAGAGGGAGGATGGGGGGAGCAGGGAAGAATGGAAGGAGGGTGGGAGGGGTGTTGATATGTATTATAAGAAAGAAGAAAAATAATTTTTTCTAAAAAAGAGAGAGGAGGAAGATTTTTCAATGAAAAAAATTGAAGATTCAAAACAGTATGAACTGAACTGTGAGTTTGAAGGATAGTTAATGGCTTAGCTTACATGCTGTGTAATGGGATAAATTGGTTAAATTATTGGGGTTTGGGGGAGGCCTCTGTAAGTCTCAATCCTCCCACCATCTGGAAAATAAATACCTATGTCATAAAGATGGTATGAGGCAGCGTGTACCAGTACAAGGATGGTGTTCATAGAAGGGTTCAGTGGACTGAGTGGTGCTGAGTTATGTACACGACAGATCCACCATGCCTTCCCTCACGCGGCAGGCTTCTGCCAGGCATCTGAGACTTTGATGGGCAAACCACGCCTCTC